>CP099853.1:17264001-17864001 GCA_030062745.1 Capitulum mitella | reverse complement strand
TGGTCTCAAACAAGCTTGATGTTCCACGCACCCAGTCATCAAGAGCCCACCAAATAATGCAGCTTGAAATTCAATCAAAACTCTAATGTTCTCAAAACGAAGCCGCCAGACTGATATTGAGATGTAATCTTACTCGATACTGTAAAGCCAACGAAAAGAGAATATTGTCATTCGTTTGACGGAAATGTGGCAAAGTTCAAGTGGATGATAATGCCATTACCTGTGAAGTGCTGGAAAACAGTGTATGCCATGCATGATTCATCAGACTTGTTCAAGCAAGCTATGCAGAGTTCACATTTTCAGAGTACGGAGGTTCCAGTAATAATAAATTTAAAAATTGCCGTAGTGACAGCCGATTGCCGATGGCCGGAATATTATCGGAAGCCTCAGCTCAGGTTCAAGGGCAGCCTTGAATTGTGTCTGATTGTGTCTGATTTTGTCTTTTGTGTCTGAATTTGTCTGAATTTGTCTTTGTGATTGAATTGTGTCTGAAGATGTCGCCATGTGCCTGAAGTCAAACACTCTGTCATAGCACGGGTGCTGGTATATATTTCTCAAGGAGGTCATGTTATGAGAGGTACAATGACCTGCGGAAACGGTTTAACCCGTCATTGATTGTGGTGGGGGCTTTTAACTCCCTTCCTGGCGCATCTCCTCAATATTTCTCAAACGAATGAACGCACGTTTGAATATTTCCCAAACGAAGGAACGCAGCGTCTTGAAACTTCCCGCCCCTTTTTATATCAGCTGTGCGTATGCTGACAAACATTTCGAACCAAAATCATTTTAAGTGATGTCCAAATGACGTTATCAAGATGACCATGGTTTGCGATTTCACGCTCAGTTTCTCTTTTCCGACTCACTGCCCGGACTTTTCAACAGCGTGATGACTGAGGTGTGTATTGCACATCAGCATGATCTGGACCTTCATTATCGTGCACCTCCGACGTCGTTCTGGGTCATTCTAGGTCAAATATATATTTTCCACTTTCACACTGGAAACGTATTTCAGTAAATAATCTGCATAGACTCATTTCTGATACGGGCAGACAGATGAAGGAGTTTTCTTGAGATATGTCGTGCATACAACTTATATAGCAGGTTCTTGCAACAATGCAATAATCTTTTGAGTTTGGTCTTTGGAGGTTATATGCATATTCTAGCTTGGTGAGTAAAATGGTGGCGTCCTTTTCACGCTATGGCCAGCCGAAGTGAAGATATCAGCGCTTGCAACGCCACGCAACATGCTTTGGAAATGTGCAACACGGACCAAACTGGCTCGCAAGGTCATGCAGAGGTGACAGACGGAGGCTATTAACGTGCTCGAAATGCTTTGGATTTGAAGCTTCGAGATGCTGCAGTATTGCATGCGCATGCTGTTCGGAGCTATTTCAAGGCTTTATCTGTGCACAGACCTCCCTGAAAACGTGTTTTTCAAAATTTCCGCGTAGAGTGGGATCGAAAGCATGTATTGCATGACCTGCTGGAACAAACTTCAAATCTGACCCGGCCTTTGACCTTGACCTTTACTGACTGTCGGTCAGGTGGCACTCTAATTAGAAGGTAAATCTGTCCTGATACATATTACCATTCAAACTGCAGTCTCGATATGCTTTTAATTGCCGTTACAAAGCTATTCAATTGCAATTGCAAGCTAAGCAATTGCTGCTATTCTGAAGCAGTCTTGCGCCTGATTCTGAATCGACTCAGCACTGCATTGATTGAGGAATGTAGCACATTTGTAACGAATTGGAATCTGAATCGATTCAGTTAGAACCTGGGGTGGATCAGGATCAGATCTGAATTGCGTGCTTGTCCGAAGCATCAGCCATGAATCCATATATATATATATATATATATATATATATATATATATATATATATATATATATATATATATGTATATGTGTGTGTGTGTTATATATATATGTATATATATATGTATATGTATAATAGCGTTCATATCATTCAGAGCTGAATCAAAACTGAATCATTTGACTTAAAAAATGCAATGAATCCGGATCAGAATCCATTCCTTGCTACAGAAATCCGAAAGTGAATCGATTCATTTCAGGTGAATCAGGCCCAAGCCTGCTCTGGAGGTAAGGATCTCTTATGCGGATTTGACCTGGCCTGCGATGTCATTGGGGACCCAAAAGCAAAAAAGGTGTATATGTCACATTACCGCACGATCTAGCGCTATACATTGCCCTTTAAATCAGCCAAATCGGAAGACTGGTTCTCGAGACTGACGGGGAGCGGCGCTGAACAATCCACTCCCCCTCCTAGTCAATGGAAGATGGCGAAGTATCACATTCAATACCTGATTAATTCGCATAATATATACACTGAGTGACGCACTTCTACCGAACATGATATCCAAAAAAACGCATGCGTGAGGCGTCGTGGGTGAAACTTTCGAGTCTTATATCCTTCCGAACATCCATCATGCTTCCACCGAAAAGAATTAATGCTAGCACGCACAAATGGTGCTGGATTGTTCGCAGGAGAGCCGAACTACAAACCTCATTTACATAAGTACATTACGGGCAAAAAGTTGTTTTTTATATGTTGAGCGTAAGGCTTCAGGGGCGTCGCCTGGGCCCATCTTTCCGTGCTACAGCGGCGTGACGGTGACGGAAGACTTGGCCTGCTGTCGCACCGACCCGGCTGCCTCAGTGACGGGGTTCAGGCCCGCCTTACCGTGTGCTTCAGTGGAGAGACGGTGGGCGACGGCGGCGACCGGCTGTGATCGATTCCTTCTTTTGCAGCTTGCGCTATTAATTACTAAAGCCCATGAATGAACATGGAAAATGGTGCTAAAACTACTACTGAAATGCTGCCGACGGTATACAAAAGACTACTGACGGGCATGGTGGCGTCGCGAATATGCAATGTTGCTTATGCTGTTTTCACGAAGTTCCCGTTACTGAAGCCCCCCAATTATACATGGTTTACGGTAACTGCGTACGATCCATAGATAACAGAAATGATGGCAAGAAATGTGTTAACCCGAAAAAAACTTATAAAATACACGTCAGCAATATGGATGTGATCACAAGAGACTATAGCATCTTGGCTCGTAATCTGAGACAATTTTGTCACCACATAAGGCGCATCTACAGCGTTTTGTTAACAAAAAGGCTCCGTCCTTGCGAGACTCTGATTCCTTTCCCGGCTTCGGTTGTCCGGTCCATTTCAGGCCCACCATGCGGCAGCGACATCTATACAACTCGTCGTGGTACCGGTGGTACCACCTGTTGCTGATGGCCGTCACTCACCTCGTCGGCGAGCTGTCGCACTTCATGCCCGGCATCGTCAGCCGCAAGATGGCGCAGGAGATCCACTACGGCGACATCGGCTGCGTCGAGCGCAGCAACGTAACCGAAGTTGTCGTCGACTGCTACACGCTCACCGACAACTCCAGGTAGTCGGCCGGCGGCGCCGCTGCACTGAATCCCGGCCTCTCACCACTCGAATTCAGTACTGATAGAACTGCATAGCACTTCACTAGCGCTCCGTGCGCAACGGTCATCGACGAGGAACAAGATTTCTCGGAAACACTAACGAACTCCCCCTCCTGCTTGCGATAACTTTGTGACATTGCCGTTGAATGAAATCACCCCAGAATCTGCCAGCACAGCCGTCCCCTCGTCGTACAATGATCCAATAACTATGCCAACAGCAGTGATTATCTCGTGCCCGTGATCATCTGGAGCTGCAAAACACGTGTGCGTGATCAGACAGCTGTTACTCATTACTGCTTTCTCCAGTTGACAAAACAGCTCCATTGTCGACCGGGAAACATCATTTCTGTTGTTACGATGCCACCGTTTTTCGCCCGTCCGGTTCTTCTCTCACTCGCAGACCATACCAACATCGTCAGAACGCCGTCTGCAATTAAGCATTGGAGTGAAACAGCAGGGGGCTTAAAATCCGATAAACTCCCGTTAACCTTGTTTTTTTCTGTCAGTTATCATTAGTAAAATGCAGCGGAAACAGTTACCATGATGACGCATTATGCCTACATCTGGTGGCGGTACTCGCCTCAGTATTCAACTCAGCTAGTCAGCATAGCCCGTCAACATAACAAAGCTGGCTATTTCTGTTTGCAGTTGTACCTCGCAGAGTAACGGCACGTGTGAGTGGGACTATACGGGCCTCGGTCTGCAGTATCAAATCCTGGCCGGGCCCGCCTTCATCGGCATGTTCACCGTCTCCGGCCTGCTGTTCGGCGCCCTGGCAGACAAAATCAACAGGTCAGCTTCGGCTTCAGCATCGGCTTCAGCTTGCACTTCAGCTTCGGCTTCAGCATGGGCTTCTGCTTTTGCCCCAGTTTTAGCTTCAGCTTTGGCTTCAGCTAGCGCCAGAAAGCAGCACGGATCATGGTTGGAGCGGGTTCTGTGACGTCATCAGCCCACGCGGAAGGATTTCTTGTTAGACTCGTGATGTCAATAAAATGATGTGAGTACCGCCTTCAGAGCTGCGGATAAGATGTCATATTTTTCAAGCGCACGGCACTCAACAGGCACATAGAAATCTCCATTCATACCTAAAACACGTTGCGGTACACACCCTTACACTTCTTTCCGCCCTCATACAGAGGCCGCTGGCCACGCTGACACCCCTGTTGTCCGCCCTCAGGCAGAGACTGCTGACGTTCAGCACGTTCCTGCTGACCGTCTCCACCCTGATGATGGGCTTCTCGCACCAGTACTGGCACCTGGTGGTGTTTCGGATGTGCACCGCCGCTGGGTGAGGGCCCGAGCAGACCGGACCTTTTGCCAGCGTGGGCGTTGGACCATTTAACACTGAATCCATTGCGGATAACGGCTGCTCTCGCATAACTGGAGTGTTTAGCGCCAGTTATGCGATGTTTCATAGAAAGAAGGGAATTGAAATCATTGCGTAACTTTCCCAAACCTTATTAGACTTCTGGACTAGAATGGGCTAGACACACAAAAATAGTGTGATTTGTACTATTTAGTTACTGATGTCCTATAAACTACCTGATTACGTGACAGAGGATGCTATTACCCCGATGACACCGGGCACGAACTTTATGGGAGGCGGGCGTTCTTTCGCAACTGTTGCTTCAGGGTTCCTACATTCTGATATTTCTATACCGAGTAAGCTGGATTAGTTAATGATTATGACAAACTAAATAATGGCCCGATGATGGTTTCGATTTCTGCTGTCACCAAACAAAAACTCTGCGTATTCAGACCAGCGTGGACGAACGAACTGGCCCTTTGTTTCTACGCATCGCCATTGGGCTAGTCAAGCTAATGCTAAATTTCCCCAGCTGGCGGGCCATTGTCCTGCTGCTCCCCCCCCCCCCCCGCTGGCGCCGGTGTACCTGACGGCTTGACGTAGTTAGTGACTATTTGGAGTGCGTTTTGAGCTTCCATTGGTTTTTACACAGTGGAGAAAAGGCAAAAAAGAAAGGACACGACAAAGGAGAAAAGACGGCGTGAACAAAAGCCAGAGAAGGAGGGAGAGAGAGAAACAGATAGACAAATAGATAGATAGATATATAGATAGGCAGGTAGGTATGTAGACAGGTAGGTAGGTAGGTCGACAGAGAGAGAGAGAGAGAGGGGGGGAGGGAGGGAGAGAGAGAGAGAGAGAGAGAGAGAGAGAGAGAGAGAGAGAGAACGTGCCGTCGGTGTACCTGCCGTGGCCCGTGACGCGGGCGCCATGTTCTGCGTCGTCAGAGAGAGAGAGGGGGGGAGGGAGGGAGAGAGAGAGAGAGAGAGAGAGAGAGAGAACGTGCCGTCGGTGTACCTGCCATGGCCCGTGACGCGGGCGCCATGTTCTGCGTCGTCAGAGAGAGAGAGGAGAGAGAGAGAGAGAGAGAGAGGAGGGAGGGAGAGAGAGAGAGAGAGAGAGAGAACGTGCCGTCGGTGTACCTGCCGTGGCCCGTGACGCGGGCGCCATGTTCTGCGTCGTCAGAGAGAGAGAGAGAGAGAGAGAGAGAGAGGAGAGAGAGAGAGAGAGAGAGAGAGAGAGAACGTGCCGTCGGTGTACCTGCCGTGGCCCGTGACGCGGGCGCCATGTTCTGCGTCGTCAGAGAGAGAGAGAGAGGGGGAGGGAGGGAGAGAGAGAGAGAGAGAGAGAACGTGCCGTCGGTGTACCTGCCATGGCCCGTGACGCGGGCGCCATGTTCTGCGTCGTCAGAGAGAGAGAGAGAGAGAGAGAGAGAGGGGGGAGGGAGAGAGAGAGAGAGAGAGAGAGAGAGAGAGAGAGAGAGAGAGAGAGACGTGCCGTCGGTGTACCTGCCGTGGCCCGTGACGCGGGCGCCATGTTCTGCGTCGTCAGAGAGAGAGAGAGAGAGAGAGAGAGAGAGAGCCGGTGTACCTGCCGTGGCCCGTGACGCGGGCGCCATGTTCTCCGCCGTCAGAGAGAGAGAGAGGGGGGGGGGGAGGGAGAGAGAGAGAGAGAGAACGTGCCGTCGGTGTACCTGCCATGGCCCGTGACGCGGGCGCCATGTTCTGCGTCGTCAGAGAGGCAGGGCTTCTCTCCGCTCAGCACGGGCATGATTTCCGACCGTTTTCCGGCCCGGCTGCGGGGCCTGGCCATGGCCATCTTCAGCTGGGGCATCTACTTCGGCTATGGCTTCTCCTACGTGGTCGGCAACTACGTGACGAACCTGAACATCATGGGACAGGTGAGGTCCGATCCGCTGGCCGGGAAGAAGCAAGTGCGGCGTTTACAGCGCAGCAGGCGTTTGGCGCTGATTTTGGGTGCCGGAGATGGGAGTCTTCATGTTTGATTTAGTACAGGGAATGCAGCCGGCAAAGCCAGCTGATAAGAAGTGAAGTCGTCAGCGCGAATGTATCAGCCCGTAAACAGGCATTGTGGCTGTTGTATGGATTTTGGATCATTTAATTAGCCCCATGATGCTGCAGAGAAATAGTCTACCAATGGGACTTGGCATGTCAGTTTTGAGAAACGTTCCTACAGCGATGGCTGTCACTGTGCGTCGCGCCACCGCCTAAATTCTGGATTCTTTTGCCGTTTCAAGGACGTTGGTGTCGTTGGTCCCGTCACAGAGCCAGTCTCAGTGACATGATTGGCCGCCGAGAGAGGGGGAAGAGGGGAAGGGTATGGCTGATTTGCCAAATTTTTAACGCATCCCTACCAGTTTGTACTGAAAGAATTGTCCCCAATGGAGGCACTTTACTTAACTGAGTTTCATGCTCCTATGGTTCCTGTAAACGAATAACGACAACTCCCAAAACATGCAAAACACCATTCTTAGCCTGGAATTGTCAAGTAAATTGGAAATTCTGTGCAGTTAAAAGCCTTATCTGCTGTTTATGCCGTTGACTCTATCATCGAAAAAATTGGCGCATTGTTAAATGTTTTATTTTATCATGCAAAGCTGAAGGAAGGATGAAGAAAAGGTGCTTGGCTGAGCTGAATGCATCCGTTGTAATGGCCTAGCCAGGCAGCTGTATCCGAAATAATTCATGTTCATTGAAAAAGATCGCGTGTTTCGTTCACTGCGAGCAGCCTTCCTCCGGACATCACCGCCTCTCGAACCCGTGGTGAGCTTGTACGCAAACTTGACGAACTATCTCCTATACCTTGACGTGTCTGACTGCCTAGTTTCATCTGTATGATTATTGCGCATTTGTTGCCCTGAAGTGACTCGAATCAAACAGTAATCCATGCGTTGGAAAGACTCGTAAATAAACTGAACTGAACTGAACTGAACATTGAAGACCAAGAGGCATACTTTCATGTCTCGTGCACTACAGTTCAACAGAAGCTTTGGATGTGCACTGTCGCGTACATAGCATACAAACAGAGCTCTGCCCAAAATAGCCTGTACATCCAAATAAGTACGCACACGTCCTTGCGATACCCTCCCCTACCCTCACACGAGTTGATTCACAGACATTCATGAAAGCTCTGACGAAGAAGCCGCCCCGCGCCCCTGTTTTGGCAGCTCTGTACCTTACTAACGAGCCCCTGAAGTGACATGAAAAGACCCTTCGTCATGGATCTCGCTTCAGCCATTTTCCGCCTCCGTCCCCGGCCTCATTTGTCCTTTGCAGCCGCTTACAGCAGTATTCTACCCGGTAGAGCTGGCGGTGGGCGTTCTACGTGGCCTCCATGCCGGGGGCTCTGCTCTGTTGTCTTCACCTGCTGATGAGTGACCCACGCACGGGTCGCGGCCAGGTCAACCACCAGCCGATTCCATCGGCCATTGATCCAGTCTACCAGCTGAGTACGACACTAGTCGGAAAACGGGACATGTATGGGGAAGGCCTCCAAGGCATCAGTACTCTTGTCCTTCATCTGGTGAGGTGCACAAATCTACCAACCTGCCTACTAGCGTGGGCGACAGATGTTGGTCAAAATTATAGCAGACGTGCGACAGATAAACATTGTTTGAGGAAAATACAAACATCAGTCATGCAATATATGAAGTCACCATATAAAGCGGCGGTCTCATGCACTGGCTGTGGAAAGAGGCGACTCATGCATTTTTTGGATTGGTGGGATAAAATTTGGCCGAACTGAGAATGTGACAGATTTGAGTTTTTACTTTTTGTAGGTGGTAGTTTTCACGTTTGGTGCACCTCTGTCCATCTGCAGCCTTTGTCCTTCCGGCACAAAAGATAGGCCACCCGAGCCTTTCCCTTTCATCCCGCAGCTCTGCAACGGTCGGTTCTGGCAGACGAAGCTATAACGAACGTCAAACCAAAGCAGTCTAGAGCCGTGTGGGGCACACCGTTCCAAATCCTTATGATCAAGGTTTGCGGCTGGTTGACGCAGAACTTGAACGCCATACCTGTGCCCGAGTGGGTGTCGACGCTTTCAGATTTTGTCTTAGGGGGACGGTTGCGGTTCTTATGGTCGCAGACCTCCATTCCACTCAGTGGCGGTTAAACCAACACATTGATGACCTTGCTTGCGAGTTCAACAGTCCAATAGTTCATGTTCATTTGCAGGGTTGTTTGCATCGTGTACTTGATCAACGTAATGTTCCATTTCTCTACTGTTGCATGCGTGATAACCTATGTCATGTGCATAACGAGTCTTACTACCAAAAATTGATAGTTCCGTCTTACTCTAAACTATTTTCGGGAGAAAAACTTCACCCTCCGCAACTGTCCAGCTCCGTATCCCGGTATACTGTTTCCCCCAGAGGACACCGAATCAAACAAGAACGGCACGGCGCCTGAAAACTGCGCCGAAGACATGGCGGTCACCAGCCCAAGCCCGAGCCCCAGCCTCAGCCCGAGCCTCAGCGTCAGCCAGGGCGGCGGCGGCGGCAGCCTGCGCCGGGCGCTGGTCGACAAGGTGCGGGTGTTCCTCCAGCCCAGCATCATGCTGCTGCTGCTCGGCGCAGCCCTGAGGCACACAGGCGAGTACACGGCGATCCCCTGACCTGGCGTACCGACGCCGCCTGCTCCGCCCGTGCTGGTCGGTTGGTCTTGTGTGGTTTGTGACGCTGGTGAGGTCGTTAAAATATCAGGTGAGATTGTTAGAGGATTCGGATTGCACGCCGGCAGCCGCATAAGACGTGTAAACTGCTAGGCGATGTTGTGTTTGGTGCCGGTGTGCAGCAGGCACCAGGCCCAGTGCCTCAACGAGGATTTATATATGGTCCAGAATCGAAAGATTCAGCCAGTCACGGGGTGGCCGTGTCGTGGAGCTTCACGGCGCGATAAAGGCCCTCCGACGCCATGTTATTCGGTGCTTGGGGCAAAGTGTTCCCTATCTTTGACTATTTCCTTGTCGGTATCCGGGTCCGCACAAAAGACTTCGGGTTTAGCACGGATTTCGTCGCCAACACCAACCACTTCAACGCGCTCGGGATCCTTGTGCTTTGAATTTCGTGGTCAATGTACATCAGCTTCTGAAACGAATTGCAGCCCCATTCAGCTCCCGACAGCAAAACATTTTAAGCTTTATCCACCATACCTGCGGTGTGTATAGCCGCTGCAGTTTTTGCAGTCAAAATGTTATTTTATTCACGCTGGCATTGAGAAGACGTGACCCGAAACCTTGCAGTAAGATGTTTGTCTCCTCCCACAGCTGGCTTCTGTTGGTCCACCAACACTCAGCTGTACTTCCAGACCTACTACCCGACAGCGGACCTGGGTCTCTGGCTCTCCTGGGTCAGCATGGTCGGCGGATCCATCGGCGTCACCGTGGGTCAGTGCCAGAGGCAGAGGCTAAAGGTCATCGTGGGTCAGAACTGGGATTAAACGTAATCGTAGTCAGTGTCGTGGATGAACGTCATCGTAAACCAGCACTGAGCAAAAGGTTAATGTAGGTCAGTACCTATACCATGAAATGTCAGAGTTAAAGATGTCGTAAGTCAGTGACGGTGACACAGGTCACTTGAGGTCGCTACTGGTGGCCAAAGGTCGCAGTTAAGGAGCTTCACTGGGTGACAGACAGACACAGCGCAGTCAGCTGATTAGTCGTGTTTATCTCGGGGTCTTTGAGGCTAATCGTTGTCAGCCCTGGCGGCTTTGCTCGGTTCCCACGTTCCCAGTGCGCCCTATAGGATGACCTGTCATCTTGTAATGTCACGTGGTGTGTCCCCTATGTCTTGGCCTGCCCCACTATGGCCTGTTCCTTCCCACAATGGCGTGGTCTGTGTCACTATGGCCTGCTCCGTCTGACTGTGGCCTGGTCTGCCCCGCGGTAACGTGGTCTCTGCCCTCGGCTACAGGTGGTCTGGTCAGTGACATGCTGGTGAAGAGACTAGGCCTGGGAGCCAGGATCTGGGTCCTGTCCGCCAGCCAGGTGAGCGCCTCTCGTCTCTTCACGTCTCTTGAGGGTCCTCTTCTTTCAACTCCAGACGCTCAGGACGAGCCAGCCATGAAACGTGAAGCATGGTCTTTGAACCAACGACATTGGCGTGAAGTCTGTGATATCATTTCACTCCCTGTGTGATGTGTATTTAGTTATCAAATGCTGCTCAAGACGTTTTGCAAAGGTCATTTCTGGGTATTTTTCGGACTGTTTGGCGCCGATGGTGATTTTTTCCGCTTTTCCCGGTGAATTTGACGTTTTCACTGGCCCAAATGGCGGCTATGAACGTCTGAACGCATCAGAGCCATGAGCGATCATACATGTTGTAGGGAATTGTCAGTTTTTATTACAGTTCGACGCGTTATTTCACCGTTGCAGGCACATGAAATGGCAATCTAAAGCGTAATATCAGTATTCCATGATTGTTTTGCATTTTTGGATGATCTGGATGCAATCTGGATGCAGTGGAATGCAACATCGTATTACATGTTTTGCCTACGAATCGGAATGCGCGAGCGCGCTTCCATTCACGAGCGATCAAATTATACTGCATGCCATGATTTCTACGCTGCTGAAAGAATGAATTTGTGTTTTACTAATCGCCTATGCAATCCTCGATAACCTCGACCCTGCGTGTATTTGACCCAGTGTTACTCTGTGACCGCTCCACGTGTGTACGAATTAGACTCATTGGCGTTATGATTCCGAGTGCTCCCTGTGCATTCATCCGTAGTTACAGTTTACCGGTTTTCGCGAGCTGTGTGCAGAGGTGGCACCACCAGTATTTTTAGCGCTACAAACGCAGCACTGATCATTCTTAAATTTTTTGGTCCGTGGAAGTCCATGGAAAGAATAACCAGACATAAAACTTATTCCTGCAAACCGGTCGTTTCGATGTCATTCTACTCACGGCTCTACGCGTTCTTCCATTTTTTGTTTTTGCCTTGGCACCTTTTCATCCGGCCGACATCAGCTCTGTGCTGTTCAGCGGGCGCTGTTGACTCCTCGCCTGTTGACTCTGTTGACTCCTTATTACCCGGCAGTTGCTGGCCACGCCGTTTGCCGTCGGGACGCTGTTCTTCCCGCCTCAGGGCTGCTTCGTCAGCCTCCTCATCGCCTATCTGTTCGGTAGGTGGTCGTGCTGAAACTTCACGAGCGACTTACGATGCCGTCAAAACAGTAGACATGTGTCAAGCTGCGGTAAAGATCGGCGCCAGATGCAGCTTACACCAGTACGTTTTGCGGAAGAACAATGGGGAAAGGAACCTTTCAGAAGTTACGCGAATGTAGTTGGTGATGCAGTCCATAACCACGCAAGCGTTGTGTCCGAAACAGGGCATAGTGCAGCTATTATGAAACCCTCACGTCACCGAAACCACGAACGTTGTTACCACACGTGCTATTCGCCATTGCAATAATAGGTCATCATCATGGGCTTCATGCCGGCAATCCGCACTGGATGTTGCGATGTTATGGGCAGTGGAAGTCGAATTAGCAATGAACGAAAAACAGTCAGCGGAACGAAAAACTTCATCGTCGTCTTCACCACCGTCTTCCGCCGATCCTCCGGCAGCGGAGATGTGGTTCGGCGTGGTGCTGGCGATCGTGGTGGAGCTGGTGACGCCGGACGTCAAGTCCTTCACCGTCGGCGTCTTCCTCTTCATCATCAACAACGTGGGCGGCAACATGCCGCTGGCGGTGGACGGCCTCAGCCGCGTCATGGGGTACCGAGAGGCGCTCTACGTGCTCTACCCGGGCATGTACCTGTCAAGTGAGTGGTCTTCCGTCTTCGGCCTTTTCTGTTGCCTGTTTGGACCCATTTTGAAGATGCGTGAAGGGAGGAATGACCCAAACGCCTTCCCATGAACCACTAAGTGAAAGTGATTTTGTGCTTGGCGAATGATTGCAATGAGTCATTCCTAACTGTTCTGCTTAGATAGCATAATTATTGAGTATCAAGGATGACTGGGAATTTTTGGAAACGACTGGGGGAACAAACAAGGTCCTGGAACCCATTCTTTCCAGTCCGGGCTCATGGGACCCATGTTTAATCTCTGCAACTTGGTGTGAGTTGTGCCCCTCCAAAATATATTAAAGTTCCATCTCTAACGAGGACGACAAATCGCATAGTCATGGCGCCAGAATCGCTGCAGTCTACCGGTTATCCACACTCCACACGTATCTTTAGCCACTGAGCCTCATCAGCCTATACGACAGTAATAAAGCATGCTTCTTTTATGTATGGTTCTTTTCGTCTGACGGCATTGGAGTGTAAGAGTGGGTGCATGCCTGATCGTGAGACGTGCAACATCCGGCTAATATCAGCAAAGCGATAGGCATAGATATGCATTCAAGCAACAGACCCTCACTACATGGAAACGGCTACATACCGGGTGCATTTTACCTCGATAGGTTGTTCATTAGGTCCAGAAAGGCAGTGGCTTTTGTCAGGCTGCACATTCCTATGATGCATTTTTATCGAGGGCATTGGTTGCTCCAGACGCCGTAACGAGTGGAATGCATTTTAAGTGGTCGAATTTCGAACAGTATTTGACGTCATCTCTCTCCGTTGCAGGTTCTGTGGTCTTTCTGATAACGGCGTTCGCCCTGAGGTGCAGGAAATCTAAGGTTCGCAACCCTCAGGACTGATCGAGCCGCGGACGGCACGCAGCCGCGCCGTGGGTTCCTGAAACCATCAATCGTCATCCGACTGATTCTGCCCGTGACGTCACGACAATGTGGCAGATCCAGACTGGCTGTCGAACGCCCGGGCTCTCTGATCGACTGAGCAGGGTTCGGCGAACAGTATCTGCCACGGAATTTGACCATTATTGGGCTGTGCGTGCCCCGAACAGCGTACCCTCCACCGCACTGCAGCCTGCCCCGATGCACTGCAACTGTTGTAACCGGGTACTGACCATGCCAGTCGCTCCGATGTATGAGATGGGGTCTGCTGGACGGTGCTTAGCTGTTGACCGTGTCCGGTGCGGTGTGTGCCAGGGAACCGTGGCTATTGCTTGATTTGTACGGGCTTTGATTCCTGCTACGATTTGTACTTTATATCATTTGGCTATGTTGATTTGATAAGTATTGGCCACACTGAGACGTTTCACCACACCGTTCACTCGGCTGAGCGATGCATCAAGCTAACACCCGAGCCATAAACGGTCAAACAGCCGGGAAGTGAGGCAGAGATCAGAAGGACTGAGGGCTTGCTGCCATCCCTCAAACTGACCATCGACGTCGTCGTCCCAGCAAACTGCAACAAACACCGACACTCCGCGTGGTTCGTGCCATGTCGTGACGTGACGTGACGGTCGGGTTTGTCCTGGAGCGGTTGCTGTTTCGTCGCGAGCCGTGGTGATGAAATGGCTGAGTTGGTCTGAGGAGTTAGCAGAAATGTCATTGCTTCATGGCGAGAAACATTGGCACTCCTTGCTGGCGTCATTGGTTGTCCGGAGGAATGGCTTATGAGGAATGCCGAGAGGTTCCTTGATTCCTTCTTTTTCCTGAGCTTCCCGGCTTTTCTTGTTAAGTCGTCAAATGCAGTCAACTGAAGTATGCGTCTATGAAGCCTGTCGTCACACACAGTGCATTCTGAAAACCGGGAGCTACTCGTGTTAGGCCAAAGATAAAGGAGTCTGGGGGAGGATTGCTACAGGATCTCAAGCTTCCACTTTTCTTCAAGTCTTGCATCACCCACACGGCGTTGCCTGAAAAGAATCGTCTCAAAACCTGCCGGTCTCCCACCATTGTTTTAAAAGTTCTCATGCCTATATCAAGGCCTGTGAATGCAAATGATACCTAATGTAACGGCTCGTAGTGCTGGTGAGGCGTCGAATCCACCAGTGCTGAACAATTATTGAGTGAACTCCATGGTGACGCAGGGAAAGATATTGTCTTAAAAAGGCTTCAGCCCTGCCACTATGAAAAACACTCTTAAACCAATGGTCGCATCGCACTGAATGACGTAGACTTGCGCTGCAATAGCTGGCCAACGAACCGTATAATCTGTCTCACTTAACAACATCGCCAGGGGTTTAATATGCTGCTTGATGTGGAAGCATTGTTCCTAAACGGTGCAGTCATAGTGTCCGGCTTTCAGTCCAGCTGTTTTGTGATACGTGACACCGACGCGGAGTTCGTCGCAAATAAATACAGCTGTGCAGGATAAGCTTCATTGTTATCATGGCAGTCACAATGACATCCTGGCGACCAACGTGTTGTACAGGATAAGCTTTACTGTTATCATGACAGTCACGGTGACATTCTGGCGACCAACGTGTTGTACAGGATAAGCGTTACTGTTATCATGACAGTCACAGTGACATTCTGACGACCAACGTGTGTCTCATTCTCCCTTGGGGGAAATGCTGCTAATACTCCTGGGCGACGCCTGTCAGAGGCGTCCAACTCAGAGGGACGTCACGCAACTTCACCGGCTAGCATTAACTGATTTTGCAGTGAATGAACCCGCCCCCGACTTGGGGGCGGTTGACCGCCCCTCCTGAGGTTTTTCCAAGATTGCGGGAGAACGAACTAACGCAGAGCCACGACACTTCGTGTGCGTTTCGCGTGATCGTTTTTACATCTTGTGTCAAAATTTTCATCTCTGGCCAAGTCAGGTGACCGATCTAGGTCAGGTAAAGCGGACCTATGTCCAAAGAATTTTAGCACCTTGTAACTTTTTCGGAAAACATGATATCACAATACAACTTTCAGGTATTAGAGATCTTGACAAATGCAACAAATCTGCTATCTCAGATGTTTCAGGATTTTTCGGGTCATTGACCTAAGGTTGAGCCTAGTTTCAAGACGTGTTGTCGTTTTTTTCGGAAACTGACGGAATTTTTCATAACATTTTTATTGTGCAGTGATGCAAACATCTAGTTACTGTCAATGGGCAAAGTACCAATGACTTTCAGCCATTGGCCTGAGGTCAGGTCAAGAATAACTGTTATGGGCCAAAATGCATCGCGGTCAAAATCAACGATAAATTACACGGAACGGGTAGAAAATGGTAGGACTGGCTCGCCCAGTTACAAATAACACCGGAAAGCTCAAAAACATTAAAAAATTGCATGTTTTGGAAATAAACAGGCACTCGAGAATAAAGCTTCGCCCACTGTGTAGACTGATACCTACTGATGTTTTCCAAAATTTAGGCATGGGAAACCATCATAAGAACCACCAGGAACAAAGGTATTATATGAACAGGCCTTCATCGCGAAAATAAAGACACGTTAAAATTTGTTATTGTTAATTTCGCACCGAGTTCGGCTACGGCGCCAGCCGGCAGTCGGCGCGAAAATCGCAGTGTCTTCAACTCAACGTTTCGGCGTGTATACTGAGCAAATCAGACAAGTCAGATGTGTATCGACATCTGCGGACCTTTACCTATACCTTACCCTTACCTTTACCTTTACCTTGGTGCCTATACCTAGACGTGATTAATCACAGCCATTGAGATCCAGGCCGTGTCTCGGTCTCATGCAGTCGGCTATGAATAAACATATGTAGGGTGTAAATGGCTTACATATCCGAAACTAAAAATGACGCCAATTTCGAGCTCTTCTTGTCACGAGCTTTCCAACTGGGGCGCTTATTTTATGTGCGACCAACCGTTCGTGATTTAGAGGGGGGCGCTCAGCCATCCCCCCGCCTCAGTCGGGTGTGATCGGCGCCGACTGTCAGTAGCGCGCGGGTTGACAGAGGGCACAGTATTGTCCCTCTCTAAATCACAAAAGACAGAACGTTCTGAAAGAGACGCAAAAGAAGACAACAACCAGGAGACTGCCACCTTTCCTGGCACGCACGCGCTGGAAGACTAACCCAGAGACGGCGTCCAGAGGCGGGTCAGAGGATAAACAAGGGGGAGGGGACGAGATCTCACAGCTCCAGAACAGACAGACGGATCTGTGCTGCTGTGACAGTACAGAGAACAGACACATGGCACCCGGACGGACCTCGCGCAACGCGGTCGTCGCCGACCACGCGCCCGAAAGAGGCCAAGTCTGAAAAAGGAGCCGGAAGGAAGTGCCTGCAATAGTCCGCGTGGCCACCAGCCCTCTGAAGTCATACGCCGCCAGGTGTTCCTTACAGTCCTCAGGTTACCAAAACCGCCCGCTGGGAACACGATGTGCAATGGTTTTCACAGAAATGCGGGCTTGAAAGGGAGCCCCTTGGTCGCGCCGTCGGTGAATACAAAGTTCACTGCATGTGGCGTCCGGCGTGAAGGCACGTACTGTCTTGATCTTGATCTTGTCTTGATCTTGCACGTACTGTCGTCGCGCAGGTCCGTGCACGTGCAGGTCCGCGTCCGTGCGCAGGTCCGTGTTGAGCTAGTCCGTGTGCAGGACTTGGAAGCTCGTGGACAGGGTTTGCCGCCGATCGCACTTCGCCGGCGTTGTCATTCACTATAGGCGTAGCCAGGTCTCCGCCAAGGGGGGACTAGAACAAACCTAAAACCCTCTAAAGTGAACACTCCTCGAATGTCGGCCGTTTCCCTTTCAGTTTTGGAAATGTTTGCAGTACTTTTGTTTTTAGTACGTAGGGAGCCGTTAAATTTCCATCTCCAAGATAGGCCATGGCCCTCTGGCGCCCTCCTTGGCAACACCCGTGTCACGTACACAGGTGTGACGACATGTGCGTGTGCGTGTGCCGGAAGCGGAGAGAGCGGCCTGAACGGTCCCGTCTCAGGACCGGCTGCAGCGGTGACGCAAGACGTTCAGCTCCGGCGACAGTTGCGTCAGATACGACGGAGACAAGGCGTCCGTGATCTGCTGTGTTCGAGGGCAGGGGCGCAGCCAGGATTTTCTTTGGGGGGGGGGGGCTCAGTGAGAAGTGAAATCATACGAAAATCGCCTGCTGGAACAACGATATGCGTTGGGTTTTACTAAGAACACTCCTTTTGATCACCGGTGCGCGTTCCGTAAAAGCAGCAGGGAAAGACATCTTGTTCGCTGCGTCTGTGCTATTACAGGAAGAAAATGTGGGCCTGGGGGGGGGGGCGGGCCCCCCGCTCTAGCTGGGCTGGTGTTCGGCGCCCCCTCCCCGACTTGCTCCTTGGTCTGTAGGCTGTCTTGTCCCCCCCCCCCATAGCCTTAGAAGTTAGAACACACGCAGTTCACAGATCTCCAAAGGGAAGAAGTAGAAGAAAACTGTCCAACAATTACTCGAAAATACAGTATGACCAACTGACCACGTGCACAAATTATTACATTCCTAGACCTGTTTTCCTTTTTCGGTACAGACCGAGTGAATTTGGGATGGCTTTTTCCCATGCAGCAGGCACCTACCACAGAAAAAGGCCTTCCGCAGGAGTTTTGAAACAACTATCCTCAGTTTTTGGAGACCTAGCCCTGCCTTTCTTATGTGCTCTGTTATACCATTGTTTATGCTGAATTCTGAAACCATTCCAAAAGGTATTTGTTTTTATTAATTTGGTTACCACTTTTTATCAGTTTTAATCAGGTTAGGGTTTTCCAGTCTTTAAAGTCAAAACCGAACTCCGGGCTGCTCATTTAACGTATTTTTCGCCAGAAAGAGACGCTTTTGAATGCCAGATTTATCCTTTGTCGTGTGTTACATGATACGAATGTTATAAAATAGGTTTACGTAAGATGTATAATATATAATACCATAATAATATATCAATAGACAGCATATAGCATATAATACTATATGAAACGAACATTGGTTTATTTCTACTTGTTTTCAGTCAATTCCAGGGCATCAGCGAAGAAAATATTTTTGACGTCATTATACGAGTCACGTGATAAATGCATCCAGTTCCACTGAGTTGCGAAACTTTCGACTTCGACTGAAGCCAAACAGTTTATTTACGAATTCGACCGGTTGGACACGGACGGGGGAAGCGGGTGCATTGCGGAACGAAGCAGAGTGAACTGGGGCTCGGATTACTTGGATATTTGCCTTTTTCGGTGAGTGTGGATCTCTGGATGGTTGAGTATGCCTTCGTGAAGTATGCGTATTGGTTACTCCAATGAACAACACAGCACTGCCCGCACAGCCGATGGCCTGCAGAGGCCACCGCGTTAGTCTGAAAGATGAACTTTTTTTTTCTTTCCGTAGTCATTTCGTGATAACAATCAAATACGTCATGCTGTACTGCCCTCGTGCTTTGTCTTTGTGCCAAGGGAAGAAGAAAATGTTGAGTCTTGAATGCGAAGCAGACATTGTTTAAAGAATGTTTCCATTGCCTCCTGTTGAAATTCATGTAAGTAGTAGTCTGCTCAGATGGCATGGTATTTCCTAACACTACTTAATCATTAGGAATTGTGGAATGGTGACCTAGAACTCCACGTTTCATGTAAAGATTATGGCATTGTAGGAAAGAAGGTAAATATGTGGTATATACATGATGTTATTTGGAATATGTGCTGCCATCATCTACAGGCTGCAGGTGCCATAAAAAAGTATTTCAGTAATGTGCTGATCATCCCTTTATCCCCACTGATATGCCATAGTATTGTGCCTGCCAGGAAAAATAACGATCAGTCATTGCCTTGAAGTATTACTTATATGCAGAAAGGAAACAGTTTTAATGCAGCAAACAAAAAAAGATACAGAACAGTATGTTATAATACTCACAATTAAATGAAAAACAATGCCAGAAAACTAGTAATACTTTAATGATAGAACAAATGAAAAATATACATAATATGTATGTAAGAAATAAGTTGAACCAAAATCATAACATTCCAGTAAGTATAAAATATTTAAGAATAAGAATGCATGACAATCCAGAAGAAAGTAAGCAATAACCACAACCCATAATTGAAAAGAGCAAATCCTAATCTGCTGTTATATTTCACAGCTGACTGATGACACTGGCTGGCTGGCTGGCTGGCCAATGAACTTAGGCTGACATCACAGCCAATTGTCCACTCATAATTAACATCCATGGCATGAGTAGCATTCCATCTGTCATTGTATTAGCAGGTTTCCTGACCTGACAGCTGCATTTCTTAAGTGTAAGCCAGAACAGTAATAGTGGTGTGGAAGGATATTGCAGGAAGTCTGGTATCATATAGTATCATCTCCTGCTATCATAATGGTGTTGTCAGATTATATTTTAGGAAGTCTCTGCTGTGGGCATACATCACCATATGATACCTTTTTAATTCATTGGCAGTTAGTGCCTCAGTGGCAAGCTAGTTTATGTGCATAGATGTCAAAGAGATGAGTGTTGGGGGGGGGCATACCCTCACTTAATTGCAATGCTTGTGTTAATCCTAGAGTTTTGATTTGAAAGGGCCTCCTCAAAATCTTCTGAGTAGTGCTTCCTTCCCATCCAAAAACCTAAGTAATTCAATATTTATTGTACCAAACATTTGTTTACATGCCTTTTAGACAGATACACAATTTCCTGGGCTTATTATGTAATAGGTGAACACTTCGACTTACAGATATATTCTTCTTTCATGGCATTTCTGTGGCTGGCTGGGACTGTTTTGAAGCCCAACATATGCCTTTGGAGGCTGTGTGGCATAAATATTTGATTGTGCATGTTTATCAAAATTGTTGGATTATAAGAAAATGTAGTAAAAAGATATGTTTTTGGTTGGCAGTTTCATTGTAATGAGAGCTCATTTTCTTGGCTCATTGTCATTGTGTGAATAGTATTTTCTCCATGTACCTTGATAGAGCATTTGTCTCTGTTATCAGTTGATGCTGATGAAAAAGTGAATGCTGAAAAAAAGAATTGTTACACATAATGGAAAATATAGGTTATGACTAGTTGTGCTGAAAAGGAATGTCATCTTTGCAGAGTTGAATTTCATCAAACCTTCTGATTTGTAAAATCCTAATGTTTTGAAAAATAGGGTGATTGCTAGTCTTGTGGATGTTTTTTGTTGGTAACTGATACATGTTTTCATATGGACTGTATCCATGTCTTGTTCACATGTCAACACGATGCATATGTAGAAGGATATTTAAAAGCAGTCATGATCAGTCACTTTTGGAAGGATTAACATTTTGTATTCATGATAGGAACAGATCACTGTATGCTCTTAATTGTATTATTTTAAAAGCGAGATTTGATAAACTCATAATCCCAGTGGCGTGATAGCGTGAGGGATGGATGTATTTTTTATCCAGGCTCATGCACACTGCGGAATTTTTGAACATTTTTGAGATATTAGATGCCAGCAGTCTGTGTGTGCCAGTTAGTGGCACAGATTTTGCTACTCCTGCTGTTGGCATCAAATCCTGAGTTTCCTAAGTTTAATATAGTTGCCACAGTTACAGTTTCTCATTTACGAAACATTTCCTTTTGCAGTCCAGGCGTAATTGCAGATTCCTGGAGAAGGTTCGGTGAAAATCATACCGAGGCTATAAATTCGTGCTGTTGGGAATGCCTTTGCAGCTTTGAAACCTCCACGTTTACCGTGCATCACACTGGCTGCTGGGCTGACACGAAGCGACCTGTCTGATAGGCCGCCGGAGGCGTAGGCACACCCAAGAGGGAGAAGGCATGGCGTCCGAGTCCCCGTAGGCCATGGGTCGGAATTGCGGAAACGCACGTCTCGCTTAAGTTGTGAAGGAAATTATAAATGCACGTGGTGTCTGCATTACAGATCTTCTTTGACGTCAAACTTGAGACACGTGGTTGCGCACCTGGTCGGAGAAACGAAGTAAATCGGGTCAGCCGACATCTGAATGCATGAATGCATCTGAATGCGTTGGCTGTGAATGCTCTCGGGTCACTTACGTTGTCGCTTGTTAATGACGACACACAGGCTGACGTGAATATTGATTCGCGTGAGGCAAGTTCAGATTAATTACGGTATCGGATGAAGCTGGCGATTTACATTCTCGCAGACACGGATCCTGATGAGGCTCTTTAACGCGTTTCTCTCTCGTTTTGTGATGTTTTCTCCAGTTTCCAGGAAAAATTGGGTTCTTCAGTCTTTCCGCTTCACTTTTTTAAGTACAGCACTGTTTCCAAACATTAAAAATCCGCGCCTAGTAAGCGCGGATTTCTGATGTTCGGAAACCTGGCATATCAACAGCTGGCATATCAACAACCTGGCATTGCTGATCTGAAGCAAATCGTGCGTCTGTTGAGACGGGCTTGCAACGTTCCGGCTCCTAGTCCTCCGCACGTGGAAGCCTGCGTTTTCGTTCTGTGCCGGTCTGATCGTTTGCGTTCCTCCATGCCCACAGTTTCATGGTCCGCGCGGTCTCACAGCAGCTTTGCTGTTGCCTGGTTTCAGCTTCAGTTGTTTCTATACCGCGGTGTCCAGAACATGTTGTAACGCGCCGCCCTCCCCCATTCGGCAGCAGCGGTAGGAATGTCGTGACGCGCGGTTAGTCAGTCTCCATCAGTGGGCGTAGTCCATTATTAAATGGATGACGTCATTCCTCCGTAGTTTGTCCGCGTTGAGTCAACACGTTTTTTAATATTGGGCGTCTTTAGGGAGTACTTCTTCGTCTTTTTTCGTCCGACTCTGACGGAACCCATTCCAGAGATTGGCACTTAAGCTGGAGTGGCGATGTACAGTTACATCGCTGTTAAGCCATGGTTGTTGAAATTTGGAGACAAATTATTACACGCAGGGTTTGACGCCGACAGTAATCAGACTCCGATTAACGACTGTTCCAGTGGAGCTTCTTGCGACAGTGCCAATGACATCTCCAGCGTAAGTCACTCTGGCGGTCCCACAACAAACCCAATGACAGTTGGTGAGACAATCCCTGTGACAGCCCCTGGGGAAGTCCCTGGAGCAGGGCAGTGATGATCCTGGTCGCTATTATAGTCCCAGTGAGAGGACTCTGTGGCGATTTCTATGGCATTTCGCCAACATTGTGTCGGAGTCTCTGTGGCGTTCCCGGTAGTGTTGTCTGTGGAGTTCCGATGACGGACAGTACCATTCGCTGTGATACGTCCAGTCTCTGTGACAGTCCCAGTTACACAGTGACGAATATCGGATATGTAAACGTCTACGTCGTCAACGTCAGAGTTCGGTGTACCGTAATTATGAATATCGGACCGTGGGCGCTAGACTACTGAGGATCGGACTTAAGAACGTCGGATTGCTGAGCGTCAGACTTCCAAGCGTCGGACTTCTGAGCGTCCGACTTCCAAGTGTCGGACTTCTGAACGTCGGACTTCTGAGCACCGGACTTCTGAGCGTCGGACTAGTGAGCTAACTGATCTGTGCCCTCCACCTGGCAGACAGCGGCGACCATGCACCGAGCCCGGGCGCTGCTGCGGCTGCCGCTGCCGGCGGCCAGCCCCGGCCGCCTGCCCCCCATCCTGGTCACGGCCGTCAGGAGGAAGAGCGCGCCGCCGGCGGCGGCCACGCGCGCCGCCGCCGCCGAGCCCTTCATCAACGGCACCTCCAGCAGCTACGTGGAGGAGATGTACGTCCAGTGGCTGCGAGACCCGGCCAGCGTGCACGCGGTGAGTGGGGCGCCGGACGGGGGGGGGGCGGCACGCCTTTGACGTCTCGCCGGTGGCGTCATAGCCGTGATGGAGGTCGGCTTCTGTTTTTGGTCGGTGCTGGCACGGGATGGTCGGGGAATCTTGTTTGCTTATGCCGGTTTGAACGTTTTCCTGGGGTTCATACCTTGCGGTTTACCTGGTCCCAGCAGTTCTAACATAAGCAGGTATCGTGATTATGTATTCTTTTTTTCTGGCTCACAGGGCAGTACAACCAGTTCATTATCGAGAGCGTGCGAGATGGAGTTGCGGCCTATTTATATTAAACGTCGCACTAGCAGATAATAGAAACAAACGTCGTCTCGGTGGGTGTCAGGAGTGCTGATGCCCATAATGTTCTGACTGTGGGACCGAAGGCCGCCAGAAAGTGGCTTGGTGTCTGTGGCACCAGAAAGTGGCCTTGTATTGGCATCTTATCAGTGTTTGCACTCTGCCCTTTATGAAAGGGCATGTGTTGTTTTTATCACGTGAGACTTGCGTTTTACGCGGGACCCTTTTAAACGTAAACATACGGCGACTGCCAGTTCTTGGCACATGTTTCGTTACCGGCACTTTTGGTCTTGAAATTGCTGCTGCTTTGTACGGAAGAAAATGCGAGATTTTTTGCCGGTTTGACCTTGCTGGCGTTTCAGGTGATGTATTTTGTAGCTCTAGTTACTTTTTGGACTTTCGTCTTATCATGCAGTACACTGTTGCTTCCCATTCCATAGGCATTAATGTATGAACGGCATTATCGTTAAAATGGAATGCATTGGCCAGTTACGCCTCCAGCTGCGGTTATTTACGTGTTTGTTTATTTTGCACGCGATATCTGCTGAAATAAGTAGCGTGACCTGCTGTCGCCGTGTCGCCGTATCACCTTCGCCCGTCGCCGTACCAAAGCTCATTCTCCGAGTACACCCAGTGTTTATACGCGATGCTGCGCTTGGTAATATTTACGTCGACTTGTGATTCTCGGAGACTCTGGCCCGAATCTGTGTCTTTGGGTCGCGCCGTTTTTAGGCGATGCCCCGCTTTGGGCCTCGGGTGTGTTTTGTGCGTTGTTTTCCGACGACCAGCGGACGTTCGCCCGCTTGGCGTCCTGATTTGGCAGTCACGACGTCGGAGACCAGAGGGCTGGAGGTCGTGACGGTTTGAACGCGGGGACACGGCGTCGTTACGGCCGGCCTCTGACGTCACTGACGGTCGTCGCCGGGTGGCGACGTCACGTTCTGGGAACGTGACGGCGTCACGACTTCGCCTGACGCCGATGCCCGCCCCTACGGTCTTAGCCTTCTGTACCGACTGAGGTTGTCTGTGTATGGTCAGTAATAACGAAATGTGCCTGGTAGTCTTTAGTACCGACCGGGATTGTTCTTGTATGGTCACTAATAACGAATATGCCTGGTGACATCAGCATCAGACATTGCCAGACGAATTGCCGGTATGATGTTACGGTTACCCAGCGCGCCGTTTGTATATTGCGCAAGCCATCGCTGACCGTTACCGCCAGCGTCCCGTGACTGCCGCTGGTCGTAACGGCGGCGGCGGCCGTCACGCGCCGTCACCACCGGCCGGGAGACACCCCCTCCCCCAGCTGGCGTCCCCCCGTGGTTCGGCCGGACGGACAGCCGGTCTCTCGATCTTCCTCTTCTCGATCTCTCGATCTCCGAACAGGCTGCCGCCGCAGGCCGCGAATATGGAGAGAGGAGAGCTGGGCCGAGGCGCGTGCCGAGTGCAGCGGCGCGGGGCCCGGTCCGCGACGATCATGGCGCGCCTGATAACGGTACGGCGCGGCGACCCGACAGGATGTGGCGAATTTCAATCGCGGACGTTCGGACGCGGCTGTCGCTTTTAAAAGGAGGTGGGATCGGCAAGATACGGGATTTAGGTGACCCGTGATGAATTACTGATTTGGTGGCCTCACGTGGCGGTCAAGGAAGTCATTTCTGAAACCATGAACAGTACTCCCGACTTTAGAGAGGTCAGTTGTTCTCATGGTAACAGTCGTCAGTGACCTCAGTCGTGGGTGGGTTCTGCCTGGTCGTGTTTTCTGTGTAGTTTTGTTGTCACCGATGGTTGAGCGGCGTCAGAGTTTGAATAGATCCATGAAAACATTGGTGTGGATCTGTCGGACGTCGTCGCCTGACCTCCCCATCAGAGGGATGACCAGTGTGCCGCGGTGGGGAGCCGGTCCTCCCCATCAGGGGAGTGGCCAGTATGCCGCGATAGGGAGCCGGTCCTCTCCATCAAAGGAGTGGCTAGTTTGTTGCAGTGGGGAGCCGGTCCTCTCCATCAGAGGAGAAGCCGGTGTGCCGCGATAGGGAGCCGGTCCTCTCCATCAGAGGGGTAGCCAGCGTGCCGCGGTGGGAAGCCGGTCCTCCCCATCAGAGGGGTGGCCGGTGTGCCGCGATGGGAGCCGGTCCCCGAGCCAGGCCGGCCCTGTTCGGAGCAGGCGGCCTGTCGGTGACAGCGCTGCAGATCACGTGACGTGCAAACCAGCCCTGGCCAAGCCCCGCGGACGGCGGAACCGAGCCAGGCGCCTCGTCCGCCCCGGCCGTCTGATGTCTCTTCTGTGGGTTGGTCGTTGACTGTTTGATCACGGCTCTGCCGACCAGTTATGATCATTTCCTGGCCATGGGGTGAAGGAGCGAGATTTGAATGGCACGCGTCTTTTGCCGGGAGGACGGGGTGTGTGGGGCCGCAGATGGACCGTAATGTCGACAAGAGGACGGGTCGAAAACCTTTCGGAAAACGTCGATTCGCCGTCAATTATTTCTCTTGTCGCTGTCTATCTCAGAGTATCGAAGCATCGCCGCTGGCATGTTCCGCGCTCGTTCCTCACGCTCGCCTCTGGAATCCGCCCTCTCCGAATGCCCTATCGTGCGGTGCGTGGCGCCGTTGCCTTTCCGATCCTTTGGTAGCGGGTTGGTTCGTTTGGCCTCCTCGGACCCTCCCGGCCGGCTGCCAACGTAAAAATACCCGGGCCGCGGCCGCCTAGGGCGCCGCCAGCGGCGGTCACGTGACCGGCCGCCCGGTCGGCCGGCTGGGTCACGTGGTGGGTCGCGTCGGTCGCGGGGCAGGGGAGACGGCGCCGGCCAATGGGTCCCTGACGGTCGCACCGCCGCCGCTGTATTCGGGCTTTGTTCGGGGGTCCCACGGTGCGGGGTGACTTTTGCCGGTGATTGGCGTTGGGGAAGACGATAGCCTTGATGTTCCCTTGATCTCGCTCGTATGACAAATAGTCTTCCATTACTTGCCATTTTACCGTATCTCTTCTTTGTAGATCCGTACGGAAAGTTTGCACTTTTGTCCATTTTGCACATGTCAAGAGCGGTGCATTTTTGCGGTGGCAAAAATGTGATAAAACGTCCGTTTGTCTGTCCCACGGCTCTGATGTCCCGTCGCCATCTTCGGAACGAGCGGTCCCCTCCCGCTTGACAATGCTTATTCGGACCACCTCCTGCGGCAAATTCCGGTCGTGACGGTCGGCGGGCACCGGGCGCGGGTCTGTCGGGAACTGTTTGAGGACGGGCGACCTTGGGCGCCGCGCCAGCAGCGCCAAATTCGCCACGGCCAGCTGGAGTCGCCCCGCGGCGTCCGAAAACGCTCGCGCCACGTGACCGGATGTAACAGACGGCCATGTTTTGGATTTCCAAGGATTGCGGTTCATGTGTGGAGTTCCGCGGTCACGCGTAACGAGAAGTGACTGACCTTGTTTTGGGCATGTGGTTCGAAAAGGAGATTTGTTTAATAAAGCACCGAGATACGTCGGGTACTTTAATATTTCCTGCCACCGTGGAAGTGACAGCAGATATGCATTTGTCGTGAAAAATGTGTCCCCATGCCGCAAGCCTTTTGTTCGGACCGGTTTCTTTGGGTCTTCGCAAACGTAAAGATGCCTTTATCGTATTCCAGACCGGTTTTGAGGGACACATTGTTCAAGCTGATTTGGTTTTTTCTTATTTGTGCGCAGTCCCCTCCTTTCCTCTATTGCACCGCTCATGTTGTGGCTACGCTCCTTTCTGCGCACCGGTAAATTTATCGCACCGGAACGCCTGAACCCCGCCGCCGCCGCCGCCGCCTCAGAGTCCCCCCCCCATGTGTCGGCAGCCGTGGGACGCCTGAACCCCGTCACAGCCGCCGCCTCAGTGTTCCCCCATGTGTCGGCAGTCGTGAAACACCTGAACCCCGTCACAGCTGCCGCCTCAGTGTTCCCCCCATGTGTCGGCAGTCGTGGGACGCCTGAACCCCGTCACAGTCGCCTCCCCCTCAGTGTTCCCGTCATGTGTCGGCAGTCGTGGGACACCTGAACCCCGCCACAGCCGCCGCCTCAGTGCTCCCCCCATGTGTCGGCAGTCGTGGGACACCTGAACCCCGTCACAGCTGCCGCCTCAGTGTTCCCCCCATGTGTCGGCAGTCGTGGAACACCTGAACCCCGTCACAGCTGCCGCCTCAGTGTTCCCCCCATGTGTCGGCAGTCGTGGGACGCCTGAACCCCGTCACAGCCGCCGCCTGAGTGTTCAGTACCGTTTGTCGGGCAGTCGTGGGACGCCTGAACCCCGTCACAGCTGCCGCCTCAGTGTTCCCCCCATGTGTCGGCAGTCGTGGGACGCCTACTTCTCGCGGGCCGCCGGCGGCGCGGCTCCCGGCGCCGCCTACATGGCGCCGCCGTCGCTGGCCGCGCCGTCGGCCAACAGCGTGCCCGTGTCGGCGCTGGTGCCGCAGGCCGGCCGCGCCGCCGCCCTGGGTGTGCCGGCCGACGAGAGGACGATCGCCGACCACCTCAGCGTCGTCGGCGTCATCAGGAGCTACCAGGTGAGCTGGTGGTAGGGGTGGTGTCAGGAGGTGTCAGGTGAGCTGGGGCCAGGAATGACGTTAGGAGATGCTAGGTGAGCTGGGGGTAGGGGCGACGTCAGGAGGTGTCAGGTGAGCTGGGGTCAGGGGCGACGTCAGGAGGTGTCAGGTGAGCTGGGGTCAGGGGCGACGTCAGGAGGTGTCAGGTGAGTTGGGGCCAGGGCTGACGTCAGGAGATGTCAGGTGAGCTGGGGACAGGGCAGTGCCGTCAGCTGTCAAGTGGGCCGGGACGAGGGACGCGTCAGGGGATATGATGTGAGCTTGGGTTAGGAACGGTGTTGGAAGTAGCTGGTTAGCCGCGGTCAGAAGGCCGTAGGAGTTGTTAGGTGAGTTAAGCTCAGGAGGTGACGTCAAGAGTTGCTCTATGAGCCTCAATCAGGTATCGCAAGGGGTTCTCGAGTTGGGATCCAGGGCAGGAGCCGGTCCCGTGAAGCACGGCGAGGATGTCGTCAGGATGTCGAGGATCAGCAGAGCTGTGGCCGTGGGTCGGGAGCCGGCTTCATTGTCAAACTGCGTGTCTGGTGTCTGAGCCGAGGGACCTCTTGTGACTCCATGTCGACGGTTGCGACACGCTCGGAACTTGATTTCGAGCCACCATTGACCGGTGCATTTGTTTGTAATTTTGATACTCTACCTGCCTGTGCCTTTGTGTGGCCCTGACCTGGCTCGACTCGAAGGATCCCGACCAGTTCGGACCTGGTCAGGTCCGCGCTGATCCGTGCGACCCGATCCAGTCCGTGGCGACCTGGTTTGACCCACTTTGACCCCTGCTGACCCAGCCTGACCCGATTTGACGTCGCGCGATCCACGGCGACTCGACCTGACCTCGTGTGACCCGTGCTGACCTGTGCGTCAGATCCGCGGCCACCTGGTGGCGCGGCTGGACCCGCTGGAGATCGAGCGGAAGCCGGTGGAGACCGCCTCCGAGATCGTCGTCAGAGGCTACATGAAGAACTTTGGTAATGACGCCGCGGCGGGCGGGGCCAGCTCGGCACCCTGTGAAGCGGCGCAGCGTCGGAAATGCTCCGCTCGACCATTGCCGGTTCGCGGTCTTTAACAGCAGCGGTCTTGAACTGAACTGACTTGAATTCCCGCCATTTTCCGTGTTAAGTTTGCGCATTCGACCAGCTGTTGATATCGAACACTTCTTTTCCAGTGTTTGCAGTGTAGTAGATAATCATGCTCATTACGGTCACGAGTTGACCGCCGCCAGCAGTTATACGAACGGCAGGGTGGGAAGTGTTGTGTGGTTGGCGCCGTTGTGGACGGTTTCCTCCAGGCGAATGTCAGCTCTCGGGAGCGGCGGAGCACCAGTTCCGGTGTTCCATCGGCGCCGCTCCCGTTGGGGCGGCCGCCGAGCAGGAGCACGCGAGCCGGCCGAGCTCCGTGCTCTGAACCGCCGCCTCCGCCCCCAGAGGAGGAGGACATGGACACCGTGTTCCAGCTGCCGTCGTCCACCTTCATCGGCGGCAGCCAGAAGGCGCTGCCGCTCAGGGAGATCGTCAACCGTCTGGAGAACTCCTACTGCAGGTCAGAGGCGGCCTGGAAGTGGGCCGTGGTCCCCCGTCAGACGTGACGTCATCTCTGGGGCTGGCGGCTGTCGTTGGAGGTGACAGCCACCAGTGGATGAGCCCCTAAGCCACCGGGGCTCGCCTCCGTTTGTCTATCCACCCCTCCCCTCCCCGTCGACTTCGCTCCGTTAGGTGGGATGGTACGTCATTGGTTTGTTACGTAAAAGGTATATTGTGGCAGAGTTTTTCCGTTGCACTTAACGTGCCAAGGCCTTACTTTTTATGATTCTATTGGAACGCTTTGATATCGGTTATTTTCCCGGGCATCTTTTCAGTTGTGGCTGATATTTGCTTACGATGTCCTTGGTTAGTTGGGCGGCGCCAGTATTGTGTTTCGGAATCCTTTTAACGATTTCATCGGTATGGTTTTCCAGCATGTGCCACCAGCTATCATGACCTGCTGTCGTCACAGAGCCCATTTTGCTCTTTCCCACTGCAGCCTGTCTGTAATGTCGGTTTGATAGTCGTTCAGTTTGAGTCGTCGGCTGCGCTTTCATGTCAAATGCCTGTTTTATTAAAATTTGATAATTGTCACTGTTAAAAGCTGTGATCATGTCATTCACAACAGGACGCTGTTCTGAACGTACAAAAACACATCAATCCGCGACCAGGAGGGCTTTATTTTACTTCACGTTGCGCTTCACGCATATCCTGTGGCAATTTTATTTTGAAGTGCTGGCGAACGCGGGTGACTCGACGCGACCGCGAAAGCGCGCCCCAGTCCTGGTCAACACCGACCGGTCAGTCCTGCCAGTGCGAGCCGCCGCCGACGCCTCGCCTCCGTTCGCAGGAGCATCGGCGTCGAGTACATGTACATCAACGACCTGGAGCAGTGCAACTGGATCCGGCAGAAGATCGAGAGCCCGGGCACCATGCAGTTCAGCAGCGACGAGAAGCGGCTGATCCTCGCGCGCGTGGCCCGCGCCACCGGGTGAGCGCGGCGGTCTCAGGCTGGAGCCGGCCGCCGGCTCCGCTGTGGGAGCAGGGGAAACCGGTGTTCACCTGGCGCGTCTTAGGCTTGTGGGTTTCGATCTGAGTTTGGTGGCATCGACTCGCGGGAGCTTGGTGCTGGGTTTCGATGGTTGGGCTTGGCGTGAAAGGTGTGATTGTCCTCTTTCCTTTCGTTGGACGTTCTGAGCATGGCTTAGTGGAACCGGCTTGCAGAGGCTTGGCGCCGGATTTCCGACGAGTTAGCTCAGCTTAAAAGATGGAGCTCTTCTCTCTCCCTTCTTTCTCGTCGCTTGATCATATAGTTGCCCCTGACTGCATCGTTTGTAATAGCGTTTTTTTGTGATGTCGCATGATCGCTTTGGACAATTGGTAACTATGTATGTTCTGTGTACTTGTTTCTTACCATCAGATTACTCTCAGAGGTTATTTAAAGCATGGTTCCTTCTCCTATTCCCTTGCTACTCAGATTCCTTCCTTACTGTGTGGTCATGTTACGACTGGTTGACCTGATTGTGTTGCTTATGCTGTTTCTGGTATGAAATCGTCCCTGCCCCTCTGACCCTGTTGTTACAATTTGGCCTGGCACTGTTCTCTGTGCAGTTCTCGGCCGTGTGGAGTCCTTCCAGTACCTCTGACCCTGTTTTGATGATAAGTTGACCTCACACCGCCCGCTGTGCCGTCTCCAGTCTGGAGTCCTTCCTGGCCCCCTGACCGTGTTCTGATGAGTTGACCTCACACTGCCCGCCGTGCCGGTTCCAGTCTGGAGTCCTTCCTGGCCCGCAAGTTCTCCTCGGAGAAGCGGTTCGGTCTGGAGGGAGGCGAGGTGCTGATCGCCGGCATGAAGCACATCATCGACATCTCGTCAGCCATGGGTGTCGAGTCCTTCGTCATGGGTACGCCTTCGTTTGAGGATAAAACGTTTCGTTTTCCACTTTGGGCGGTAGTGTCGGAGTGGTGCGAAAGGAAGATTGCAAAAGTCACAGCATGACAGTTTATATGTTCTGTCTTGTTTGTAATCTGCAGTTTGTGCAAACGCACAGGACTCCGACTATAGTCGTAAATCGTTTGATGTTGCCATGTTTTCATCTGTCACTTCGTGCAGCTCGTGATTTGTTCATTTTCATTTTGTAGGCTGTCGTGTCGTTTGGAAGGAAGCAGTACATAAAATCACGTTTTTGCCATGCAACATTTAAGGAGCACATGACTTCCTCTTCATTTGGGAAGCAAGGAACGTCATCGTTTCCAACACTGCCGACGGTCGCCCCATTCGCCGGCAGACAGTCTGATGTTCGTTTGTGTCCTTCGACTCGCTCCAATCCCACAGGCCCACAACCCAGCCGTCAGTCCGTCCATCAGACGAATGGACAGCACTTGCCGGCGCTGTAACTCTGTGGGTGCGATGCCCCCCTACAGGGATGCAGTACTGTATCGCCCGTTCGTCCCTCTGACAGAGGGATAGCGCCCTCCCCGCTCTCCCCCGTCTTTGTGACCGTGCGGTCCGGGAGGGATGCCCACTCCCCCACCTGGTCGCCCCCTCCCCACGGACAGGGAGCCCCCAGCCTTTACAGCCCGGCCCCTGTCTCTGACGGCTTCGCCCCCTCAGGGATGCCCCACCGCGGCCGGCTCAACGTGCTCGGCCAACGTCTGCCGGAAGCCGCTGGAGCAGATCTTCGCCCAGTTCGCCGCGCTGGAGGTGGCGGACGAGGTGAGGCTCCGGGCGGCGGCCTGGCTTGCGACTGCCGCTCCCCGGCGACCCGGCGGCCGTTTGCTCTGTGATACGGGGTCGTATCGATGTAGCGTTTTGGCACCTGGTCGCCGATAGCTGACACGTGTCTGTGGGCTTTTCATTAGTGGCGTGTGTTGCAGCGATGTGATATGGTTCTTTCAGAAACTCGCACGGATTGAGGAGGAGAAATACGGGTGATGGTTATGGTTAACATGTGGCATCCTTGTCATGCGTCACTCATTGACATGCCTGTTCATCGCTGTCGTATCTAGCGATTTAGGGCTTTGAACATCATTTACTAGTATCCGTAACGGATGCCGGATGTGAAATATAGTTTTGAAATTTCCGTCCTTCACGGCCACTACGTCCGCACTCACGCATCAGCGCAGAAATGACAGGGATTCGCGGGAAAGTGTGAATCGTCCTTTACTCCATGCGGGTTTGTTGGTCGTGTGTGCGGTCATTTTCCGACTTTGTTCCTTGAATCACCGCGGACAACTTCAGTATCCACGAGATCGCTGCCCGCTCTGAACGCCCTGGGGGATGTTTCGCGATGACGTCACCTGAAAAGTGATGAAACTTACTCGATGACACCTGCATCTAGTCGGTGTCTAGCACCTGAACTCATATGCTTTCTGTGTGAATTCCTTACCTTCACCGGTTAGTGGCATCATTTTGCACACGATGAATGTCACTAGTGAACACGTCCGTCGAGCGCGTTAGCTAGGTGACCTGCGCGCCTGATGACGTCATTCTTGCGTCACGCGCAGGGCTCGGGCGACGTCAAGTACCACCTGGGCACGTACATTGAGCGCCTGAACCGCGTCACCAACAAGAACGTGCGCCTGGCGATCGTGGCGAACCCGTCTCACCTGGAGGCGGTCGACCCGGTGGTGCAGGGCAAGACCCGGGCCGAGCAGTTCTACCGCGGTGACAATGAGGGCAACAAGGTCAGTGGCGCCGGCTGCGGCATCGCCGCCGAGAGGACCTTCAGGCTGAGGAGTCAGCCGTTTTGCTCGTGGAAGGCGTCTTAGGAGGTATTGAAAACTCATAGGAGACGCGAAAGACATTTCGCGTGAGGGATTTTGTGGCCGGACTCGGGAAGTGTTCCAGGTCCGCCGGAAGATGTTGAGGTCATTCGGAAATGGAACTTTGCTCGTCCCTGTCTCGGAGACGATGCCGTTATGCCGCTCGCGTGGCTGTAGGTTATGTCAAGACGGCAAGGGAGACGGGACATCAGCGGTGTGTCTGCTATTATTGGTGTCGATTGACGTCACTTTGAATTGGCCTTGGTCGTTATCGCGGGGTGGACTTTGCCTCCTGTATGCTGTTTTTGCGTGGCGTCTTTCCCTGACTGGCACTGATTGCAGCGGCAGCTTCAGTAGCTGAAGATCGCTGGCTCCCATTGGCGCCTGCGCTGTCGGCAGCTGACGTTGCCATGGTTTCCGACGCCGACTCCGCCCCCGCCTGCCGCAGGTGATGTCGATTCTACTGCACGGCGACGCTGCGTTCTCCGGGCAGGGCGTGGTGTACGAGACCATCCATCTGTCGGACCTGCCGGCGTACACCACGCACGGCACCATCCACATCGTGGTCAACAACCAGGTGAGCGCCCGAAGGACGTGCTGTTCCGTCGGCGGCGAGGGAAAGGTGGGTGAGTTTTGGCTCACGGAGATAGTCCGGGCGAAAGTTTTTTTAGTCATTGAAGATGGCCTTCTCAGACACTGATGAAAGCATTTGCTTGGGGGAATTGTTTCCAAAAGGACTTGCTATGATTCCAGGTAAAATGAATTTGGCGACTTTTGTCGGCCAGCTGTCTGGAGTCTGCGTTGCTTTGTTCATGAATCTTGGCTCTTCTTGTTGAACATCATAGAAGTGACGGAAAAATTTCGCGGTGTACACAGTTTGGTGGCCCTGGCCTGTTATTGATGTGTTGACCTCTGGGTGTCAGGCTGTGGCTGGCCTCTAGTGGACCTTCGCTTCTCAGGTGTACACAGTACGCTGAACCCTGGCCGTAATTGGCCCCAGCTGCCCCTCTCCCCCTTCCCCAGTGATCTGTGACCCTCATATGGGCTTCATCCGTGAGTCCTAACCTAAGCCCCAAATCAGACCTCTGTGGCACAGATTCGCTTTCACCTCGGATCCCTCACCCCTGTCTGACCCGCGCCTGGCCTCTGCCTCCTGGCCAGGTTCACCACTGACCCGCGCCTGACCTCCCCCAGATCGGTTTCACCACTGACCCTCGTCTGACCTCCTCTCCAGATCGGTTTCACCACTGACCCTCGTCTGACCTCCTCTCCAGATCGGTTTCACCACTGACCCTCGTCTGACCTCCTCTCCAGATCGGTTTCACCACTGACCCTCGTCTGACCTCTCCAGATCGGTTTCACCACTGACCCTCGTCTGACCTCCCCCAGATCGGTTTCACCACTGACCCTCGTCTGACCTCCTCTCCAGATCGGTTTCACCACTGACCCTCGTCTGACCTCCTCTCCAGATCGGTTTCACCACTGACCCTCGTCTGACCTCCTCTCCAGATCGGTTTCACCACTGACCCTCGTCTGACCTCCTCTCCAGATCGGTTTCACCACTGACCCTCGTCTGACCTCCTCTCCAGATCGGTTTCACCACTGACCCTCGTCTGACCTCCTCTCCAGATCGGTTTCACCACTGACCCTCGTCTGACCTCCTCTCCAGATCGGTTTCACCACTGACCCGCGCCTGACCTCCCCCAGATCGGTTTCACCACTGACCCTCGTCTGACCTCCTCTCCAGATCGGTTTCACCACTGACCCTCGTCTGACCTCCTCTCCAGATCGGTTTCACCACTGACCCTCGTCTGACCTCCCCAGATCGGTTTCACCACTGACCCTCGTCTGACCTCCTCTCCAGATCGGTTTCACCACTGACCCTCGTCTGACCTCCTCTCCAGATCGGTTTCACCACTGACCCGCGCCTGACCTCCCCCAGATCGGTTTCACCACTGACCCTCGTCTGACCTCCTCTCCAGATCGGTTTCACCACTGACCCTCGTCTGACCTCCTCTCCAGATCGGTTTCACCACTGACCCTCGTCTGACCTCCCCCAGATCGGTTTCACCACTGACCCTCGTCTGACCTCCTCTCCAGATCGGTTTCACCACTGACCCTCGTCTGACCTCCTCTCCAGATCGGTTTCACCACTGACCCGCGCCTGACCTCCCCCAGATCGGTTTCACCACTGACCCTCGTCTGACCTCCTCTCCAGATCGGTTTCACCACTGACCCTCGTCTGACCTCCTCTCCAGATCGGTTTCACCACTGACCCTCGTCTGACCTCCCCCAGATCGGTTTCACCACTGACCCTCGTCTGACCTCCCCCAGATCGGTTTCACCACTGACCCGCGCCTGACCTCCCCCAGATCGGTTTCACCACTGACCCTCGTCTGACCTCCCCCAGATCGGTTTCACCACTGACCCGCGCCTCACCCGGTCGTCGCCGTACTGCACGGACGTGGCGCGCGTGGTGAACGCGCCCATCTTCCACGTGAACGGTGACGACCCGGAGGCGGTGATGCACGTCTGCAAGATCGCCGCCGAGTGGCGCAACACCTTCCACAAGGACGTCGTCATCGACATCGTGAGTGGCCACGGTGGCGGCGCCGGCCGCTGCCGCCCCCCGGCGTGCTCGCGGCGGTCGGGGCTGGGTGCGCCGGTCTCGCTGCACGGCTTGGAGGCGTCGATTTCAGTCCTGGCGCGGGCGCAGGATGGAGGGAAGGTGGCTTTGGTACAAATGCGCCGCCCCCTCGTCGGCTGGGTTGGATTCTAGCCGTGGGATGTTTTATTTGTAAGAAGGAGTGGCTCAGGTTGTTTTGACTCTTGGTGGCTGTTGTCTTGACAGCGTAGAAAATCAATGAAAGATTGTAACAAAGCGGTTCTTCTTGTCGTTTTTTAATACCACTAATATTCTTAATGTCTAACAGGTGTGGCAGTCCCTGCGTTGCTCCTTCCCAGTAACAAAAACCACCTTCTGTCAGGTGTCCTACCGCCGCAACGGACACAACGAGATTGACGAGCCCATGTTCACCCACCCGTTCATGTACAACAAGATCCGCAAGATGCCCAACATCACTGAGAAATATGCTCAGAAACTCATCGACGAGGGCACCGTCAACGCCGAGGAGGTCAAGGTCAGTCGAAGGTCGTGCGCCTGCCCGAAGTTGCGTCGAGGGCACTGACTGACTGGCATGAAGGCCACTTGTTGGGTGGGAAGATCGTGTTGGATGTGCGTCGTAGAGCTACGAAGGCCGCACGTGATTGAGATGATAGCAGCGGTCCACAGAGGCTGGAGAAGGCCTGGTCATGCTGAACATTCTGCCAGAAAGCCACCTTAAAACTTGCTTGAGACTTGTGCTGTGGTATGAAGGATGACTTGTATCAGCCAAATAAGAGTATTAATGGTTTGAAATACACCACCGACGTATCGTATAATGCCTGGTTATTACCATAAAGAGCTAGCCATATTTGGTCCGTGTATCACTCATCCATGGCCACGTTCAGAACTTGGGTAGTTTTGATCGAAACTGTAATCCGTAGCGCTGGGGATGCGCGTTAAAGTGCAGCGGATGACACGAGCTATCGTCATCACCGACACCGTGCGGTGGCCTGTGAAGCCACAGTTCGGCGGGCGCTCCACAGATGGCGCGCCTGCGCGGCCCTGACGCTGGCCTATTTTCAGAGGGTAGGCGAGCGGCCGGTCCTCGGCGGGCGTAACTATGCCGTGTTCTCGCTTTGTTCCCAGCCGAGCGGCCGCAGACGCAGCTTCATTAACCTGGGACGCCGCGCTCGCGCGCGCCTCTGCCTTGATTGGCGCTGTTTTTAGTCGCCTAACTTTCGGTGGTCTCGGCCGACGGGCCCGATGGCGGGAGTTTGATGGTGTTTGGAGCTGTGCAGTCTGTACTAATAGCACCTGGGACTGAGGAGTACTGGTGTGCAATAGTTCAGAGAGAAAGGTTCCATACGGGTCCTACAGGCAAAGTCATATGACAGGTTTGGATAGTCGTGAGTGTACATTGCCAGCGAATGCTTTACATTGTTAAGAGTTTTATGCTGTGCGAAAATTATAACATTCGGATATAGAATGGCCATCGCATATTATGCAGCAACGTAAGTCGTACTGGGAAATTTTGTCTTCTCGTTGTTCTGGTTGTTTGTAATTCCAGTGGGGAGATTGCTAACTAATTGCTAAGAACTAATCGTGTCGGACATCCCGTCTGTAAAAAGTTAAACTTTTGCGACCACTGGAGGGACATGATGGCTGCTGTTGTGTCTGAGAATATCGCCCCGGCGTGTGCTGTAGGGATATTAGTCAACTTCACCGGCGCTCAACCGTCACCCTGACGTGGTTGGCCGGAGCGCGGGAGGGGGGAGGGGAAGGGGTGACGGGACGCCGGAGAAAATGAAACCGTTATCTTCAGAAAACTCTCCACATGTACTTCCATGAGTAGTTTCAGAAGCACTCGGAATTTTTGGAACATCGAAGAAAAGTGACGCAACTTCCTGGCCTGTATATGTCAGAAATAGTTTTTTTTTTACAAGAGCTCTAGTTCCGTCCCTAATAAAGCTAGGGCAATTTTGAGTGTGCCAACGGAAAGCTTATAGAATGTACATTACGGTGGCATACAAGTTTAGCATGCATGTAATTACATATTGCATCATGTGACTTGATATCATGCCATTTTTCATTTGGCCATATTTGTGAGTTTGAAAACGTCACTGGCGAGTGGTCCATGTATGTTTTCATACCGGTAGCAATGCTTTGCACGAACATTTTTTTTTTAAAGGCCGCCAGACCCGACGCCAGACGCTAATGACCCGAGGTGACCTGACCTTATCTTGTGACCTGACCTACATTCAGCCGTTTTCTTTGCTTTATTTCGTGTTCTGTCGAGGATCATTGACGATGTAAATAAAAGGGCAAAGAGTGCCTTCGGACTGAAGTCCTTAGGGACCACTGTCGTGATCAGTAGGGTGCTATATGAGGTCGATCGTATGACCTGACCTGACCTGACGTAGGATCATGACCTGATTTGAAGCACGCTTGGGTTTCATCTTATCTTTTGGTTTATTTCATGGGTCATGCCATTGACCCATGAAATAAACCGGAGAGATAACACAGCATGGAAGCGTCTTGGTACAATTTTGGTCGACGGAACCGACTTTATTGCATATTTTTATCTCTGGCATCATTAAAACGCGGTTTTAGATGCGTTTTCGTTAGTTTACCTTCAGTGTGACCGGGATTGACCTTACGACCCTTCATGTGGGCCAGTATTGTTTGTCGTGTTTGGTGGCTTCCGTGGTCCATGAATGCATTTCAGGCACCAGCAAACCGAAGAAAGGGCTCAAAACCTTTAGAAATAGGAAAAGAAGGCGGAAGTTTGGCTGAACTCAGATCATTGACCTTGACCTTGACAACAAATTCGAGATAGCACAGTTCTTAGGAATGTCCGTGACAGCTACCCCTGGAAGTTTTAGGTCAATCGATTGCACAGTTTGTAGACTTCGGAGGTTGACCTGTTTTACGTGACCTCGTTCATTGACGTGGCATGATCGGAAGTCGAAAATTCTACAGGACATGCACAAACGATGAAAGAAATGGTACTTAAAATTTCAGCTTGCCGCGCTTGATGTTTTTTGCTATCACGGAAAGCCCATAGGGGGCGGAGACGTCGAAGCACCCCTCCCCGTCGTCGGGCGCGAGCTAAGCTGAAGTTTAACCCGCGCACGACCGTCGGTCCGTCCCGAACATCGGCGACTGGGGGGGCAGTTGACTGCCCCCCTCTAACTCACGAACGGTTGGTCGCACGATAAAAATAAGCATACCGTTCGAAAGCCTGTGACGAGAAGAGCTCGAAACTGGTCTCATTTTTAGTTTTAGATAATATGTAAGCCAATTTACGCCCTATATATGTTTTCTCATAGCCGACTGCATCAGACCGAGAAATGGCCTGAATCTCAAGGGCTGTGATTAATAACGCATAGGTAAAGGCACCAGCGCACAAGTAAATGTCCGCGGATGCCGATACACGTCTAATTTCCTCAGATTTGTTCAATATATACGCCGAAACGTTGAGTTAAAGACACCGTAATTCTCCCGGTCGGCCGTCAGTGTGCGCCGCTGCCGTATGCGGTACCAAATTGACGGGAACTAATTTTGGCGTTCCTTTATTTTCGCGAAAAAGGACAATCTATGTAAATTTGATTGATCTTTGTGGTTCTTGTGATGGTTTCTCATGTTTAAATTTTGGAAAAATTGCTTAGTTGCCAATCTACAAAGTTGGCGGAGCTTTATTCGCGAGAGCCTATTTATTTCCAAAATATGCTACTTTTTGAAACTTTTTGAGGTTCCTGGTATTAATTACGTCTGTGCAAGTTAGTTCTGCCATTTTCTACGCATTCTGAGTAGTTCATCGTCGATTTTGACGGTGGTACATTTTGGCCCACTACAGTTATTCGTGACCTGACCTCAGGTCAATGGCTGGAGGTCACTGATACTTTGCCCAATGACGGTAACTAGATGTCTGCTTCACTCCACACTAAAAATGTTATGGAATGTTCCGTCAATTTCCGAAAAAACGGCGACATGTCTTAAAAATGGGCTTGACCTTAGGTCAATAACCCGGAAAATTCCGAAAAATCTGAGATAGCAGTTTTGTTGCATCTATCACGGTCACTACTCCCTGAAAGTATTATTGAGATATCTTGTTTTGCGAAAAAGTTAGAGGCGCTAAACTTTTTTCGACATAGGGGTCTGTTTGACCTGACCTAGGTCAGGCACCTGACCTGACCTGAGGTCAAAATTTTGACACGAGACGTAAAATTGATGGAGCAAAAGGTACACAAAGTTTCGTGACTCTGTGTTTGTTTGTTCTCTCGCAATGCCAGAAAAACCTCAGGGGGAGCAGTCAACTGCCCCCCCCCCAGTCGGGGACGGGTTAAAGTTCTGATCGTGGCCGCAAAGGTCCGACCCACCGTAATTCACACCGTAACCCACAGTCCGCCACATGAGGCCGTTGGCATTAGTGTTTCGGAGTGCACAGCGCCGCGTCGTCCTTGTCGCCCCCAGACCGGCGGGTCGGGGTTCGAATCCCGCCGAGGGCGACGTTTTGCGTTTGTCGCGCCAGCCGACGGGACATTTCGACACGAAACGTCGGCAGTCGAAACTGTAGATAAAATCCGAAAACTAACCAATCGCCGTCCCCGTGGCTGTGTTCGGCATCATGCGACCTGCGGTATCGTTCGCGTTACACGAACCGACTCAGCAGCACCAGGCACGTGAACGTTGACGCCACGCCTGCCTTGGTGCCGCTGCCAGCGGCTGTGTGCCCTCCCCACCTCCCTGGGCGGATGTTGTGGTGGCGTGTCGCTTGTGGGGGGAAAAGCTGGCCTTTGGGTTTCAGGATCGGAGGTGACCTTGACCTCGGAGGTCACGGGGTGTTAGCGTCGTTTTCCTCAGCGTGGTGCGTTGCGCATGTGGTTCGGTTGTAAAATAGCTGTAGAAATGAAAGTAGTCTTGCTCTGTCGTCATGGCATCCCGTGCTCTTACTGCGCAACCTCCTGTCACGCACCGCGTGCCCCGTATCAGTTAGTGAGAGGCCATGCCATATATGACGTCACAATTTCGCGTCACAGTGGCACATTACAAGGGGTGTCTGACAGGACGCTGCTGCTGCTGAACTCACGGTCCGACGTCACAACACCATATCACAACGTGACGTCACAACTTGGCGCCACAGTCTGACGTCAAAAGACGTCACAGGCGACGCCCAGCATGACGTGCCAGGCGGTACGTTATCGTCCGGAGTCACGGGCGCCGTGGTGTGACGTCACACTCCGTGCCCGACAGGACGTGATCGACCGGTATGAGAAGATCTGCGAGGAGGCGCTGGAGGCGTCCAAGAAGGAGACGCAGATCTACAACAAGCACTGGATCGACTCGCCCTGGTCCGGCTTCTTCGAGGTCAGAGCGGCCGGCTTCGTCGAACGGGGTCCCCTGTCTCGTCTGCTCCTGTGCCAGCTGATAGACGCAGTTGGAGGTGACGATGCCGCCTCGTCTCGCGAGGAGGTCACGGCGCGAAAGTGGAACTTCCGCGCGGTAAAAATGATCTCGGCGTCAGCGGTATGGAGGCGCCAGATATTGTGTCCGTGATGAACGCTCGTTTTGCGTGCTGCTCTGCATTGTGTCGCTGCCCTGTGCGTTATGGTCGCGGTGGAACGCGGCAGGCGCAACACGAGCTGAATATCCAGCTCGCTTCTAGCCTTCAACAGACATTCCACTGTTAAGGCACGCCGGCCTGACGGTGGAGCAGTGTGCTCGTCGGCGGCGCGGTGTTGCAGCGTCAGCTGAATTGCCAACGCGCGTCTAATGAGCCTACGACAAATGACCACGCCGCTCATCCGTGGAGTGTGTTTGCCGTGCCATTGGAGCGTCTTTTTAACGACGTCCGTGTCCTGACCGCGGTCTGCTGCGCTCGTCCAGGGCAAGGACCCGCTCAAGGTGTCCACCACCGGCGTGGTGGAGGAGACGCTGACCCACATCGGCAAGCGGGTGTCGTCGGCGCCGCCCAACGCTGTCGACTTCGTCATCCACCGCGGCCTGCAGGTGGGGACAGGGTCCCCTCAGGGGAGACGGGGAGTCCCTTGAGGGCTGACGGACAGTTACCTCAGGGCTGCCGGGCAGTCCCCTCAGGGCAGACGGGCAATCCCCTCAGGGCTGACGGACAGTCCCCTCAGGGCAGACGGACAGTCCTCTCAGGGTGGACGGACAATCTCCTCAGGGCTGACGGACAGTCCCCTCAGGGCAGACGGACAGTCCTCTCAGGGCTGACGGGCAGTCCCCTTGAGGGCTGACGGACAGTCCCCTCAGGGCTGACGGGAAGTCCCCTCAGGGAAGACGGGCAGTCCCTTCAGGACGGACGGGCAGTCCCCTCAGGACGGACGGGCAGTCCCCTCAGGGCTCAGGGTTGTGTCGGGGTACCGACGGAAGGCGGGTAATTGCCGTTTTGCGTACGATGCTGAGGTGACGAGACTGGGCGTTTCGTCACTGATGCGCCACCTCGTTTTGTCCGGACTGGACGGTTTCTGAGGTGGCGCAGTGACGCGCCCAGGTCATCGAATGGCCCAGTGCGAAATAAGGATCAGCCGTATTCCGGGTCGGGGCACGTTTTGCTCGTTTGAGTGTTGACCGCCTCGGGGCCTCGTGTTGTTACGTCGGGGTAGATGTCACCCACGGTGGTCACCGGGCTAGGACGCCAGCTCCGTCGTGCTTGCAGGACTGATGCTGGCCGTGTGTGGATCCCAGACGCGTTAACCTGTAGTCGGCTGCTGTTGCACGCAGTGGTGTCTGCCACGCGCGAACTGGCACGAGGTGCGATGTAAAATGCTGATGCAGGAGGAGGCCATAAAACTTTGGACCTGTCATTGTTGTCGCTCCGTAATGTCCAGAACCGTACGGTGAGCTGGTGAGGTGAGGTGAGGTGAACTGGGACGGTTGAGTCCGTGTGTCGAAAGGGCTGGCGAGTCAGGATCAGCCGTGCGTCGTCCCGGCCGAGTGTGCCGCCACGTCGCAACGTGACGTGACGTGGCGCCATGACGTGACGCGCCAGATGTCGTGACGTGACGTCGTGCTGTGACGTGACGTGGCTTGTGCCGTCGTGACGTGCCGTGGCGTGGCGTGACGTGACGTGGCGTGCCGGGTGTCGTGACTGTGTGACGAAGAGCGTTGTCCATCGCCCGGTCCATGTCTGGAAGTGCTTTCTCTTCCTTGTTTTCGTAACTGACGACATGACGTGACTTGTGGCGTCGTGACGTGACGTGCCGGGCGTCGTGACGTGCCGTGATGTCGGAGGAGTCTGGCCGTCTGACGGTGCCGTCGGCGTTGCCGCAGCGCGTGCTGAACTCGCGCATGGAGCTGGTGGAGTCGCGCACCGTCGACTGGGCGCTGGCCGAGGCCATGGCGTTCGGCTCGCTGCTCAAGGAGGGCTTCCACGTGCGTCTCTCGGGCCAGGACGTGGAGCGGGGCACCTTCAGGTCAGTGGAGATGGCGCCGGCGCCGGCTGGGTGCGCTTTGGCATCGGGGTGGAGATGTGGAGCTCGTGGACGTCGATGGCCGTACTTCCATCGCTTGTTTCTCTTCGCACGATTTCTGTCGTCGTTCTTTCTGCGAGAAGTCCGTCGCATCGCGCGGGCCTCGTGTTTCGCACGTGACCACGTGATGCCAGCTCGTGCTATGTTGCGACGGGTTTTCCGTGTACGGTGTCGTGCGCTGATTGACGTCATCTGCGGCCAGTGTCACGCAGCCATAGTGAGTGTCGCGTCGCAGTGAATGTCGTGTGCTGCGTGGTGTGTGACGTCATCGGTGCGCCTGTGAGTGACGTCTGTGTGGCCCATCGGCAGTCACCGTCACCACGTGATGCACCATCAGAAGGTGGACATGGCCACGTACCGGCCGCTCTGCTACCTGTACCCGGACCAGGCCCAGTACACCGTCTGCAACTCGTCCCTCTCCGAGTTCGGAGTGCTCGGTGAGTGTCGGACACTCAGGGACGGAGGCGGGAGCGCGCTGCGTATTCCGGGCGCCGGAGATGCTGCTGATTGGTGTGCAGGACGAAAGCCTTTGTAACCGTAAAACGTATGGAGGAGCGTCGATGTTTTTTTACTTCTTTGTTTTTTTTGGCCACTCCACTAAACGCCCGTAAGCGAAACGTGCAGTCTTGATAACTGGGGAGGGAACGCAATACCTCATTCCGCCTCACTTTTTTGCTTCAGTGCTCAGGGCTGGCACGTGTCGGACTGGTTTACATCGTATCTGCTTTTATGACAATTTGAGCCAGGTGTAGAAGTGGGACGTGGTCCGAGTTTTCGTTAGCCAATGTGGGGTTGTACTGGCCGTTGTGCGCGGCTGTGTGGCGGCGCCTGACCGGAACGTGTTGGCAGGCTTCGAGCTGGGCTTCAGCTTGACAAACCCGAACGCCCTGGTCTGCTGGGAGGCGCAGTTTGGCGACTTCTGCAACACCGCGCAGGTGAGCTGCACCCCAGCCGTGTTCGATGTCCGGTCCGCCGTAGAGTCTCCCGTAGATTCAGACTTGACGGTCTGTCCGCCTTAGTGCCCCGTAGTATTAGCGTTGACGACTGGTTCTCGTAGAGTCTCCGGTAGAGTCAGGCTTGACAGTCTATCCTTAGTGTCCCGTTGAGTCGGCCTTGACGACTCGTCTTAAAATCTCTTGTGGAGTTAGACTAGACTCGCCCGTCGTAGAATCTCGTGGGGTCAGAGTTGACGACTCGTCCACCGGAGGGTGTTCTGTAGAGTTAGAGCCACGAACCTTTATACCGCTTTAGAGTCCCCGTAGACCCGGGCCCGCGGAACGGTGTCACTAATAGGGTCTCGGCCGAGACTCTACGGGACTCAAAGAACTGCGGGGAAAATTTTGGGAGGAGGTTTTCAGGAAATGGGAAGGATTATCTATGCAGGCCGAGGAGTCCCAGAGTGTGTTGAGAATGGACTGGTGGAAGAATCTTGCCATTTGTAACGGAGTCAGCGACTCGGCCGCTTTGCTTGTCAGCTTTAGAATCACATTTTGTTAGCGTCTTTGGAAAGCCTCTGCTATGTTGTCAAAGGAGAGGTTTTTCTTAATGTTGCTGCGACCGATAGCGGGTTTTGCCATGTTTTTTCGGGCCTACTGATTCCCCACTCTTCAAAATCTTCGGGTAGGTCTCCTGTTGTTCTTCAGCATCTTCTGCGTGGTCTTGAAAGCCTCCAGCTTTTGTTTGAAACGCCCTTCGTAACCCACCTTTCTTCTCGCGATATTTTAACAGGCATGTCTCACGCCACTGTACCGTTTGACCCTGTCTTAAACATGGTTTGGATAAGGTCATGAGAGCGACATGCCGTTACGGAAGCCTGGTCTCGCCCGGCTGCCGGTCAGTACCGCGACGTGGGCGGCCGTGTCGCGCCGAATCGCCGAGCGCCTTCCTCTGTGCTCCCAGGTGATCACTGGCTCCCAGCCAGTGCTGTCATCAGATCACTGGTTCCCAGTCACTGCTGTGATCAGACCACTGACTCCCAGTCGGCGGCCGTGTCGCGCTGAATCGCTGAGCGCCTTCCTCTGTGCTCCCAGGTGATCACTGGCTCCCAGCCAGTGCTGTCATCAGATCACTGGTTCCCAGTCACTGCTGTGATCAGACCACTGACTCCCAGTCGGCGGCCGTGTCGCGCTGAATCGCTGAGCGCCTTCCTCTGCGTTCCCAGGTGATCATCGACCAGTTCATCGCCTCGGGCCAGGCCAAGTGGGTGCGCCAGTCGGGTCTGACGCTGCTGCTGCCGCACGGCATGGAGGGCATGGTGAGCGGTGCAGGCGGCTTTCTCCGTCGCCCGGTCTCCGCTCTGTGCCGGGAAGTGTTTCCTGTTCCTGTTGTTCGTAACGCACGACTGTGTTGATGAGTTCAGTCTTACTTCTGCCATTGCTTGTCCGTTCACCATCGTGTAAATCAGCCTTTCATTACCGGGTCCGTTGTTGTTCAGTCAGTCTGTGACGGTTTGTACAGCACCGCCCCTTGTAGCCGTCCATCATTGCGGCGATAGACGAGAGGGGGGGGGGGGCTCAGGCATTCCGTCGTTTAGAAAGGTAAACCGTTTTGGCTTTTGTTTTGTTGTGATATTGAGGTGCAGCAGTGTCAAGATACGACGGTGTCTTTGTGTTTTGAACCGATCCGGCCTGGTTTCACCACACCTGACGTGACCTGACCTGGTCTGACCCGACTTGTGCTGGAACGGACCTGACCTAACGCTGCCTAACCAGTTTGTCCTGACCTTCCCTGATCTGACATGGCATAAAATGAACCTTATGTTTCGTGGTGCGACATTTCGTGAACAAACGTCACCTGTCCTGACGTACCTGACTATACCTTACCCTGCCCTGTCTGACATGACCTGATCTGGCCTGACCATACGTTACCCTTTCTTTTCCTGATCCGACTATATTTTACCCTGCCTTGCCTGGCCTGGCCGACCTGTAATTTCCTTATATCACCCTGCATGACGTGATTGGGCGAGACCTGACGTGACCTGACCTGACCTGACCTGACCTGACACGACTTGACCTGACCTGACCTGACTATATTTTACCCTGCCTTGCCTGGCCTGGCCGACCTGTAATATCCTCATATCACCCTGCATGACGTGACAGGGCCAGACCTGACGTGACCTGACTGACCTGACCTGACCTGGCAGGGTCCGGAGCACAGTTCGGCCCGGCTGGAGCGGTTCCTGCAAATGTGTTCCGATGATCCGGAGTACTTCCCGCCGTTCGCGCTCGACGAGTTCGCCATCCGCCAGCTGCACGAGTGCAATATGATCGTGAGTCCACCGGGAAGGTCTCGGGTTCGATTCCCACCGGCGGCGAAAATTTTTAAATACTGAGTAGTGAGGCTGCTGATCTGTAGGACTGCCATGGTTCAAGTCTTATGGTCCAGTTCCCAGCGGATGATGGGTACTGTTTGAACTTTTCCATTGGGGGAGGCTCCTGAGGAATTTGTGTGGTTCCAGTGAACAAAAACAGGTCAACAGTAATAAAAAAAAACATACTGAACAAGTCACTACAGAAAAAAAAATATGACTGGGCGAATGACAGCATATCAGGTGACTTTTTTCTGATTATTTTTGTCGTTACGCTTGCAGAGGTGGGAAAATGTGTGCTGCTCCTCTTGCGGCGCCTGTAGTCTTCGTGTTTCCTCAGCTTTCACGACCCGACGCCTCGTGCTGTCTCCACCAGGTGGCCAACTGCAGCATGCCCAGCAACTACTTCCACATCCTGCGGCGCCAGGTGCACTTGCCGTTCAGGAAGCCGCTGATCCTGATGACGCCGAAGTCGCTGCTGCGCCATCCGCGAGCCCAGAGCAGCTTCGACTCGATGCTAGAAGGCACCGAGTTCATGAGGTCAGACGGGTCAGGGAGGTCACCAGGGTGACGAGCCGCGATATTGGGTTTGAAATGTGGTGTCAGGGTGGGCGGGTTCACCAGGCCGCTGGGGCTAGGGACGTTCGGTCCTGCATTGGGCAGTGTGGGTGTTAGCGATGGTATTTTAAGCATCTAGGTGAGAAATGTGTGAGCTGGAGTGGGATTTCCCATACAAGAAGTGGCAGATTCGGGGACACGGCGACTTGCACCAGAATCACGGATATCGCTGTCGGCAATGTTTTGCCCTTGTCAGACTAGTTGCAGGATGAAAACGCTCTGCGTCACAGCTGGTGTGTTTAGGACGGGAGTGGATGCATCAGAGCCTGGAAGGGGTCAGGTGAAGGGTCGGGCCGTAAAGCTAAGAGCGATGGAATAGAGCTGGACGATTTTGGCGGAGGCGAGGAAGTGAGCCGATGGGCATCGCACTGTGTCCGACTGACGGTAGTAGAGATCATTCCCATGAGGGATCCGGTGTTCTGTGCGGCCCGTGGAGTCGGTGGTCTGCCGGTATGTCGTGAGACTCGAGCGTGTTTGCAGCGAAGCCGCGAAACGCGCCGTGACTCACGTTTGGTCTGCCAGCGTGGCGGGCTGCGTCCGCGGTGCGGCCTGTATGAAGCTCACGGTCACTCACGATACGCTGTTTAGCGCGTCTTGCCGGAAACGCCCTGTCTCGGTTAGCTCTTCTGGCATATGCTCGTTCGTGGCTGGTTGTTCCGCTTCATGCTCCGCTTCGTGGTTGGGTGGAGAAACATAACGGGTTCTCGTAGGCTGCCGTATTGCGGCGTTGATATGGCGTATCCTGATATGGTACCGTGTGTTGCCTTTGTTTCCCTGATTGGGTGCCATTTCCTGCGCCTCTTGTCCTAATTGGCCGACTTTCCTTGTCCTCTTGCTCCTATTGGCCGCTGCGCCGCGGCTTCGTGTCGTGATTGGCCGCCGTGCCTCCGCCCCGCGCCCTGATTGGTTGCCGTGCCGCCGCCGCGCCCTGATTGGCCGGTTTTCGACAGGGTGCTGCCCGACACGGGCGTGGCCGCGGAGAACCCCGCCGCGGTGCGCCGGGTAGTCTTCTGCAGTGGCAAGGTTTACTTCGACCTGGAGAAGGCGCGCGAGGAGCGCGGCCTCCAGGACAAGGTGGCCATTGTCCGGCTGGAGCAGGTAAACCTGACTGGCGAGCAGACTCACACCGCCCTGGCAGGGCGTCCTGTGGTGACTCGCACACCCTTGGCAGCGTCTTGTTTTGAGTCTGGTGGGTAAAACGTGGGCAGATTCTGTGGTACGGAGGAGAGGAGCTCATTGGCGAGGGATTTCGGTGACAGGAGGTCCCACGTCGGTGTCAGGGTGGGCTGACATATCTTTGTGTTGCCGTGTTGGTGGTCTTGAAGTTCCCCGTGGTTCCATGACACTGACATAAGGTTCTGATCTAGATCCAGTTGTTCTCGTATCTCAGAGGACTTCGTCGTTCATACCCTTGACACCCCAAGTCGTTGGCCTGTCATCAACGCACCAATCTAAACCTTGATCCCGTTGGAATTGTCCGTGTCCTCGCCGGTCTTCACCTTGGCAGACCAAAATTTTCCACTGTAACTTCGCCAATCTTACCGTGATCCCGTCAGTTCTGACCTTATCCCGAATGAAGTTCATTATGCCTCCGGCGGTGCTGACCTTGGTTTCCCACTTTCCGGCCTTGGCTCGTGTGGTAGTGACCTTGACCCGTCGGCCGGCAGCTGTCACCGTTCCCGTTCGACGAGGTGAAGGCTCAGCTGGACCTGTACCCCTCGGACGCCGACATCGTGTGGACGCAGGAGGAGGCGAAGAACAACGGCGCCTGGGCCTACATCGAGCCGCGCTTCGAGACGACGTCCGCGCGCGCCAAGGTCATCAGGTGAGCCGGGGCTCCAGAGGTCACGGGGAGGTCACCAGGTGAGTCGGGGGCTCCAGAGGTCACGGCGAGGTACTCATAATGACCCCTACGTACGCCAAGGTTGCCAGATGGGCTGGGAGATTGGAAGGTCACGATGAGGTACTTGGAACGACCCTCACGTGCGGTAAGGTCATCTGGTCGTCATCAGTAGCGTCGAGGCGACGTCCATGTACTTCGCTGCAGTCCGATGAGATTTGAAGGTCACGATAGGTCGATTCACGGTCGAGGCGGCCATGGTATTGCCAGGCCCACCAGAGGGCGTGGTCTTTGGAGGTCATGATAAGGTCGTCGAGTCGATCGCCGCACGATAAGGTGAGCTAGAGGACACCCGAAAGTCATCCTGGCGCCGTGCGGAGAGCAGCTGCGTTTGCCAGGCCGTCAGGTAGGCCACGTTACGTGGTTACCCGACCCGGTTACCTGAGTGCGATTCGGTGAGCAGAGGTCATATGAAGGTCACGATAGGGTCGGTTCACGTTCGAGGTTAAAGGTTGTCGCTGGACGATGGACATCTGATGTGACGATGTCGACGAGCGACGGCGAAGGTGAGGGTAGTGACGCCGTAGTCCAGTTTCGTAATTGTGGTCGTGTGGAGATCAGAGGAAGTACTGTAGCGTGACTAGGACCGCAGGATCCCTTGAGTCGGTGGCAAAGCTCGCGGACTTCATCGAGGTTGTGTAGATGCTTGGCAGTACATCATTCAAAGGCCTGGTCCGGTCAGTTATATCAAATGGTTTGTGTTCGAGGATTGTATGCTGGTTGTTCAAACACGCAGCGGGAGGCAAATGCTTTGTCGGGCTCTTTTTTCCCTTGACACGTCCTCTTGCAAAGTTTGTAGTGATTTAACCTCCGTCAGTTCTTTAAAGCACCTGTGTGCGAAGTGTGTTCGTTTCGTTTTAAGCCTCTTCTCATGCGGGGAAGCCCGGTCGGTCTCCGGAGGTTTTTCCGGTGTCAGAGCCAGACGTTTGCTCTGTGTTGTCGAAATTCGGTGACTTTTCCAACGCATGGTTTTCACGCAAGACATGTAGATTTTGGCATCCTTCATTTAACAGGAGCGGCTGTAGTAGGCGTTTCTGGGAGGCATCCCAGGCCGTTTTACGGTCGTTTCAGAGGCGTGCTGCTTGGTTGAGATATCGATGCCGTAGGCCAAAACAGGCCATTTTACGGTCATTTGAGAGGCGTACTGGTTTGTTGAGATACTGATGTTGTAGGCCAAAATTTAGCAGCACTGTTTTCCACGAGTGGCATTTATGATACTTGGCCATCAACATCGTCTATAAAAAGGTTGGAGGGCGCCCCGGGCAGAGGTAGGGAACACCTTAGGGGGTAATGGAACGTCACACGTAAGTGGGCTTTGCCGGCTGAAAGCAAGTTATGGCCCCATAAGTCGGTGCTTTAGATGCCGTAAGATTGATGCAAAGTATGTAGGTTGTAGAGGGAATATGTATGAGGATCAAAGGCGGAACTATAAACAGATCTGGGAGGGTCACACTTCGTTCCCACTTAACACTAATTTGCGTCTCTGATTTCAACCCAGTTACGGCATTTATGGAACATGCATATAGAAGATGTACTTGTACATTCGTTGCAAGGCCGGATCCGGAAAAAACAAGGGAGAAACTTTGATTTGGTCTTTTCATTACATCATTGAGATTATCATTTGGTCAAATTGCCCGCCATGTTGGTCTCGTGGACCTGTCATAGAAGTTTTTAGTAGATTGTATCCACCGTTCCTGGAAAGGTATTGCAGTTCGCCTAGCCAGTCGACCAAAACTGAGTGAAAAATAACCGAAACGTTTGGTAGGTCCTCCGCCCTCCCCCAGCGAAAGGCAAAAAAAGTTAATGGCAGTCAAAGTGAGTGCATTCAGCATCATATGCCAAAGCATGAAAATCGTCCGTGTACTGACTGCCCCCTCCCCCTTTGCTGTCCCGAAGGGGCCACTAACAGTTTTTGGTATGTTTGAATATATGAAAAGATAGTTCAGATCACAAGGTTAATTAGTCCTTTTTTGTCGAAATTGTTCGTGCAGCTGGGTAGGTATTACGGGGGCGGAATCCCCCCCCCCCGCATGGGATTCAAGCGAAATCCACCGCATGAAAATAGGGTAAGCTTGGGTAACTTCTGGCCCGCTGTTTGCTTGCATCATTGTCCTGTTTGTAATGTTTTAATGCCATTCCTTGCAGACCACTTTTGCAACAGTGATGAAAACAGCAAACCAAATTGCCGGTATCTGTTAGTCAGAAAACGCTCATTTATCTTAGCATATTAGAATGTCTTAGCATATGGGCATATCTTAGCATATTAGAGATGATTTTCGTCGGGATTGTCCGTGGGTTCTGGTTTTCCCCGCAGGACATGTGCTTCTCAGGCTGTCACTGAATCATATTGTCACAGATGTTGTGCTTAACCGGTGGCTCCCCTGCCCCAAACAAAACCTATTCGGGAGATCCACCCGATCCCTCGAAATCCTGTACATACTTCGCCGCATGAAAGCGACAAGTGAAATTCGTACAAATCTCCTTATGGGCGCCATCATCTCTGCGCCACCGACCGTTTCGGCGTATTCTCCCTCAGGGCGGACTCTCCGCAAACGGAGGAGCCCGAGCGGGCGCCGGGACGGTCGTGGTTTTGGCGGTTGTTTGGCGGGGGCTGGGCGCAGCCAAAAGCTGGCGTTGAGCCGCCTGCCGAGGTGGAAACTCGGCCTGCGTCTGACTGCGGCCAGAGCGCGCCGACCAGGCGAATTCGGTGAGAAAAATACGTCCGGGGTTGTTCATTTCGAGGCCTTTGTTTATTCGTGCGCTTTTATTTATTGCCATCAGCTATGCAAATTGATCAACCCACGCGAAAGACGTTCGCTATGTTTGAGGTATTGAACCAGAAAAGGTGTTTTACGGAGCGCTGGGGAACTTGGCATTGGCGAAGGAAACTTTAGATGACATCATAGGAAAGGGAATGCCGAGAAACACCGTATACGCATAGAAACACGCTCATCGATCGTTACGTTTTCATCCGAACAAAATTTATCGAAACTGCCTCTTTGACTAGTTGCAGAAGCAGATGTTCTGACAGGATTTTACATGTCCAAGTCCCATCCGGGTTGAATGAACACGGAAGTTTTGAAGAACAAACAAGTTCTGCTGTAACTTGTGCCCTTCCATGATCGCTTGACTGGTGTTTCGTTGGTACGTTCCTTTTCTTTTGTTTCTCTTTTCGTTTTCTGCCGCCTGCGTGAGCTTCCACGGCTCTGTTTGTGTTAGCTGCTGCTAGTCGCGCTGGTTCTGAACCGGCCACCTGGTGGTGGGCGCCTTCCCCGCGCCGCTGCGGCAGTGGCCGCGGTGGGAGCGGCCCGGCCTGGCGGCGGTGTGGCCGACTGACCCCCCAGGGCGGTGCTTTGACTGTGACTGTTCTCCGGCCAGGTACGTGGGCAGACCGTGCAGCGCCTCGCCGGCCACCGGCAGCAAGACGGCCCACACCAAGGAGCTCAACAACCTGCTGGCCGACACGTTCGCCGACCTCTAGTGGCCCGCCTGACGTCGGTGTGACGTCACGGGCCGGCCGCGCCGGCCTCTAGTGGCTGCCGCCCGCCATTCTGACGTCATTGTGACCTTAGACGGCGGTCCGCGCAGGAAAGGGAACGAGAGGAATTAGGAGCGAGAAATGCGGCGGTGACGGACGCCGCCACGACCCGCGGCGGGCGGTGACGTCACTGGTGTCAGCCGTTGACGTCATTGGCCCCGACCGGCGGCCGTCGTCGGGCGGGTAGAATCTCGGTAGCAGGGAACCTCGTCAGAGCCGCGGACGACTGACGTGTGTGATGTGGGCCGCGCGAGCGTCGCGTGACTGACGTGCGATGCACCGGCTGAGCGGGCTGTTCCCATGCTCGCGGCGTTGTGTTGTGATTGCAGCGGTGTCGAGGCGCGGTGAGACAAACCACACACCCGCCCGCATTCATGAGATCCCTAGTGATGGCCCTGCGCTCCTTGCCGTCGACACGGGGCGGCACCGGCGGCTGGCCCGGCCATACCATGCTTTAACGAGCCACCAGCGATGCTCGGTCGGTCCGCGCAGATCGGTTGTGCGTAGTCGTATTAGGTCCGTCGAACTCGTTTCGCCGAGCTAGCCTCGGTAGGCGATATGAGTTCGGTTTGTGCTCTCGGTGGGTGCCGGACATCACTGCGCGCCTCCGTGTGCGGGTATTTATTGGAAGCAGAGGTGGTCGCAGGCGCTGCTGCTGCCTGTCGTGAACTCCTTGACATGCGTAGGACAGATTCCCCGACACAGCGCACCTTCGCGTTTGCACGGCACGTCCAACCTTGTATTGAGACATGTGGTGTGAATAAAAGGCGCGGAAAACTTTGTGATAACCATGTGTGACCGTGTGTTTCGTTGTGTATTCCAGGATGACTGGTGATCTGCGTCACATCGGGCTGATATGTGGAATGCCGAAAAGACACTGACTGTTCTTAGATCCGGGATGAAGTGGGTGGCGAACACTGCATCGAGATCGATGGAAATGGTGCGCGAGGCGAGGTGAATTCAGCCGGCAAAAACGAAGGGCCTATTGGAGCTCCAACAGCCTGTTACCCGCCTATTGAGGATGCGCTGCACTGAGCTGGAAAACTGAATACGAGCGAGACTTCGTTTAAATGAATAACCCGGGATTGGGGAATATTCGGGCGCTACAGCCGTTACCAGCTCCTGTGGGGAATACGACGAGAGATGAAGCGGAACAGCCAGTTCAGATTGGTTTCTCCCTCCACGCATGAATTCTTGAACGATTCAGCACCACTGAAAAAGCTTCCCAGGGAGTCAAAATAAGGGTAGTGTGCTGCGTGCTCCAGCAACAGTCAAGGTAGGCTGAAACAAAAGGCAGAGCCACGAGGAAATGCCACAAATTCAGGTTATCTCCCAGTTGTTGACATCTGACGATACTGAAAAAGCTGCCCTAATCCACCAAATGCTCGGATGTGTCTAAAACTCAAGCTCCCCCAGAACTGGGTTTAAAAAGGTCCTTCGTCTCTACGGAAATGTTAAATTATCTGTTGAGTCACTGTGTTCGTTTTCCTCTTCACGGCCTTCATCAGGATCAGGATCAGGGCTGATGCGACAAACTGCGCGATCAATGGCAGCGAGAATTCAACGTCAGTGTCCAGTCCTCGGCGTCCTGCGTGCTCGGTAAAACGAACTTGGACTCTCCCATCACGGGACCGAATGTTTCCACGGCACTTTCAACGAAGCTGTTGTCAGCATCAGGGTGTTAAACCAAAGCGCATGTTGATCGCTACCGTGCTGCGTACGCCTGGCTTTTAATGTCATGTGGTCCGATTCCGCGCCCCAGTTTCTTCCGGCCACGTCGACGCGGCTCTGGAAGTCCTGCCGCCGAACCGCCGACGGGCCTTTCGTCCGATGCTCCCCCGACCTTCGCATCCTTTCCTCCCAAATTCCGCTCTCCCCGCTGACATTGAGCTCGGCTAACGATCGGTACGCTCTCTGGCAGCGGCCCACGCGCAGTCCGGCTGCGTTTGTGCGTAGCGGCCCGGCCGCTGGCTCCGGGACAGATCTCGCCCGCCCAGCATCCTGCCGTATTGATCTGCGCGGGAGAATTTCTGCTTCGGCGCAGGGGCGGCGTCAGGGCGGCGGCCGGGGGGGGACGCCGGTCGCCGGCCGCCGCCAGCGAGCTCCCAGTCGGAGCTCACTGCGGCGTGCTCCGAACGCCGCGCGGCGCCGCCGCCTCCGCCCCGCGCCCCCGCGCCTGGACGCGCCCCTGCGTCGCTCTCGCCGCGCAAGAGCGACGCAGGGGCTCGAGCGGCGGCCGCGCCTCGGCGAGATCCATACGCGTCGGGCCGCGTCCGTCGCCGTGTGCAGTGGACGCTGAAAATCGGCGCCCATTGATCAGCGCGGCCGACGGCGGCAGACGACGCGCCGGCCGTCGTCGCGGCAGCAGCGGCCCCGCCGCCTCCGCAGCTGCAGCTCTCCGCGTCCGCGGCGGCAGCTCTCCGCGTCCGTGTCGCGCTCGGCTTAATATTTACGCCGGCTGCGGGGCGTAAACTGGACCGGGCGACGCCGGGCCGGCCGAGGGTGGCCGAGTCGGCGGCGGCGGCTGCGGGCGGCGTCATGACGAGTTCGGCCGACGGCGGGCTGCGCGGCTAAGCGACGGAGCCGAGGTACGTGGGCTGCGTCGCCGACGACGCGCAACGTTTGCGGAAGCGAAGCCGCCTGCTTAGTTCTCAAAGCCTCTTCAGTCGCGCAAAATCTCTAGTTTTTTAGGGAAATTTGGTTTGAACGTGTCGAAGTGTGTGACGTGGGATGAGAGTCAGAGTCCACGCTATGCCGAGGTTTGCGCGGAACCTTACCGCTCCACCCAAATGGCCCCAAACATGGGCAGATTTGCCCCCAGGCGCCCTACCAAATGGTGCTGAAGGCTCTTGATCGTGCCGTGCAGCTCCGTGACACGGCCGCCCCGTGACTGGCTGACCCTTTCGCTCCCTGGCCAAACATGAACACGCGTTCTGGCACTCGAACTTCTTTCCTGCCACGCACAGGACTGTTGCCCGGCTGTTTATCCACCAGGCCATGGCGGTAGTTTATTGGTATATATTAAAAACGTCTAATTAAAAAAAAACGATTCGCATCGATGTTTTTGAGCACATTATGTGCAACAAAAATCAAGCCATCCTTTGAGTCGGTAAGTGGGTTAAACTGTGTTTGGGTCGAACGAACCCAGGTGAAAACGGCTACGAAATGCAATGACTGGAGCGTCGTAAGCTTCGAGCTGGTGTGAATTTGGGTTTGCTTTGCGAATGGACTTTGCGTGCCATTTGCTGCGGACATAAATTTCTGCCGCCATTTCAGCTGGCAGGCGGTGTGTCTTTTAGTGCTTCCGTGACATGGAATCGAACGATCATTTAGAATGGTGGGAGAGGTACTCATGAAACTGGACGATTTAGTCGTTTGTATCATTCTACGAATTGGCATGCGATTGAACTGACGTGAGTGGCTTTGAAATCAGAATTCAAGTTGTACCGAGCTTGTTTCACATACAGGGCGCCACACACGCTTGCATTTTGAGGTTAAGATAATGACTGATTTTGTGTCAAACGTTTAACTTACGAACAGAGTGAACGGCACGAGCATGCGATGGTCATGATGAACCTCTCCTGACCCATGGGCCAACTATGGGGCGTCGTGTCCACTAGAACTGCCTTATCAGGGCTATGGAAGACTCTATACTACACCCGTTGGCGTCTGCTGACTAAACCCGCTTACTTTTCGAACTAAAGATCGGTGCGAGGGTGAGTGGCTGGTCGCGCGTTGCGTGAAGATTCACGAAACCTCATCGCGATTGTGTTGGAGAGTGCAAGGCTCCGATGCGTGTTCGAGGCATTTCATTTTCGGACTTTTTATTTCGATGTTTCTGTTTTGGTCCATGGTGTGGCCCACGCAGTGCAGTCCAAATGTCTTAAAAACCTGATAAGAAAGCGAGTAATGTCGTTGTAGCTGCATTCAGAAGCTTTTAAGAAAGTTTATGAAAAGACAACGAACTTTTCGTCGGCGCTACAGCATTGCATTACACTGAAACGTTTTCATATGCCAGACTAGAGGTACTGCAACCTGTTGGTGTATTGTCAATAAACCTCGCTGCTCGACAAAACCATAACTGAGCACTTCCTTCCAGCTTGCCATTCGCCACATATTTTTAACGTTAATAACTAGAGATGCGTTTCGTCGTGTGTTTTAGGATCATGCCAGACCAGCGGTGCAAAATAGCATCCCACATCACCATATGAAAACTGCCGTGTTACAGACTCACGAAACTGTTCTCAGGGTGGCTGGCGAATTTGACCGTGGTATGACATTTCGAAGGCTTCTGACAACAATAGCTGTAACTTCAACGCAATTCAGTTGAGTTGGACACATGTTCGCGGACAGTTACATATTGCATTCTGGTCACGCGTCCGGGCTCTCGGCGTAATGTGAGGGCACTCTCAGGCGAAGTGGAAACGAAATCGAGTGTACAAGGCTGGACCCCGAAATTCTGCAACTGACGAAATAATGTCCTTCCGCCCGTGGAGAATGACGAACCGAGAGAGGCAGAGACAGCACGAGCGGTTCATTCTGCGTTGTATGACTGCCTGTTAAACTTTCTCCGAGTCAGAGGTTCACAGCGCTGTCAACGGTTTGGTCAAGTGTTTTGCAGCTACATCGTCAAAGGAAAACGTGAGACATTGCACGGTTGATGGTCTGACTGGTGGTACAGCATTGATGATGACTGCCTTTTCTTTCGCGCGTGCCGTCAAGACAAGTTGAAATTCCTTGACGGTGACCACGATGACGCGTGAAAATTCACTGTAAACGGTGCACTCTGAGGGTAGTATGAACTTTGAACTTTGAACAACTTTGAACTCGCCGACCTTACGTACGTTCCGATATGTTCGGACTGGCGCGAAGGCTTCGACGTCATCGCACTGGAAGGCGACCTCAGACATCCCCGGCTTTGTCCTTCCTTGCCGCCATCCAGTCATAGCAGCACCCGTGGCAGCCGTGACGAATTCCGTGACGTCGGAAGTGACGGCATCCGGCAGGACTTCCGGTGACGGGCGGGGCGCGCCAATTATCAAATGCGTCCTCGCGATGGTGGCTGTCGCCAGGCGGTCACAGACGGCCGTCCATTAATTGGCTATCGACTGGCAACGCCCGGCAGGTGACGGCAGCGGGGTCCTCTGGGGACAGTGTGAGTCACAGGTCAGCCCGGAGGGTCACGGTGGTGGGGCCCGCTGGGGACAGTTTGTGTCGCAGGTCAGCCCGGAGGGCCACGTTGGCAGGGTCCGCTGGGGACAGTCTGAGTCACAGGTCAGCCCGGAGGGTCACTGTGGCGGGGTCCGCTGGGGCAGTCTGAGTCACGCGGGCCAGGTGAGGTGAACTGGGGTGGGATCCAGAGGACGGCTGTCGTTCTTCGGCCGGTTTGGACGTACTTGGGCACAGGAGTATATGAACATTTTAAAAAGTGGTGGGAGAACATGTCTGAGTATGATTTAAGTTAACTTTCGAAAAAGCAGGACCCCCCCCCCCCATTTCCCGCACCTATGCGTCAGTGTTGGTTGGGTATCCTGAAGATTTGCGGGTGGCCACCCACAATGATTCGGAGCTCCCAGCGTAATGATAATACATGAGTGGACATCCACAATCCGTCTCAAAAACTTTTACTCCCGGTGTGGAACTGGTTACACGGGTCGTGAGAGGTGTCGCGGGAGATGCACCTTCACAGCGGTCTGCAGGGGACCAGGCGTCCCGGCACTGGCGCTGGAAGTCAACTTGATTGGGTTAGTTTAAAACTGGGGATGTGGGTAACATGTGTCCTGTGGAGCATGAAGAGAGTTCGGCAATCGTTGGTGGTGTCCGCATGGACGTTTAGACCTCAATGGGTCCAGTAACATGCGTGAAATCAGCCATGGCTTTTGGAATGCTTTAGTATGCGTAATCTTGACCAAGTGCTCAACATTTTTAGTTTCGCATGAGGTGCTACGGAGCGTGGAGTACGAGGTAAGCGCCCATCGGTTTAAGTTCGCAAAGCACCCATCCCTGGGCACCTCAAATCCATTCGGTTAAGTCATCCCGTCTTCACTGTGTCGTTGATAGGACATCAGCGCAACTAGTTGGCGTGAAATCAACAGGTGCGAGCCGAAATGAGACAAGCAGCTTTAACGTGGAGTCTGGAGGGAGGCCAGTAGGTGAGACGCCTTAACGAGGCGAAGAGGCTTTAGATTGTCCCCAAATGAAGACCAGCAGGGACCAAGCGGAATGCAAAAGGGTCATGCCACGTGACACGTTGGTCAGGCGGGACGGGGACCGAGGGTAACACGTTTCGGACATTACCGGAGGTCGATAAGTCGTGCATGCTGACGGAAGCCAGCAGGTACGAGGTGGGATCGAACAAAGGCCGAGAAGCCCAGGATCTGACGACATTCAAGAGGCGTGTGACGGGGTCGGACGGAGGCTGGCTTAAGGTGGCCTTCGCAGTCGGAAGCTTAAAAAGCGGTGTGGACGTTTTTGATGTTTGCCTAGGCGCAGACTGCACAAGCTTTAGCGTGAACAGCTCGCTGCTCTTTCCGTTTCTGCGTAACATGCGGCGAAGAGCTGCATACTTATGAGACCTGCAGATGATAAAAAAAAGTGCGTGCGTTCGCCAATGTCACTGCGAATGAACTTTCAACCTTACCGCGCCTGCTTTAAAAGGCGACCGGCGGATTTTTTACAGCAGTGGTCTTCTAACATCGCTGATCAACAGGGGTCGGCGTGGTTTTTAACTGGATTTTGATCGCAGGGAACACGGAAAGATACGCGGAAAATGTTCCAGTAGAAAATAAAACGTGGATGTATGTATTTTTTCGTGGTTGATAGGAGTTCCGACTGTGCGGAAGATGATCTTCATTCGCTTGATTCCTTCGCAGACCTTCCTGCTTCCTCTGTCGCGAGCAATAAATATCGCAGCGGACAGCACAGACAGAGTCAGCCCATGGTCAGCTCATCTCCAGACATGAAACATGCATCAGCCATAAATCTGAAATGCCAAGCGACAAGCTCCAATCGAACGTGCCCGTTCCCAGCAACCCTTACAGCGGAAGGATACACAGGCTGGGAATAGCTTGCCGCGACATTGTTTCTTCAGTTTACAATGCCTGCCACCACACGGAAACGTGAAAGATTTCAAAGCGGATGCGGACCAGACAAAACTGCCATGGAGACTTCGTGTTCGTATTCTCGGTGTGGGCTTTGTGTCAACTGCCAGCATGGCGTGGGAGTTGGATACACAGCGTGTGTCCAAGCGGTATGCATCAACCGCTATTTTTTTTTTTGTTTTCAAACCGTGGCGCAACTGTGTCCAGCACGGCCCTCAGGGTCGCGTGCGACATCTCCAAGGCGGTCACGTTTGGACCGGTTGCGGGCGACCCTTAAACTCCGTCCCACTGTCACGCCCATACCCTCTCGAATCGCGGTGTTAGCGGCCACTGCTGTAAATGTTTGGCGCAGTATTCTTGCGGTCAGGAGCCACTGAGTCAATATTCCCTCCCGCACAGCTGCCAATGGATCCCACGCGTCAACCGACGAGAGACGTGGATGAGATTCGGGGTTTTTCACAGAGGATGCTGACGCAGAATGACTGTGGTAATCAATCGAACGCTTTCCTTCAACATGTCAGCAAGGGACCACCACACGTCTCCCAGCATATCCGCAGCTACAACGGGAAAAGGGACATGCTCGGTCATCAGTCATTCATACTGAACAAAAATGACAAATGGCCCGTGGTTTTCAAAAACGTCACTTTGCGCAACGACGATGACATGGAGAAAACTCTGATTTTATTCCGGATTATTTCAGGCGTCAACATGGCGGTTGGCTGTGGCGCAAAATGCGCCAAAACCCTTTTGGTTGTGTGCAATCTCATCTTCTGGGTAAGCGTGCAGGAAACCTTATTCTGGCGTAAATCAAGGCTGCGTCATCTTAACTTGTGCTTGCGAATGCAATTGTCTCACGTTTCTAGTTATGGGGAATCGTCCAAAGCTTTGTGAAAACCCTGACTGGGATCAGTTAACCCAGGATCACAAGTTTCTTCGGGTTTCAATACATCGTAATCAGCGTTCAATCAATTAAATGTCGTTCCATTAACCGTCTGTCTGTAAATGACTCTCAAACGGGCATAAAACGAGCTCAGAGGAGGCTTCCACCTGGGCTGGCGCACGGTTCTGAAGGTACTCAGTACGCTGTGTCTCCACCAGGTGGCTGGAGTGGCGCTGCTGGGCCTGGGCATTTGGATCCATGTCGACCAGGGGAAGAACCACCTGTACAACCTGGTCACCGTCGACACGGTGGGGCCGGAGGCGGTCGACCAGTTCAAGTACTTCCTCATCGGTGAGTGGGCGCATTTGGTGGCATCAAACCACATCATGGAGCCCCCAGTGACTTGCAGTGACTGGACCGTGGTGTGGTTATGATCCAAAGCTTTGGCGTGAGTTTTGCAGGTACTCAGAAAAAGCCTCGTCCTTATGTTTGCCAATGACTGAAGCCATTTTTACAACACTATGGATCTTATTGCCTTGCGATTATTACCACAACGATTTGACATGACCCTTCTAGTTTCCACTGGCCTCATTGTTTGAATTGCAGAATGAGTCTGTTGAGCTGATAATCCATACAACAGCATATGACTGTTGTATGATGTTAGATGCCGGTGTCCCACCAGTGGCTTTATCATTGTCTTGTAGACTTTGTTTCAATGACCGATAAACCCGTAAGATTTTCCTCAATCGGGTAAAGAATGGATGTTAGGACGCGGATCATTGGAACCAGAACTTTCCGCAACACTTTTATAGCTTATTAAGGCAACTTCTACTTCTGCCAAACGAGATAGTTTGCCAGATAAAACGCGCAGAACTTTTAAAGAACTCCACAAAGTGGCACTTAGCACCATGTGGAACGCAATACCTTCAAACATACGGATCAGGAAGAAGAAAGCGAATTTAGCTTAAAACAGAATGATTTCTTCAGGTCGGCGTATGACGCGCCTGCCCAGTTAGCTGACGGCATGACCTGTACCCCTGTGGCCTGGGTCAATGCGGGCACGGCGTGACGCCCCTGTTGTCCTCACGTCCTGCAGGTCTGGGAGGCATCGCGGCTCTGGTGGCGCTGCTGGGCTGCTGCGGCGCCTGCAAGGAGAACAAATGCATGCTGGGAACGGTGAGGCCTGGCCTCCAGTGTGTGCAGACCGGCGGTGCACGGGCTGGCGCGAGAATAGGAGGATACAGCGGGTTGTCATGCGCCTCTAAATGAAGAGATTTTGAGGAAAAATGCGGATACCTGGTGTCGTTGGGAAGAGCGCTTTCGACGGGAATGATCATCACGGAGCTATGGAATTTAGGAAAAATGTATGCGCGCAGCGTACACACACGGGTTTAAAAGGTATGCACGTTATTTGTACTGGGAAGACGTCGTTTAACCCTATTCCCGGAGGACTAGACGGTATGGTCGATTCCCGGCAGGGGGGGGGGGGCGGATTCGGCCCCCCCCTGAGATCTCGAGAACTACTTGTCCGATTTCATCGCAACAAACAGAAATCGATTTTCCTGACGTGAACTACATTCTTATAAAAGGAAATTTTCAAAATTTCAAAATTTGTGGATACAGGGGGCAAAAATGCCAAAATGGGGGTACTTTAAGACTTCTTATAACTCCGTTGTTTATTGACCGATTTCAATGAAACTGGCATGAATCGAGAAATTATGGATAGGGCTTTTACCATGGATACACAAATCTGAATTTTTGAAAAAAAATTCATGGGCGTTCACAGGGTTTCAAAAATAGGAGGATTGGTTTTCTAACAAGTGAATGAACAAAAGAGGCAAACACCCTTTTTTGGCTTTTGCTAGTCATGTTATGCTAAAGAAGTACAAATCGCATTACAATGTTTGTATAATGTTAGCATAGGCGGTGCCAGGGACATGAAAAAGGGAACTGTCATGGTCACACGCTTCTCAGATCAACTTGTGACCTTTTACCTTAAATGACCTCCAGTGACCTTGGGGTTACTTGGAATGATGTGCTGTGCATTCAGTATTATCTGCCAACGTTTTTAGTCATTTGAATTCACTCTATTTCAAAAATTTCCTTTTATGACTATTGCGATATAATGTACGCGCACTGGCATTTTAGGTCATAGCTCCGTGACCCGACCTGATATCAATCTGAAACTTGGTACACAAGTAGAAGGCACTCTTCTACGTCACATAGATTCCGGGTTTGACATGTGAAAAAACGGCGCTGAAATTATTGCAAAAAAAACAGATTTTGACTTTTGACCTTGACCTGGCCTTGTGAAGTGACCTCAGACAAACAAAATTACATCTGCACATTGCCCAACTATTTAGCTATACATCCATATAAAGTTTTAATTTTTATCTTAAAAACTCTGTTTTTGGCAGGCATTTTGCTTTTACCCTCAACGAGGCCAAAAATGGCCTGAGGTGCCTCCCAAAAACGTTGCCTGGCTCCGCTTCTGAACAAGGTAGAATTGTCAAATTTTGTCACCGCGCGTAGGAAGAATAGTTAGGAAAAGTGACCAAGTTTCGTAAAGCTGCGTTAAAAATCCTGGAATTGGCAAGCAAAAAACCCGAGGGGGGCGGATTCAGCCACCCCCCTGCCGGGAATAGGGTTAAGGGGGAGGGTGCAGATCGAGAGCATGACGAGGACAGGAGGAAGGATGGAGGGCACCGTGTGTCCATTCCCTTCTGACCGTGTGGTGATGGGTGAGCTGGCCTGATGGTTCATGTCACTGCCTATCTACCTGCACGACGTCACCGTTGTCTGGAACTGAGATAAGTGGGATGGTATTTGCCGTTGTAAAGCACTAGACATTTCATCTAATGCCACAGTACGTGATCTTAATTGCTCAAGATAGCACCGAATTACGGCATGCGTTTATCGCTGCTTCAGTGCAGTCTTTCTCTTTGCTGCTGGCACTGTCTGATATTCCCCAAGTCGCTGCCTGACAGGCTGCGCTCAAAGACGTTACGCCTCCGGCATTCGCCTGGCTGTTGTGTGACGTCATTGTCCGTCGCCGGTCGTCAGCACTTCTTCTGCCTGCTGCTGGTGTTCCTGGTGTTCGCCGCGCTGGGCGTGCTGGCCGTGACGTCACAGGCCACGCTGATCAGCGACGTGGAGGGCCGCCTCAAGGACCGGCTCAGGACCAAGTACAACCAGACCGGCCACCAGATGTTCACCGTCGCCATCGACTTCGTCCAGGTGGAGGTGCGTCGCTGGTGGACGGCACGGTGTAGAGGGCGTTTTTAAAGTTGCTAGGGCCAGAGGGATGTCAAGGGGTTTTGCTCCGTAAAACACCGCAGGGCACATGGCCTGAAATAAAATTATCCGGATTATCCGAATTAATATTAAAAAACTACCCGAAGTTGGTGTGATCGCAGCCCCACTTGTTCATTGGGTGACTATCCCATGATGGTGTCATCGGTGTAGCTGGGAGGGTAGCCCGGTTTTCCATTGTGGAGCGGAGAAGAGGGTGATGTGAAGTGCGCAGCGCTTGTTGTCGGCTTCTCGCAGAGAGGACTGTCCGACTGTCTTGGGAGCGACCGTTTTCAGCAGCTTCAATTGGCAGGTTTCAGGAATGCTTTTTCACCCCGTGCAACATTTGAACGTGGTTCACTGCGTTCAAGATCAGCTCGGGAATTGTCATTTGAGCACACAACGATATACGTGCAGTTATATTCTTGATATGTCACACCCATGGTGAACTGGTCCATCGTTTTTTTTGTGCTTTTTTGGTGATGCACGGAAAAAAAAACAGTGTCAGTGCTTACTACAGTGGCGAATACGTGTGTTGATTGCTGTCATTTGTTGTGTTTTCAGCACAAGTGCTGTGGTATCAAGGGCTCCGACGACTATTATAACTCCAAATGGCGGAACTCCAGTTTTGCCAAAATTCCGGAAGTAAAGGAGGTTCCTCATACGTGCTGCGTGCTCAAGAATGAGAATGTAGGTCTAGTGATGACTTTGGTTTGTAGTGTTATCACTGAGTTTAATTATTGTTCTTGGACAAACGTTGACCGTCATGTTTTCCTGCGTATCAAACTCATAAACATGATGCCATGAAAAAGGCTGTAGTTCGTTGTCTCTTGTTGTTTTCTTGTTTTCTATCTACAACTTAAACCAAACTGTCGTCACAAATGCATGAACAAACTTTACATGCGCGTCATTCGTATGTAAAGCACGAGTTGATTTCACACCCCATTAACTAAACCATAAAGTTCTCGTGTCTTTGAGTCTCACGGTCAACTTCCGTCGCGCAGGAAACGACTGCTTTTCTCCATCCTCGACCGAAAAACTCCCAGCTGTGCCAGTCTTCCGACCGGAGCAAATACGGCAGCAAGGAAGACGGCGGACCATTTCGATACCAAACGGTACATGTTACAGCTGACTGCACAGTGTCGCCAACGCCGGCGTTCGCGTTTGAAATGATGCGGTTTGGTATGTGAGCGGTCATCGCTTTCATTTCAGTTTCTGTGGTGTCTGATAGCTGCGTAATGTAATTCGTGACATTATGTGTGTTTTTTTTATATCATGGCGATATCGCGACTAGAGCAAAATATTTAAACTATCGCATCATTGCGATTCTTCTTTGAGATCACCACTATCAGGAAAAACACATTATCCAGTAACTTCTTGAGGACACGAAAGTCCAACCGTGAGAGCTTCACTTAGACTCTTCAGTACAAGCGCCTCCTGTGGCATCAGTGAGAACTCAGCACTTGTATGCTACGGACTTGTCTGGAATTAGCGGATTTGTATGTGTGTTTGCCGCAGGGTTGCATATTCAGGATTCGACACTGGTTCCAGCAGGAGACGACGATCATCCTGTGTGGAGCGCTTGGCGTGGCAGGACTTCTGGTACACAGACCCAGCTGGAAGCGACGCACGTGCATTTCACTGCACGGTTGTGTTCCGCTGTCTGCTTTTATGCTATATTGGGCTCACGGATGTCTGAAATTGACGATTGCTGTTCCATGTCCATTTCATTTTGGAAACTTTGTAATGCACAGATTGTTCTTCGTCCCGAATGAAAAAAAATTTGAGAGGCATACGTTGTGGGTTGGTACTTGGTGATGACTTTATTAATTGCTACATTATTTTATGACTCGCTTGCTAGTAACAGCAGCAATGTCTTGTTCTATCGCCAGGCGCAGGAAAATTTTGCCGAAAGTTACGATGGAAAACATAATGCACGAAAATTATTGATTGATGTTCCCTTTGTGAACACCCAAGCTCACACCACAAACATCTGCTGACATCTTTGTTTTGGACGCAGGTGCTCTATTATAATGTTCGATGACAGGAAAATAAGTAAAGTAGTAAATTTAAGTCACCATTAATATATTCTGATTAGCTGATGAGATATGTTGTATTTAAGCACAGTTATCACATCAGAGCTTGTATATGGATTCCAGCTTCTCATACAAAAAATGGTCGTACATGAAAATGCTAAAAAGCATGGGGGAGGCTAAGGAACATGTCCCCGCCAATTTTGGCAAAGTGAACTTTTGTCCCTCCAATTTTGGTCGGAAAATGAACTCTTTTTGCAATCTGCCGCCGAAAAATAAGATTTTGGGACAGGTTGTCGCCCTATATTTCTCCTCCTTCTAATATCCCATGCTAAAAAGTATTCCAAGTCTAGCTACGGAGTACTGTTTTACAGGAAATTCTAGGTATTTATTTATACCTTGCTCCTTGCCAAAAAGGGGCCATTTTTTATGAGGCTCTTGAAAATTTTTAGCCGTTGAACACTCGCTGGATCTTATTCAGCAAGTGACGAGAAATGGCCAAAAAAAAATGGCCCTGACTTTCGCCACAACCGTTCGTTTTAGCTGACTTAAAAATACAACTGAATGACAGGTTGCGCCGGGTCCTTCCGGACATAATAGAGGCACACCCGCTGTATCAATAGTTTTCCAGTACATTATTCTTGATTGTTGTTTAATGCCTCAGCTGATTCGTAATCGAAGCTGGAGATCCTCGGCGGTTGGAAGCATTTACTTCTCCCTTCCCCCACACACCTTTCTGTCATTTGATATTGTACCTATGGCAGTGACTGGAAGGGAGTGGACTGAAGTCCTAATGAGACCCCCTCCCAATCCATTACTTTTCGAAAATGTTTTGCCATGTTCAAAGTGCTAATTGAAGCACGCAGGGTGGCTCAGATTCATATTCATTCGATATTCTGACACCTGCGACCGCCAACATTGTTATGAATATCTAGGCAAGTTTAACTGCACCAGTGTAAAAGTCGCCCCCCCCCCAAAAAAAGAAATGTGATTAGAGGGGCACTAGGGTTTTCCACCTTGCGTACGTTCCATCACGCAGCTACCAGCTGGTAGTGCTGGCAGTTGATAGCTGCTCAGCTACTTCGCAGTCACTTCACAAGAGAGCGCCATCCTGCGTTCGCCGTCATCACGGTGATGAGGCATGGTCTTGTTTCAGATATTCGGCATGCTGTTCACCATCTGTCTGTGCAGAAACGTGGACGACGAGCACGGCACCTGATCGCGGCACGCGAAGACGACTCAGTGGCGGCGTGGATGAATGCGTTCCTGTGATGCCGCGGCAGAATGGAACTGTCTTCTCGATGCTTTTCCCATCGAAACCTACATCGCGGGTGTGGTTATAGAGGAATCGGGAGATTTGAGCGATGCTGCGGAGCAAGGAGGTATATTTTATTATTTTATTGACGGTGCAAATCGTTTTCCGATGCTTTGAATTTCGTTCACTGCCCTTCAATGTGTCACGATTTTGTGTTGAATGTTTTTGAGTATGTTTCTGATTTGGAGGCGCAACTGTTTTATTCAGAATCAGGCAGGTTTTAAGCCAGCGACATATCTTTAGCATTGTCCTATGTCGCTTAAATTCGTTTTCTTATTGTGATGTGGTGACTGGTGCAGTTGTTGTAGACTCTGAAATCCTATAATGCCGCGGTGTACAACGCTTCTTCGTTGAAACTTGCATGGTTGCTCGCTTGGTAAGGTGCATCTTGGCCGTGAGTAGATGGTGTTCCCTGTGGAGAAACGAAGCGTGGTCAGGACTATCATTGTTAAAACTTGTCTGCATGTTGGTGTAGGGATTTCAGCTGCGGAGACCACGAGCGTGCTTCATTCGTAGGCTGCTGCAGTAGGTAGGCATTTTCTTGTTATTTGTGATATCAGCGATGAGCCACACTTCATCAACGCTTGATTTTAACCCTGTTGTGGGTACTTTGATCCAAGGCCATTGCTCACTTCAGGCGTGCAATAGCCTATGGCGGACGTACGTTGATGTCGTGGTGTTCGGGAATTTCAACAGCCACATGTGCACGTGAGTCGCTGCCGAGTGTCCATTCTCAGACACCTGCACGCATCTCTGCTACGAAGGGTAGGCTGTCACCTGTCGAATTTCGTCTGTCTTAACAAGAACGAACGACATGCGAGTATTATTTGCATTCTCAAAAGCCGTTAAGCCCTGTCGACGTGTTCGCTGTGCTAGACAAAACGTTGCGCTTGGATGAATGCGCGCGCGCGTAACATGCTAGACGTGAACGTCCGGTGTCAAATTTTGGCGTAAGGCCGCTTGGCCTGTGCTTTCTTGATAATGTGCTGTAAAGCTGACGTTATTTTGACATTGATTATCTTATCAGATGTGCAACAGGACTTGATTGCAAATGTCGAGAATAACCGTGGTGCTACCAGCTGTTTAGCGCTCGGACACTTAGGACCAAGCGAAATAAACTTTAAATATGGGTGTACAGACCCTACGTAGGCTGCATACTGCTGTACGCTTTTCATGCCCAATTTAGGAATCCCACGTGACAAGACTTGCCGGGTTTTTTTCGAGAGCCCAGTGCGTACTAGGGAGCGTTTCTTGTCATGGCCTGAGAAAGCAGGTCTAATTTCCCGCTGTAATGCATCTGTAGCTGAATATGGAGTAGCGGCTAGCCCAGTAGGGTAGTCTATGGTTGTCAGCTGTGTACAGCTTAAATAGTGAAGACCTCAAATTGGTGCTGCGTTTATTTAGCTGATGATGTTCTGTTCTTGGAAACCGAAATAGAGCGGCGATGGCTTCTGCGTAATCGACTTTCACTGCCATCTGTTGTTATCGTTATACGTGCTCCGTCAATGTGGACAAACAAAGTCAGTGCGTGTTTGCCAGTGTTTGGTGCCGGACGCACTGCTACTGAGCCACAGCAACTCCCACTGGAGACAGGCAGTTCCCACTCACGTGGCAAGTACACATGTGGAATTTTATGTGCAACTGGGGATTTACGTGCATCCCCAACAGTCAAAGGTGCGCACCAAAATGATGAAGCATAAATTAACATCAGGAAGTAATAAAAGCACAGGGCAAATAAAAAATTCAAAAGACGTGCTTTTGGTAACAAATTTGCTCTTGCCTGCAGGCAGCATGACCAAATTTTGGAAAAAGAATATGATAAATCAGATTCAGTCGGGGCCAATTCTAATTGACAAGAAAGTAAAGCCTATGTAATGGTAAAATCAGCATAAGGATATCTAACCATCTAAATCTATTTATGTCTGTAAAGGCGCATCACAATAACAGGTCATCCTGTATATATGGGATGCAGGTTACAACTACATTGCCAATATTTGAAATGGGCATAGCTATGCCTATTCTGCGTATCCCCATATTTTTTAATTAAATTCTGGGGAATCTAATTCTCGGGAAATCAGTACCAGCTCTTTTGTTGTCTCATATTCCACAAATTATGCCATTCACATACGTTAATATGGTATGCAAAGAAATATCAGAGGTATTTCGATTTGTAAGCGTCGAAATACTCCAAGAAGTAATCATCTTGCTTCTGGTGTGGTGATTTAGGCATTTTGTTTATCCTGACACCAAGTCGAACACATCTGTTCATTTGCATCCAAGGGCAGCTGAAGGGGGGATAGCTGCTTCCCCTGTTGCACTGGGTCAGGGTCAAAACCATGTTTTGCCCCCTTCCCTCATTTATGAGCTTCGGGGGCCTCGTAAGGAACTGAACAAAAAAGAAAATGGGGTAAGGGCGACAAACACGGTAAGAATGAAAAAACAAGACGTAACCACGCAGGTAATGGAATAGGCACCTTCAAGTCTTATTTGGTGGTTAGAGGTTTCAGATTCCTTCCGGTAGGGGCTTCGAACAGGTTACGCCCAAAAGTGACCGAGACCCCGAACTTGCGATTTTTAAGGGGTTTCGCTCAATGGGCCCGGCTGGCCTACCATGACACAGAGTTTAGACCCTAGTAGGGGGCCCGGCTTCCATCCAACAGAGCACTTCGTGTCGATTACACTCAAAGGTGGTCGAGCGACGAGGACCTCAATTTTCAGGGGGACCTCGCAGAATTAAAGGACCAGGGTGGTCTGCGTTTAACCGGGACTCAAACCGTGCCCCGGCTTAGGTCCGAGAGAGGGCCTCGACAAACGCCTCGTACCGATTACACTCAGAAGCAAACCAGAGCCAGGGAACCTACAGTTTTTTCGAGAGCCCTCACAAAATAGACCCAGGTGGCCTTCCGGGGGCGGAGGGGGGGGGGAGCACCAGCATCCGTCTGTAAAAGAGCCTGCTACAGACTGCACTCAGAAGTGACTCGGAGACCGGGAGCCTGCAGTTTTCAGAGGCCTCGTCCAATGGACCCAGCAGGCTTGCCCTGAGTTCAGACCATGCCTGGCTGGCAGGCTTCCGTCTGAGAGAAGGTCTCTTGTCGATTATACAATGGTCCAGAGACCAGAAACTGACAATTTTTAGATTCAGAGACCAGGAACTGACGATTCTTAGAAGGTCTCGTAGAATGAATTTGGATGATCTGCGATGAACCACGGTTCGGTTCTTGGAGGGTGTCCCAGCTCCCGTCCGTAAGAAATTTGTACCGATCGCACTCAAAAGTGACCAAGAGACTGGAGATTTAAATTTTTAGGGGCCCTCGCAGAATAAACCCGGGTGGCCTGCGTTGGACCGTCGTCAACCCCACTCAGCTAGAAGGCCCCGACCTCCGTTCATGCGAGGGTCTCGGCCTCGCAGAATGAACTCGGGTGGCCTGGATCCAGCTGTTACTAAACCGTAGTCCCGACCCTGCCACGAGGTCTCGGCTTAGGTCTGGAAGAGGGTCTGATTGGTTATTGGGTCAGTTAACGGTGTTCTGAACCAAAAGTGGAGGTCTGTATCCCTGTGAGGGCTGTAGTGCCCCCGTCTAGTGGTTTGAGATTGAGATTTAGCATACGCCCTTGGGAGGTGCATGACAGAAATTCACTAAGCACACATTTAGCCCCCCTCCCCATCATTTTTGGAATTTTCCGATTACGCTCTCAACTTCCGGGGTCATTCGCGTCGCAACCGGGCACGCCGGCTATCACGGGAACCGGCGAAACGTCACTATCACCCGAACATGAACCGGGACCGAAAGTGGGCTTCGCACTCATTACACCTGAAGGCGGTCCAGAGACCGCGGACTAATGACTCCTGTTAGCCCTCTTTCGGGTACGTCCTTGAACCGAGGAACTTACAGTTTGTCAGGGGAGTAAACTACCCGGCTACAAATACGGCTAACAATGGGAGGACCAATGGGTGCGGGCTCTCCCTTAACTCTATTCCCGGAGGGCTAGACGGCATGGCCGATTCCCGGCAGGGGGGGGGGCGGATTCGGCCCCCCGAGATCTTGAGAACTACTTGTCCGATTTTATCGCAACAAACGGCAATCGATTTGCCGTGACGTGAACTACATTTTTATGAAAAGAAATTCTCAAAATTTTGAAATTTGTGGATACAGGGGGGCAAAAATATCCAAATGGGGGGTACTTTTTGACTTCTTATAACTTCGTTGTTTGTGGACCGATGTCGATGAAACTGGCATCAATCGAGAGATTATAGATAGGGCTTTTACCATGAGTCCGCAAATCTGAAATTTTGAGAAAATTCATGGTCGTCCACAGGGTTTCAAAAATAGGAGGATTAGTTTTCTAGCAACTGGATGAACAAAAGAGGCAAACACCCTTTTTTGGCTTCTGCTGGTCGTGTTATACTAAAGAAGTACAAATCGCATTACAATGTTTGTATAATGTTAGCATAGGCGGTGCCAGGGACATGAAAAAGGGGGAACTGTCATGGCCACACGCTTCTCAGATCAACTTGTGACCTTTGACCTTGAATGGCCTCCAGTGACCTTGGGGTCACTTGGAATGATCTCCTATGCATTTAATATTATCTTTAAACGTTTTCAGTCGTTTGAATTCACTCTGTTTCAAAAGTTTCATTTTATGGCTATTGCGATATAGCGTACGCGCACTGACATTTTAGGTCATAGCTCCGTGACCCGACCTGATATCAAGCTGAAACCTGGTACACTAGTAGAAGGCACCCTTCTACGTCATATATATAATCCGGGTTTGGCATTTAAGAAAACGGTACCGAAATTATTGCGAAAAAACAAACTTTGACTTTTGACCTTGATCTGGCCTTGTAAAATGACCTCAGGTAAACAAAATTTTGTCTGCACATGGCCCAACTATTTAGCTATACATCAATATAAAGTTTTAAGTTCTATCTTAAAAACTCTGTTTTTGGCAGACATTTTCATTTTACCCTTAACATGGCCAAAAATGGCATGAGGTGCCTCCCAAAAACGTTGCCTGACTCCGCCCCTGAGCAAAGTAGAATTTTGAAATTTTGTCACAGCACGTAGAAAGAATAGCTAGGAAAAGTCACCAAGTTTCGTGAAGCTGCGTTAAAAATCCTGGAATTGGCAAGCAAAAACCCGAGGGGGGGGCGGATTCCGCCCCCCCCCCTGCCGGGAATAGGGTTAACCCGGCACCACCTGGGGTGTGTCAGAGAGGGCAACCCCCTCGATTTTTCTTGAATAACTTCTAAGCCGTTAAAGTCAGTCCAAAGAAATTTTCTGTATCTATCCATCAATTAGTTGTACATATTTTGACATCAAACCATTTCCATGCTAGCTCAGGTGATGGAGCCTTCATAAATGAACCCTTGCATACATGTTTTCGCCTCTTAATGCGGTGGCCCGGACATGCTTTGTTTTTAACAATGCTCGGGAATGTAATGCATGAATTATTTGGATTTACAAATGACACGGTCTCAAAAAGAATATACAACCGTCACAAGTCAACATTATAAGTCATGCTTGGTCGCATGCATGAACAAATTAGACTGATTTGCATTGTGGGTGACAGAAGTGGTTGCCACTGACCTTTCCCATTCTTCAAGCCACACAGCTATATGCTCCTCTTAGCAAGGCTCACCAAATGCAAGGTGAGGTCATGTCATGTCACGCCATGGATAGATGCCACAACGAAATGAAATACAGCATCGTTTGCAGAAGATTGTTCAGTACATCAGAGGGCAATTATCTGTCCTGACCTGGCTTGGCCTTGACCCGATAAAGAGCGGACAGATCGGATTTAATTACCACGAGGTGTCATTTCAGTTCTGCATTTGACGCAGTTAAGGATCCAAGCATGTAATTACTGCTTTTTGTCATGAAGAACACTGCAACCTTATCTGACCTGCCCAAGACTGGCCTTAACTGGATGAGAGCAGGTCATGCAAAACTGATCACCTGAAGGTTTTACTTCCTTCGTTTTTGCCATGTGGATCAAAACGATCGCGAGTAAGTATTGATCTTTGACATGTAAAGTAAGACCAACGTTTCACCTGACCTTGGCTGACCTTGACCCGCCATCTTTTAACATTTTGGAATGCTTCTGATGCAAAAGATTGTGGTCTTTCGTTTGTTACCCAGTTGAAGGCTCTAAGACTAGTATGACGAATTATATGATGCACAAGCCGACTTCAGTTTTCCGACGTCGTGTTATGCGTTTTACGCGACCTATGACGTCATCAGTCACGTGACCAGGTTTAACATATTTTCTGAGCCGCAAGACTCAGGGTTATCGACGGTGGTAAACCGGTTCAGATCCAACTGTTAGATCGTAAGATAACAGGGCGGCTGCCCTTTTTTAACACTCCCAGACGTTGCGGCTACGAAAACACACCAGGCGGTGCCGGATTAACTTCGTACCAGTTGTCAGCTGCAGCTTGCTATGGAATCCATTCTGTTCTCCGTTACGATGAGTGGCATCTGCAGTCAAGCCGTTACGGGGGTTGTCTTTGTGCTGGATTGGCGGAGCAATGCGCGATGATATCATCAAGCCTTATCCCCCACCCAGTGTCTTCCACCGACGGCCGACCGACCGACAGAATAACCGACCGACAGACTTACAGACCGTCTTCGACAGTGTCTAACCCAGCCGACCACTGACTTTTGAACGCTGTTCACAGCTGACTACTATCTGCTTACTGCTGATGTTCTGCCAATTCCTCATCGCTGACGGCTGATTATCGAACAGAACAGTTCTTATAAAGTTGTTGTGGGTGCCTAGCGGGGCTAGCACGTCATAGCCAGTATTGTTTTAGCCCGACGGATAGGTGGAATAGCACTGCGATGACCTTAGCACGCTATTGATCCCTAAAATCAGTAAAGGTAACGTTAATTCTATCAAAACGTCACGTTTTGTTAGCACTGAACAAAATTTGTGATCGCCGGCTTCACCTTTGCGGCCGGGTAGTGGTAACCCACAAACAGTCCCGAAACTCCACCTCCGCTCCCGGCTGTTGATTGCTAAGCTAACTGTTGACTGCTGCCTGTTGACAGCTGACTACTTACTGTTGACTTCTGACTGTTGATTGTTGACTGCTGAGTGCTGACTGCTTTCCGCTGACAAAATGTTTAATGCTGGCTGTCAGGGACAGATCCGGGATTTCACCGGGGAGGGGGGGGGGGCGAATGGTGGGCACAAGGCCTCTCTGTTTTTACTCTACGGATATGCAAAAAAGTGCGAATCCGCGCGAGTCCAGGGGGAAACATTTGACACAATTTTGCGTTTCACAGCCACATGTACAAACCAAAAAATCCAGCGTGTCACCTTATTTGAGAAAATTGGGCGTTTCATGCCGTATAAAATGGACGAAAGATAATACAAAAAGGCGGGATTTTAGGTGGCTGCGTCCCTCCCTCTGCTTCAAATTCCGCGTCCGTATCTGGCATTTTTTAGATACGTGTTAAGGGTCGGTCCAGGAGCCCCTCTGTCCCTCGCAGTTTCTGGAGATTTTTTTGCTAGCTTAGGTTAGCTTCGGTTAGGTTCCCCATGGTAGTTACAGGGGCGGTTTTGGTGGTCTCGGGGCGTCTACTGTGTCAGGGTCCTCTAGTGGTCTCCCTCTCTGACAGTCTCAGTGGACCCACTGTTATCTTACATGCCCCTCTTGTCGTCTCGGGGGGACATTTTTTGCCGACTCAGGGGCCCTCTGGTAATTGCAAGACGTTTTAGCGATCTCAGGGCCCCTGAGCATTGTCATGGGGCCTCTGAAAGTCTCCTGTGGTCCCCATGGCAGTATCAGGGGTCTACCTCTGTTACATAGGGTGCATCTGGCAATGTTAGTGCCCCTCCAGCCGTATCAGAGGTCTTTGTTGGCATTTCAAGGGCGTCACTGATAGTCTGAGGCGATCTTTTCCATGACGGAGGCCAGCCTTACACGCTCTGGCCATCTAGAGCCCCCATGGCGTCTCAGGGGTTCTCTTATCGTCATTGCTCTCGTTGGGTTCCTCAAACCTTTTTGTCGGTCCCAGGGGCCCTCTGCCGTATAGGGACACGTATTGCCGTCTCATCACCCAACTAATCTTCCCGAGGCCCCTCAATGCATCAAAAACCCCTCAGGTTTTCAAAAAGACCCGTACAGCCCATTTTGGGCCCCTCTAGAGGCTAAGGTCACCGATGAATCCCCGTTATCGGAACCCCTCTGGCACTTTAAGGGACTTCGTGGGCCCTTTGCCATGATGGGGTCCCTCTTGCTGCCTCAGAAGCTTTTGGAAAGTCAGGGACCTTTGCATCCATCTTGCCATCTCAGGGTCTCATTACACCTTCCGGGAGCCCTGGCTGCATCACGAATCTTTAGCTTTTAACACAGGTCCGTGAAACCCTTCCGGGGCCCATGTGGCATCCTAGACGTCCCAGTGCCGTCCTAGGGACTCAGTCATCATCTTTGCCGTCTCAGGGGCCCTGTAGCCCTTCCGGCGGTCTCAGGGGCACTGTGCCATGTTGGGGCCTTGTTGCGGTCTCAAGGGCCACTTGGGAGCTCCAGGTACCCTCCGGGAGGCCCCCTGACTGCATTAAGAACCCATCAGGTTTTCACAGGGTCCCGAGAAGCTTATACAGGGTCCCTCCCCCTCAGGCTTCGGGGGGATCGCCCCACCGCTTCCCCCTGGGATCCGTCCTGCTGGCTGCTGACTGCTGATATCCGACTGCTGGCTTCTGACTGCTGACTACCGATTGTTGCCTGCTGGCTGCCGGCTGCTCATATCCGGCTTGCTGCTGCTGCCGGCTGACTGCTGAGAGCCGGGACGCAGCCGGCAGCCGCGGCGGCTGAACTGAACGCAGGGCTGAACGCGGCTGAATGCAGGGCGCCAGCTTTCAGAGGCTCAGAAGCACCGGCTCGCCTTGGCGGAGACAACTATTCCTGCACCAGCGGCGCGCACACGCCCGAGGCCGCCGGCGACCGGCCCGGCGCCCGAATCCACTCCGGCGGCCGCACTCCTGATGACGTCACTGAAACCGTCGGCCAGCGGTGTCTGCATCCAGGTCGCCCCGCCCCCTCTGCGCGCCGGCCCAGGGAAGGTTGCGGCGCTTCGCGGTAGAGCGCGCCGCCCCTGGCGGCAGATGGCGCGCCACCGGCTGCTAGCGCCGCCGTCAGTCGGTGCGCGCACGTGCCTGGTGGCGACGGGGTACTCCGCTCCGGAGAAACTCAGCTGACCACGGCGGCCTTTGCGGACCTGCGGTTTGCGGGTTGTGGGGGCAGGCGTGAGGTGGTGCAGTGCGGTATGCGGTTTGCAGTGGTCAGCCCTCAGTGCCTGTGACGAGGAAAGTGCGTTGGATTTGCGCGCGAAGAACACCCACGCGGAAATGGATATCTTTTCGCCGGTAAGACTGCGGTCGCTTTCGGCTTTGCCGCACTGCCTGAGAGCGCCAGGCGCTGTTGCATTTGGGAGTGCGTTTAGCCGGTGGCGGGTCGCCACTTCAGCTTTTTTCTAGTGATTCGGCAATAATAGTCGTCCCTTTTCGACTTGCTTCACGCAACTTTTTAGAAGCCAGCCGCGGAAATAATGCTTTTTCGACCATGCAGCCTCTTCGTGCGTCGAGCACTGCCATCAAACAGCAGCGACGCGCACTGTACGCGATCACGAACCACGACAAGCGAATCACGTGATCAGGGCCCGGCCAGCCGTGATCCGTGATCCTCCGCGATCCCTCGCAAGCCCAGCAGCGGGTGGAGGATCAGACGTGTCCGGCAGTCTCCGCTTCTCACCGCAAACGCCGGCGACGACAGGGTTACGAAAACCACCCAGTCGGCAGCAGCCGAAATGATTTTGACCCTTACGGACCCTGACGTGACAAGCGCAGGGTGCGGCTGTTCAGGAAAGTGTCCTGGCCTTGCACATAAGGCAGGCGTTGGCTCGCAGGAGGCCTGGCGACGCGGAGACCAGGTTTTCCTACCTGGGAACGACACCGCTATGCAAGCGGACTGCAGCGCGGCTTCTCGCCTTCGAAATATCCAAGAAGCGACCCAGGACGAGACCGTTATTTTCTGCGTGCGGTTATGTAACCAATCACGACCCGTGTATCGACACATTTCGCAGAGCTATTAAGAAGGCAGAGTTGGGCGTGCACCTTTTCATCACACATCGGTGGTACTCCCGCTGTCTGCGTGATTCGTGATCGGGGCGATGGCGTTCGACGTCTAATGCAAAGTTTGATGAACGTTACCTAACGGCCACGTGGAAAGCAGCAGGAAAATCGAAAGGGAAGAGGCAAGCAGGACACAGTGTAGCGTCAAGCCTTCACCCCTCCCTCGTGCCTTCCGTCCCTCCACTGGACACTCCGCTTTTCATTCGTTCTTTGTCCTCCTGGCCCGAACGACAACAGGCAGACTCGCATATCTGCTCAACAGGAGCTTGTCTCGGGTGAAGATGACATTTGTATTGGACACCATTCCATCCAAGCAACACATCGCAGTCACAACACTGCCACAGCCACGACCCTATAAGGATCTGCTGTGGTCGGACAAGGAGGTCATTCAAACAGTAATTTTGCGACTTTTGACGGACAAAGACGGGTGCACGAACTCTTCCATTTTTGGTTTGCGACGAAACCAAGCGGTACTCAGAACGCTGTAAAAGTTCATTTGGCAGCGACAAACGTAATGTCATGTAACATGCAGCACATGCACAGTTGGTGCCACGTGCACATTACGCATGTTGTGCGGAACAGACATCAGGTGCTCAGTTTCGACAACGTGGAGATCATGGATTTTTGTTTGCACAGCGCGCTACAATTATACAGGGCGGATCACGTGAACAGCGCGGATCACGTGCACAGCGTATCATTACGCGTAACTTGGCGTCCCGTAATGTACGTCTGTATTCAGGATGTAACGTGGCGTCCCCGTGATGTACGTCTTTAGCCAGGACGGTTGTCACGTGCCCGATCTGAATTACGTGACGAAGGAATCACGTTCATAACAGGTGTTGATTCAGTGCGAATTCCGTTCGGCCGCGGGCAGGTGCCGTTTGGACGAACGACGCCCGGTGGCCGGCCAGACAAAGGTGCAGGCACGGCGGGCCCGGCGTCGGCGGCCGCAGGCAAGGTCGACAGTCGACCGTCACAGCCTCGCCGGAGCGTCTGGCTTCTGCAGCCACCAGCAGGGCCGTCCGGTGGGGGAAGGGGGAGGACAGGACCGTGGCGACCAAGGCTGGAAAAGGCGTTGTTTTCCGGTGTTGAAGGACACCAGAAAATACGTGCTCCAGAAACATTTTATACACCAAAAGTTTGATCTCATGGCTACATCAAAAAGTTGCGTTGTTACCATGTTGACCAGTTTCTAACTCTGGAGGCAAATGACTGTCTCCGTCCGGTCTCTTTGCAAAATTTTCTTCTCTAAAACGAAAATCATACTCTGACACCAAGAACGAAAACGAAATTCGCAGCCCTGGTGGCGACTGGCCGTCGGGGTCCAGGGCGGTCTGGGCCTTGGACTGGGCCCCGGGCATCGATAGTCTGCTGGGAACCGGACTGGTCTGTGCGGGGACTCGCAGTAGGATGACCGACCATTGAACCCCTGACCGGGCTCCGACCGCGTGCGAGACCCTCATTCGGGCCCCACGTGGGGCCCCGCATAGAGCGAGCCTGCAAGCAGGGGGGGGGGGGGCGTCACAGGTGGCATTGGGGCGGGTCCACCAGGTGTCCCACCCTCTCGGCGGGCCAGAATACATATTTTCCTCCCCGCCACCCAGTAGTAGGTGACCAGGAGTGCTCCCTCTCTGATCCTCCGCGATCAACAAAACCTGACGCCCAAACCTACAACCCAAACCGCTGACGCACTATATAAGTCGCGAAACTCCCTGCTAAGAAAGGAGAAAAACCAAGATGAACTAATTGCTTACAATAAGTAACCACGACATTGCCCTGGGACTGTTTGCAGTCGCACCGGAACCTGTCGGCAGACGCGTACGCCAGTTCAGTAGGAACGAACGCGGCGCCACCGGCACCTGGCGGCGGACCCGGATGTTCTTGCACATGGCTTGGTCACAATGAAACCGGATATTTACCGCTGGAACCGGATGCGTGTTGCCCCCGCCTCACCGGAGGCGTCGTTTTGTGCCGTGCAGGCCGCAGTGCAACATCCTACAGTCCAGAACGGTCTGGGCCTCACACGAGGAAAGTTGGGTGACCATGACGGCGCGCCCCGGGCGGCGTCGGCTTTTGCCCTTCCTTCCACAAGGCGGCGCGGTGGTCGCGTCCACGTGTCGATGGCAATGCCGCCTTCTCTGCGGCATCGGGACGGATTGCGGAAGCTGTTGGTGAAGCAGATGGTGGCCGCTTGTCTTCGGGCTCTGACGATCTCAACCGAAAGCAAGGAGTTTTACCGAGCAAGGCGCGAAGATGGATGGACGCGTTGGTTTTACCCGCTATAAGCTTGCATACATTGCACTAGTTCGGTTTCTTTTTGAGGTGAGAAGGAAGTCGACTCTTATGCCGAAAGTTGCACTGACGACCATCACAGCCTGATGAGCCCACGATGTGAAACAGAATCGCCCAAACCTACGGAGAGTGATGTTAAAGGAGACGTTATTTCTTGACGTCTGCGAACGTTTTTGTCTGGATGTTTTCTGGTGACCGGGTGAGAGATTGTGAGCAACAGGTTCTGTTTGGCAACGCCTAGTTCCAAACGGCCTCTAGGAAAGCACGTCCACCAAATGTAAATCAGAATTGTGATTTTCCTTTCCATGGTTCTTGACAAAGTCGCTCCGGGTTCTAGGAAATCACTTTTACCAAATGGGTGTAAAAATCGTATTTCTTGTCATTGTTTTCGACAAAATTTCTCGTCCTGCCGTGCTCGTTCCCTTTCCGCCGAAATCAAAGTCCTGGCGAGCCGCCGGCGTGGATGCTGTCACAGCTACTTTTTGTCGGCCGGGGCCGTTTTTTCTGTTGCCGCAAACGGCCGCTGGATCCTGTTACGGCCGAGTCCGGCTGCGAAGGGCAATCGAAGGGGCATACCTGGCGCGGTACGTCACGTGAGCAGCGGCCAACACGGCGCACGAGGCCTACTGGCAGGCTGTTTTTAGCTGTTGCGGAGAAAGAAAGAGAGAGAGGGAGACCATAGTCCACTCGGTTTGCCGTGAGAACACAGAGTGTGGACAGATCATGAACTTGAGTGGCTTGATATTGCGGAGGTCCAAAGTCGGTGAGCGCTTTATTAGGAGTGAAGACGCCACCAGTATGCGTTTGCGGAGTTCGGCCCCTTGATATGATGACCCGCTCTTGCATTGCAGTCTGGCCCACATGAGGAACGCATTTCTGCGGGTATGAAGCAGCAGTCGGCGATACGTCTGACAGCATCAGGAAGCGCTGCATCCAGTTTACCTTCTGCTGACGTTATTTTAGTAATAAACACGAAGCAATGCCGCTTATATATCACGCGCGGTAGCGTCATTGCAGACAAGTCATTCACAAGCGCACCCCATGCCCAAATAGAAGGATTTGCAGGTGGAAGCCACCACTACCTGATCATTAGATAAAAGATTCATCGTTTCCGGCGTTGTGAAGGTCACTGCTTACAAACTATCACTTTCCGCGGAGTTTCAACCGAACAGTCATAATGCCAGCACTGAATGTTTATTGCCAGACAATATGAAGGAGACCTATTGAAATGCGGCAGCTCCCTGGCATTAAGTAGTCGCATTTAAACTTGCAGTTCCTCGTGTCCAAAATACTTAGGTGGATGTAGATGAATTCATGCACCGCAAAAGGTAAATGGAATTCTAGCAGCGTGATAGCAGGACTATGAAACACTAGTATCCGGCCACTGCTATACTTGCTCTGTGGGGTGATACGCCCATGCATCGACGACGACGCAGCTACACAGCTACGTCGTCACATTCTTGCCCGTCTGAGAGGTACCTTAAGCTCGAGTAAGCGGCTTGCTGCTTTCTTGCTCGCTGGGCGACGTGATGGCCGTATTTCCGTGAGTAGAGGATTGACATGCCCTCCACACGGAGGCTATCTGATGCTGTCCTGTGTTGCTAGCGTCGAAGGGCGCAGACAGGCTGGATTATCCAGTGTGTCTAGTAATTTATTCCTGCTGGCTAACTAGCCAACAATACTCCGTCCAGGCAGATGGTAGCGCTTACCTTGACAAGGTGCAGTAACGCGTGATAAAACACCTTGCCTTACCAGTCACGGCAGTGATTGCTATAATAACGCGGTGTATTTGAACACTGCAGTATGTTTGTCTGTCTGCGATTCCAACCGTCCAGTGTGCTGCGAGCTCTGAACCGCGCAGCAGAAGGGATCAAGTCCTAAAATCGCAATGGCGGCACGACGCCTACGCCGTTGCTGCCACGTCCAATGCCAGGCTTTTGCCTAGTCCAAATCGCAGCGTGATTTGCGCGTCGGAACAGCTGTGTGCACTAAATGCTGGCAAAAAATTGAGTCACGTGCACCGCTTTTAGCCGGAAGGAGCCTGCTTCGCGGAAGGCGCGCATTGTACGGTGCGCATCAGTGAAGAGTCCAGTGGGCGCGTGATGTTGACGCCTCGCGCGGTGCGCTGTGCGCTCCGCACTCCGCACTTTGCACTGTGTCGACAGGGAGACAGACAGGCAGACAGCAGGCTCGCAAACCAGCGTGTTTTGAGCGCACCCAGAAACGTATAGAACACTCGTCCCGTGCAAGTTGCTTACCTCCCCGCGCAGTGACTTGATCTTGTCCTTGGTTCATGGGATATGGACCGAATTCGTGTACCACGACGAGTCCGGTTATTTTGAAGGCACGTTTGGCGGCCAGGTCGAGTCGACGTGTCTCAGTACATGTCCTCGTGTTTCGGCGACGGTTTGTCTGGCTGATGTGTGTACGGCGCATTTTGTCCAGTTGTCGCGGCTATCCATGGTCAGGACTGGGCGAAGTTAGTTGTTTTGGATTGCATGCTGGTCGCTGGAAGCGAGTTTTGCAGTTCCGTTTGGTTGTGCAAGCAAAGAACGCGGGAAAATGATGCTCTTGGAAGGCGTGCGCAAAGCAAGGACAAAATATTGCATGTTGTCCAAAATCTTTCCCTCGTATCCTCAACACCGGCGGTGCGTACCATTCTGGTCTACCCTTGAGGCGCAGTCCAACCGCACACTCTGTCCAACCAAGAGCACAGTATCGCCCATTCCAGTTGATACCCTAACACTCTCACCCGGCTGCTGTCAGCAGGGATCATTTCTTCTGCTCCAGGACGCGGTGACCAGGTGACCAGGACCAGGTGAGATCTTCCCTATGCATGGATCCGGATTTTTTGGTCCAGAACGCGGTGAGGTGCTCATTCCATGGACATCCCTTGGGCCTCCGTGGGCACTTCAGTAGAAGTGTCCACGAAGCAGAGTTAATGCAGGGTTCCAGGTCCTCTGGTCCAGGATTTGGAGGAGACTGTATGCAGGTATCGGGTCCTCTTCTGCAGGAAGAGGAACCTGTATGCAGAAACCCAGGCCCTCTGCCCCCGGAGCCTCCGTGCTCAGCGACGTGCGCATGGGCAGCGCGAGGTCGCTCCCGCTCCCGGAGCCGGAGGCGGACGTCGGCCGGCGCCTCGCGGGAGCGGCGTGGCTCGATTTGCATGGCCGATCGGCCGATCTCGGCGGCCGGCGTCACGCCGGCGCCGCATCTGCGACGTCGCGGAGAGCGCGTGATCGTGCGACAGGCGACGCCGGCCGTGACGGCAGGTGACGCCGGCCGTATCCTTCTCCCGGTGGCGATCGCTGCCGTCCTGTTCCCTTCTCCGCCGCCATTTGGGGTCTGTCGGGGCGGCCCGGCGTCCGCGACGGGCGTCGGACGAGAGCGGGGACCTTGACGATGACGGACGCGCCCGGACTTGTCCGTGACGAGATGTCCGTCGTGACGTGTCACGGGCCGGAGTTGGTGTTTTGTGTCCCGCGAGACGGATGCGCGAGCGGGCGTTCGTGAGATTCGACCGGCGATGCGGCCTTGTTTCGACTCTGTGAGCCGCAGCGCTTGTTGACGATGCTGATCTGCACTTGGCGGACAAGGCCAACGCTGCTGAAAGGCTTCGGATAACACAGCAGCAATCAGTTTGGGATTACCCCTCGCCACTACAGGGGAGTGGGGGATGAGGGGGGCGCATCCTCCTCAGGTTTTTCGCAGGATGACTCATAATTGCTACCCTGATTGGTGTAAATTTTGCATAGTTGATTTTCATATGTCTGCTTGTAATCTCTCAAAATATAAAGTCAGTTCTTCGACAGATTACTGACCTATAACTTCGACAGAGCATGTCATGGGGGAACCATGAATCGGTGACGGTCGTCGTCATACATGAAACATTTTAAGTGTTTTACGGTGCTCAGTATTACTCAGTCTTATGCATGTGTGTCAACCGTGGTATCTATGACCTGCGCAACAAGTCCTTACAAGGGTCAAGTTCATTTTAGGTAAAAATCATCAGTTCAAGTCCGTGATCTTTTTTGGACGTTTTACTGTCCTCGAGGGACCACGAACAAATCGGAAGAGTTGAATTGCATAAAAACAATGGCTTAAATGCCTGTTCATTGTCAGAAGTCGTTCTCTGGACGCCTCAAACTCCAATGTTGGTTACATCTTGTGGGGTCCAGTGGAAACCGGAATCCGCTGACATGATCGCTTTTGAGGTGGTGTGCAACTGCGCCAACTGAAAGAATCAACTAGAGTATCATCGTGTAACCAAAAAAAGCACCATGCCTTGGTTTTATTTTCATTTCTCTACACACCTGGGATTTGTAAATCGCCAAAGATTTGTTATGTTTGTAAATGGCTCGTATTGACCATCCTCCTTTCTCGAAGGTGGCCAAGTTGTGAATATCGACGAGGGCTGAATATTAATTTCAAACGCAGAAGTAACAAGGTGTCCCGGGAGCTATGTAGTCCTTTGTGGAATGGGAACGTTGCTACATGAGCCGTGTGACCCATGGTAAATGAGTGGTGTCGTGCGAAGGCTACATGTTGCTCTTGAAGCGCTTGTGTATGTTTGCATTAATCTTCTTTTTAGCTACGTTTGTGTAGCTGGTTGTGATGATAGCAGCCCCTTACGGACAGAAAGGAATTCCCAAAGAAGCGTAAGAAAAACTGTGTGACTTATGTCACAAACTTGGGATTTATGTCAGCTATGTATCAGCATTTTTGGATAATTACGTGGCTGTTTTATAATGTTGTCATGCGCTACCACTCTGAACTAATGGTACTCTTTAATTACAAGGTGTTTTTTCGATTGAAAATGTCGAATTCAGTTATGATTGCTAAATTTTGCGCATTAGCACTCTGAGGACTTTTCGCTGACTTGTAAGCTGTTTACATCAGATGTGGTCCCCAGATGTTGGGCTGTTTATTCCGATTAGTCATAAATGGCGCCAACGCTGTCCGTCGTAAAAGTAATCCTTGATTTCGAATGTTCACTCCAAACGTTCTGAAACAAAAACTTTTAGTACGTTTTCCGTAGATGTCGGAGGTGTTTAAAGCAGTGACTAACGCAACCAACCAATGCAGTCAAACAAGCCACATTCAGTGGGTTTTGTACTCATCTGTTACTAGGAAAGGATTTTCATCGTTCTTGGATCAGGCTGAAAGTGATTGGGAGGGGGCATTGATGGACAGAATTTGACTCTCAGGTACTTCGGTGTAACAGTGTATCCACATAGGTACAGTGTTAAAGAAGGCATTCAGTGGGGCAGGTTTTCTTGCTTCTTTTATACAGCGACCCTGGACCTCAGTCCCTCAAAAACACCTCTAGGAGGCGCAAGTAACATGTTTTAAAAGCAAAGGCTGAATAAGCCAAAAGGAATTTTGGGAACATACCCAATGTTCGGCCTCCCAAGCCCAAACAGTGATAAAATATGAAAACTTTGGTGCCCAAACAGTTCACTTGACTGCTGTGATCCTTCTTCACCTCACCGACACGACCAGGCCTCTAGCCGTCAACAGCACCTCCTCCATCGGACGGCGGTTAGCAGTAGTCACCAGTCGGTGCGGACAGTTGTTTTGCTGCTGCTCACGTGCCTGGGACCCCACTACGGCGGGGACTGGCACGGGCAGCACCGTGAAAAACGGTACTTCGGACTGCCCGGCGGGCGAGACTTTTACCCATGCTCACACGACAACGCTCGACGCCCAGGCCGGCTTCTGGCAGCCAGGGAACAGGCGTTGGTCAGCTATGGCTGACGTGCCGTTTCTTTCATGGCTCCACCACAAACGCTGATTTCCGAGGAAATGAAACCTGACAGATTGGACAAATGCTTTCATTTTCAGTGATTCATATTTCTTGCCCATATGAAACCTGAGCATGTCAAAAATGTGCGTCTTTGTGCTTTTCTTCTGGAATGATTCTGATGGAAACCCGACATTTTTGAGCGCACGACACTACATCACGTCCTAATGCAAAACGTTTAGCAAAATCCAAATTGATTTCTGTATCTGATTTCTGGTGTGTTTGGTACCGTAACATCTTCAGTATGCTGTCTTTCACTGAACCTGGCAGTCACTGCAGGGTCGCTCAGTCCGTCGGTTAACCTATAAATTATTCGGTTAGCCAGTTTGTCCTGTTTGAGGAAGAGTTTTCGGCCGTCCGCCCGCTGTCGCCCGGCCGCCCGCGGACGAACTCCCGAGCCCCATGCCATGCCCGCCGCCGTCACCGCCGCCGTCGGTGACCTTGACCTTCGCGGTCTGGCCCCAATGACCCAGATCTGGGGGACGGCAGCGGTCGGCGGCCCTTGATCGCACGCGTACGTCGTGGGGGAGGTCATCGGGTTACGTGAGTCACCAAGCGTCAGCGATGCCTACTCCAAGCCAGGTGCAGCTTCTCAGACGGTGACTGATGGAAAGGCGTGATCTTTTCCCACAATTCGTTTCGGATGTCGTGATCATAAAGCGACCTCGCTGAAGTCTGGTGCGGAGCTTCGGTGGCCAGGTTTTGTCCCGATCGAGACGGCTGCGATGCAGAACAGCCAACCTGTCGCCGGCGGATTGTATCGGACGTCACAGGAAAAGCGGCCGAAAGCAGAGCCTGTCGGGGCACACTGCGCCGTTGAAATGAGTCACCTGAGGCCACTGCAGGAGGGTGCGTTGCGCTGGTGCACGAGGGATGTGTACTTCCTACCACCGAGGCCCCCATCCCCTCCCCCCCCGGAAAGCGAACGTAGCCGTACCTGACGAACGAGACTAGCAGGTCTTCATTTTTTCCTTTCATTTTCATATTTGCATTCATCAATCCCAGTGGCGAATTTGCATCGTAAAACTAGAGGCCTTTGGATGTAGCAACTACGTTTGGTCAACTGCGTCGGCATCGCTTTGTGTGTGAGACATTTGGCCTTGTGTTAGATTTTGCTTTTGCGCGCAATGCATATTGTAGAGGCCGATTGAGCAAAACATTAGAAATTTGCGTTGACCTCACAGAGACCGGATTCCCTTGAAGCAAACGTTCTGAAAATGTATACTGTCTGAAATGTTGCGCATCCTATCAGCCACATGGACGAAGGATGTAATCCACAAAAACTCACGCACCCGTATATTCGCATCAAGGATTGTAGCCCTAGGACATCCTAACTTTGAGCCGTTCCGTACAGAAGATTCGTGCTAGCGTGTAATGTTAAAAAGTATAAGTTGTAATCTGACTGTGTGACAAGATGGCTTTGCTTTTCGTCCGAAATTTAGGCCTGTGTTATATGAAACTGCGACCATTGCTTACTACTTTGGTTTGCGGTTCTCCTATATGTACCAGGAGCAGGTAGAGTGGAACTAGCGCTCACCGTTTACATGGTTAATCGACGTTCCTGAACCCCGCTACACTGCGCGGTTAGCGGGGTTTGGAAATCAGTAATGCAGCGGTTTGCTGCATTACCGATTTCAAATCAATCTGTTTTTTGATCGTATTGCTAGGAAACTGTACTACTGCTCAAAACGAAAGCCACATGTTTTTCTTTTACAGTCCTGTGGGCGATGGGCTGCATTTTATTTTTTTTCGAGGACATCGTTGTTTTTTCGAGGACAGGAAGTCCCATTCTGGATATGGCCCAAAAACGTCACAACAACCATTTTGTCGTTTTGCCCTTCTGCACATGACACATTTCGCGTATTTTTGTCCGTACGCACTGCTATGCAATTTGCTGATCGGTTTTCTGCGAGACATTATCCCTTCACGGGTCGCTCTGGCCCTGGATTTCTGCCACATATTGCTGGGACCAACGTGTCTTCGAAATCGAAACATGTTTAATATTTTATTACGCAGATCTCTGGCCCTGAGCCATGCGTGCGTCAGTTGGTTTATTTGGGCTGAAAATTTGCCCGACGAACGAAGCTGGCGAGGTAGTGTTTTTTTAATCCGCGCTGCGACGTGCAGAAATTGTTCTGTAGGAAGACATCGTTGGTCGCAGTCGCTTTTCCTTTCGCTCTCTGATACCCTTTAATCCCGACCCTTGTCCTCGAAACCTCTTCTTTTCGACGCAGTTAAAGTGCTGCTCAAACCTCGCTCCTTCGTCCGAGAACTCCGAAATGATCAGAACTGGGCGAAGGGCCCCTGTCCACTACAAATCAAGCATTCGCTCTCTGAGCCATTGGTATCAGCTCCAAGCCCAGAGTTGAAACGTGCATTCCTTGATGTTTCGATTTACTCCCTTTGAAAGAATGCTGAATCGTGAACCAGTGCCTTTGGACTTCAGGCGCCCTTTTGTTGTTTTACTACAATGGAGCTAAGAAGATTGAATGATCGAAACCATCCCAGTGATAACTGATGCCGCTACCAGTTTTCCTCGTTTTCCCTCCTTTGCACTCGGCGTAGCTTTTGCCGTAAGTTTGATATCACTGAGTCAACTCAGCTTGCGCGAGAATGTATTTTCCGTGAACATTAGTTGGACAGTGAAATGAAAAATAAATGGAAATCTCAGAATAGACATAGCACATAGAAGGCCACGGCAAAATACGAAGGGACAGTGGTGGAACTCCGTTAACGTAGTCATAACGCTGTCAGAATACCTATGTTTAAAGTTTGATCAAGCCATACTTCTTGTTTTGCATCGAAAAGTCATGATGCGCGAGATGCTTCAAGCATTGCCCTAATTAGAAGACTTGGATTGCTGTTGGGAGTAAACATGCAGCTCAATAATGGTAGTTAAGACTAAAATATGACATAACACGTTCCGGGAGAGCATAGCTTGCATTGCAGAGCATTGCTTATTAACCTTATTCCCGGAGGGCTAGACGGTATGGCCGATTCCCGGCAGGGGGGGCGGATTCGGCCCCCCCTGAGATCTCGAGAACTACTTGTCCGATTTCATCGCAACAAACGGCAATCGATTTGCCGTGACGTGAACTACATTTTTATAAAACGAAATTTCCAAAATTTTGAAGTTTATGGATACAGGGGAGCAAAAATGTCAAAATGGGGGGTACTTTTGGACTTCTTATAACTCCATTGTTTATGGACCGATTTCGATGAAACTGGCATGAATCGAGAGATTATGGATAGGGCTTTAACCATGAGTCCACAAATCTGAAATTTTGAGAAAATTCATGGGCGTTCACAGGGTTACAAAAAAAGGAGGATTAGTTTTCTAACAACTGGATGAACAAAAGAGGCAAACACCCTTTTTTGGCTTCTGCTAGTCCTGTTATACTAAAGAAGTACAAATCGCATTACAATGTTTGTATAATGTTAGCATAGGCGGTGCCAGGGACATGAAAAGGGGAACTGTCATGGTCATACGTTTCTCAGATCAACTTGTGACCTTTGACCTTAAATGACCTCCAGTGACCTTGGGGTGACTTGGAATGATCTCGTATGCGTTTAATATTATCCTTAAACGTTTTCAATCATTTGAGTTCACTCTGTTTCAAAAATTTCGTTTTATGGCTATTGCGATGTAGGGTACGCGCACGGACATTTTAGGTCATAGCTCCGTGACCCGACCTGATATCAAGCTAAAACTTGGTACACAAGTAGAAGGCACCCTTCTACGTCATGTATATTCCGGGTTTGGCATTTGAAAAACGGCGCCGAAATTATAGCGAAAAACAAATTTTGACTTTTGACCTTGACCTGACCTTGTAAAATGACCTCAGGAAAACAAAACTATATCTGCACATTGCCCAACCATTTAGCTATACATCCATATAAAGTTTTAAGTTCTATCTTCAAACTCTGTTTTTGGCAGACATTTTCCTTGTACCCTCGACATGGCCAAAAATGGCATGAGGTGCCTCCCAAAAACGTTGCCTGGCTCCGCCCCTGAGCAAAATAGAATGTCGAAATTGTGTCACAGCACGTAGAAAGAATAGCTAGGAAAACTCACCAAGTTTCGTGAAGCTGCGTTAAAAAGCCTAGAATTGGCAAGCAAAAAACCCGAGGGGGGGCGGATTCCGCCCCCCCCCCTGCCGGGAATAGGGTTAAGACCCGAGCGTCACGATCTGTTTGGTCAGAACAAAAACTTTCAAGCTTAGTGTTATCGAAATCCTGCCCAAAGCCCTCAGCCTCGGATGCCTTTGTTGGTGGTCGAGTGGTAGAGTACTACGAATGATGTGGTAAAACATTACATGAAAATGTCAAATCCCAATGTCGTCAACCGTGACAGACTGGGACAAATACACGTTCAACAGTCAACAGCCATGATCATCAAGATGTCTCGTCAGCACTGCGTGACGGTCGAACCTTTTAATGATAACAAAATGCCTGGCTGGCGTGAAAATTAAACGTTTGACGAGAACTATGCCGAGCAATAAAGTCAAGAACGTACGGCCTTTCGGTGCCACTGGCTGTTTTTGCAAGGTTGCATTCCATTCTGATGACTTCACTCTGAATGGACGTAACGTTTTAGAGGTTACCGCTTGCAAAACTTTTTTGTACCAAGGAGATTGCTGCAGTGTTTTTTGTCAGAGAAATAGCACTCGTGCGGCCAGTTGTTCTGTTTTGGTGTGGCTGTCTTGGTAATGTCGACATGCCATGTTGCAAGACTTTAAACTTTAGCTGGTAATACGTGGCCGGTATTTTTGGCTCATGCATCAGTGAAATGGGAGCTGAAATATGCACTGCAAACGGAGCGTTTTCTCTTAGAACATGGCATTAACCATATGTGTTTGGGAATGATGAGAGTTTGAGGAACGGCTGGATACCATTCAAAACACCGAAGATGTAATGAAAATTTCTTCTCAGTTTTTTTAGTCTTCCCTGTCCTGGCGATTCTCAAATGTTTTATAACCGTTTTTTTTTTTGAGGAGGCAATTCGGAGACGCATCAAGCCAAGACATTGCTCTGCTTCGGTTCTGTTCCTCCAGAGTGCTCTTCTACTTTGGTCCTGCTCTGTTCTGATGTGGCCCTTCGTCCTGGCCTCATTCGGACACGTCGCTGCTCGTCTGGGTCGTTGGCGCCCGAACACTTTTTCTCTTTTGTGATGTAAGCTTGCCAACACTGGCCCGTTTGTTTTCCGGACTGCTGCCAAACATTGTCCCCGGCACCGCTCCGGCATGTCGTTTTCCCCATAGAACTGTCTACACTAGGCCAGATGTTCTGCAGGTGAAACGCCGTGCCGACGAGAGCTCGTGCGAGCCTCGTTTGTACGGCGAGCGGGAGCCTTCTGGTAATCGGATTGCACCCGCGCGGTTAGCGATGGGATTACAACATCGCGCCCGCTCTGTGTAGGAGCGAGGCCGGAGGTGGCGGCTGGTCCGTGGGCTGACGGCGTACGGTGTCCCAGACACTCGGGGGGGGGGGGAACACTCGGCCCGGAAGCGCCATCGTCACGGTTAGCAACAAGCAGCGTCGGGAACGGCTGGCTGTCGTGACAGCTGTCTGGGAGCGGGCCGCAGGTGATGCGGTTAGCGGTGTAAATCGAGCTTTTCCACTGGGAATCGTGCCACGCAACGTGGTTTTGCGGCACAAAATGCCGCCCGCACTTTACTGAGGGCATTTGGGGCAACAGTCTGGCTCTCAAGGCGTTGCTGATACAGAAAGGCAAGGTCACGGGCCATTCCCGTGGTCCTGTTTTACCTCTAGTCATTCGTTGTAAAACCTTGGTCGTTTGTCGAGGTAAACTAAGTGCATGTGATGCTTCGTCATTTCCGACCGTTCGTGTCATGGTGCTGTGCTTTTGTGGCGGTTGGCAAAAAGCCGTACAGCTGAGAGCTTTGGCATGGCCTGAGACGCCATCAGTGAAACTGAGGGGAACAGATAAAGAATAACAGAAGCCGCGGGGTGACGAAATGTCGATTGTCGTTTCAGTCTTCGGAATCGGACAGGTGGTTCAGGAAACAGAGGGGAAGCGGAAAAATGCTTCCCATGAGCATGAAGGTGGCAAAATACCCCTGTCGTCGCCGTGCTAATTAGAAATACGACGAGTCCATGGGAATAATTTCTGACGCATATTCAGTACTAAAATAGCAGCGGAGCTTCAGCCGGTATCACGTCGGTGCATTGAATGCGGGAACATTGAATGTGACAGCTGTAACTAACCGGAGACTTCATTGGGTAAAAGAAGATATCGTGGTCGGACGCGGCAGTCCAGTTCTCGTTTTCCGTTCGGTAATGGCAGAGCATGCTGTTGCGGAATGGTTAAAAACACGTCAGTCTCACTAAAAATGGGCACAGAATTGAGATTATTGACATGAAAACGCGTGCGATGAAGGAAAGTGACATGACAGCAGATGTCCAGCCGAGCTCTGCATTCGCAAGGCGCTGCCCTTAGGCATGGGACTCTCGCTGAAAAGAAGGTAATGGTGATGCTGCAACATAAAAGTCGGTTGCAGATCACTGCGGTCATTGCAGCGCTGTGCTCGACGCAAGGACTCACCTTGAAAAGTAAAGGGTGAAGGACTGTGAAGGGAAGGAAAAGGGGAGTAATTTGAAAACCGCAGATCAAAGAACGTAAAGTTCGATTCGGTCATTTGTAGCACAAATGCATGTTTATAGCGTCATGCCAATTATATCTTGTGTATCTGGTGAGACGTGTCTAGTCTTGTATCCTGGCTTACGTTGCAATGTCGTTGATGGCGGCATTAAATTTAAATAGGCCGGGTTTCACTTCGCGCAAGTACACAACAAGTCATGCTAACACACAGTTAAACATCGTATTAGGAATCGATGAAAGACCCAGTCATGTGTTAAATCTTGGCCGCTGCGCCACCAGGAACGACATGACAACACTGCTATCGACTGTGCTAACTTGGCAACACGTCGACGGCATCTGCATGTTGAACCCTTTACCTAAGAGATATTGACTCGACGCCACTTTGTATGCTTGTCGACGACATTGATCAGGGAGCCCAAGGTCACCATTTGGCCCAGGTATTACGCAAGCTCATTGGTATGCCAGACGTCGTCAGAAAATCCCTGCGGGTGTTGTCGGGCGGACAGCATGCGAAATGCATCTCATCGGACATGTTCCCGTGCTTTTCTGAGAGCTCTTCATGAGCGCCAGGCAAGTGCAGACTCGGTACAAGGCACTGCAGCTGTGTTGTTACTAGCCATGGGCCTCCATATTATATATCAAACCAGAACTGCCGTGGTTTCAAAACATCTTGTGGCATGCGTAGTCCACGAAAATGTTTAGAAAAAGTTTAACCTGCGAGTTGCTGGGAGCATTTGTTTTGCCCCCCCCCCCCCGTTTGTTTTTTTCCAGAGTAGCTTACTTCAGATACCGTTAAATCTCCGGCATATGACTTTTCTTTTGAACATCTGAACATGGCTTGTAAGAATCTGGACAGGAAAGACACAAAGACATGCATAAAGTAATGCAAGTAATACCTGGATTCAAGTGAGCCTAATGCCCGTTAGTGGTTAGATTTGCACAGGGTTGGTTTGGCCTTCCCAATTGTGAACTTTTGCATCAGATGTCAAAGGTCAGCCTATACCCTAATTTGACTTAATGACGAGGGTTGGCTTCTGGTCACTTTTGACAAAAATGTTCGTCTTTGTGGAAAATGAACACATTTGATACATTTTATAGCCAATTTCGACCATTTCTCTGCTGCTGATGCGTTCCTGAAGCTGTCGGAAAGTATGTGCCACTAAAGCACTTAAGTGCTTTTAAGCTGACATGTGACGTCATCGATGGTCTTGTGGCCAACCGACGGAATATACCGGGACTTCAATGAGTCCGACTTTGGATTTCCATTTGAATCGTCAAAATGGGGCCATTGCTCCTCGAGACAACGGGACCCCCACGGGCCATGGGCTTAAAATTGTCAAAATTGGGTCATTGTTTCTCGAGACAGGGAGTGGGCGAACACGTGCCCCGTTGTTGGTGGGCAAAGTGCCCTGTCATTATCTGTTTATAGCAGTCAAAAGACATGTTCTTTTCGCCCCTGCCCGGGGCTGGTCAAGAGCGGGGTTCCCTCAAAGCTTAAAGATGCAAACAACGTTTTGAACCCCATTCTTTGTATTTAAAGCCAAAGATGTGACGTTATTTGTTCTTGAAATGTAGGATACCCGTCGCCAACGTAAATACATGGATTGTTCAACCAGGCAGGTGGAGGGTAGCGTGCGGATGGTGATGAGCTTGCCACTTATCGTCAAGCGCAATATTTATGTTCAATCAGAGCTGTTTGAGTAGCAGAATAAAAGTAAAAGCAAAAGTATAAGTCTGATTTGAAATGTGTGGGAAACTGCGCCAGCGTAAGTGATCATGGCGGATGTCTTGTTTTATTCTTCTTCGCTTCTGATGTTTTTTATGAGCTTTAAGGTAACATTGAACCGGAAATTCTGTGATTGCAAAATGGCTCTCTGTGCTGCTTAACTTTCACTTAATCGTTTCCTGGGCCCTGCAAGTGGGAGCTTAGTACTACGTGTGTTTGAGATTTCATACGTGGAACATTTTCCGTAAGGAAAATGTTGACATTGTTACGAAGGTAGTGTTTTTTCATAGTGGCATTTGCACAATATGTACACGTATGTTGTCATGGCCCACTGCTTGCATGCACGTAGTGCGCAGTGCAAAATGCGCATTGCACTGAATTTCTGTCTATGACCACTGTGTATCTCTTGTGGTATCCAAGTATCAGCGCCGCCCTTTTAACTGTCCCGACTGTGGTGCCATCTATATCCAAGTCGATCATTTTACTCCTGGTCAGAATTTACCAGTGCTGAAAGTGGCTCGTGACAAAATCGCTGTTATCAAGGTTTGTCATTCCTCTGTGTTCGTCTCAGTTCCCAGAACGTGGTACTGTACCGCAAGATTTTATTCCACTGTTACGCAAAGCACACCATATCATGTCAGTATACATAATTTTACTACAAGATACAGACAAAGTATATCGGAACATTATAACAGCCTCTAGAGCAGATTTAGGTATCATTATTGCTCCATCCAGGCGACATTTGTTGAATTTTTGTGGCAATACATGGTAAAATACGCGTGGTTTCATACGTCAACTGATGGCTCAGGAATGCCCAAACGTCCAAGGACCTGTCGTTTCGCTGTATTTGTCGTAGAAAATGTACACTTGTGCACTTTTTCTTCGTTAAGTCCTACCTACACCTGTAAAATTGACCTGGTCAAATGGCAGTTTGTATACAGAATATTCATCCACGCACTCTCCACTCACAGTGCATTATGTACGAGTAGCTTCCTTCCTAAAATCCACGCGACGGTTTCGTGCTAATTATCACGGGAGCTGATATTATTCACTATTTAACCCTATTCCCGGCAGGGGGGTCTGAATCCGCACCCCTCGGGGTTTTTGCTTGCCAATTCCAGGCTTTTTTACGCAGCTTCACGAAACTTGGTCACTTTTCCTAGCTTTTCTTTCTACGCGCCGTGACAAAATTTCAAAGTTCTGTTTTGCTCAGGGGCGGAGCCAGGTAACGTTTTTGGGAGGCACCTCAGGCCATGTTTGGCCATGTTGAGGGTAAAAGGAAATTGTCTGCCAAAAATAGAGTTTTTAAGATAGAACTTAAAACTTCATATGGATGTATAGCTAAATAATTGGGCAATGTGCAGCTGTAATTTTGTTTATCTGAGGTCACTTTACAAGGTCAAGTCAAGGTGAAAAGTCGAAATTTATTTTTTTGCAGTAATTTCGGCGCCGTTTTTTCAAATACCAAACCCGGAATATATATGACGTAGAAAGGTGCCCTCTACTTGTTAACCAAGTTTCAGCTTGATATCAGGTCGGGTCACGGAGCTATGACCTAAAATGTCAGTCCGCGTACCCTATACCGCAATAGCCATAAAATGAAATTTTTGAAATAGAGTGAATTCAAATGACTGGAAGCGTTTACAGATAATATTAAATGCACACGAGATCATTCCAGGTCACCCCAAGGTCACTGGAGGTCATTTAAGGTGAAGGGTCACAAGTTGATCTGAGAACGTGTGACCATGACAGTTCCCCCTTTTTCATGTCCCTGGCACCGCCTATGCTAACATTATACAAACATTGTAATGCGATTTGTACTTTTTTAGCATAACATGACTATCAGAAGCCAAAAAAAGTGTTTTTTGCCTCTTTTGTTCATTCATTTGTTAGAAAACTAATCCTCCTATTTTTGAAACCCCGTGAACGCATGAATTTTCTCAAAATTCCAGATTTGTGTACCCATGGTAAACGCCCTATCCATAATCTCTCGCTTCATGCCAGTTTCATTGAAATCGGTCCATAAACAACGGAGTTATAAGAAGTCCAAAAATACCCCTGATTTTGACATTTTTGCTCCCCTGTATCCACACATTTCCAAAATTTTCAAAATTTATTTTTATAAAAATGTAGTTCACGTCATGGCAAATCGCTTGCCGTTTGTTGCGATGAAATCGGATGTGTAGTTCTCGAGATCTCGGGGGGGGGCTGAATCCGCCCCCCTGCCGGGAATCGACCATACCGTCTAGCCCTCCGTGTAAGCAAATATTCACGATTTTTCTTCCCTCTGTGGTGGACCCAGAAAACAGTGTGTACCAGAATAAAAAGATATTATCTAGGTAGCAAAACCCTTCTTGTTCTTATCGTAATCGTCTATACCAGCAATTTGCTGGTCCTGAAATCCGTCAAAACGTCTTAAAAAAATTCCGCGGCTGAAAGCCTGATAACTGGGTTGTATCGCATCTGCCACAGTCTTAGACGATACCTCACGAGATTTCACGTGAGTTTCACGCCCCAGCTCACCCCCAGTTTTGTCACCTTCATCCGTGTACTTTTTGCGCCGTTTCTGTCGCGCATGCTCCGTCATGCTCACGGCACCTCCCATCGTTAAAGGGCTGGTGCGCTATTATCGCGTGGCCTTGTCCTTAGAGTTCCGGTCTGTGATAGCTGCGGCCCTCGCCCTGGTATGATTCAATTGGGTCACAGCGCACGTGGCTGATTGACCGTGGATTTCACGCTGCACGTTGTTGACATTTGTGGGCCTGCTAATAATATATTTCATGAAAGATGATCAAGGTTTGTGGCCGCAATCTGAAGCGCATGTTGGTGTTTCTCGTTTCATCATTTTTCTAGTGGAAAACTAGCGTTGCTGTCTGCTGCAGTATTGTTCGAAAGCAGTACTTCTCTTTTGTCTTGGATATCGGGCTTAGTCAGTCCAGCCAAGGGTATATATCTAGTCATTGCTCTTAACTTTGCATCATGTGCACCTGCTGCTTCTTTCATAGCCAAACACTGTCGCCCATTCGACAGGAATGCGCATTTCGCTTCCAAAAGACACAGCAGTAAGTCGACTTTGGCACCCGAGCCGGTCGCACGCAGGCGGCCACCCCAGACCAGGCGCCGGATCCAAACGTTTCTCGACATTGTCGCCCAGACCCAACCGCAGAACTCTGCCATTGGCCGCCGATGCCCCCCCCCCCCGCGTCAAGGCTGGGAAAACACATTGCGCCATCGTTTGCCGAACCCTCGAGGCTCCGCCATCGAGGCCAGGCCGAGATGTCCCGCTGCTATCGCCGTGTCCAGAGTCTGGGTACTTTGTATCCGGTGTCCGGATGCCTGGTGTGCCGTAGGCGTATCGTCCAATGTCTTATGTCCGGATACCTGGTGTTCATTATCCGATGCCCGGCGATGTGTAGTATTTGGTGACGTTGTCTGGTGTTCAGATACGGTGGTGTCTAATGCCTAGAGTCTGAATACTTGGATACTTAATTCCCATTTTCTATTGTCTGCAGACTTGGCATCCGGTGGCTAGGTGCTTCGTATCAAGTGTCCGAATATAAGGCGTCTTATTTCTAAGTATCCAGACACTTGGAATTCCGTGTGCGATGCCTGGATATTTTGTGTCCAGTGTCCGGCGTCCTGGCTGCCGTTGCCCCGCATGCCCGTTGTCATGGCTTTTTGTGTTCACTAATGACATGGCATTCTGTTGCAAGTTCAGTTCCGGTTAAAAAAAGTTCTGCAAATTCAGTTCCTGGTTAGTTAGTTGACATTTCAGCACAGTTTAAAGCAGACCGCGAAACTTGAGTAAGCTCTTGGATTCAATTTTTTTTTGCACAAAAACATTCCACTACCAGTTGCTGGACGCCATGTTTCTTCAGATGCAGCAGCTCACGACATGCGCTCAGAGGCGTGGTGCGTATTAATGCACGCGACCTTGAACGTTTTGAAATGGAGTCGCTGCTGATCTTTAGATTGGTGTTGACTAACAGCCTAGGAAGAATGCCACTGTCTTGACCTTCCCCTCAACGGGGACCACCCAGCACCTTGCACCATCCGTGACAAAGCGATTAGTTCTCCTCCCTGTGTCACCTCTGAGCTTGGTACCTGCAGCATAGGCACAGCTCACAACAAACCCACCAGCGTCCTGTGCCAGCTCCCGCGCGAATTTCCTGCAGTCGTTAAACGTTGCCGTCGGACCAAATTTACCTATTTCTAGTTCTCGTTCTCGTTCTTTGTTCCTCTCAGCACAGGTGTCCAATGATGGAGCCTCTGTGCTGCAAGCCAGGCTTTGGCACTGTGTTAACTTCTGCGTTTTCTGCGGCTGATTGCATTTATCCAAGCTAATTGATCTCTAGTTCAATTAGCTTGGATGCAAACCAAAAAAGTGTGCCTGGCTTTCTAAACAAGAGCACTCGTACTTTTGTCTTCTATGTTTTAACCTCATTTGGGATTAAAAATGTTCACGTATAGAGCATAGTGCCATCTAAGAAGGTTTACATAACATTCTGTAAAGGTTCCGGACGTCGCAGATATAAAGCCGTCGTCAATCACGTGCTGGGAACGTTGAATGATCAGCCGTTATCGCGCCAGTTCCGTCTCCAGCAGTTGGTAAAGTGGAGGCCCCGAGTTCATGATTAACGACCTGTTCAAACAGATCCCCCCGCCGCGTGCTGGGGGGTCGCCGATCGCTCGCCAGGCGCGGAAGGGGGCCTCACATCCATCAGCACCTGCAGGTCAATCGCCTAAGCCCCTCCCACCCCCTCCCGAGGGGCAGGGGTGGGCGGGCGTGCCGGCGAAACTGTTAGTCATCTAGGCGTGGTGCCGCCGCCGTGGCGACGGTGGCGCCGCCACGCGGCGGCGTCGCCGGTGACCTTGGTCGCCGCCAGCCAAGGTCAGGCGGCAGGTCAATCCCGGTAAGGGAGGGGAGCGAGGGAATTCCGCCACTGTCGCCCTGTGCAAGGCAGCCAGGCACGCCGATTGTAGTCAGCTAAAACGTGCCCGCGATTTTCTCGGCGTAGGAAAACCGCGCGAAAACTATCGTAAAAGAATACATGACATTAGATTCCAAATTCCTGCCACAGTCAGAGATTATTGAGAGGACTCATATCACCCCTCTGACCACCTGGCAATGCAGATGGCAGCCAAGGCACAACGGAGATCACGCCGCGAAAACGTCGTGACGTGGCGTGACGTGTCGTGTCGCTTCGTAACGCGGCGTGTCGTGACGCGTTTCCGACGCGCGCAGGCCGGCGTGACCCGGGCGGGGGTCCGAGGGAGGGCGCCCCCTCCCGGCGGGGTCCGGCGCGACTGCTGGCCAATCGCCGTCGTTGCAGGCACCATGCGCAGGCAGCGTGACGGGCTCAGAAGCTGGAGCTGCTGGCGCCCATGGCCGCTCGGGCGAAATTGACTGAGGGCCTTGACTTCGGCTCCCGCTGCGCACTCTTGCTCGCAGCCCGGGCAGCTCGGAAGCCGAGGAGGGCAGAGGTATTGTGTGGCCACGTCCTCTGATGGGCACACAGGCTGCTGATATAGGGGGTCTTAGATGTGGTCCCAGACGGTATGCTGGCGTAACAAAAGCTCTTTGTCCTCTTACGATGTAATCACGTGGGTAAATTCATGTATGCATGCATCCGAGTCCGTCCTTGATATAGCTCTAGATGAGGTGGGTGGATCTATCGTCCTTTATTCATTGATCCAGTACGCGCATTCATAACATGAATACCCAGTTAGCTATATAAACGGCTGTTTGGGCTTGCAATGAAGGGTATGTACATGAGTTTGTCTTGTATTAAATTTGCATTAGAGTTAAAACGGACGATTTTGCAGTTGCTGTCGTGGCTGTGGTACCCTTAGTTGGTCATGTGTCCGAGATTGTTCATTTCCAGAAATCATTCGTTACCTGGTACTCGCCATGAGTTTCTTGTACTTATCGTTTCGGTTAGAGATGTACTCAAGGCTTTGGCGAGTACGTCTCGGAGACAAAATAACCTAAATGTTACACTAAATTGTCACAGTGTTAACGCCCGACTTCCTAAATCAGACGCAAAAAGTCTTGTCGCAAGCCTTTCAATGTGTCATGCTGTTACAGAGTTATTCAAACATTGAGTTACTGAGACGCAAGTTGGTCGTCAGGCAGCGTTTATAAGGCTGCGACTTGGGACCAGTGGTCATCGACACCTTTTTAGTTATGGTACTGGCCTCACGTGGAATCAGGTCTAAAACTGAACACTCGATGTACGTAAAAAGATAACAGTGGAAAACTCTGAAAACTAATAGGATGATGAGAGGAAATTGCCCTGGACTGTTTCTTTCCACGAAAGTGTGACAAATATCAAACAAAATCGCAATTTCAGTTTTAACAACTATGAACACCATACCAGAGCTCAAGACCATGGACGCCGAAAGTGTTTCAAATCACAAAGAGCATGCCAAACCACTCCAGTCAGTTCTGAGTTTGCCTGAAGGCATCTGACTCAACAGCATTTTGCACGTCGGCACTTGCGCCCCAAGCAGATATGTAAGACAAAGATTATAAGACAAAGATTCGCTGCTAAAAGCTCTTGGCCTTGGTGACCTTTGGCCATTTCGTGCATGTTTTACGGAGGTGATGGCTTGGCTAGACACCACTTAAGATCAGCCGATTGGTTGTCGTGCATTCGTCTGCATTGTTTGCTGAACGGGCGTGCCTTCAGGATACGAAGGAGAGACGATGGTGGGGAAGGTACTACCATGGCTTTCCATGTGCCCAAATCAGATTCCGAAAAATCTCATATACATTTAACGTCGCCGTTTTTCGATCGAACTCCTCGGACACATTATGGGAATAATGCATCGTCACTAAGCAAAACGTCAGTGGACACAGATGTTGCATTAGCCGTAAGGTTAACGTAAAAATGGATTATTGTAGAGAGAACACGTTTGATAAATCGTGCTGCTGTTTTCTACGTCATGTCCCCAGCATATCAAATGGCTATCAGTGGTGGCGGAAAGGTATTTGGCTTGACGGTTTGAGCGGGCAACAGCAGTTACTTGGACGGCGTGTTTTGCCTCGTTTCGTGAGGATTCATGAGGGACATGACATGTTTTGCGCACGTCGAAAAGTTCAGCATGGGACCAGCGGCAATGGCGCTTGAAAGTCAAATCAGACTGTGTCATCTCTGCTTGACGTAAAAACTGCAGGCCGGCGTCACCTTTGCGATGCTGCTGCTTCTGGTGTGACTGTCGAACTCTTCTCGGAGAGGGACTTCACGTGACTCAGAGACTCAACTTTGGCAGCACCGGAAGTGTTTTTAACGTTACTGAACTTAAGCTTCACTGGAGACGCATGAGCATGATGTGGATTGTGTTCGCGGTGCGAGCACTTGCAACGAGCATTGTCCATCATCGTCTCGGTGCAGTCCTCGTCGCTGCGCACGGCGACCGACAGACAGGAAACTGGCCCGCGTCCTGGGGAGAAGCTGAGCGTTGGCTTCCACAACAGCCGACAGACGCGCCAGCTCAGACTCCGTCCGCTGAACGGAACGGCTGCAGTCTCGCTAACCGCCGAGAGCGCGCCTTAGGCGTGACGAACGCCTCCGCCGCGCCAGAAACGCCTCGGCGGCGCCGGAGACGCCAATGTCTGGCGGCCGACGCGGAGGGCCGCCGTTGGGCTTTTGAAGGGCGTGGGAACTGTTCCGTTTGAGCGCCCCCCTGCCCCCCATGGCAGGTCCGTGTCCGGCCCTGGCGAGACGCCGAATGACTGAGCGACCAGTACGGAGAGCGAGCACGCAAGGGCCGCCACCACCTGGTCAGAACAGCCGGGAGACCTGGCGGCGAGCGGAGACCGACGGAGATCAGAGACTGACGGAGACTGGAGGCTCGCGGAGATCAGAGACTGGTGGAGACCAGAGGCTTCTAGAGAACAGAGACTGACGAAAGTCAGAGACTGATAGCCATCAGAGACTGACGGAAACTTGAGTCTCAAGGAGATCAGGGACTGATGGAGACTTATGGAGGCTTATGGAGGACAGAGACTACAGAGATCAGAGTCAGAGACTGACGGAGATCAGACTGACTGAGAAAAAAGACTGGCGGAGAGCGGAGATTGGCGGGATCAGAGACTGACAGTGTTCAGAGATTAGCGGAGATCAAAGACGGGCAGAGAGTAGGCACCTCCAGAAATTAAATGCTCACAAAAATTGAATACTATCGGAGACAGCCATATGCCATACATGCCATACATGAGCATCGGACGGGTGCGTTTGGTGCTGCAACGACGTGCGTTGACTCGACCTTGTGGCCTCCACGCCCATAGCCCCTATGGAGAAGTGATCACGAACAAGTGCATAACTTATCGTAAAGAAACCATAAACTGACTGCTGCCGCTGGATGGAGACCAAGCATAAACTTCCCGATCTCGCGGTCACTTGATCGCCAGCACCAAGGGCGGGATGAGGGAGGGGCGATGGGCCCCTCCCTTGGAGAATGTTAACGGCCTACCAGGAGGTCGTCGCCATGCGTTGCGTGTGAAAATTGAATTTAAACGTCCAAGGTTTATCAGGAAAATGAAATGTAAGGACAAAAAATATGGCTTCCGGGCTTTCAAAGAGGGCTTCCAAAGCTGCAAGAGGCTACCACTTGTCAGCCAACCCTCCATTGGAAGCTTTTGGGATAATTTTAATATCTCTTCCATGTTCGATTAGCTCGCCTTCGGCAGGCCTAGCGTCGGTCCGTTTTCTTGAGATTTGTTCCGCGGTTCTGCGGTTCGAAGCTTCTGCGTTGACAAACTCGGAATGGACGAGGCGGCTGTCTCATTGTGCATAGATGACTGCTTGCTGCATCTGCACGTGAGCTTGTGTGAAAAACGAGAATAAAGAGAGAGAGAGAGGAGGAGAGAGAGAGGGGGTGGGATGGAGTGTGAAAGAGTTATTTAGAGTGGGAGAGGGGCAGAACAAGGGAAAGATAGGGAAAGAGAGAGGAGGATACGAGAGTTGCATAGGCAAAGACACAGACACGGACAGAGACAGCGTTTCAGAGGGCCGGTCGGAACCACGCCGCTGCGTCAAGGTCTGCCGCTGCGCCGCCGCCGCCGCCGCAGGCTGGGCTCGTAACCGTCCGTCACGTGTCACGTGCTATCGGCAGATCGACAGAGGGCGCCGGGCTCTGGCCTCCGGGTGCCCCCCCCCCCCGCTCATCTGGCCGGCTAATGACACAGATACGGGAGGAGTGACGCCGCGGACGACGCGGCAGCTCGCCCCGGAGGACCCTCTCAGTTCCGGTCCCGCCGGCCGCGGAACCTGCTGGAATGTCTGAATGGACGGCGCGGCGATGCTGCTGAGCTCAGTCGGAGCCTTGCATGGTGGCTGCGGCCCCCTCCCCCCAGCCGGGCGTGGTGTTGAGGGTTGAGACGGAGTGCGCTTCTGCATATCGATGAGCGTCTGCTGGAAGGCCCTGAGGCACTTGCTCGGCAGGTGCGCAGTGTCGGTCAGTTGGTTTTCGTTTTGTATTTTATTTTATTTTTTCTCTTTTTGGTGTCCTGCGTCAACCAACCACTTCCTGGACGTGGTGACGATAGCTTGGTATTTTGCTGATCAGTTTGAAGTGCTCGCTCCTACACGAAGTGATCCGATGTGGAAATCAAGGAAGGCCGTGTGCGTGGGTGCAGACATGTAGACTGAACAAATACAGCAACCCCGCGTAAAGTTATTTATGCGCTGCTGACCAACCAATTTGGATAACATTACCTGACCTTGTTTGATATGCAGAGGCGATCGACTGTGGCGTATTAAAAAAGAGCTCGTTACAAATGGAACCCCCCGCCGACGAAACAGAATTACGATCGTGCTTATGGCCCCGTGTAAGATACACTGATGCTTTCTTATTGATCCTACAACGAGAACGAAATGTTCTCCGAACGTTCCTGAGCGACACCTATAATTGTCATCCTACCTCACAGGAATTGGCCTTGCACCGTTATCGGCTGCTGTAATGCGCGATAAGTTTCAAACTCAGGCTTGAACTGACGTTATGGGGGGTCGGGCATCAGGAGAACTGCTATCACCTTGTTCAACGTGTTGTTCCGTTCGTCACAACGGCACGGATAAAAGTTCCCACCCTGCTTGTAAATCGGTAACTGTTGCAACGAGAGCAACAGTACATGCTGCAACCACTTCTTCGTGAGAGCTCCTTGTGATAAGTTTTTGAGCGCGATGTCCAGTACGACGAGACTTAGGGTGCGTTGTGAAACGAGGTGTGCCTGCTTATTCATACGCTCGTAGGTGGGACGAAAACTGCTCTTTTTCTGGCCAGGAGACATGTTTACATTTTGCAGCTGTCTAGCTGGATGATTGGAAATGAGTGGTAGTATATGTGCGTTGTTTATGATGTAGCGGATCATTAATATAATTTGTGGCACATTAATGTCTTATTCTCTTGATATTTAGTCTTGACGCGGAATTTCAGCCGTTCTGTTTGGCGCGCTATAAATTCCCGATCATACCCTATTCGTTCATTGCTCTACATCACATCCTCATTATTGCTTGGACACTGCTTGTCAAAGTGCCCTTGCATGAGATGCCTTTCGGCCTGTGCGTGGCCCTACCGACCCAAACATGTTGCAGCTATTTCAGTGCGAATACATTCGTCTCCCTGCCCTGCACCAGCGCCGTCTTATCTCGTTCCTGCTATCTCCGGGACCTAGACCCACTTCGAATGCAGACCAGGCTGTTTGCCGCTCACGCAGGGCGTGGTCGCTGCGACGGAATGACCCAAGGTCATTCGCTTGCAGTGTGCAGTCCGGTCATCGGCGGCGCTTTGATGGGGCATGGCGATATCGCACGCGAATCTGCTCGCGACGTGTAGCCTGCCGCTGAGGAGGAGGCCTCAGATCGGAGACTGATTGCGGGGATAGTTCGGAGGCTGGATGATCAGGTGGCGTGGTGTTCGCCTCATCGGGAGCGCTTCAAAACAATTTTTAGGCGCCGATTCACCTTTGAGACGCTGCGCCGTAAAGCAGGATATGTAATTTGGAACTCCTGTCATACGCCGCGCTTTCTCAAAATGTATCAAGAATTTACGCAGAAGAAGCCAAAATGTCACCCCATCGAGAGGATTTACTTTTTCGGAGGGGATGTTGCTGACTTGGGGTTTGTGGTTTTCCACCGCCATGACGCTAACGGACGAACGGAAAAATTCAACACAGAAATTTCGCCGTGCCCTCTTGTGCACTGCAAACATGGCGGACGGGATGTTTTTCGCGAAGAACTGACGTCCAGAGACGAGGGAAACGCATGGCATGAATCGCATGTCTCCGTTGCCTTCGACTGCATGTAATATCTGGAATGCCAAGTCCCCGAATATTACTGAAGCAACTGAAAGGCGTGCACTCACCAAATGTGGCGACAAAGGAAGATGGATGATATGGCAGCGCTGCATTTTTCGGACAGCGTGGGCCGGCCCGGTCCGGCTTGTTGGCACAGATCCAAAAACCGGTTCATGACATTTATGCTCTCTGCGATTGTTCGCTCTCATTGTCTTACTTGATCGTAACGAGCAAGCCGCATGTCGTTCTTGGCAAACGCTTGTGCTAACGGCAAGACCCAGCAAGTCACTGTTTTAGACGGGCCCGGGCCTGGCACTGCCGGGGCCGTCTAAAATGGTATATATAGGTATGGTATATATAGGTAATGGTATATATAGGTATAATAAGTATGCCAGATGGCGTCATACCTATTTCTCTTTCTGAAAGAACGTCATATTCGAAATTGAAATGAACGTGACGCGACCAACACATACCGGTTCACCGGCGTCATAAAAAATAGAAACTATTTCTGGCGATTTGCATGCGTCAGTCAGATAGTGCTGGAGCCGGAAAATAACTTCAAGGGAATGTTTAACCCTGGTCGATGTATCATAAATGGCCTTGATGGTTTAAAAATGTGGCTGGTTACGTTTCCCATCTATTTTCGAACGGTCCTGAAGAAATAAAAATGCAACTAACTGAAAATGTGATTTAGTCAGACGTCAACATGACGTTGTTCTGCAGACGTGTATGGGCCTGCGCCCGTTCGTGACGTCACCGAACAGCTGAAAATTGAAGATGGCTGGACGGTACACAGCGGAATTCGTGTGAAATTGCGCTCCAATTCTGTAGATGTAGATTTTTTGAGGAAATCGTTTGATTTTTTGTTTTTATGTTAATTTAGATGTTTGGGGAAAGTCTTTAAGCCATAGCGAGGCTATCTCTATTTCAGACACGCGGAGAGAGAGGCAAAGAGGAGCAGTGGCTCTAATTGGGGTGTGCAGGCACGTATGCAGGATTTTCTTCAAGGGGAGCCCAAATGCCAAATTTTGCCGTATACCTTTGGCATATGACAAAATTTTGTGGAAAAATACCAGTTTTATGAAATTTACTTCATGTTTAACGAATAGGAAAACAAATAATGCTTGCTTTTGCAACATATATATGGTCGCTTTTCCGTGTTCCCGCGAAATCGCTATATATCTGATGTACGCCGCTTGGCTCGGGGGGAGGACATGGCGGGGGTAGCCCCCCTGACTACGTCAGAAACAGCCACGCGCTCCTGGGGGCGTGTGGCTGTTTCTAGCCACGGGACGCCACCAGTCATGCACGTGCGTTTGGTGCTGCTGATGGCACTTCGCTTGCATGCCAGAAATAAAAAGTGACCACCGAAAGAGGAACCTTTTCGACGTCCTTTGGCTCCTTTCTAAGGAAACATTTATGGAATGGAACCCCATGACACCGTTTTGTGCCGTGGTCGGTACGATGAGGTGCGTGTACTCGCGTCTCATGCACGCGCGTTTGGCGCTGCAGATGGCCTTCGCTGACATGCAAGAAATAGCGGGCACCAAAAATGGAGCTGTAAACGTCCTTCGGTTTCTTTCTAAGGGAATATTTATGAAACGAGACTTCATGACACCGTTTTGTGCCGTGGTCAGTACACTGCGGTTTTTGCAGAAATGTTAAAAGTGACTTTTTGCTGCTCTTACTGGTTTTCGTGAACAGCGATCAAGTTGCTGATGTGGACTTTAAAGTCATAAAAGCGTGCTTTTATCATTGGCTTCAGAAACGTCTAAGCAAATTTTAAAGTGTCGCAGTGATGCCCAGAATGTCCTGTGATGTCTACATCGGCAGGCGCACGATTACTTTTTTCATTCTGAAATCTGCATTAAAAGTGATAATAAAGTGGGAAATTGAATGGCGTACGGCAAACAGTATTCCCTGTCTAGGCTCACCAGTAATGAGCACGCAATACCAAAGCGGTGTACGAGGTTGCCGGCAAAACGTAACAGTTTTACACCATTTTGTCTACACTGGTAAAGTAAGCGTTATCATCTTTTGCGTGAGCAGTCACTGTTTCATTGTGTGCTTAATGGTGTTAAAGTGACAACGATTGAGTTAGCAGTGTGTTTAGTGTGAGCTGATGTATGGCTTGGGGCGGCACCTCTGACGATGGCGGGTGCGGCAGGGACCGACGCGCAGTCGGAGCCCGGTCGGCCGTCTTTCGTAACGCCGCCGTCGATTCGTGGAAGTGTAAGCCTCATTAGCTCACGTTGTTTTCCAAGCATTCGCTGATTTTCAGGCTGGTCAGTTAACGCAATCATGGCGGCGCGTGCTAAACTTTTGCAACGCCGATCAGCAGATCAAAATTTAAAGGGATATTCCATATCCCCACCTTTGTGGAGGTAGCTTGGGTTTTCACCAGCACCAGGGATAAATCTTTCGAAGTCATGATACCCCAGGTTCGCACATGCGGAATATATTGCTCTCATATTTCCGAGGCTTACGCTATGGAAAAACTTCGCGAAAAGGCACGCTCAGATTGTGTTTCCCGATTATCCAGCTCCTCATCTGTCTCAATGAGTCGGTGGATTGTCTGGTCGATAAGCTGGGCCCAGTGCCTGCCGGAACTGTGGGGTGGGGACTGCCTCCAGCTCGACCACAGCCACTTCCTCCTGACCTCGCCCTGTCCGTACGCGGCCGACGGCCGGCCGTGGTGGGCCCTCTCGTGCAGTAGCAGCCCTTGTCCTGTTTACCATCTGCGCGGGCACGAAGGAGCACCCTTGAAGCTGGCGTCTTCCATCACTGATGCTCGCGCAAAAACGCAGCCGGCCGGGGGGAGCGACACGCCCAATGCTCCGGAGCCGTCAGCGCGCAGGACCCCCTGGACGGAGGCGGGGTCACCGCGGGACCATCTGTCTCCTGGAAATGGGGTCAGGGAACTTGCTGATAACTGGCGCGGGGTCGGAGTGTGGCGTGACGTCACACAGCGCCTTCCTGTAACCGTCCCGAACGACTCATGCCGTCCACGCACGGCAGAAACGAGGGGACGAGGAAGCACGTTTAGCCACACGGAAGCAGACAGCTCCGCAACGGCTGTGACGCAGCCTTCCACGAAGCGAACGTCCTCTTCGCAGTGCGCGCGGTGACGACCAGTGACCTGGCAGCAGGCGTGCACGGCGCCGCCCTGGGCGCGGGCCGGGCCCTGCTGTCGGCGGCGGAGTGACGCCTGCGTCGGACGCGGAGGACACGCCCCGCGCCGGAATGCAGGAAGCGGCGCGTCAGCGCGCGCCGCGCCGCCCGCCGCGGCGCCGCGCTTGATATTCAGTGGCGGTCAGTAATCGCGGCGATTACGGCGCGGCAATTACGCCGCCGCCGGCGGCTCTGCGGCGTGTTCCGGCGCGAAATTGCATTGTGCCGTATCGAAACGATCTGATAGGCGTATATTGGGCGCCCAGTTGGCTCAGCACGCTTCTGCTTCGTGCGATATATATATAATATATGTGTATATATATAATATATATACATACAATATATATATATATATATATATTATTTTGGAATGGCACGTGGCAACTTTGCGTCGGAGTCGCGGCCAAGCTGTTTATCCTCGCCGATAAATTAAGCAAACAGTTTGCAACCCATGAAAGGACTTGGCTGACATTGCTGCAGAACGCTGAAATGAAAAACGTTACAGGCGTAGAACATGTATTGTATGTATGCAGCCACTTTGAAAGCGCATTGCGTCTTAATGGCATTAATGGCGAATGCTCTCGTGGAGTGGTGAAAGACGTTCGTGCGTTTTCTTATAGCGCCTTGCAGATATGCAAACAAATACAGCATTGATCTTGGGACCATGGCAAGATTTACATCCGCCAGACAAGTAATTTGCCGGTTCTATCACAGAGTGCAAATAGGTATGCGAAGGTAAAAAAGTTTCGTTCACCGGAGCTCAGTTCTGCTTGCCACGTCACACGTCGAGACCTTGCTGCTGCGTGGAATGAACGGCTCGTCATGTGACCGTGCTTCTACGGTCCACGTTTAAAGCTTGGCACTTAAAAATCACACCAGCAGACAATAGCATAATCTTTCTGGTATTCCGTGCCAACCTACTATCCGTTCTCCTGCGATGCTCAAACGAACCGGAACAGGGCGCGAGATGGCGATTTTTATGCGATGAACAGGTGCGGTGCGCGGAGGGGCAGCTGATTGGCCGTTGCCTGTGCCCACGAAACCCATAAATCCGCCAATGGCTGCTGCTCATGAGCTCCATCCTCACGCCTTCTCGAGGCGAAGGGCTCTCAGGCCTGAGCTGATTGACCGCTTCCGATTAAATTCTGCTGCTTGATATCCGGCTGGACCAATGTGCAACTCTTCACGGGATGTGGTTTTCTGTCAGCTTACGTCCGCTACGTATATTCGTGTAGATGTTCTCACTAAAGCCGCTTTCCAAAATGAGACAAGCAATTTTAGCGGGAGGACATCATACTGGCAGTGTTGGTGATTGGCCAGATTTGTGTGTTGGCATTCTTTTGCGTTTGAATGAGAGGCAGGTTTGATATGCGATTATTTTCATCACCAGTCGTTCATAATGTTGAACTGCAGTATTGCTTGTTAGCGAGAAATGCATTTGAACCCAGTTATCGTGCCTTCCGTCACTGTCCTTAACGGTCGTGCATTTAGAGTTCGGCAAATGGCATCGACATCGTTCTGTTTCAAATGTAATCACTAGACAACCTAAAGTAACTTAGACCTTTTAAATTCCTTGAGAAAATACCTGATGTAACACCATCCTCTGTCGCACGCAGTGCTGCCATGTTTTTGGGCCTTAAAACAATAACTTTAAGCACCGACTGAAAATCGTGCGCTCTACAAGCCCCGTGCTTCCTTCTCCGCGAAGCGACATCCTCGTATATTGGCTTCGTGCAGCTGTGGCTTGTCAGGAGTGATCAGAAAATCTCCATTGAGGCTCCGGACCCCCGGTGTAGATTTTCCGATCACTCCTACCCTCCGTCCGGTCCCAGAGGCCGGACGTGAACCACGCCTGTGGAGGTGCAAACACTGCCTCCGTTTCACGGAGCCTGCAACTGCGATTCGATGGCGCTCAGGTGCGGACGACGCTGGGTTCACCGACCAAATCCTGTTATTAGCGAGAAGGAGGCATCCCCACTTAAGTTCGACACATTAAGCATTTAAACAACATGGACCACGTAAAACGGTGCAAAAGCTTGCATTCTTTCGATTTAGCGGGCGGAAGCCTTAATACGTAAACTGTTGAACCAATGTCGCCGTGGGCGGCGGAATTTCTTGGCCATGTACGCGGTGTCTTGCCGAAGGTCTGAGAGACCACGCGCACCCCCCGGCGCGTTCCCATTCTCACCGTGCTCTCCAGGGGCAAGGAGCCGGGTGAGATGTGAGAAGTTCTCACCGCACGCCCCCGGGGCAGGCTGCCGAGAGAGGCGTGAGAAGCTCCCCCGCCTTGGTTGGCTGTGGGGCGGCCGGGGTTTGCAGCCTTCTAGCTTCAGTTGAATGGCGCCGTGGTGCCGCAGTCTTCTCACAAGATCGGGGTCCCACGATAATGATGCTTTTCGTGACACTGTCGTTGGCGCTTGCTGCTAATTCCGGTAGGTGTCGCCTGGAGCGTTGCTGTTTGCGGCGCGGTAAACGGACCACAGTTAATGCAGCATGCAAAACGTGCAGGACGTCCTCGCCTTTATTTTAACGCCTACTTTGGGCTCCAGTTTAGCTGAACTTGGTTGGCGAATACACTTCAGTGCCCAGCCCCTGTGCGTGGTTTTGGTCGTACAGGCGTCAGCGATTGTTAAAACCAGGAAACTGCGTCGACGTTCCCTTTCTTTTTTGCACTGACATTGAAGATCTGCGACCATTTACGTTCTTTGCCATTTGTGCTGTGTAGTCAGACTTCGGATGAAATAGTGTTAAAATGGCTGGCGCGTTACCCCAGTAAAAAGTTGAATTAAAAAGACGCATTGTTCTGTCGTTTGACTGCATGCACCAAGAACACGCAGAACTAGTCATTTCCATCCTAAATATTTCGTGTGAACGGGTCGTCACGCCAATGTCAATTACTAATGATTTTTTGAAGCGTGAAGTGATTTTTCGTAAAATTATGTTATCAAATAATGCGTTTGTAATTTTACCCTGTCAGTCCTTCATAATGTCGGATGAGAGGCTGTAAATGTGCACAACATGAAGATTCAGCAGTTGCTTTCCTGGAATGGGTGTCAGCAGCATGCAACGGCGCACCACCACTGGGCGATTTGCCGGCCCGCCAGCAGATGTCACGATGCCAAAAATTAACACCGCTTCTGGGAATCGAACCCAAGTTTCCACCGCCTCCCGACGCCAGGACAACCGCACCGACTGCGGTGGTTGCTCTTTTCGTGGCCTCTAGCGATGATGACAGGATAAAGGCCACCCGGACGATTTGGCAGTTTTTTTCCGTTTATTCGCCGTTTTGGGACCTTCTGTAATACACTTTCATCTGTTTCTTTTTCCACACATTTTCTTGATAAGAATGTCTTTTCTTTCCTGATCCATTGCGGATCGTCACTAGAGCCCACTGACGAAAAACATCCGGCCGTCTAGAATGTTGCCCTTTCCGAAGAGCTTTTAGGTAGTTGGTAACTGTTGCACGGAATAAACGAAAAACTCAGGTGACGGTGATGTTGCCGTTGCGTTGACATCGCTCGGAAATTCATGTGCTTCATTCCCTCCAGTACATCCTGCCGCAGAACTGCCACTGTTACGTCAGTGTCGCATTACTGGTCCGAACGATCCGCGCCATGGCAAACGACGCGTCGCTCGGGCTGACGACAATGCGCTGTTGAGGTGTCTCAGGCTTCCCAGTCTCTCGCGCTGCATACTGGGACCTGCGCGCGTTACATAACAGCTGCGAGCCGAACCGAATCACCTCTGCCTGGGGACGAACGTCCTGGCGCACTGCGTGGCGCACGCGCCACGCCGCGGCCCTCAGGCCGTCCGGCTGTGTGCCGCAGTCGGCGGCAGCGGCAGCGGCAGCGGCGGCCGCTATCGGGCGATCTTAGCGGCGCCGTCCGCCCGCTATACAGCGGGGATCGGCGCCGGCAGTGGCCGCCGTCCCCGCCTGCATGGCCTCCGCCGGAGGGCGGGATCGAGTTGGTAATCGGCGCTGCCATCGCTTCCCTCGTGGTGCAGCGCTCAAGCGGTCCCTGCATCCGCTGCAGCGCGTAGTTAGACGGGGGGGGGGGAGACAGCAGTCGTTGGCTGTGCTTCGGCTTCGTTACAGGGCGCCGGCTTCGTCAGGCTAACTCTGACTGGCGGAATTGTAATAGGTCTGTCACGATTTTATCACTAGTCAAACACGAAACGAATCTCGTCTGTGTGATCTGCGTCATTTTCCTCGCCTTTTGTCCTTTTCGCTGCTGCAAAGGGCGACGGTAGGCGTCGTCAGCGTGGCATTTCGGACCCTGTTCAGGACCCTCCCAATCGTTCTACCAGACTGCACGGGGAAAAATATCGGCAGTGCTGGTAGAGGGTCAGTTCGGCATTGCCAGGCGGCAGGCCATCGTTATGAAGCGAAAGTTCTGCAGTCCGATAACACTGATGCGTCGTCTGGCAACATTGTTGGCACAACCGCAAGACCGGTCGTTTTTGCCAGTCGGCAGGCCGTGGTTGCCATCGGACGACAGGTCGTGGTTGTCAGTCAGTAGGTCACGGTTACCAGTCGACGGTGTAGTGTTGCCAGACGAGAGGTCATTGCTGCCAGATGGCGGGTCGGTATTTCTAGTCGGAAGGTCATTGTTACCAGTCGACAGGTCAGTGTTGCCAGTCGAGAGGTCATTGTTACCAGTCGACAGGTCGTTGTTGCCAAACGGCAGGTCATTGTTGCCAGTCGACAGGTCAGTGTTGCCAGACGGCTGGTCATTGTTGCCAGTCGACAGGTCAGTGTTGCCAGACGGCGGGTCAGCGCCTCCACTGGGCGGGTCAGCGGCGGTCGGCAGCCGCTCTCGTCGGGCGTGGCCGCTCCGGAGTAACCTTGCCGACGGATCGGCGGCGGCGGTGGCGGCGGCGGGCAGTCGCGCGCCGACGTCCGTCGAGTCCACACCGGCCCCGCCGCGCTGCCCCCGGCCAGTCACGTGACCCAGACGCGGCCCCGGCGGAGAGCGAGGCGCAGAGGTCGGCCGTCCGCCGGCGTACGACGGAGAGACGAGGCTGTCGCGCGCGGCTAGGCTCGTGCCGTGCGGAGACCAGCCTGAGGTCCAGTGGTGCGGTGGAGAGACGAGGTGGCCGCGGCCCGTGCTGCTGGCACGACTGAGAGACGCGTCGGTGCGTGGAGAGGGTGCGGTCGAGTCGCACCGAGGCTGGTGGACCTGTGAGTGCGTGCGGGTCGGGGTGTTTGAGCCCCTTGTGAGTGCAGAGTGGAAAACGCGAGGCAGGACGCCTCCAGGGTACACGGAGTTTCACAGAGGTCTGTCTGTTGCTGGTGGTGGATACCAGCGAGAGCCAGCCATCGCCCGTGCTGCTCTCATTTTCGAGGAATTAACCATCTGCTGTATATTAACAACCGCATTAAATTATACATACATATACGTATACATATACATATATATATAGATATATATGCATATATATATATATATATATATATATATATATGTATATCATCCGTTATATTAGCAACCACATTGGCAGTTCTTTAGTAGTGTTCAAGCACGCGATGAGGCGACATGGTGTAATGCCGCTTTCAGTCACAACCCCCATCTGTTCCCCGTCTCTTTACGCCTCAGTAACCAGCCAGCATTGCCCGATCCTTTTACCGGGAAGATTTACTGCGGAAAACGGCGACCGTGAAGTCGCCGGCTAATGTAAACAATGGGTGCTTAATTAAGCCGGCTTCTTAGCCGTCCGCTGTCGACCAGGCTGCCAGTCTGGAGTGAGAAGAGCGGCCGCGGCCGGTCTGTTGCGGCCACTGAATTGTCACTTTCTCCTTGAGTCGGCGGCCGTAATGCTCTGACCGCTCATGACGGCTGAATTTGGTCAGTGTGCACTGGCCGCATGTGAATGCATCATTTGTCTCGCCCTCGCCTTGGGGCGGCTGCCGTTTGCGTCTCCGCCGCTTGTTAGGCGTGCTCGTGTTACGTTTCCGGGTTGGACGGTGTTGCACGCTGTCTCCCTGTCGCTTGAGAGCCCCGCCTCTCGTTGGACGCTTTAGTGTGGTGACGTCGGTGTCGGCCGTGTTGTCTTGGCGATAAATTGCGGTTACCCGTGTTATCTCGGCGATAAATTGCTGTTACCCGTGGTATCTCGGGGTAAAGGAGCTCTTTTCTGGGGTAATGGCCCGCGGCTTTCCTAACGTCATTGACATCACGTTAAACGGTAATGGGACTGAAACGGAAGCGGTATTGCTTCCGAGTAAGGACATGAATGTACATGGATTTCCCTGCACGTGGTACACGTGCATCATGGTTTTTATGTCGTCACGAAGGTTGGTTGGGAGACCCTTAAAATAACATTAAAGTCTTTTATAACTGCGGATTATACTTCATTGTATCGTTCACAAGAAGGTCTAATGGGCTTGTAGTTTCTATCGTGCGGAGCTCTCGCTCCAGATGTACGATTATACGTGTAGGTGGCTGATTTTATTGATTTAGCTTACGGCTGCGTAAAACGAAACACCCATTCGAGTGGCTTGTTTGTTTCCACGTCACGTACTGCCCTGTTCTCGTGCTTGTGTATGCTTGGTGATTGCTCTTACTGTCCTTCAAATCAGAGAGCCAGAATACTCGCTATGACGGGACTGTTCGTTACACGTTAAGCTTTTGTCCACTTTTCTGTGTGCTTATCAACCCTGGCATTGGCGATGGGCCGTATGGGCCTTATCCGTTTTCCTATAGCTACAGCTTATCGCCTTGCTTAAGCGGCCTGGATTTTTAGCATCTGGTTGGTTAGCTGATTGTTGGGGTTGTGATTGGCTCATTGCTAGACGCTAGAGTTTATGACACCCATTTTAGCAGCTGTTGCCTACCGTTATGATATAACTGGTATCGCAAAACATTGGTTTTCAATACTTTTATGGGTGTATAGGCCCATAAACCATACGTATCGCTAGCAGTCCCGAGGGGGGCTAGGTGGGTGAGCCAGCCATTTTTGTATAAAGCATTTTGATTTGGGACCTGTAATGTTTCATGGCATGAAATGACCACAAAATTGGTCTGTATCTGCCAGTTTCGAAAGGCTTGTCAACCCATAACAACGTTAGAAAATAGCCTTAATCGTAATCACGAAGGTTTGATCTCAGCATATAAGGGCATGGCAATGGATGTAAAGCGTGTCTCAAGGATTAGGCATGCAGTTTCTCGCCTTAATGTCGTGCCTTGTTATTTCTACTTCAAGGCTAAACCATGCTATGTTAAGGTTATGTGCGTAATTAAAAAAACTGCGTAGTCATCACACTGACAAACACGGGAGACCGTCGGGATTTTGCTGCATTGAAAAGGAAATATGCAACCGTGCTTGCGTATGCCTCACACCAGTGATTCCAGTTCCGTCAACACTTTTGTTTATGTCGTTTGACTGCGATTAGGCCTTAGGCGTTGCGCCAGTTATCGAGATTACTCGTTATCATAGATGGCATGTCATGTGCCAACATCCATTTGTTCATCCCAGCTAAAATATATTTAACGTCATATGTTGCTCTGTGTGTTGTGTGACTTGTCTGTTACCGCTGTGCGTAATAACCCTTTCTTGTTTGGGGAAACCATTGACAATTCCGCCTGTCACATCCTTTTGCATAAATTCCTTCAAATGGCATTTGTTATCCAGTATGGCAGTGATGTTGCTTGAGGAATAAAAACTCCCGGGTAGGATTACTGTAAAATGTGAAACATGTATCTTCTTCTCTGGCAAGAAAAGATTTTTTAATCTAACGCTTGACTAACAGGGCACAAATTTTAAGCGTAAACGGATATCTGGGACTGGAGGGGAAGAACATAGTAGTATTCGTTTGATCCAGTGAAGAATTTGAAACGATGTAACGCGATTCCCAACTTGTTATTCCCTCATTGCGAAAATAATTGACAGAGATTAAATCATAATTGAAACGTATATGACGTGATAAAACCACGAAAGGCAATTATGAGCTCCAGAAGTTCTGGTAGGAGGGAATAACGCTGGCTCATTTGGAGCAATAGTTCAGAAAATACTCTTGTCATAAAGAACCTTTTCTCACGTTCGGCAAACATTTCTGTAAACGAATTCAAAATTCGCCACCTTCAGCCGTCTTTCGGTTCTTCTTCAAACCTCCATTGTACAGAAACTTGCCGACTCCAGTACAAAGGATTGTTACGGATTTGATAAGCATATGAGCTTGATTCAAAGAGTCGTTATATTTTGGTACCACGTTTATGGCCAGTTAAAATTGCTGCTGCGGTTATTCCATATCATCAACTTTCGATAGTTGTTAAAACTTTGGTTTAAGCGACTTTGGCAAATGGTTGTTCTAGATATGGCATATACCAGCAAAAAGCTGCATGCACTCCCTTATCCCTATCACTTTCTAATTCCAAGGCTGTTTAATCTCGAATTCCCCGTAACTCTTGCGAGTTGGGATGAAAGTAAACCTTTGATCCCGTCGATGCATCAGAATGTTAGCACAGTAATTCCGCTAAATTCCTTGATATAACTAACGCCATTTAAGTACCAATCCCTTACCAGCGATACGACGATTTCGTTCCCTTGCTTCTAAAATCCATTGTGTCCATTGTATATCCATTGTATTTATTCACGATAGAGTTTGTGGTGCATTTCGCTGAAATCCGTGAAGCTATCAAAGGAAATAATGCTGTCTGTACTTGAAGGCCAAAATGTTAGCAAAAGCGTAGTTGAAGTGCCACGTGTTTTCAGTTTGCTATCCTGATTTGCAGTTTGTAGTGAGGTGATGTGAGATCATCGAATAACAGTCTTATACATTCCTGCCTCTTCAAAATTACAAATGACGGGCCAAAGGGAGAATTTAAGTTACTCATTATTATTTATAAATTATACATGTTATTTACACATATATTATTTTTATTATGCGTATTACGACATCAAGTCACATTCCAATGCCCCGGTGACAATAAAACAATAAAGGTACTGTCGCCTGTCACACTGCTTATAGTAGAACGTGGCTGTGTGGAATTGGTTGACTATGAGGTTCTGACTCCCCCACGAGCAAAAAATAACGCAGATCCCTTTTTTAAGAGCACGAACCAGGGGACGTCGCTTCGTAAAGTAACCAGTTGTTGGGAGGTCGGCCGGAGATAATTAGAATTCTCTGTAATTCTTTCCGGTTGATTGCCAGCAGAGATGCAGCCTTGCACCACCCGCCTATGCAGTGGAAATCGACTGGCTGCAATGATCCCAGCCGCGGCCATAACGTGGCGTTATGGCGCACCGGCGTCGCTGGAAAGCAGAGGTCGTCCTTGATAGGCCTTCTCACCGTGAGGTGGATAAATGGCTCGTGCAGCCATTCACGCCTCGTACCATCGTGCCCCGCGCCTCTGGTGTCTCAATTGCCTTCTCACGGCGTGATGATCAGGTCTATGGCGTCTCAAACAAGACAGAACACCAGACGTGACGCTCGGTCGTGCTGTTGTGCAAATTAATGCGCATGTTTCTAATTGACGTGATGTAATAATTTCACGCAAATGCGCTGAACGATGCTAGGGTGATGGAGTACGGATGATGTGGTGAGCACGTGATGTTGGGGTTGCGCGAGCATTTTGCGATTTGCGGCATTACTCGCTGCGGAATTTCCCCATAATCCGCGTAGAAAAATTCGGCTAACTGATCAAAAACGTGTTGCTGAGTTTTTTCAATAACAATCAGTTGTGTACATACTTTGTACTCTGCACTGATGAGCATCTGACATATCCTTTGGTTTCGCGTCGTGTGGCCGTGGACGCCATCAGTTGGGCGGTTCCAGAGCTTGTCTGTTCCTTCGCGTAGTGAGTAAAACGGCATGCATATAGGGATTTATATCCTCTGGTAGCTAGAAATGAAGCGGCCAAAATCCGTGAGGACATCAGTATTTTAGAACATGCTCGGTCTGGATCTGCTCGTGTGAACTCTCCAAAAAGAAGTAAGAATGACAATATTTGGTGTGACCCATGTTCCTGAGGCTTTTCTTCATGGAAGAAAGTAATATACCTTTCTGCGGCCTTCTAACAACTCGTATATTCTTATTTCACAGTCCTTTGCATTCATTGTTAGGCCTGCTGAAATGTCATTCTGTTTTGCTTCTTGTTGAATTCATCGTCCACAGCAATACCTGTGTGCGCAATAAAGGATGACCAGTATGTCTGAGAACATTCCCATTTTGCTGTCTCTCTCTTTTTTGCTTCAGCTACCTGTTGTGCTGCCTTCAAACGTACAGTGAAAGGAACGTTTTCATAGACGTATGTTGGTTTAACTGTTCCGCGATCACATGGCTTTTACAAGTTGATAGTCAGGGACTTAAAATAGTAGGTCTGAAATTATTTCATCCCTGTTCATTGAGCTTATGCAAAGCATGGGTGTAGCTGGACATAACAAAGCAAAGCGACAGCTCTGCCAGCTTTGGATGATTGCAACTGAACTTGGAATGCGACGTGAAAAGAAGTTTCCCCCAGTTAGGCTCGAGCCGTACTAGTTTTAGAACCCTTCCCTCTCTAATGATTCAGAATGCATCCTGTGACTTTTGAGGAAGCATGATCCCAGTGTTAGTTGGTTGGTTATTGGGGCTTAGGGGCGCACCGACTGCAGGGTCATTCGGCGCCCAAAGATCCCAGTGTGAAACTTCGTCAGGGAAGTGCACACAACATGCATGATTATGCATCAAAGATGTCGACCTCGCACGTCAATATGAGCCACGGGCTGGAGTCATATGACCTCGCAGTCGGGGCACCTAAAAGCTTACAAAGAACCGACTGATGTCAGGCGCGGGCGATGGCTGGGCAGGCTAACCTCTGTGAAACTCCTCCTGCGGCCGTCTTGTCGGCTAGAGCGAGTCTTTACCACTGCTTTCATCAGGTGGAAACGTACTAGAACGGCTCCTGAAAGACTCCTTCGTGAATCGAACGCCGACAAGAATCGCGCCACGATCGTAGCCATGGCGACGAACGCGGCGCAGCTGGGCCAGCTGAGCTCGCTCGGTGGCCAGTACCAGCCGTATCCGTACAGCAGCGCCCCCTATACGGACCAGTACGCCAGCGCCAGCCTGCCGCAAGGCCAGGTGCAGAACTTCATCCAGTCGCCGCCGCCTGGCGGCCGCGCCGTGAACCAGCCGCGCTTCGGCGAGCGCACGGTGGCGCGGTCTGGCGGCGGCCGGCGGAAACAGAGGCCAGCGCGCGGCCCCATCGTCTCCAGGGAGGACGCCAGCCCTGTGGTGCCGCTGTACTCGTACCCGTCCGTGAAGAACGGAACCGTGGTACAGCTCCCGGTAAGCCGACTGATCCGATCTTCCGCGGGGGGGAGTGCTGAAGACGTCGAGGAGGTTCTGTCGTGCACGCCGAGGTCCGGTCTTCTGCGAGGGGGGGGGGGGGGCTGGGCAGTGTTGAAGACGTCGGAGAGGTTTTGTCGTGTGCGCCGAGGTTTCCGGTCCGATTTCGAACGGTGGCGCTCCCCATGTGAGAGAAGGCCGAGAGCATGGACGAGTCTAATGTTTCTGTCGAAGGGCGCTTCAGCGCCACCAGTCTGAAGTGGCGTTTTATTTGAGACCCATGGATGGAGTGAGCGAGTGAGTGAGTGATGGAGTGAGCATTGATAAATACGGGTCTGTAATGGCAGAACAGGGGCCAGTTTTCGTGGGGACGGGGCATAGTCATGCTTTTAAAATGCCCTCTCTGTGAGGAAAGTTCGCCTCAAACAAGGGAACGGAGCTTTCATATATCATCACTGTCGTTTCTAAAGCTAGCAATAGGTGTAAACGCGTAAAACAGGCTGATTCATTGTCAGTCCTGCAAATTTGCATTTATTCTCAACTCTAGTGTCTTAGGAATGACATGTGCCCCATGTCCCTAGCCCCCTGACTGCTCCAGGGCCCTAAACAGTTGAAGCGATGCGCCTGTATGTCCCTGTTTCCATCGTGCTTGCTCTCGTCCGGAAGGCAGACTTCCATCCCAGCTGATCGAGGTGACTCGAGGCGAAGCCCGACAGTCCTGCAACAGGACTGTCAGGACTCCCGTTTTACTAGTGATGTTTCGGGTTTCGGGTTTTGGGTGTTAGCGTTTTGTTGCGGTGTTGGCTGGTGAGTTCGAAGGCAGTTGGGGTACAAAGTCCCGACGATGTTGTGGGAGGCATGTGGTGTGCTCCTGAACATAGTGCACGCCGATACCGCCCGTATTTAAGAGCATCTCCCTCGACGCAGCTTCAGTTCCTTCGGTGTCCTCAGCGATATCTGCAGGTCAAACAGTCTGATCATTTTCTCATGAATACTGATCTCCGTTAAGTGTAATAGTTTCGGGGACCTACACTTCAACGCTTCATATTGTATTTAATTTCATGTCTCTGAGCGTGTTGGCAAGTTGTCGTGAGGGTGCCACTATTGGGATACCAAATAGCATTTTGAAGCAAAACGCGCGATGCGAACTGCCGCAGTAACCTTAAACGCTGCTCGTAAATGAAATGCGCCCATGGTGTGTGGAAATTCTGTAAACAACACCAGTCAGAATTGCGAACAGTCGAGTGATCCTCGCTGATGAGGACCTCAGCGCTGTGATGCCCGGTCGTCCTCAGATGCATAGAACATTTCATCCACACCGCTGAGAGAGAAACTGATGAAATCATCATCGGGACAGTCAGGGACAGAGATGCGCTTCACTTAGCCCGCTGCCCATTGGGCGGTTCTGTGCACTCGATGTGCCACTCCCAAAGACCTCATGTTCGGTGTGATCTCCCTCATTAGTGTGTCGCTATGCAGGAGACTTCCGGGAGGAATGCTGGCACTGCAGGGGTGGAGTATCTTTTCCGCTAACCATTCTTAGCCCCTGTAAAGGATTCAGAAGTGAGTCATGGGCAGGTCAGATCAGGTCAGGGGCGTACTCAAGAGCAGAGGCTGCAGCTCCATGTTGTATCTCTTAGAAAGAATTTGTTCACCAGATTTCATTGCAAGCGGTGCAAGGTATGAAATGATCAAAACTAAGGACTTCGTAGGAGAGACGAGGAATGTTTTTTTTCGCATTCCGATGAGTTTTTCCCGAAATTAAAATTGTCAGTCTAAACGTTTCAATTTTATATTCCCTGCAAATGCTAGGTATGCGTGTTACAGAGTGAAGCTTAACACGCAGTATCTGAGCTTTACTCTGCGAAGGAAACTATCCGTTTCCCATCATAATGAAAACTGATGACTGATCATAACTGTACTCTCCTATCGTGACATAGAACCCATTTTGCTGCCGTCATCAAAGCAAGGAATTCCCGTACGTGACGACTTGTAACCATTTTTTTCAAGCTCCACGTGCAGCGCCTTCAGTCTGTGCTTTGACCGTCTGGATGCAATTAACCTCAGGGCCGGTGGGTCATGGGACTCACCCTCAACTGTTGTGAAGCTAGACCCGAAAAACAAAAGAGCGCCGATATACGAAACTCGGGACCCCTTTTAATGCATCATTTCTAACACCTCGCGTCAGTTTCTAAACCCAAGGTCACATCGGGTCACTGACCTAGGGTCGGGCAAGTACGACCATGCTTCAAAGGAATGAAAGTGCATTTTGTGAAAGGTATCGATTGGCATGAAGCCTTGCATATTGATTGAAATGGAACATTTCTGCTGTCTTAAATTTTTTGGAAGTTTCCAGGCCATTGCCCTTAGGCCAGCTAAACTTCTCGCATTTTTACGTTTTGGTACTGGTTCATTGGTGTTGAAGCTGGGATGAAGATCCTGATGTTTCTCACGTCACTTGCACCTGCATTTCTATTCCTTTAACCGTGACTTGGGTCAGGCCACGTTTCATGCCGAATTTTCAGGCCGACTCTAGTTCTTTGGTGTACAATCCTGAAGTGATTTCGGTACTCATAAGTGCTTCAGGAAAAAAAATATAAGATAAAATCTTATTTGCCAAGAGTGCCCTTATACCATTTGACCGAGGTTAACCTTATTTGATCTTTCGAAATGTTATGCTCTTTGTTATTGCCTTCCCTTCTGCACAGCTTAGTAATAACCCAATGCTCCTCGCCAAAGTCAAAACCTTGACGCCGCAAAAATAACTCCCCGCCAAACATTAGGTTTTTACAGTGCCCATGGCACACGGGTTTCATGATGTAGAAAGGGTATCGGATGCTATATACATGATCGGATGCTATAGAATTTTATGGTATACTGTGTCTGATCAGTGACAATGTGGCGGATGATACGACATCACTAGAAAACGCCTGACGTGTCGGCGTCAGTACTGTAACCTAGGATGACCTTGACTTTAATATCATAGTTGCGGACTTTATGTGCGTGCCAAGCACATTTGCAGCGTATTCCAGCCAAGACGCATACTTATTCGTTCGGAAAAAACAGAAGAAAATTCCTGCCGTTCAAAAAAAAACGCTTTTGCCTCTATTTTCGCGTTCCCTGGAATGGTCAAATTTGGCCTCAAATGCCCCTTGTCTGTTCCTCATCAGGCATTCTTTTTATTGTTAAATAAAAAGAATTTCGTTGTTAAAAAATTTATTATTAAAGAAAAAGACCCCCTAATAAAAACTTAATGTTGAGCTTGTTTAAAAAATTTAAGTGTTTCCTTCTGACTTCGCCACGGGCTTTTCAGCGATGTTTCTACTTTTTGGAGGATCATGTTTTTGAGGTATTGGGGCGGAGTTCTCATGAGCCCCTCTCACCGGCTCGGCGAAGGGTCCGGAGGCCGACCCGGCGAGAGTTAACCAGGCATTGCCACACGATTGTCCCACGATGGATACTGACCAGGCCAGTCATAAATTATCGGCAAATTAGGACTGGTTACAACGCAATTAATTTGGGATTTTCTAAGCACCTTGGCCGGAGTGTTAACATGCCTCCTGCCGCCAAAGTTGCAGGCTGAGACAAATGATCTGTGCGCTCAGCAGACTTACCCCTGTCAGGTGGTGATTCTGATCTAGCTGAGAGTTTGACGTGTTTGTTACTTTGGAGATGTTCTAATATAATAGCATTCTGCGTGCAGTGCCCGCTTCATCGTTCTGTCTTGGTGCGCACTCGGAGCGTTTACGACAGAGAGGGGAGGGGTTCGCCGTTTGGCTGTTCCCCTACCCGTCCGCCACGCGCTGACCCCGTCTGGCCCCGCTGACCTCTGACCCCATTCGCTGCTCTTTCTGCGATGGCGCCGCCGTCTGCTGCTGACGTCACAGCGGGCGCCTGCCGTCATCAGACCCCCGGCCGACTTCGCCCGACGACCGAGCGTCGCCTCCCACAGCGAGGGCCGGGTCAGGTCAGGTCAGGTCAGCGCCGGCCGCCGTTCCCACGGTCCGGGGCCTGCCGTGACGTCACGCGCCGGCCGATGACGTCAAGAGGGCCGGTCGGCGCGGCGGTGATGGCGCTGCGATAGCCTCCGGCGCTGGAGGGGTCTGCGGGGCGCGGGCCCGGCCTTGCGCGCCGTGGGAGCGCGGGGGCCGCGCCGGGAAACTGACGCAACAGTTTCGCGCCACGTCGGCCTGCGAATAAACGCTCTCGGGCTGGTTCGCGGTCTGCTGACGCGAGCTTGCGTTTGCGGAGGCAGAGCGAGCGTCGACAGCCGCTGTCGCCGAGTTCGTTGGCGAAAATCCGCGGACGTGGATTGATATTAACCGGCGCAAGACCGTGGGTCGGCGACTATCACGCCCGACTTGGCGGGGGCAGTTGACCGCCCCCCTCTAACTCACGAAAGGTTGGTCACACGATAAAAGTAAGCACACCTTTGGAAAGCTTGTGACGAGTAGAGCTCAAAACTGGTCTCATTTTTAGTTTTAGTTGATATGTAAGCACTTTACGTTCCATATGTTTTCTCATAGCCAGCTGCATCAGACCGAGAAACGGCCTGAATCTCAAGAACTGCCACCAATAACGCATAAAGAAAGGCACCAACGCACAAGTAAAGGTCCGCGGATGCCGATATACGTCTAATTTCTCAGATTTGTTCAATATATACGCCGAAACGTTGAGTTCAAGACACGGCAATTTTCATGCCGGTTGTCGGCGGGCGCCGCAGCCGTGCGCAGGAAGAAATTAACGGGAACTAATGTTGTGAATGAACTAATATGAATGAACTAATTAACGGGAACTGATGTTAATGAAGTAACGAAAATAAGGGAGCACCATTTTTTTATTTTCGCGACATAAGCGTATCCATGTCAGTTTTATAGATCTTAGTGGTTCTTGTGATGGTTTCTCATACTTAGATTTTGGAACAATTCATTAGTTACCAGTCTACACATTTGGCGGAGCTTTATTCGCGACAGCCTGTTTATTTCCAAAATATGCAATTTTTTAAAACTTTTTGAGGTTCTTGGTATCGCTTGCGTCTGTGCAAGCCATTTCTGACATCTTCTACCCATTCTGAGTAATTCATCGCTGATTTTGATGGTGGTACATTTTGGCTCACAACAGTTATTCGTGACCTGACCTCAGGTCAATGGCTGAAAGTCATTAATACTTTGCCCAGTGACGGTAACTAGATGTCTGCGTCATTCCACACTAAAAATGTTATGGAAAAATCCCGCCAATTTCCGAAAAAACGACGTTTCTTAAAAACGGGCTTGACCGTAGGTCAATGATGCGGAAAGTTTCGAAAAATCTGAGATAGCGGATTTGTTGCATCTCTCACGATCACTGATTCCAAAAAATTATTATTGTGATGTCTTATTTTCCGAAAAAGTTACAGGGCGCTAAACTTTTTTGGACATCGGTCCGCTTGACCTGATCAAGGTCAGACACCTGACGTGACCTAGGTCAAAACTTTGATACAAAGTGTAAAAATGATGAAGCAAAAGGTACACGAAGTTTCTTAGCGCTGTGTTTGTTCGTTCTCTCACAATCCTAGAAAAACCTCAGGGGGCGGTCAACCGCCCCCCCCCCAGTCGGGGAGGTTAACTTCGCCCAAGTATCGCCATGAAGTGGACAGAGGGTTACTATGTCAGCTGGCTCCAGCTGATGCCGGCTGACCTCATAAGGTGTGCCATCGGGTTTTGACATCACTGATGTAGGCTGGCATCAGCTGGTCACAGCAGTACAGCCAGCTGACATCAGTACACATAAACGCCATTGTGCTGAAATAGACGTCCTCAGCTGAATTGCAGCATCATGAGCTGGTACGCGGTAGAGCACCGCACGCATTCACTCCCAAAATGGCGCGCCTCCCTTAATATTCAAAGCCCGTACAGAGTATGTTTAAAGGTGTCCGCGGCCCATGCAGGGTATCTACAAAGGCGTCCACGTACTGTACGTTGCGTCTTCCCCGGTGAGGTTCCACGTGCAATTTATCTGTCCCGGCATCCACACATTTTGCACCGCATCTGTTCGGACCTGTGTGCTGTGAGAAGTCCGGGGTCCGGATCCCAGCGTAGACGGATGTCCGGGTCCGCCCAGCGTCCCCTCCCTTCTCCCTACTTCCCGCCGGCAACTGGGCCGGATTTGGCGCGAGTCTGAGCCGCTCCCTCGCCTCTAATGCATCGGAAATACCGCCAGCTGCCAGCCGACCGGCTGTCGTTATTTCCCGGCCGCCGTCCATTCTGCGACGAGATGTAGATCGGGCGCGAATCCACGAGCTAATTCCCGCGACGATCCTCTGCAGCAGAACCATCGACGACGGGCAGTCTCGTAAAGCCGGACGTCATCAGGGCGTAGCGTCACGTGGTCTGGCGGACCAGTAGCAGGGTTTTCCAGTCTCCGGGGCACGGTGTGTCCCCGATATCCGTACACGGATATGGGAGGGCCGCGCTGTGGTCCGGTTCGCGGCGCACCTGCTCTTGTTGGCGGCGCCTGAAGCGTTTCCAAAGCATCGGGCCTGTACGTCTGAGCGGTGATGACATGCGTTTTGTTCCCGTATTACAGTGTCGCCGTGTTGTGTTTGTACATGGCAAGCGTTGTAAACTGGCAAACACTCGCTGGAATGACGGCAAGAGGGGCTTTCTAAAACGCTGCTTTGAAATGCAGCATTTTTACCGCCAAATTTGGGTTAGTGGTGGAATAATTGGTGAATGACCCGCAGAAAGACCATTTAATCCCCTGGTCCTTTTCTTTACCCATCCCTGTTCACGGTGACATTGCTGTCAGTTTATGATGGTGGATATCCGGGAGCGAAATCGTCGACATCGAAATTCTTCGGCGACATTCTTCGTGATCCGAAGGTCATCGGAATCCCATTCGCCACGGAGAAGGTAACATTCGATGTTCTGTCCTCTTTTTTGTGGGCATCCGAAAAGAAACCAATCGCAAAGCGCAGGAGTGTTTCTTGGAACAACGTAAAATGCGACAAACCAACAGCAGTGGCCAAGAGGATTACGGTTCCAGAGCCAGTTTGCGATGTAATGCTGCCCATACAACTTTGACCGTACGAGAGGCAAACAGGCTAAAGATGTATGACTTTATCTCCATTAATCTGTGTCGCGGCTTAGGCAAAGGCACCGCCATATTTTTATGAAATTCTGATGCTGTCACAGCGAAGATGACGTATGTCGAGGAGTGAGATTTTTATCATTCTGTATATGTTAGCCAGCTGCTGTGCGGAACTTTAATCGTGCCGCCGTTACAACAGAAACCTGAAGTTGCTGTCAGACGTGCGACAGAACTGCGTGGAATACTAAATTGCGGCGTTTTTTTCAGTACTTTTTTATCTTTTTCTTATTTAAGATTTCTTATTTAATGCCGTTTTTGTTATTTGTATATTTATTTTATGTATTTATTGGTTTATTTATTCATTTGTTTAATTGTCTGTCAATCTATCTATTTACTTGTTCCACGGCAGCAGTCTCCACACATTGTTGGGCTTTTGCGACTCATTGTCAGCCCATTGCCGTTTTAGAATGCCACATAGTAAGTAGAGCCGAGACTTTGGATAGATTTTGGACTCGAATATTCGGATGGGTGCATTCCAACATTCGAATCAAATGTTCGGATCTTCTGGAATCTGAGCTATTCCATCTCAACAAGTACACTCGGAGCAATATGCAGAAAACAGACAGTCACCACTGCGTGGACAGGTTACGTCACTCTAAAGCTGCAGCCGGCGCCGCGCACGGGGCGGACGGCGGCGGGGCACTTCCGAGACAGGGGAAAAGGCATGACGTCATCGGCAGAGATTGCCCTGGCAACCATGCTGCTGTACAACCAGAGGTGGAAATCGCCAAACTCACTCGATGCGGTTCTCCGGAATGAAGTTCGAGAAAGAGAAAAGCATGGGAAAGCGTCCAAGCTCGACCTTTTTTCCTCGCTACCATATCCGTAGACAGTGTTACGAGTATAATAAGGTTTAGGTTCTGCTCGGGATCCGGTATTGCTTGTAACCATTCGATAATATGTTTTTGCAGCTGCGACAACAAAATGCAGTTTTGTGAACGGTCTTCGCACGCATTTTTACTCTGTTGAAAGCAAGGGATAATGCGCTGTAAAAGTCGTGCTAAATACAGTGTATTCGAAAATGTCCATATTTTTGACTGAAAATTATAATTACAATTTTTGTCGCCATGATAGACCTGCGAAAGACTTACAGTTTTCCGCGTCGATTTCGGATTTGTACATGCCTGTGTTCGTATTCGTATACGTATACGTATATCCTTACGAATGTACGATGTTCTAAGATACATGGAAAATTAGCACACGTTGAAAAGCTTATCGCGTGCGCAACGCCAGTTGGCTGAGGGACCGACTATTTCCCTGCATTCTTCTCAGTCGATAAAAAGAAAAACGGTATCTGCCGTCGTAGCCAGACACGGAACAAATGTGAGACAACTCTCGAGGCTACTCATCGCCCTACGACATATGATGTGCAGATCTGTTCATAGGAGGGAAGTGACGGCGTATACCTCAATACCTCCCTCAGCATTGCTCTTATTCATACTTCTGTACGTCATATGGCATGTAGTATATAATCTGAAACAACGCTAGACAATGCCCGAATTTCCATTCCGATTGGTCCTGCATGATTTGGCTCGCGTATTTCTTCAGATTCAGCAGCGAAATGCATAAGCGTATTCGAATGTCGGGTTGACATTCGAATGTTCAGCAAATACTGGTGGTGTTCTGATGGAAGTAGCCAGCGGAATATTCGCCGAAGATTCGAATCCTGAAATGAAGATTCGGACATTCGCCAAATCGGAATATTCGGCCTAATATTCGAATCTTCCGAATCCGAATTTTTGGCTCTAATAGTGAAGCATGATACGGCACTATGTTTCTCATTTTGTAAGGCTCGTAATATCGTGCCTTTTTGTAGCGTAGTGTCGCATCCTCCCCCCCCACCTTCTCTGGCTTTGTCGTAACTACCAGAACACCTGCCTTTTGTCATCCGTCTGTTGCAGTCCCATTCCTTCTCTATACCATGTCACTGTTCTATTACTGTTCTACTATGTACTCTCTCACTGTGCTTGTCACTGGCCTCCTCATTCCATCTGTCTCCGACTCTGCCTTTTAGCCTCAGTTGATATTTTTCCTCTGTCCTTGTCCTCCTGCCCCTATCCTCTGCCCTGCCCCTCCGCCGCGCTTCATTGTCCCCATCACCGTCTTATTCACCATGCCCCCACCCCTGTGTATCTGCCCTCTGCCGCTGTCCTTTTCCCTTTATCACTTTCCCTCTGCTCTTAGCCCTTTGTTCCTGTGTCTCTGGCCCGCCTCTCCTGTCCCTCTGGGCCTGTTACTTTGTCCGCATCACCCTGTCCGTGCTTCTTGGTCTTGGTCTCTGCCGGACTGTTCCTCTGCTCCTTCCCTATCCTTCCGTTCGGGCCAGTCTGTCCCTGTCCCTCAGTCCCTGTCCTAGTGTTCCATTCCTCTCCGTCTCCGCGCGGCTGCTGCCGGGCGGTGGCCGGGCCCGGCACCAGTGCTGTCCCTGTCCGTCTCCGCTGTCCCTGCGCGGCTGCTGCCGGGCGGTGGCCAGGGCCGGCGGCCGTGCTGTCCCTGTCCGTCTCCGCTGTCCCTGCGCGGGTACTGCCGGGCGGTGGCCGGGCCCGGCACCAGTGCTGTCCCTGTCCGTCTCCGCTGTCCCTGCGCGGCTGCTGCCGGGCGGTGGCCGGGCCCGGCACCAATGCTGTCCCTGTCCGTCTCCGCTGTCCCTGCGCGGCTGCTGCCGGGCGGTGACCAGGGCCGGCGGCCGTGCTGTCCCTGTCCGTCTCCGCTGTCCCTGCGCGGCTGCTGCCGGGCGGTGACCAGGGCCGGCGGCCGTGCTGTCCCTGTCCGTTTCCGCTGTCCTTGCGCGGCTTCTGCCGGGCGGTGGCCAGGACCGGCGGCCATGCTGTCCCTGTCCGTTTCCGCTGTCCCTTGCGCGGCTGCTGCCGGGCGGTGACCAGGGCCGGCGGCCGTGCTGCTCTGACTCAGGGGACCAGAGCGGGCCAGTCTCCCCGCTGTCGGCTGCCCGCCAGTCTCTCCCGTCGCTCTGCCTGACGCGGAGGCGCCATCCGCCGGCTCGCCGCTCCATCTCCGACCTGGCGTCAGCGATCAGTGGTGGCCGGTGGTGACGCGTGCGCTGCGTGTCCGGGCCGTCAGTCCCGCACTGACGTCAGTGGCGTCAGTGACGTCTGCGTCAGTGGCGTCTGCGTCAGCGACAGTTTCGCGACAGTAACGTCTTCGTTGCCGGCGAGGTCGCGTCAGTGACGTTTGCGTTGCCGGCGGGGTCGCGTCAGTGACATCGCCTCATTGACGTCCGTGTCGCCGGCGGGGTCGCGTCAGTCGCCGTCGTCAGGCGGCAGAGCTGGCCAGGGGCTTGTGTCGTCAGCTTCGAGTCCGAGCGCAGCTCGTCAGAAGCGTCAGCATGAGGCCCGGCGGTACTGTGGTAATTGTCCCCATCTTGTATGTTGCAGTGGCCCTACGGCAATTATGATGATGCCTATGATGATCCTTTTTGTTTATTTCAGTTTATGCGTGGGGTTGATGATACAGCTTTGGATGTAACTCATATGCACCGTAATTTTTGCTTTGCATGGTAACAAGGTAATGCGGGTTCGGTCGTGATATTTTTACGTCGTTTTGCTTGTCACAAAACTATGTGCATTGCCTGGTACATACAAACTTCTTTTTCACGAAATTTTACATTACACAGGCAAACATTACACTTAAAAATGTTACCTGTGCAACTGCATGCGGATGTTCATTTTTAGAATATCAAATGGCCAAAAAAGTTTTGTGGGCTCGTGCTAGTGCATTTTACACAACACTCACTGACCAAGCAGCAGGAGAGGTATGGTTCGTGTCGTTGTATTTCCTCACTACTTTCTTTACGATCTGATCCGAGCCAACAACGAACGGCTGTGTGAAAAGTTGCGCACCCAAATATACAATCAAGTAATGTAAAAATATGACTTAAAACGCCAAAAGTGGTCTGTGCAGGGCGCTGGGCTTTAGGTCTGATTATGAAAATTGGTGTCTGCAGTTCCAAAGTTGGTTCTTCTGACTGATGGGTTCCTTAGCATTTTGGATTTTTTAACTTTAATTTCTATCACTTCTGAGGATTGCCTATGGCGGAATCGTTGTCTTCAATAATAGATCGACTTTTTAGATGTAAACCTAGTTTCTCCCGGTGCAAGGAAGGCTGTATATTTTCATCATCAAAATAAAAGAATAGCAGAGCTTTCGATCCTGCCGTTTATTCTCCAATGCGTATGTTGCTATGTGCAACATTAATTGCGCCATAACTGATCGATTTTTTTCGTTAGTTGGTGCATAGGGAAGAATTTCGGCATGGTGTCACAGCTTCCATGTCACACAGGCTCGTTTGCAAAGGGCGTGACCACCAGCGAAACAAGTACACCGCATTGTCACTGCGTACGACGCTGAGTGGAAAGTCGAACCGTTCTGTGAGGGTTACTAACCGACTTGCCCCACGATGTACGGCCTACGCATTGACGGATATGGAATGCCGTACTATGCGGGCACTTTTCCTCAAGGAAAACACCCATGTATTGTTGCAGTCACTTTTGCCGAATGCTGGCGCACACCCATAACATTGCGAGGAAGAATGTGAGGCTTGACTTGTCGTGCGTCTAAAAGTATCCCCGGATTATCTGTGCGATGTGGGCTAAAAACATTTGTTTGCAGTACGGTAGCATCGCACGTGCAGGCTATTAAATGATAGCCGATTGGTGGCTGGACCTCTAGGAGACCCCTAGACTATTTCTTAAAACACCAAGATGAAGTTGTCGCAATTTCTGCCGTTGATTGTCAGATGTCATCCGACAAAAGATGTTACCCACGTGCCCTGAAAATTGGCTGTTTTTGTTGTAAATATTAGAAAAAACAGTAAAAGTATTGCGCTCTTTCCTGGCTTATTCACAGCTGCAAAATGCCTATGGTTAAGCACCTGCTGTCCTTTTGCAAACGTGTCACAAATTTACTTACTTGGTGACCACATGAATTTTGAATTCCTGGCCGTTATGAAAACTGGTTCTTCAGTTGGCTTTTCCTTGACCAGCCTAGATACTTGACCTAGGCGTTCGGCGTTCTTAATCCCATACTAAAATGACAGTTCCACCTTGGTCATCGTTTCATAAGTTAAAGACTCGATTGGTTTGAAAAATGCCATTGCTAACGTTTTTTAGTACGTAGTTGCTGAACAGATGGCTAGAAGTTGTAAGAAAATGTAACAGTCAGAACTACATTTTAATGTTCAGTGTTTTATCAGTTACATTTTCTGCAGTTGCTAGACATTTGTTCCTTGTGTACGGAGGGACACTGCTGTTAACCTAAATCCTGCTAGTTCGAAATATTTCTGCTCCCCGGTGCTTGCCGTGCTTGGTATCGATTTTAATTGTACAAGCACAGTGATGAAGCACTCGATGAAATCTTGTTACGATCATTCGCCCATAAAATGTGTCCATATCATAGACATTGTTCTGCACTGGAAGATAGACGTATTATTATCGGGATTGTATTTATGTTGCAGAACTAAAAGCAAGCAACGGTAGGGATTCGCATTTACATTCATTGTGATTATCAGCAGGCAACGTTGTACGGTTTTTCACTGGCTGCAGCTCTGCAATATTAAAAAAAGAAACGTAATGTTATTTTCCCGGAAAAAAGGCAGGAGGGAGTTCTACGTTCGCTACGAATACTGCGTAGAATTTAATTTACTGGATGCGAACTCAGAGCAGAATCAGATGATAGGCGTTAAGTAGGTAGCCAGATATCCGGCCTAAGGGGCAGGCTGCCTAGATTTCTAACCTACGTGAGCAGGGCTGCTGACTGCTTTGGGACGGAACTGAAGTGGCTTGCATCAGTTTCCCGAGCTTTAATCTTGGAAAGCTTCGGCTGTTACCTGAAAACCTAATCACATTTCAGAACAAAGAATTCCGATGTTGTGTTACATTTTGGGACACTTAATCAGTTAGCATTCAGCAACGCCATAACCGTTTATATAGTATAGTTTATTGAAGATGATTTCTTTGAATTGGTTGGCCAAGCACAGGCACGGGCTGCCACCTTGTACCGGGCCTGTTGAAGTCCCTGACGACGTACTGGGAGTGCGCATCCTGGCCCGGGGATGAAAACAGACGGAATATAGAGGCGACGATGTCCTAGGCGACAGTCGGACGCAAATGGCACCGGTTAGCTGAGCCGACTCCTCGCCACGTCACCGTCAGCGAGAGGCCGAGCTGTGGTGGATTTCGCTCGAATAGCAATGACGTTGTTGGAAGAGGCATGCAGATCGTAGAGTTCTGTTGATGAATACGGAGCAGTTATGTGTAGCAGCTATGTGTAGTATTCATAAGCTCTCTCTCTCTCTCTCTCTCTCTCTCTCTCTCTCTCTCTCTCTCTCTCTCTCTCTCTCTCTCTCTCTCTCTCTCTCTCTCTCTCTCTCTCTCTCTCTCTCTCTCTCTCTCTCTCTCTCTCTCTCTCTCTCTCTCTCTCTCTCTCTCTCTCCATTTTATGGCATGTGTGGTGCAACCTATTTACGATGCACAAAGTATAAGCCTCGCTTGACAAAAAAAAACTGCAGCAGGAACATTGTTACCATTTTTGCAAACCACTCTGCCTCATCTAATGGTTGTGAAGTTCTATGTTTCTTTGCATGATTGGGAACGCTAATTATCATATCATGATATCAGAATGGTTATGATATTATGGTATAACCATGATACGATATCATAGGTAAAATGGGTACCAATTACTTGTTACAACCCCTCACGTAGGACCCGGGTCGCAGCGCAGGCTGTCTGTGTCCCTTCGCTGACCCTCGCGTCCTGTTGGCAGATTTTCTGGACGGCGTTGAGCATCGCGCTGGGTTACGAGGTGCAGGGCGACCAGGTGGTTCGCGGCCTGCCCTGCATCAAACGCCTGTACCAGCTGTTCTGCAGGAATGCCGGCAGTCAGTACCCCATGTGAGAACAGCCTTCTGGTCGCCGGATTACGGCCAGAAGTTCGTCGTGTGGTTTTCGGAAGTTCCGCCGAGATGGGTTGGCAGATAGGTCAAAAAAGATGGCTGAGGCATTTTGCAGAAGAAACACGTGGTAAATTTATCGCATTCGCCACGCTAGGAAAAGGATTCGTGTTTTTAAAGACATCTGTCAGTAACAACGCACAATGCGTTACTTTGCACACTTTCAGCCGGCCATTCAACATTGATCCGAATGGCTTGTTCTGTTTTGGCTGTTCGTTTTTTAATTTATATTTTTATGTGTGGTGAAATGTTCTAGAGATTCATGTTGTGTTCACGATATTTGTCCTCTGAACGTGTGTTTGAGCCAGTTTGTGTTCCGTTCAACTCGAAGCGAGCCCTGCCCTGTCGTTCCAGGGACAGAATCGAGTCGTTCATCATGGAGAACAAGGCGCTGACGCGGCGCATGTTCGGCGAGTTCCAGCCGCTGGCCGACCCCTTGGACGAGGTACACTTCCCCGACATTCAGGCGTTCGAGACGGTCGACTTCCCCGAGTCGCTGCGGCCGATGGCGGTCGCCGACTCCACGAGCGCGCCCCCCGAGCTGACGGAGCCCGCGGCGCCGACCGAGCTCACCGAGCCCCCGGCCGCCGCCCAGGTCACGGAGAGGGCCGGCGATGTGGGGGCCGAGGCCGTGGTGGAGCCGCCTCCGAGTCTGCAGACCACGGAGAGCAGTCTCCAGGCCGGGGCGGCTGAACCCGGCTCGGAGGCGGTGGGAGGAGGGGACCCGATGCCCGCGGGCGACGTGGGGGGCACAGCGGGCAGCGACACGCTAGGGGGCGCTAACAAAACCGGGGGGAAGCGGGAGGGGCAGAAGGCCTACAGCACGTCCCTCATGGACATGCTGGAGAACCAAGAGCTGGCCGACGGTCTGCTAGGTTCTGCCTACGACACAGTGGACGCCACGGGGATTGCTGCGAGCGGCGCCGAGTCGACCAAGAACGATTCCAGGATGGCTCTTGAGTTTGTGGACGGCGCCACTGGGCCGCCGGTCGGGAACGGAATCGCCTTGTCGGTGTCCGGAGGCGGCGGCGAACCGTCGGTAGCGTCGTCGGGGGGGTCAGCGGAGTCGGCGGCGCCGGGCTCGTCGCAGAGGCGCGCGCGGCCGTCGGTGACCGTCGTGACCGACTCCAACACGCCGGCCGGCACCGGCCGCTCGTCGCCGCGTCTGGCGCCGAGCAGGCGCCGCCCACTGCGCTCCAGCCTGCCGGTGCGACCCCGCCCGCCGGCCAATCAGGACTCGACTCAGCCGGCCCGGCCAATCAGCGGCGAGGACGCCTCCGGTCCGCCAATGAGCGCGGCGGGAAGGGCGAGGGGGCCGGGCTGTGGGATTGCGGTGCCATCTATCGGCGCCCGGGAGAAATACGAGTACTCTGAGCCCGCCGCTCCCCTCGCCCTCCAGAAGTCGGATGAACAGGTGAGGGGTGAAGGCGGGAAACGCAGCGATTAACTCTGCTAAGGCGCAATGTCTGGTTTGCTGGACCTGCTGTGATCATGTGCTGCACGCAGTTGTGGGAAACGCTTGCCATTCAGCATTATTGTCATTTGTTCTGAGGTTGACGTTTACGTCTCCTCAATCAAATTAAGATACATGTGACGCATGATTTTAAATGCAAGTCAGTATTAGGCATTAACGTATTAAATTTGATGGGCAGATGCTTGTCCATTAATCCAGTTGGACGGTTTTGTAGCTAAAAAGTATTTAACCGTTTTCTTATTCTTGGGAGAAAAGAATATGCGGTTAGAAGTTTGATTCAAATGAAACAGTGCAAAAAACTGAGAAATCCAGTGGGCCAAAAACTGCGTCTCCCACAGCTGAGTGCGTGCACAGCCAATATGTGTTTAAAACGGATAAATCGGTAAAAATGTGTACTAACGCATTCATTATGTGCCTTGTGTCATTAACGTGAAAACATTTGTGTTTAAACAGGGCAATTGCCAATTTAAATGAATATTTTCCTTGCAGTAAAATAGCTTTTTCTATCTTCACGCAGTGAGGAATAACTTAAATTGCCTTCTAACACTCGCGCTGTATTCCCTAGCTTGAAGCAAAGCCCTGTGCTCTTCCAGTTGTGTGACTACGGAGGTGACGTCAGACAATGACGTCATCGCTGCACAAGAGCGACGCAAGCGGGAGGAGGGCGGAGCTTCCAGGATGTAAATCGAACGCGGCCTCCGCGCGTCTAAACCGAGCCGCTGCGTTCAGCCGTCGGCCGGCGCCCTGCCTAAGCGGGCACAGGACGTGAATGTGGCCCGAGGTTTACCTTGTATATAGCCGACCGGAGAGGGCGCTGGGGGACGCCAGCGGCGCTCAGCGGGTCGCCGGCCGGCACCGGCGCTGGCTCGGTGCTGGTTCCCGGGGGGGCTGGGCGGGGCTCCAGGTCCCGGCGCCCGTCCCCTTCGTCGTGCTGTGCGTCGCAGCGGTTTCGGCGCGCTGCAGCGGCGGCCGAGGTGTCTGCTTCGCTTCCGTCGAGCCGTGGCTGGACAAATGAGCCGTTGTTGCATGCGTTTCGGTGCTCTGAAATTGCTCCGTTGCTACAGGTTTGCATTGTTGAGTACGCATTTATTGGTGATCAAATGAGGAATCATCGTGGATTTTGTTCGTTTTTGCTCCTCAGTGTTTGCCCCAGATCGTGTGAAAGCAAATTGTCAGGAAGTCATCCCAGCTAATTTGTCTGCAGCTAGCAGGCTATCCTAGTCAGTAATGGAGATACCAACAATTGCGCCAACCAGCAATACCCGTTAACCTGCTCGCGCCTGACGTTGCCGCGCCGTGTGCGGCTCACCAGAGCCATGGCGCCGCGGTGACGTCGCTGGGCGTTCGTTTCAGCGGCTGCCGAGGGTGCGTAGGTCGCCCCACTCCTCCAACGACACGGTGACGACCCCCAAGCCGGGCCGACGACGCAGGCAGGCCGTCTCGGCGCCTCCCATCATCGACAAGGGCAGCAAGGACCTGTGAGTGGTGGCTGTCGATAAGGACTGCAAAGGCCTCTCGACATGCGTAGGAATCACCTCTGAACGCCGGCTGTGTGTAAAGCTTGCAAACACATGGTGCAGTCTATAAGTTTGCAAACACTTGCAAATGCTAGTCATTGGTGACTGTCTATGAACTTGTGAAGTTACGTAGCCATGGACAGCAAAGAAATATGCGTGATGTTAACGACAAGATAAAGAAACATGGTCAAGTGGTTGCTATTGATAAGGCTAGAAACACTTATTGACAGAGGCACTACGCACCTTTCAGGATTCGTTTTCGATGAGTGTAGAGAGCACCTATCGATAGGGGTAGAAAACACCTCCACGTGATAATTGTGGATAATGCTAGCAAATTCCTGTTGACAGGGACATGACAAGTTGCGTATTAGGTCATTTAATGAGGCTCGGGATGTCAGGGCCATTTTCAGGGTCATTTTGCGCCGCAACCAGCGGCAGGACACATTGGGAGTTGGTATCGATATGTCAGTGAGTGAAATCTAGTGATATGTGAAACTGTTCTGAATAGCCCTTAACGGCCTCACACTCTAAATAGCAAAAAGGAGCAAATATAGATGGACGATCATGATCATGGTAGAGATGGCATGGGTGAAGATAACTGCATGCATCTGACGGTGACGTCAGACGTCTGTGAGAGACCCTTGAGAATAGCAATACCATTGCAAAAAATACCTGTAAATGATGCTTGATCAGGGAAACGATAACCTGCGAATGATAGCCGGTAACAACGAAACACGTTTTTGAGTGGTCGTTAATCAAAAAAGGAAACGTCGTGAGGCTTTTATTTAGACTGTCTTTTTTTTTTAATATTTTTAATTTTTATTTAATTCTATAGCTATGAAAATTTCATGGGTTTGCCACGTCGATTTTATAAATATTTTTGACGTCATAAAGATTCCAAGGCGAAATTCATCGAGCCTATAGCATGATCGGTTGCCCTGAATAAAGATGCCGACGGTTTCCTTGCAGGGTGGACAGCTGCGAGTCCAAGGTGGAGATCATCACGCCGTACTGGGCGGCCAACTCGGCTGGTGAGATCCGAGCCATTGTCAACACCAAACACTTCCCCCAGGCCATCCACCAGGAGATCTGCAAGTGAGTTGCCGGAAAGACGGGTTTCTCCCTTTTTCTCGTAGTGTTTGGATCGGAGCCGGAGGCTTGTGCGATGTTCCGTGAGGATAAGTGCAAATGAGAGCTGCGTCTGATGCGGAGTTTAAATAATACGCGTTTTTTATTGATGGCTTCAAAATGAACTGGTGAAATTTCGTTCTGAAATGAATAGCCTGACTTTCCGTTTTCTTTTGTGTTAGGTTGGATCTTGTATTTTGTCACGAGATCATCATGCCAGACAGTTGCTATTATATATCCATCCCTACATGCCTTCCATTTCATGTTATTTCCACCAGGCAGCGATGAGCGATCCGGAAATGTTCAGGGATGGAACTGCAGAGTAAAAGGAAAGGGAATTTTCCTCTGATCAGACATATCTGTCGGTCTTCACAGCTGGCGTTAGGCCGTACTATACTTTGGATTGTGCTGTGCGATTGCCGACTTTTGCTTTGCTTTACTTCATCGCTTACAGTTGTTTTTTGCTCGCTGCATGCCATGTTGCACCCAGTACTTTGCTCCAAAAAAACAACACCGCACATGGTGCAGGTTTTGCAAGACGATTCAAAAATGCCGTTGTGCCGAACACACTGGTTCTTTCCTTCTCATTTTTTTGGCGCACGTATTCCCCGAACTATGCAGACCGAAAGTAGTCCGATAAGGATAGCTGAAGGTGACTCTGTTTCCTTTTGTGGCGCATTCTGTAACGTGACAAAGTATTGCGGTGTCTCAGCCTGAAATCGCGGCACGTCGTCTTCATAAGAAAACACCTTTGGTGCATTCTCTTTTGAAATGGGCTCGTTATGTGGAGTAGTTTTATGTATCGTTCCTCCATTTTCATAACGAGGGAATCTTGTGTAGTGCCCCCATGAACCTGTCATGCTCGGTGATTTCACGGGTGGTTGAAACTGCACCAAGTTTAGCTTCTGCTACTGCGATCGAAATAATTCTCCTGCAAAGTCCTGCTTTCAGGAGGTGTTCCTTTGTTTCATTAGTCTCCAGATGAAATTTACAGAATCCGGAAATCCCACGCCCACCACGCCATGCTTTGGACACTTCCCGAATTCCTTTGCCGTTTTTAAGTCCTTGAAATACGAGACACACTTGCAGAAGCTTACGCATGTGTTGAATGTATCTTTCCTCGCGTTCACTTCACGATTTTGATCCACTTAGCGCCACCGCCAAAGTCTGTCCTTTTCTTGTTTCAGTCAAAATCGTTTTGTCTCCCCTATCAGGGAACAAAAACAGGTCAGCAGCCTGATATCCCTGTGACTTTCTGAAATATTTTTCATCGTGGTTGCTGGGTCAGTGCCAGTTTATTGCCTCGAGCCGGAAATTTTTAGGGTGATGGGCAGATGTAAATGGGCCTTCAGTGTAATTCGTTTGTTGAACGCGCATTAACATTACCCAGAACTCATCTGGGCATTTCAGAGTGGGAATTGAACGCCTTATGAAATGCGAGCAATTTTCTACGATCATGGTCGTTTATAGAGTGCGTGCAATTCCGTGCATTTGATCGTTGGAATTCGTGCAAATTCATGCACAGGGCAGGCACAGACCGCTGCAGTCTGGCTTTGAACGGCTACCTCGGAAATAGTTGGAATTGGCAGTCTGACCTTGCCCTGTGACCTCCTTTCAACTTGTGTCCGGCCTTGCCTTGCATTGTCACTGGCCTGGCTTGACTTTATTTCTGGTCTCACCTGACCTTACCTTTGACATTTCGTCAAACCTTGCCTCTGACCTTGCCCGGCCTTATCCATGACCTTTCCTCTGGCCTTGCCTGACCATTCTGATGTTACTAATTTTGCTAACCATGCCTCTGACCTTTTTCGTTTTTGTTTTTAGGGGAACGACGACCAGCCGGTGTACCGGCAACTGCCTGTGCGAGCAGAAGTACACCTACCACCGGCTCCTCTCGTACGACCCGGATAACGACTGCAAGGGCATCTTCATCGACTGGTTCCTGTTTCCGTCTTGCTGCGCCTGCCGGTGCCCGCCGTAAACATCTGGCAGCCGCTGTGGGCAGACGATGTCCTGCTGTGGACTGGCACCCGCTCCAGGTGGCTTCGAGCGCCATGGACAGCTGATGTCCGCTGTGGACAGACGATGTCCCGCTGCGGACTGGCGCCCGCTCTGGGTAGCTCCGAGTGCTGTGGACAGCTGATGTCTGCCGTGGGCGGCTGAAGTCCGCTGTGGACAGCCGACAGCCGGAGGGCAGAACTGGCACGTGCTGCGACCAGCCGCGCGTCACTGAGCCCTCTTAGACCGGCGCCCGCCCGCCCGCCAGAGCCCGGACTCGGACTCGGGCTCGGAGTCAGGACTCCGGCCGGACTCTGGCAGGCGCCGGACCCCTGGCGGCCCGGGAGAGGGCTGACTCGGGCTGTTTTGTGGTGAGCCGGCTGGCCGGTGTCGGCGCTGTGCGGGAGTTTCGGTGGAGACATGCGGCGGAGAGAGGCCTGGCCGGTGTACGCCGCTGAACAGCAGTGGTTTATCGCCAGTCTGCTGGTGGTAGGGAGGAGATGGACACGACGAGCGCGCTCGGGTGCGTGTGTGCGTGTGTCTGCAGTCCGCTTTGCTTCTGAGTGGAGATTGAGTGAGAGAGTGGGGTTGTGAGCAGAAGTGGATCCTCCTGAATAATGGCTCACCCGATGACGCGTCGTACAGTAGAAGACGTTAGAATAGCCGGTCATTCCCGAGGTCCAGACGGCTCGCAGATCCGGCGGACCAGGCGCGACATCTATCGTGTAATATGTAACTCAGTCTTCGCCGCTGTCGCGAGAGCGGCGCTCGCGTCGGTGCGAAGACAGTTTGAAGAGCACCACTCGCGCGAGCAGATAACCTGAGGTGTGCGCTCGCCGTGCGTCGTGAACATTTATTGTCGATTACTCATATCAGCTTAGGGCTGCTGAGCCTCTGGAAACCTGCAGCAGATGGCCACCGCCTGTGTGGAGCGTTACTGCAGTTGCCCGCTGGCAGCAAGGGACGAAGAAGCTGTCTCCCGCAGGCATTCCGCGATATCGTTGCCTTTGATCGGTTAAAACGGTTAAATTAGCCAGTGGCGCGAATCTAGCGCGAAGGTGCACTGGACGTGGACATTTGGGGGGAACATAGTGAAGCATATGGCAATCATCCGATGAAGTCTGGTGTGTTATCATGCATCGTGAATGGTAGAAAACATTTTGCATGTCGTAATTAGACCCTTGTCTTCTCTTGATCATTTGTCAGTTCTCGGTTGGGGCCTGTGTAAGTAACCTATAGTAATTCTAGTGCAATTTTGCAATGCATGTTTTGCGTTAGAAATTCGAATTTATTCATGGTACTCGCATTAATTTGGAAGTCATCGTCACGTGGCGAATAAAATATCTTTTCGTATTTCAAGGTAAATTCGTTTTCTCTTCGGCAACCAGTAGTGTCCAGCTCTGCTGACGCTGCTGGTAGTATTGCAAGGCTTCCGCCAATAAAAATGATGAACGTTGCCGCCTCGCACAATGACTTGGCATGCAGAGATGAAAGAACGGCCAGGTGGTGCTCTCCAAGGTGCGGCGCACTGCATGGAGGTAATCAAAAGGTCAGTTCGGCGCGTGCCACCTCTGTGTTGCTTCGGCACTATGTTACTTCTGTGCACGTCATAGCAGATTCCACACACGCCACGTACCGTGTAAATTACATTCTATAAGATCCATGACGAAGAATTTTGGGGACCAAAAAGCTGCCTGTTCAATGCATGATTGTCTCTGTGGATACTTTAGATATATTTAAAAGACGCGAGAGGCAAATGTACCTCATGAAGACCAAAGAATAAAATATATTTTGGGGGACTTCCTTGCAGCAGTGGCATGACACAGGAGGACCTTTAGATCGGCTAAGTCTCCAGTATGTGGCTTCCTTGTGATGTGCAAGTCAGTGCATGCACAAACGCTTGGCTCACATGATATGAAATATTTTGGGGAGGAAAAAGATAGTACTTTTTGCTTTATCCAATACCCTAGAAACTACTGCAAGCAGATGTCACAATTTGTGATATGTGCATTCCTCAACTTCTCACATCTGCGCACTGGGTTTTTGGTTATTCATCACGTGATATCACAGGATGGGATACTACCCACGTTGCCTTTGACAACTCACGAATATGTGTCGCATGAAGCATGGGTAACACATTCGCCGCGTCAACGCCCACACAGCAGACACAGGTAGTTCAGTTAGCCCGACAGTTCATAACCTCAAATAATGACCCATCCAGTAACTACAGTACGTCCATTTCCATCAGCTCCACAACCATATCCTCCAGCCTGCCCAGAAGCACGTCCCTCGGCGCACTCTTCTCTTCCACGCCAGCATCCTCAGCCTCATCGCCGACGTCTTCCGCTCCAGCATCCTCTTCAACTTCGCCTTCCCCAGCGCGACCCCGTAGCCCCGCCGCGCAGCCGGCGCCGCCGCCGGCCGCTCCCAAACTCCTGCAAGCATCCGTCGCCGCCCAGAAGAACGCCACGGGCAGCGAGCGCTCGAAGTCGGCCTTCACCTTCTCGGGCGTCAGCGCCGGCGGCGGCGGCTCGCGACACTCCGCCAACCTCGTCAGCAGCGTGGCCGTGAAGCGCGCCAGCAGGGCGTCCGCCTGGCGTCGACGTTCCACCAGCGGCAGCGCCGTCAGCAGCAGGTGCGCCAGGTCGAACGTCAGGCTGCCGTAGCGGAACAGGTGCCAGTCGAACCAGCAGCGCGCCCTCCTCGCCGACGACCAGGTTCCGCGGGCAGCAGAGCCCGTTCACGGGCACCGCCAGCTCCTCGTCCGGCACGGAGAGGCGCAGGAACGCCGCCATGGCGGCCGGCGCGCGCGCGCGCAGCCAGCGGGTTAGTTCCGGCCGCGGCCGCTCGCTCTCCAGCAGGGCGGCCACCTCCTGAAGGCACTGGCCGGCGTGGTCGGCCGTCAGCGGGTGCCGCCCCAGCTCCAGCTCGCTGGGCCGCAGCGCCGGGAACTCGTCGGCCAGGCTGCGCCGCCGCGCCGCCAGGCGCCGCTTCAGCGCCAGGAACAGCGCCGCGTTCGCCGCCAGCGCGTCGACGGCGGCGGCGGCGGCGGCGGCGGGCAGCGGGCGGCGCGGGTCCGGCGGCCGCCAGCCCTGCCGGCGCACGTCCTCGGTGACCAGCACCCAGCGCCGGTCGCTGGCCTCGTCTTGCTCGCAGTAGACGCAGCCGGGCGCGGCGAGGCCGGGCAGGCGCGGCGCCACCTGCGCGAACAGCGACATGGCGCGCTCCCGCGCCCGGCCCGCGCCGCTCAGCAGCCGGCCGAACGGGTCCGCCGGCGGCAGCTGCACCCGCCAGAAGCAGTGCCGCCCGGCCGTCTGGCTCTCCACCTCTGGGTCCTCGGTATCCGTGGCCTCGGTATCCGGGTCCCTGGTGTCCGGGTCGGCGGCGGGCGACCGCCCGCCGCTGGCCGGATACGTCACCACGGCCGGCAGCGGGACGTCCTCCTGGTCCGAGTCGGAGAGGTAGAAGGAGGGCGGCCGCTCGCCCTCGTCGCCGGCGACCAGCAGCTCGATGTCCTCCTCGGCCGGCGCCGACGCGCCCTCGGGCAGCGACAGCGACTCCAGCTCCTGGATGACGGTCTGGTCGAACGACTCCGAGTCGGGGCTGACGTCGTGGCGCGAGTCGGAGTCGTAGTGGGCCGCCGCCGCCGCCACGTCGTCCACGCAAGCCGTGAACACCAGGTTGTCGCCGAGCGCGCTCGACGCCGGCGACATCTCTCGGTGGCCGGGCGCACCGAAGCTGCAGTCGAAGTCCACAAGGAGGACCTCGCTGTAGTCGGAAGGCTCCCGGCTGACGGCCACTTGGAAGTTGTCCACGGTGACGTCATCGCCCAGGTGGGAGGCCAGGAGACTCGTGACCCATTCCGAGGTCACGTCCCGCCTGCGGTGTGGTATCCAGGAATGTTTCGAATCCTCGTCTGACATCTGTGCGAAACCCCTGAAGCGAGAGGCGTGACATGCTTTAGCGTTGGCGTATCGTCGTTCTTAAATGCCCTTAATGTAAGTGGAAGTACCGAACCTTCCTTTTCATTGGAAAAGGGTGCCAACGTGTCTTTTGCTCCCCTTTCTTTTCCGATGGAAAGTGCATTTTTTCTTTCCGAAAACAGTTGTTTCAATACATGTTAATTTTCGAAAATAGCGGAACAAAGTGGCCGAAAGCCGGGAGGAAAGTCACATTTAGGGGAAGATTATGTTACACGGATGGAGGTTTGCCCCCCCCCCGCCTTAGCACATGGTTTGGATACGCCCTTGGTGGAATGCTATACACAGTATGTGTGATTTAATTGTTTTCACTTCGAATCTAATTAGCGCCAAACACCCGAGGAGGCGACACATGCCACAGAGGCGACGAGAAGACTAGGATGAGGCAAGGGGAAATTATGAAGCAATTATTTCCACCAGGTATGGCCACAATGCCAGTGTTAAAGAACGAAAAATCCTCGATTGTCGCTCCTTCGCGTATTCTTGAGACCATGTACGGTCGTTATATTTCCACACGACCTGGCAGTCACCTGGAAAACAGTGGGAATTCTCAGATCCTGATATGCAGCAGTCTGCCCGACCCTCAGAAGCAGATGATATCACGCCAACAAACCCGAAAAAACTGCGGAATATGAGTCAATTTGAGCAGGAGCGAGCTAATTCGCATTCCTGTGGTCCATCGGATCCCGACGTCGGAGCATACCGTATTCGTACTAAGTCTTTCGGCAGACGATTTCAGGGTAAGCTGGCAACCGACAATGTTTTTCAAACAGCGCTTGTCAGGATAAGTGTCAAACTACCGTGCTATTGCACATCAATGACTAAAACCGACATGCACGGACGGGCGTCTTTTTATGCTAAAATAGTCCTTTGAGATTTCCTACTTAGTGTTTGACGTCACTTGATCCTCATGCCGTGGCCAGGGGCCTCCGTTTGTGTTTAGTGCTGCCGACCCCTGGACAGAACCCGTTGAACACTTGAAAGACGCCCAAATAAGGTGGGGACGATTGCTGTCTCTCCCAACTGAAGTTTCCTTGAGTGGCTCTCAGAAAGGGCGAGGGATTAATGCACGAAAGCAAAGAGTGGCTCACTTGAGAAGCGGCGTCAATGTTTTTGAACAGATATGGTCTTGTTGGCAGACATTAAAGCCGGTCGCCCCATGACGAGTGTTTTCAGGTTAAAGCCGGTCGCCGCATGGCGGCCTTCGTTGTCGTTTTTTCTCCGCGTCGCAAACTTGCTGGATTTACCTGAACTGGGTTCAGTTACCCAAGCCCGGTGAGATCAACATTCATAGTGCATCGCATTGAAGACAATCGGGGGCGGATCCAGCGGCTCCGTTTCCGTTTGGAGGGGGCCAGACCAGAGTTTCCTGGGTATGGCTGGTAGGCCAGCTGGTCGGCGATCGGTGAGGGGGGGGATGGAAGACGCTGGTCGTGGGTTGAGTTCGGAGTGTCAAGCGACTTCAAACTCTGGTTGTGCAGTAATAGCCATGTCGTTTTTGGAGGGGGGCAAACAGCTTTTTCCCCCTCCCTCTAATCACGGTTGGCGGGGCCAAAATGCCCCCCCCCTTGATCCGCCAGTGAAGATGACTGCAAATGCACACTGCACACTGCAAAATGCACACTGCGGCATTTTAACATCCTGTTTAACAGGACCTGAGACACGGTTCCCGCGCATTTGTGGCCTTTTTTGTTTAAAGTCGTTCTCCTATCGTTCATGTTCCATTTCTTCTTAGACTGCAGCTGGGTAGATTGACGTTTGTTGGAATTTGACATCGAATGGAATCACACAGAAGCAAAAGAATCCTTCAGTATAGCACAGCATTTTGGAGTTCTTATCACCGGGGTTTCTTGGGCCGAAATTGGGAACTATCTCCTTCAGTTGGGAACCGTTTTTTAGTCCCTCAACCGCAGCCTGCTGGCAGCAAACACAGAAACGACCCTTTAGTGGATTAGAAACAAATCAGACATTCCCAATAGGCCTTGGAAAACAATGAAAATTTAAACAACGTTTCACAACGTTCTTAGGGTTTGAATGCACGTCTTGAGCTTTTCTCCTGTGTATCCTTTCCCAAATAACGTTTAAGCGGTGCATGCAGAACTGCGTGCGAACAAGAAAGAGGGAAAACTGGAGCAGCATGCGGAAAATTTCGACAGACATCGTAGGAATAGAAATTGTGAACGTTGGGTGGGAACTATCAGGTGTTTTGGGGTAATTTCTCTCATGGAGTATCGCACTGTAAAAGAAAAATAATCAAGTAAGAACAGCAACTCCTCTCTGTTACCACTTTCACTTCCGTAGCATTTAGCAGTAGACAAACGATCCGCGGCATGTGCCATACCTCGGGACAATTTCGGCCGGTGGTTAGCACTGCGATTCGCCGCCGCCGCCGCACGGCGCCACAATGGCCGCACACCTGCCGTCGGCGCGCCACAAGTGCCGCACACCTGCGGCCGACGGCGCGGCGCGCGTCCGACTGCGGCCGGCGGCGAAAGGCGTAGCAGAACCCGGCAGACCCGGCAGAAAGCGCGGCAGAAAACCGGTCTGTCGCAGCGCCACCCGGTGAGGCGTTTCTGACGCGGCGGCGCTGAGCGCTGACGCCGGCGGGGGGGAGCTCGACAGCCGACGTGAGCCCGTGTCTCGGCTGTGAGTCAGTCACATGTGTTGGCAGCCGGATGATGCACAGAGCTTCGTTTTTTGATGCTGCGAGGTATTGCCACGGCAGGGCTGCACGCTGCGATCTTAACCTGCGTCCGGCACAAAACGTTCCCAGGCAAGGCCCTGCTCACCGAGTCTGTTATCTCAAGGCGGTTTTTAAGTGACAACCTGCAATCGGTCGTCGCGTGCCGGCTAAGCCGCCGTCGCGGGGAGCGAGGCCGCCATTCTCCGCTGTTTGTTTACGCTGCTGGTCGGTGGCGGCGGCGCGGGGGCCGGCACAGGCGGCCAGCGCGGCGCACAGGTGGGAACGTCGCCGCCGATAACCCCCGCCGGTGGTCAGTCAGGGGTCGAGCAGCATCAGCACACTGTCCCGCTGCTTGAAAACAACCCCTCTGTGGCGCTGAGCACTGCTTGAGTCCTGCTGGTCGAGGACTAGACCGCAGGGGTGCATCAAGCTTCCATTTTTCCGGAGAAGGCAAACATAGGGCCGATAGGAACTGAGAGACTAAACCCTGTATTTGAATGGCATATTTCTATATGATGCGTCTATTTTATGTGTATTTTATTTCAATTGATAGCTCAGTTGATAATGTCTGTCACCGCACCCCAGCCTGCAAAGTGGGTGTTTCGCTCAGTGGGGTGCAGGGACCAGGATCCGTGCAAAAAGCTCTGCTCAGCGCGGCCTCTGGTCCCAAAGCTCCCAACTAAACCACTCGCATCACACAAAAAACAAAACACATCATATCGTTGCTTCAAAATCCACGGAAACCCCACATTTTAATTCGAAGTCGTGAGAGCTCTAAGGACCCCGCCGTGCCCAAATCCGCTCTCCGACGGATCCCCTGACGATCGCCGCCGCCGCCGCCGCTCCGGCGTGTGCTCACCGCGCCGCCGGATGTCCATACATGGCGCGCCGGGCGCCGTCTCCGCCTGTGCACGGTGCACCGTGCACGGTGGAGGCCGCCCGCACCGGCTGTGAACACGGGCGGCGGCGGTGACGGCTGCATGTCTGGGCCGTGACGGCCCTGTCGGGTTTTATCGGCCAGCGGCTGTCGACGGCCGAGTTTCCGAACGTCTGCGGCCGCTGGCTGCAGCTGAGTTTTCCGTACATCGGTCGGCTGTTGGCAGGTGATGTTCAGTTCAGGACCGAGGGGAATTGTGGACTAGGATGTTCACATCTTTGGCGGTTTGGAGGCTATCGTGATATACTGGTGTCTTCACAGTACTGTGAATACTACTTGGTATTTCAGTCAAATCATTTGGAATACATTTAAAGTCATGATTCGCATTACGAGCCGTTTCACATTCACAAACGCTCTTTAAAAGTCGCTCTTGTACTTGTACTGCTTTCATTTTATTTACTGCACATGAGCATCCTCGAGAAATCGGGCCAACGGAAAAGTAACGTGATGACAAAATGAAAGAGAAACAAATCGGCGCGATGCAGGTACAGTCAGGAGTCCGGGATAGGCATGGCAACAGAGGATGGAGACAAGACAGCAGGTGCCCACTCGAATTCTGCATTCAGTGAAACGACATTGCTGTCAGGCATTGGACACCTCGTGGCAGGAAAGGAAGGACAAGGATACGACAGATTTCAGTGCAGACAGCTGCGGCCGTTCCGGCGCTGCCCTCGATGCAAAGACTCAAACTGAAAAATAAAAGTGTGGATGATCGTGAAGGGAAGCAAAACGTTACATGGAAGAACGAAATACTAAAAACTGAACAACAAAGGATGCAAAACTCGAATCGGCCGTTCACAGCACAACAGTAAGTTCATGCCGTCATGGCTTTGCGTCCTGTGTGCAGCCTCTTCTGGCGCTGTGTCAGTTGCGTCCGGTCTTCCTTCGACTGTTGACACCGTGTGTTTATCGAACGCGCAATCCTCCTCGGTCTATACCCTCCTCGATGTATATCAACGGGTGTACATCGCCGGCTATATATCCAGGAGAAGGCTATATATCGGCTATATATCAACGACTATATATCGTCTATCAACGGCTAAATAAGCCAATCACTTGCCTGCATAAGGCGTGAGGAGGAACTGTCAATGCGCTTATGGACACATTTTTCTACCCACCACCTATTATCAGGTGGCCAGGAGTGCTTGAAAACGTAGGAACCACTGATGCTTCTCCGCTGACAGCTGTGCCGGCCACAGAGGCTCATAAGCACGTTGGGTAAATTGTCGCTTAACTGGTTTAATTGTTGGGATATCTTTCGTGTTAACGATGAATCAGCGAGCTTTGTGAGCCCGTGGCACGAACTACATGCTTTTTATTCTGCGGGAGGGGTGGAGAGGGAGCATGCCCTGCTTACCGTGGCCCTTGGAAACGGCATACACTGCCCGTTCAGAAAGCATTCGCTACCTAGGGGAGGTCTTCGAACGTTACGGAGTCTGTGCAAAAGAAGACGCCCCGTCACTTGGCACAAGCATTCGACTCAGTGGCCCGTCAAGCACCGGGTGGACACCGTCCGGATAGGCTGAAACCGGTCCTGTACCCTTATTGAGGTGTGTGCTCTTCGGCATGATGTTCATGTTACCGGTAATGGGCGGCACAAAAACCGGCGCATCCGCTAATCCACCGACCAGTCGCCACATTGCTTCGGTTGACGTGAATGAAAGTCGATGGGTTTTTACCGAAATGGCTTGCGCGTAGCCTGTTGACAGACGCCGGAGAGCGCAAGAGGTCTTGCCGTTTTATGCCGACTTCGTGAACGCTCTTGATGCCAGGGCGTCAAAACCTGCTTCTGCTGTTTTCCATATGTTTTACTTTTACAGAAACAAGGGCGCGAGAAGCGGGGGATGGGGGGCGCTGCTCCCCTCGGACTTTTTTGACATTGAATGGTGATCCTACGGGCGTTGAAATTGGGCAGAGATGTTTATTTCTTGATCTCAGATGCTGTCCATTTCTTGATCTCAGACGCTGTAAAACTTCTGGACTCTGTACCGTGAATGTGATATGCATGCTGAAATTACTTACTCTTTCCCGGCTAAAAGCAATTTTAGAAAACTGGGCCCAGTGCGGGGGTCCAGGATACATAACATTTTTATTTACAGGACATTTACAAAACAGAACAACAGGATTTCGCCGAGAACGGGGCCAGGATAAAACCTTACTCCCTTCAAAACTGAATACTGCTCAGAGTTACGACACCCTTTTTTCGAGTTCCAGGAAATTTCCTTTTTGGTGCGTACAGGAACGTTGAACCTTCAACCCCAAGAAGAGTCATGGCCCTATGGGTCCGTTGCTTTGGCTGCGCCGGAATGAAATATGAAGAATGAAAAACGCAAACAGGAACGGGCTAGTTGGTACATTTTAGTATTGTTTTAGTAGGTTTCATGGCTGGTAAATTGTAGGCTGTCTGCTGTCACTGGTCGTCAGTTTGATCTTCCCACTTCGTAATGTACTCCTTCCTTTTGCATGTTTCCAGTCCTTGTCTCACGCATCGCGTAATGTAGCAGTATTGGAAATGCGTATTTGTTCCGTGCCTGTTACAGCGCACAAGTTACATCATTACAGCACGTCAATGCGTTGAATCGCGTAAAACAAAACTGCTGCAAAAAATTGCCAGACTGGATTTGTTTAAAACCCATTGCCTCCGTCGTCGATTTATTCGTTCCGTGTAGGTGTATTGGGTTTGTGTCCGATATACCTATATCTCCTCCCCCCCTCTGCCAGCAAATATTCTACATCGCAGCAGAGCGAACAGACCACACATGCCACACAGGCCGTCCTCACAGTCCCAGTTTGCACCTCTGAATTTACAAGCCTGTTATGGATCCTCCCTTGCTCCACCCGTAAGCCAAGACTGTGCCGGTTCATTACGTGACCTTGACCATCCGCAGCCTACACGTGCTCGCCCCTCCCCCCCCCCCCGTTGTGGCGCGTCTGCGCGCGGCTCAGAGGCAGCCACACCTGAGCCGAGTGCACCTGTGCACGAGACGCACCGGCACAGCTGCCTCACGATGCTGCGATGTGAGTTAGGCTCGCACCCGCAGGAAGCGTTAACCTTACCTGAACGGAGGATATCATTACGTCTTTTCGAGTCGATTATAAACTGTATCATGCAGTATCTCGCAGCATCAGCAGCGTATGATTTTTACATATGATCTGATGCCTCGGGGATGTTGAAACGTGCTCTCCGCAGTAAAATGAATCCGGTTGTCCGTGGTATCTAGATGGAAAATTTTGCATTGGGTACGCTTAACGGTAAGATATAATTAAAGGAGTACATTTTCGAACCAAGTTGTGTCGTAGCGGCCCCGGGAGTCAACAAGCGAAGTCACAATGCGTGATTCAACATGACTGGTCAAATAGATGAATGTGTATTTCAGTGTTACGACATCGTTAAAAAGGTGAATAAAATTCCTGCCGTTCTACTGCCTGCCAGAGTCTAACATCAACATTTTCGGTAGACGTTCACGAATATTACACTGACAGAAGAGCGCAAAGAAAATCTGAAAACCAAGGTCGCGAAACTGCGAGGGAACGAGCCGGAAGAACGAGGACAGGAGCGGTCACGAGGTCAGAAAGAGATTTCCTGCATGCTGCCACCATTTTTAAAATACTAAACAAACATTAGTTTGATTTATGCTTACCTGGCTTCAGCCACCTGGTAACCGGCTGGTAAGACAACCGCAGAATCGCTGTCAACGAAGGCTATAAAGAAACAAACTTTTGACAAAGTCCACCGTGAAGAAGAGGAGACATCTGGAAATACAGCCTGAAAGTTTATAAGCGTTCTATATATGCAGTCATTCGCAGGTCAGACTGCAACCCCACCACAAGCTGTGTAACATTTAACCTGCAGCTCATTGTGCTGTATGTTACCAAAGGTCAATGATCGACAAGTGGTTATTCATCGTTATTCACAGGGTTATTCACCGGAGCAGGCAACCAGGAAAGTTATGAAATACTTCCTGTCCTCCATTCCACAGTTAGTGAAGCATTCCGTCTGGGTCTTGCCTGACTCCATTCTGTTTGGAATCCCCGTGGCTCCATTCAAAACATCGCTTATTCTTGTCTTACTTTAGCCCCGCCGTCGGCTTCGTTTTTTCACAAGGAATTACTCACTAGCGTGTGGAATACCAAAATCTTACATGAACATGCGCGAAACCATTGAAAATCTGTTACACAACACAGACCGATGTTAGTTCGGTACATACTCATATAATCAAGGTAAATACGTTTCACATAACTGTCACGAATGACAGAGACAGCAATCTGCATCTAATGCTACTGCATTAGATGCAGATTGCTGTTTCTGTACCAACCATTCCCACGAGCCACTCCTACATATTTCATCGATAGCATTTCGACTGTGTGCAGTACTTCTGAACTCCACCACACTGATACTAAGAAACCGCAACACGGGAGGACCAGGGCGAGCCGTGGCGTACTGACCTCACGCGCCAATCTCTTGGTTCAGCAGCTGTCAGCTGCTACAAAAGGCAGGCCTGCGACCAGGCTGGAATATCTGTTCGACTTACCACAAACCGCCGCTCAACTGCTGGACCGCCTGTGGTTCTTCCACCCTGGCAAGACGGGTCGGAGCCCTTTCAGCGCTTGGTTTCTGGCCCGTGGGTCTGCTGGCAACTGGTCAGCACAGGATCGTGCAGACCACGTGTTGCATCTTTGACGGCATGTTAACGCTTGCCAAAAATCGGCCGCTGGAACTGCACGCTCGGGTGTAGGGTTCCGGGTGCTCGCAATAAGCGCTGCATCCCACGGGCTCCGATCCAAACATCACAACGGAAACTCACACGGATCAAGTTTAAAAATCGGCACTGCATTTATTTACACTGCCTCCGCACCTCCCTCGCCGCCATTCATCATCGCCGTAACTGAATACCGACAGCACCAGCTGGGAGGGCTGCACGATTACCGCGCTGTTGCATCACTGCCCGATGCTTCTCACTGCCTCAAACGACAGGGCGGGTCAACAGGCCACTCCGAATCGCGTCACCTGTACCGCTCTACACCGCATACGAGACCGGTGAGCTTTCTTCAACACCGTCAGGGTCCGCAGGCAACGAGCCAAACAGTAAACATTGTTCAGACGAGACATCATGCGAAGCAGACAGGTGGATGCACGCCCAGACACCAGGAAAAAAACGGCACGTGATAAAACCGCTGCGGTCTGAATATATCACACTCGTTAAAAAATATACGCGATGTCCATTTAGTGGTATTCCAAGCACAAGTACATTTAAGCACAAGTGCGAACAATATCGAACGAACGAATCATACGAATGAAGTAGCGCTGCAAGGCGAAACTTTTAACAAACAAACGACCGGCTTTGTTGGTTTGTGCTAAATGCATGCGAACTGCATTTGAGACGCTACACTTATTCTTCATGTCATGCAGTCAACATAATGTTTCGTAATCGCCGTCCGGCAAATGACGCCAAATAAATCCTAGCTGCACGCTTGTATTTCGTCGGAAATGTTTATTGCCGCACGAGTCTCAAGGCGCCACCAATTCTGTCTTCTGCCAGTCGGAGGCGCGATGCGTCGCGCATCAAGCAAAACTCAAACGGACAAAATGATGCCTTTCATTCTGACAACTGGCAACTCAGAAAATATAACCAGCCGAGGAATGGACACTTTCGAACAAAGTGGTCGAATCAATGAGTATCATCTCCCATATTCTCAAACGGCCCCCCCCCCGCCCCCCACTCCCCACTAGCGAGCTCAAGAACTTAGGCCCGGGCCCAGTGTTCGATATCGTTAGATTTGTCGAGACAGGACAAGGGCCAATGCCACGCCAACATGGAGTAAATTCAGTCTGGCAGGGCGGCCGGCGACGTTACAGCCATCTGTTGAGCACGTGAACGTACAGAGCTTCTTCATAATCCCGTTAGATGTCCGACCAGTGTCGCAGGAATCGCCCAGGTCGGCGCCGATGCACGTGCGTGTCACCTCCATCAGCACCTCTGCGACAAACAGGATAAAATCACAGTGGACGAAGCCATCCTCAGTCTGAAGTCACAAGTGAATCTTCAGCCACCACTTTGCACGCTTCACGACGGCGTGGCAAACCCAGAATTATGCAAAGGATTGTGTTTTTTATAATGACATTATTTTGTCTACGCAACCATGACTAGAGATGATTGGGCTTGGTCCAAGTCCCACATTAGGCCTACGATCATGACTGGAAAGAAACGGTTGGAATGCTTTTCGGACCCTCGCCCAACAGTTTCCGGAAACATTCGGTAATACATGCAATATGTGGCGGAGCGGGGGAGGGGGCACGGGCACCGTGCCGCATCCCCTTAAGCGGCGAAATTTAACATACACCCTAAGACGTTGCACAGAAAAAATGGCTCGAAAAGAAGCCTGTACCCACCTTCCGCCCCTTGCCGGAATACGTTCCGCCCCTAGCGTGCAATAGTAGAGTATGGTAGATACAAAAAATGGCATGGTATGTAATGAATACATCCAGGCATGTGTTTGCAAAACTTCAAGATAAAAACATCATCTTCACACATCAGACACCAAAGGCGTCCAGGATTCCGAGAATGGGGAGCACTTTAATGTTATTTCGGCTGTAATCGCGTTTTAGCGGACTGGTCGTAAGAAATGGACGGGGATGAAGTAACACCTGAAGTAGCATTTTGAGAGCTGAAAGGACAGAACCATTTTAGCATAACTCATCTTCCAGCACAACAGTTGCCTGGACGAACGACCGAACCAATAGTCCGATCCAGACACTTGCAGATGGAATGGTTCAACCAGGCACCTGCGCTTCGATGAGTTTTCAGACTAACTTTGTTGTAAAACACAGTTATGTGTAACATATAATACGCATATAATATATAATACATATACAACTAACCAGTAAATACGAGCAAAAACTTGTTTTAAATCGATTACGCACAATAAAGCAGAGGGCCGCTGAGCGTCAGTGTTTTTCTAAAGAAAATTTAAAACGAGTCAGGGATAACCTACAAAATCGACTCATCCATAAAATCATTCCAAATTGTACTAAAAGTGCGTGAAGGAAATCGGCGAGAGACTGGCGTGGCTCGTTACACACGGTTCCTCCGGCGGTGACGTGATCCAAGTGCGTTTCCAGTCGGTCGGTACTCTACGCACTGCAGGGGATAGATTGGCAACGGCATCAAGAACCGCCTCTGCCTGATTTCCACTCATTTTCATCGCAATTCGCCAGGTCTTATCCACTTGAATTGGGGTCAGGAAGAGCATCATGAACAGTAAGAGCCGGAGGTTCTACCGAAGGTAGGAAGATAGCTCGGCATTGTCCACAGGGGACAAGAGGTGGCATACTTTACCCAATTCCTCAGAGTTTACGCCACAACGAGCAGGACATTGTTAATCGCACGTTTTTGGAACCGCAAAGCAAAAGCCACTTTTGGTGTTTTCCACTATAATTAGTAATTCAATACTGTAAATGAACTGCATTTCCGAAGCTATGTCACGTATTTTGTTTGCATTATATTAATGTATTTCGAACGTTAAGGGAAACAGATGCTTTCGCAACCCCTGGTTCGCAGCCGTCGTCCAGGGGGATTTTAGCGTCTGCTTAGACTGAGGATCATGATGATATCCAGCACGTGCTTGCGTCATGCAAAACGGGCGTCAGCTACTTCGCATGCACCGTGAAGCTCGGTGCCACTTTGCACGGTCTTTGCGGGCGGGGGGGGGGGTGACCAGTGCTTCTCGTCTCGCCACCACAGCTCGGCCGGCCGCGGGATCAATATTGGTGCCGTGAGAGCCGGCCGCTGCGCCGGCCGCTGCCCTCTGAACTGGGGGCCGATGCCAGGCGCTCGGCCCAGGCTGGAGCCCCGGCTGGGGGCCCGGCCGCCTGTGGCGGACCTCGACTCCGTGAAGGCGCTTGGTGTGTGGCAATCGATGCCACTCGTCTCCTGTTTAGCCGCCTGCTCTCCGCGCTCTCGCAGAGAACCGCGTCCTCGCCGAAAATTCGGTTACCTCATGAGGATGATGAACACGACGACGCTGACTGATGCTGATTAAGCCTGGCGCCAATCTGCCGCATTCTCGCACATGATTAATCTCTTCCCGGATGGGTGGGATGCTCGATTTAGTCGCTCGCCGTCACCTCACAAGTAAGTAATTCTAACCACTACCTACTTCCCTCACCAGCCCGTGAAAATCCTTGGTTCCACATTCCTCTTCTGACATCGCTCTCTCACGAGGAAGACTGTCCACATTTTCCATATGAAAGTTTTTATCAGCACTCGTTATTTAGTCCCGGGACAATCTGCTTCTCACTCACCAATGAGACCATGCATATGACCATGCACCATATGGCCAAGACCAAGACCATGCACCATATGACAGCTTATATATTTTGGCAGTGAAATATTACATTATGCAATGGAATGGAATGTCATGACTCCCGAACGACAAATGTAAGGACGTTTTTCAACAACCTTACCTGAACACAACTACCTTTTGGCTTAAAACAATCTGATAAAGTCAATACATGTCAAATTACATGACGTCAGGACATGGACGAATTATGACGTCTATGGCCTATGGTCTCAGTTCATCAACGATCTATGGTTCGTCTGATGAACACAGATGCATTTGTTCAGGAACTGTTTAAAGTCAAGTACCTGTGTTTTCCTTGGGACATGGCTCGAAAGAATCAGTTAAGGAATGGCTCAAAGGCCATGCATGAAATCATGTAAATCATACCAGGTCTCAACTGAAGTTACCGCCATTAACTTGTCTAGCTTTGCACAGGATCGATTTAGCTTCTTCTATGGAAGGCAAAAGCCTCTGTTACGCCAAAAGCATTGCAGACACAGAGAAATGGACACCATTTTGTAACATGCAGTGAAATTCTACATCGAAAACGTGCTGAAGATCAAAAGTTACGTCATAGCCTCATTGTACCTCGTACCCCTGGTTGACCTCGAATCATGTTTTTGCGAAATATTATTTGACGCAGCAAAGTTGTAAATCTGACACCATACACTGCCAATGCCGATCATTCTTGTTCTGTTAACCTTCGCCGGTCGAGGGGGGGCAACGAATTATGAGAACTCCATTTTCCCTCCGATTTTCTGGGAATAGCAAAAAAAGAGAAAAACGAAAAGGCGCAGATATACGAAACTTGAAGTACCTTTCCCACAAGTCATTTTCACACCCAGTGTCAAATTTTACACTCAAGATCGCACCAGGCCATTGACCTACGGCAGGTCAAGTAAGACCATGCTAAAAAAATGAAATTGGAACCATTTTGTCAAATGTACCGACTGATATGGAACGAGTGGATATAATATGGCACATGGAACCGTTCTGCTGTCTGGAACGTTTCCGAAATTTCCAGGTCATTGATCCTGGGTCAGCTGAACTTTCGGCCTTTTTACGTTTGCTACTGAAATTGTGGGACTGGTTTCGGCGGCTCTGGAACTTGGATATACACCCTGGTGCTTTTTATGCCATTTGCACACGTAACTGTACCCCTTGAGCTGTGACCTGGGATCAGGTCGCGTTCCATACCGAATTTTTCAGACCCGTAACCGAGTACAATTCTTAGGTTTACGGTCTTGGAATGTCTGTTGGTAGTCATATGTGCTTCAGAAACACTAACATATGATAAAACTTATTGGCCAATGATAAGTCAATACCATTTGACCCAGACTGACCTAATTTTAGCCTTTGAAAAACTGTGTTTGTTTTCAACGCGAACACACTTTGTATTGCCATATTTGATAAGAACCATATCCATGTTTTCCTTCTATGCAGTTTGTTAACTATCAACAGTCACCATTGACCCAAGCTGAGCTAATTTTAGCCTTTGAAAAACCGTGTTTTTCACGGTTTTTCAAAAACGCGAACACACTTTGTATTGCCATTTTTAATAAGAACCATATCCATGTCTTCCTTCTATTCAGTTTGTTACTGTCCCAATACTCTTACTTTTGGTCTCCGAAATAAAAGCCTTCGGCGTCGCTTAGATAATTTTCCATCAAACATTACGCTTGTACACTACGGCTGCGCCTGCCGCACAGTGTCTGGGACTTACATGAAAGAAATGTTTTGGAGCATGAGTTTGTGATGTGGTACGGATATTGCGTGAATATGTTGAAGGATTTTATGTTATATCGTGTCAATGGAAATGCGAAAATTATGATACGGCTGATATATCATACCATATCATGACGCTTAGAAGTATGATCTAGGCTTGGGCCTGTTTGACCCTGATATGAGAGCTTCAGACTGATTATGAATCCTTAATATATTTCCGGCATTATTTGGCCAAAATAAAACCTTTTGCCACGAAAAAACAACATGACTCCTGCCCTTCCAAAGCCGAAATTTTTCCTTTACTTTCTGTTCCGTGTGAAATGGCCAAATTTGATCTGTAGTGCTTTTTCATTGCACCAAACAGGTAAATCTGGCCTTCCTGTGGCGTCTACCCTCTGAAGAGCAAACGACTTTATGTTTAGGTTTTCCGCCCAAAATGTCAACAGGTGACATGACTTTAGATGACTTCTGGTGACTCCAATATTGACTTGGTCGGACAAAAGTTTGGTATTGCCTTCTAGTTTCGACAAAGGATTGCTAATGGTGGTTGTAGTTTTTCTGCGGGATAATATTATATTTTCCTTCTAATATTATTTTGTTGTGTCTATGACAGTTTTCGAGATATTGGGGGTCTAATGAACCCCCGGTTATGGGGGCTTTGACCTGACCTTCGTCGTAGTTGTTCACCTTCGGCTCAACAGATGGGCCATGGCTGGAGACTCAGAGTGAACTGCCAGCGATCGCCGGTTGAATTGCGGAAATCAGTTATTTGGTCCTCGAGATAGGCACGAGAGCAGCTAGTCGTCTCTCCCTCACAAACTGGAACGTGGCGAAATACCCCGCTAGTGACGGGTTACGGTTAATTACTAATATTATCTCCTTTTGTACGTCTTCAACAGTTCTACAGACTGGACCACACTAACGCAACCCTGCAACGTATACCTACAATGTTCCGTCAACGAAGACACCCAAGAAGGTGGCCGTCTGGTCGTCGTCCCCCCCCCCCAATACGTCTATTATACGGCGCCTATGTGGAGCACTGCTCCCCAGACACGTGGCTCTGACCGTGAACGGAGCCAATTTCGCCGCTCATCTGCGGTGAAAAGGGCCCATTCTTGAACGGCCGCTCCGGACCATCGAAGTCCAGGCCTCTGATTGCCGTCTGTCCCTGGTCATGGCTTTTCAACGCCGCTGCCGTTTTCCCAGACTCCACGCCCTGCGTCCACTGCGAGCCGACTGCTGTCAGACAGTCATCTGAGGCTGCTGACAGGCGCACATGGTCTCAAGATAAATTACATTTTATCGTGAACGATGTACGGCGTTATTTCTCCATACGTTAAATTATGATATATATATATATATATATATATATATATATATATATATATATTTATATATTGACGCTACATTACATAACGTACTACATCATAAGATTATCCTGCACAAAGCTATATGGCATTACGTAAAACAATTGCATTATATGTATAGCATTGCATAGTGTCGTAATATTGGCTGTGCATACTATTAGCCGGGAAGTGCGTGTGAGGACGTGAGGTCAGTAAGCATATGTCGGGGCACATCAACATGCGTGTTTAGGAACTTCCTTAAACAATAATCTGATCAGCCATATACTTTACTGGCAATGCGGACGAAAAGCAAACTTTACTGACTGTTAAGGTTTGATATCAGTATCCGGAGAGCAGAAAAAAAAACAGAAACGAAACCATGGAAAGGAAAATTAACATCCTGCCAAGCGAGTAATAAAAACGTGGCTGATCTGCAGCATGAAATAAAAATGCTAATAGAACGTAAGGAAAGGCCACGCGGATTACTGACATGGTTCAGATCGCCAAAGTCTGCGTGTTTCATCCGTTCAGAACTTAAGTTGCTCTGTCCAGAGACATGTGGCATGATGCACGCCGGAAAGCATTCCACTGGCCTTTTAACAAAATACGTCCCACTTCACAGACCGTGCGCGGTAGAAGATCCGCGCACATCCACGAGATCGCCCCTGGGCTTCGAAAGCAATTGCCACACGACGTTTCGCACGAACCACGCATCGCGCATGCATGGCGGTGCGCTGAGCCATTGTTCACGTGCGGTATTCGTGTGCGAAGAGCCACCGTTCACCGCCTCCAGCCGGCTGAAAAATGGCCTCCCTCACGGCCCCCGGTCCCGGAACTCTGGCTAAATTGGCTACGACGGCTGCCGGGATGACGGGTCACGCGCTCTCGGGCGCGCGCTGGTCTCCGTGCCGAGCGACACAAAGCTCAGGGTAATGCTGTTAGCGGGAACGGCCGAGTGGACAAGCTGGAGCTGACGCGGAAGTGGCCCCGGTAGATATATGGACAGGTATTTTCACAGGGTCGCGTGGTTCGTGAAAAGTCGAGTATTCCGCAGCGTAATGGGTGCGGGTCGCACGTGTTGGATCACCTGCCGAGTTGGATCACCAGATTTCAGACATTCGTTATTGCACCAGCACGAGCCGGAAATGCAGATCACTTCCTTGAAAAACTCGCTAACTGCGCGCTTTTCCAAAACTTTGTTCTTACGACCGTCGCTTAGTATCATTTTGATACTGGTCGACAATTAAAGGCGTTTTTCGGAACTGTGGAACATGCGCGCTGAATATAAGCACCACTGGTGTGGACAAACAGTATCTCCACTTTTCATCCCCGGAATAATTGCCCTGGAAAATTCTTCTTTTTGCCTAACAAACATAAAAACATCTAGTGGGTTTTAGTCCATAGAATCAACCAAAACCTTCTTCATGTGCACGTGACCTTGGTAGTCAGGTAAAGTTATCCAAGGTCACTCAATGTCACTGGGATCAGAATCGACTCCCGAATCGATTCCCTTCCGGCTCGAGTCGGAATCGGAACAGACACCTCTGACAAATGCCGGAGTCAGAGTCGGGGTTGAATCACACCGTTGACTACGGAATGAGAGTTGCAATCAGTTCCAGTGGCAAAATCTGACTTCACGGTTGCAATCTGTTGAGCAATAAAATAAATGGCTTGGGAATCTGATCAGAAATAGCATCAAGGTCTCTCCGCCGCTCCCCGGGTAAGACATTTAGACTTTCTAGCTTTTTCTACACGAAAATTAATTTAACAAAAGCCCATATAGTGTGCTGTGACACTGCGTGTACTTTTTTGTTTCCGTTCTACTCATTACTGATGACGTGAAAGTAAAACACAGCCACATACTTTCTGTATGTACGTGGGAAACTGATGTGTATTTCTGCGGACATATATTGACGTTATGATAATATGCATGTACCAACGTGGAAAACATTTTTTGGCGATGTCCCTTCCGTTTAAAAGTAGTGGCAATTAGTGTTCCGCAGGACTGAGCGCATGTTTTCTGCTTCTTGCATTTCCATTTTGCCGGTATGTGACCCTGTACTCGACCAGTGTCGAAGGACGAGCGAGATCGTCCGAAATATGTGGTCTGTTTTATATGAGATCGACCTTCTCCAGTGCTGTCCGGAAAAATCGAATATCACGTGAAAAGCATTAAGAAACATTATTTATACGGGCGCTGTTGAATGAGGATGCGGTACAGGACTCTTTTTATTTAACTGAAAAGAAAACACCTGATTGCACCCAGTCCAAGAATTTCGAGAACAAAATGTCTTTAGGTCTGAAAACTTTGAAAAGGACCCAGAATTCCGACCTCGATTCCCCCAAGCTGAAATCAGGCCAAGTGTGCTGACGTGATGCAGGTTATTTAGGGTTCCAGGAACAAAATGGTTGACGGCGTGATGTGAATGACATGATTTCAGACGAACTATCCGCAAAACGTCGTCAAGGTCGATTGAATAAGTCTGCAGCAAAAGACAGAATGCTATGTGCTGTGCAATTTCCCTCGATCGACGAAGTCTGATCAACAGCATCTGGGACGCTGCGCATTGGCAGAAGCGATTTATCGCGCAATTCCCCGCAAAGTGTTATGCCTAGTCCGTAGGCAGCCGTCGTTCCACGCGCAATAAAACAAGCTTTCGACGACCAGTACCGCGTGCGGCCGTCCGCCGCCGACGGCGGATCAACATCGATACCGGTCTTCCAATGTCGCGGGCCCGTAACTGACAAAGTTGCAGATCGGCTCGTAACTTGCAAAGTTAGTATAAAGTTACGAACCGACTGAAAATTAAAATGTTCAGATGTTAAGAGATGCGCAAGACACATGGCAAACGGCCAGAGGCTATGCACTGTCCCTACTTCAGCGCTCTTTGTTCGAATGATGATGGCAGCAACATGAGCGAAGGGCAACTTCTGTATTTTTTGCTGGTGCGCGTGTTGACTAAGGTATGATTGTATGTTAGAAAGTGCGCTGATAAGAAAAAGAACATCACCATAACAGCTCTATTACTTACATATTAAAAGACTCCAGTATGGCATAACTAAATAACAAAGAAAAATCAAAATGACGGCTATAGTTTTATCCAGGAACCACAATTTGTATGAAACAAAAATAGGACCAGAATGTTAAACTGACCCGTATACAATGGCCTTTCCGCTTAATCGGCCTTAAAGATGGGATAATTTTGCGCACGCACCGGACCAGATTGCGCTTAGGAAGCTCCTAGATGGCACCGAAGAAACGACACTTGGCAGTCTAGGTAACCCTTTCTACTTCGTGCCGATGACCCAGTGAGCGTAGAACCACGTTGCCTGACATACTGGGTATGTGTCCTGGGCCAGCTACGGGAACAACATGACAGCGGACATGAAACAATAATGGTGGAACCGGAGAACATCGCAACAGATGTTCTGTTCGATCCACACAGCCGTCAGCTTAGCGCTGACGCCAGGTCGGCGGCAGTGCAGGATGTTCAGCTGTGGTCAGGTAACGGTGCCAGGGATCCTCTGACACTGCGGCTTTCGTAGGGTGCTGGACTTCCAATGACGTCAGATTTAAGTGAAAGATCTCCGCCGACGTCAGATTCTAGAGGCGGAGTTCCACCAACCTCACGGAGCGACCGAGATGGCATTACCCGTGCGGGAAATTGCCCGTCAAATTGCGCCCCTTGAGAGTCAGACCCGACCTCGAATTCGTTTGGATATTGGCAGCTTTCAGCGTGAGGCCCGGCATACGAAACCGAGATGCAAGGTAAATGGGCCTGGAAACAGGAGAGAATCTAGCCATCTTTGGCGACCAAGCGGGAGGACGGTGGTAACCTCTCCCCCCAGCCCACCGCACCGCCAGTCAATGAAAGGTGACGAATTACCCTAATCAATGCTCTGCCGTGATCTATTGGCAGTGCCTTCCGAAGCGTTGCGCGAGGCAGCGCTCGTGGGAATTTACGAATGAATGAATGGAGGATGGAATGTGGAAAAGGACAGTCTTTTAGAATACGCAGTCTAGGTGATTCTAGCAAAGAGCCCTGGTTCTAGTTATTTAAATAACTTGATCTTAAATGAACAGAGAACAGTGCTTGATACAGTGTCAGAGGTTACCGATACAGACTTACTCGTAGTAACGTTATTGACCATTTAATTCTGTTGACTGAGCGAATTTCGCCGGATTTACTGTTCCATAGCCTCTTTCACTCGCTGACCCGGCATCATTAGCAGCCAACTGGAAAGAGTGGCGCCGTCAGTGGCAACACTATACCGTGGTCACAGAACTCAACGGAAAAGAAGACGAGATTCAATTAACGATGTTGCTCATTGTTTTTCTCATAATTGTGCGTCGGATCATAAGCTCTGAATGTCCTGGACGGGCTGCGTCCAGAAGAAACCGACCAACAGTGTCCGTCGGCTGTATTGGACAAGTTCGAAGAGTTTTGTGTCGGAAAGAGCAGTGAAACGTTTCAGAGATACAAATTTAACATCAGAGAGCATGAGCCGGGAAACCAAGAAATAACAGACGCATATTTTGCTGAGCATGGAGACAGAACTGTGCTCGGAATACCGGACGATGCAGTTCGGAAGCGTTTGCTCCAACAGCCTACGCCGACTTTGCCCGATGCTGTTTCTGTCGTGAAAGCGCATGAAGTGACCACTAAACAGATGGATAGCATCACGAACCATGCTCACCATGAAATACAGGCGGTAAAACAGCGACAACAGTGAACGCAACACGCCAGTTCTCTACCGGCCAAACCTTCGGCGTCCATCGGCCGTGTAAACTCTGCGGTAGACAACACGAGTTCAGGAAGAAGTGCCCCGCATGGTGGAAAACATGTCATGCGTGCGGGAGAAGAAACCACTTAGCCACCAAATGCCACCATGCGGAAGTACGGCTAATCGGTGAGAGTCGACTGGAGGCGAGTAAGAGCCATTCTTATCGAGCCTATCGATATGAGCCCGGAGAATAACGTCGTCTCAACCAACAGGATCACATGTGCTCACAAGGTGACGTGCCGACGCTGGACGTCGGCAAGGTGTTCGGAAGCCAACAAGGCAAGTTTGTTTGCTCACTTACTGCTTGACAGGAACCACCTGCAGTTATGCTAGCTGGACACGAGTGCGACCGTGGACATCATATCTCAGCATGTATGCCAGAAGGCCTGCAAAGATCCGTCTTGGGAAAAAGTCAAAGCATGTCAAACGTTGCTCGTGATGTTCAACGAAACCACAACCAAAGTCGTCGGAAGCACGGCAGTCGAAGTCCTCAATCCAAAGAACTCCCTGACCTACCAGGTGGAGTTCCTGGTAGTTCGTGAGGATTTCATGCCTCTGATAGGATCAGCAACCCTACAAGACATGAAACTCATAGTGGTCAGATACGAAAACACCACTTCTGTCAAGACCGAAGAAAAGAAAAGCTCTGACCTAGGGGTATCCAGACAACAAATAAAGACAACACGCAATGACGCCTTTATGGGAACAGGGCATCTCCCTGGTCTGTTTCATAAACAGACTGACAAAACAGTGCGACCAATGCAGCTGGCCACTGGCACTGTTGCTGAGGTGCTGAAGGAGGAGGTTAAAGCGTAGTTGGATCGGGTCGCATAATCGCACTTGTCTCTGAGACAACTGACTGGATCCTCAGCGATGATTACATTCAGAAAGCCGAACAACAGCATTCGGATCAGCATCGATCCCAAACCTTTCAACAGAGCCGTAAAACGAAAGTACTATCCTCTGCCCACCATCGCAGATTTGGCACCTCAATTGTCGCAGGCCCAGGTCCTTCACTGTCTGCGATGCCAGGAGAGAATGTTGGCATGCCGAGCTGGATGAAGACAGCAGTTACCTTCTACTCCGCGGGTGTAACGAAGGTGGTCGCTGGCAACGTCTGCCATTCGGCATATGTATCGCGTTGGAAGAATTTTAGAGGAGACTGAATCTATCTCTGGACGGGCTCAAAGGAGTTCCAGCTATAGCAGACGACATCCTGATATATGACGTCGGACCAACACACGCAGATGCTGTCAAGGATCATGATCAGAAGCTGAAAAGCCTCCAAAACTATGCAGAGAAATTGGTCTCAGGTTAAACTTAGAGAAGACGAAACTGCAACAAACAGCAGTGAAATACATGGGTCATATTTTCACAGCCGAAGGACTGAAAGTCGACCCTGACAAGATACAACTATTGCAAATATGCCAGCTCCGGTACACCGACAGGGAGTCCAGCGAATACTGGGACTGGTGAACTACTCGCAGCGATTCACTCCATACCTGGCAGAGGTCTCAGCCCCCCTCAGAGCCCTGCTGAAGAAGAACTGTTTTTTTTTATGAGCAGAACGTTAGCGGACAAGCACTGAAACAGATCAAGAAAATAATAACGAGTGCTCCAGTCCTGAAATAATATAATGTGAAGGAAGACGTCATCCAAGTGGATGTCTCACAACACGGCCTGGGTACCTACCTAATGCAAAATGACCAGCTTCTAGCATATGCATCTAGGGCCCTAAAGGACGCCGAAAAAACTATGCTCAAAAAGAGAAAAAATGCTAGCGATTGTACATGTCCTCAACAAGTTTGAGCGCTACATTGTTGGGAAAAAGGTGATAGTTGAATCACACCACAAACCTCTAGAAGCCGTACGCCGGTAGGACTTCATTAGTGCCCCTGAACGACTACAAAGAATGATGATTCATATGCAGAAATTTGACTTTGAGGTAGTCTGTAAGAGAGGCAAAGAGATGTGTCTGGCTGATATGCTCAGTCGTGCACATAAGAGCAAGCCTGAGCCCGAACGACCCAGGGAGCAGGTGTGTGCGGTCGCGGATGACGTATCAGATGATAAAATTGAAGTCCAGCATATAAACCTTCTAGAACATCTGCCTGTTGGTGATAAAACGGCTGATATGATACGACAAGCTACACTGGAAGGTAAAGTAATAAATGAACTAAAGAGGATAATCAGGGATGGCCTGCCGAAAAACAAGAAGACTGCACCCGTTGAACCGACAATTTATTATGGATCCGAACATGAACTGTCGCTGAAAGGCAGACTTATATTCAAGGGGGAAAGACTGCTAGTTCCAAAGAAAGCCAGAGGGAACCTGAAAGAAAAGGTTCGTTCATCACACGTTGGACTACGGGGGTGTCTTCGTAGAGCTCGCGAAGCTGTCTGCCAGGTATGAACCATGAACTGGAGGACTACATTTGAAGATGCGCTACATGTATGACACACGGCCAGAAACAGTAGAAGGAGACAATCCAGTCGCACGAAGTCACGCGCGTCCATGGCAAAGCATACTCTGCGACCTCATGGACTTCCAAGGTCTGGCGCATCTCGTCACAGCTGACAGGTATTCTGACTTCAATGAGCGCGACAGACTGTTCAACAAGAAAGCCGACGATGTGGTAAGATTGCTGAAAAACGAGGTGGCCAGACACGGCATACCCAGCAAACTCACGACGGACAATGGCCCGCCATTCAGCTCTTATGGGTTCAAAATGTTTGCCCAAAAATTTTAGTTTCCGCACTTTACTAGCTCACCAGAATACCCACAATCCAACTGCAAACCAGAGAGTGTCATGAAGATATTCAAGAACCTCATGGCCAAGGCACAGGAAGATAATCCTGATCCACACCTCGCACTCCTCAACTGGCGCAACACCCCTTCAGAGGGAATCGGAAGCTCTCAGGCTCAGCGACTATTTGGTCGACAAACGAGGACCCTCCCTTCCGCCTCCCGCCGTCTCCTGACTCCAGAAGTGCCACAAGATGTCCCATCCCCTGGCTGAGCGACAAAACAAGCAAAGTACCTACTGCAAAAGAGGAGCCAAAGATAAGAAAACACTACGTAAAGGTGATGCCGTTTATATGGCACCAGTTCCAGGGCAGAAGAGATGGAGACCAGCGATCATCAGCTAGTACTTGGGAAACCGGTCGTACCACGTGAAAACCGGCGACGGTCGGACATATATGCGTAACAGACAACACTTACAATATTATGAAGGGAGCGATTCTGGATAACCAACAGCTAATGACCAGTCGCCATCGAGTTGGTGTACCTCCTGCCTATTCAGTGAGGACTGCTATGTGTAATCCCTCACGCTCCTGGGACTTAACCCTGCCAAACCGCAACTGTAAGCGCCACACAGACGGCAACAATACCGTTCGTGCGTTCTCCGTACCTACTGCAAAGTGGAGCTGATGGACGATCTACGTAACTTTCGAAAACGGAGGATGTGCAGTGATGTATTAGCGGTGCCTGCTGAAGCGTAGAGCGAGGCAGCACTCGTGTGAATTTCTGAATAAATGAATGAACGATGGAATGTGGAAAAGGACAGTCTTTTTTAGAATACGCAGCCTAGGTGGTTCCAACTATTTAAATAACTCAGTATTAAGTGAATAGAGAACAAAACTTTGCAAATGCCACACAAACGTCGACGAACGCACTGGTCAACAAAGCGTAACGTCAGTCGACAGAATTCCGTGGTTCGGTTTAAGGTTTGCAGCAGAAATCTGACGACAGAATGGCTGTCATTTCAGATCAGCTTCATCGGAAGACATCCTGGATGCACTGAGGCTCTGTCATAATTTACTGCGAGTGAAGTGAATTGAGAAACAGGACAGCCAGGTGCAGTTCTCAGCGTCCCAGCGGCAAGACATTCGCTTTTCGCCTTTCCTTTCAAAACGGATACAGCATTCCGGAAGTAAAGGTGAGCAGTGTCAGCAGCCAATCTCCAGGCCTAATGCTCCGCCGGCTCCAGCGCTTCCAAACCTGACGTTATACAGCAACGAAGCAAACACACGCCTCTAGCATGAAGCAACACAGTGGCCTTACAGATGACAGAAAAGGAGGTCTTCCCATGGAAATGGTTTCCATGAGATTCTACGGGGCGTTGCCTCCAGAGCCATTTGGACTCACGACACTTGGGCCCAGAACGACTTCTGACGATTAACAGGGATTCGAAGTACTGCTTTGACGGATTTTAACGCTTCCAAAATTGGAAGCGCAGATTTGCAAAATAATAGTAGCTCGAATAATTATGTAATTCTACAGTACGTTTCCCCGACGATACAAAGCACAACGCGCCAATAATCTCAATTCACGATTTTGGCCACGAAGACTGCACTTAGTAAGTACGCATGAACGGAGGCCACAGCCACAATGTATAACATCCAGCTATGAGAATGATTAGCCCGTCAGTTATTTGGACATTCTCATCCCCCCCGTTAGTTTTTCCGGTATAATTTCCCACGAACAAATCACAAGGACCACAAATTGTCCGCATCTTAAACTATCTGCACAACCCAGACACCTTCTGACAAAGAATAAATGGCCAGGTCACAATAGGTCAGGTTATGTGACGTCGTAAGCTGAATCCTGATGCCAAGGATGCGGTACTCGGTGTGAACACCTCACCTCTGGCCCTGACGCCCAGGTTGCGGTACTCGGTGACAGTGATGCAGTGCGTCAGGCCGGGGCCGCACGGCTTCGGCGCCGGCAGGACGGTGACGCAGTGGGAGACGTTGGTGCCCGTGCCGGAGCTGCACTGGACGCAGCGAAGAGGGTGCCGCTGTCGGAGACAGACGGCGACGCACGTCATGCGGCGCCAGGGGAAGGACCCCGGACGGTGGCGCCACCAGCTGTCTGTGAGCCGATCGGGAGCAAGGCTTTGAAACTGAGTGAAGTGACAGAGGACGGAGCGTTTCAAAACTTATCTTGGGTAGCCAACGGGGCAGTCGTAGCACGCGTTTCATTTCACCTACGCGATGCGATAGACTGTTATAACGACGCTCACATTCTGGTCCGTCCTCACATTTGCAAAGTATCCCCATAAGTGGGCGGCGCAAAGATCGATCAGTCTTTTCAGTGTCTCCTCCCTGTCGACGCGTGGACATCCAAGACCGTTTAAAATACTCCGGCCTTGTCGAGTGCCCTGAAGCGCCACTAACACGCGCCCGACTTGCAGTCGGCGCCGCGCACGCCCACTAACTCGAGAAACGGTTCATCGCACGAGAAAAAATAGGCGTACGGGTGGAAAGTTCGCAACGAGTAAAACTCAAAACTGGCCTTATTTGTAGTTCTGGGTAATATGTAAGCAACTGACGCCCAATGTTTTTTCCAAAGCCGAGCACATAAAACCGAGAAAAGGTCTGGATCTCAAGGGCTATAATTAATGAAGTCTATGTAAAGGCACCAAAGAATACGTCAAAGTCTGCAGATGCCCATTCACGTCTAATTTCTCTGATTTGTATAATATATACGCAGAAACGTTGACTTAAAGACAGCAACAATCGCACACTGCACGGCGGGCGCCGGTGCCGAACGAAGGATGGAAAGAAAGAAAACCAGTTTTAGCGTTTCTTTATTTTGGCGGCATAAGGCTCACCAAGTAGTGTGTCTTGATGCCTACTGTTCTTGTGATAGTTTTCCGTGTTTAACTTTTGAAACATAAACGGTAGTTATCAGTCTAGACAATCGGCAGAGCTTTATTCGCAAAAGGCCTGTTTATTTCCAAAATATGTAGTCTCTGAGACTTTTGAGCTTCTTGGCATGATTCGCAACTTTGGGAGCCAATTCTGCCATTCTTATTCGTTCCAATTCATTCATTACCGACTTCGACGGCAGTGCATTTCAACATAACAGTTATTGGTGAACTGACCTCAGGTCAATGGTTGGCGGTCATTGATGCTTGCCCAATGACGGCCATTGGTTGTCTGCATCGCCTCATGCTAAAAACGTTATAAAAAATTGTCAATTTCTGAAAAAACATGTCTTGAAAAATGGTTTGACCTTAGGTCAGTGACACGGAAGTTTCCGAAAATTCCAAGATAGCATACTTGTTGCATCTATGGAGGTCTCTAATCCCTGCACGTTTAAATGCGATGCCATGTTTTTCAAAAACGTTACGGGGCGTTACATTTTCTAGGACATAGGTCCACTTAACCTGACCTTCGTCACACATCTGAGTCTAGCTGGAGTCAAAACTTTGGTACGAGGTGTAAAAATGATCCAGCAAAATGCGCACAAAGTTTCGCGGCGCTGCGTTCGTTCGTTTCCTCGCAATCGTGGAAAAACTGCAGGGAGGCCGTCAACCGGCCCCTGCCCCCACGTTCCCACCACCCCAGTCCGGGTCGGGCTTAAGAACAATTCGCCAAGCGTCGCTTGGCGCATTGGCTCACGCCAACAGGCTCCATGCCACAACACTTAGCAGCCTGTGATAAGGTACGTGAGAGGACAAGCGACGGAGCGTTTCTGCTTAAGCTTCTTTGAAAATCTTCAATCTCAGTTAGGATTTCGGCTGAGCACTTCTCGTTTCACGTCATTTCTTGAGGTGGGGATTCGCGGAAGGCGTCTTAGATGTACGGTATTATTGTATTTGGTTACTAGTTTTGTTTTGACCACTACACTGCACCGAAATGCACCTAGTTCAATCCTTTCGTCTTTTTCGTTGTCATCTAACCTCTCTGAACAAAAAGGATTATCTAGTCAAAACAAAACGAACAAAACAAACAAAATCCCAGATGGAGTTTTGTGAAATCAAAATAAAGTGGCATGCAAAACACGACAATACTTGATATATCAGACGAATATCTGCACCAATGAAAAAAAACAAATCAACAGCAAAAAAATGCCATAACTACCCCACCGACCATATTCATCCATTCTGACCGATTTCATCACTTAACAAATACATCCTCCGCAGTCCCGTATGCAAAACACATGGCCACATTCCCGTACGAAGGGCCTATCCCCACGGAGATTTCGAGAACTACCCATTCGATTTGATTGCAAGCAAAAGGCGACCAATTCTCCGCGACATAAACTAGATTTTCACCAACAGCAATGATAAATCTGGAAAATCTTGTAAGATGGTGGATACGAAAACTCAGAAATGAGATATTTTAGCCTGTGATATTTCCCGTCTTTTTAAGCCGATTTTCATTCAGCTGGCATGAATCGGGAGCAAATCAATGAGACTTTTTCCTTTAGCCTATACTTGGAAAATGGAAGGTATATTTTTGAGGACTAATCTAACAAATTTTGAAACATTTTTAAGCCCGTGCTCTATTTTTGGTAGCCATTTTTTCTACATTAAACAGTGCGCAAAAAAGTCTGGGGTGTCTCCTAACAGGGTGGCTTAGCTCCGCCCCTGGGCGAAATAAAAAAGTAAAACTTTGATGCAATACCCAGAAAGCATAAACAAGAACTCACCAAGTTTCGTGAAGTTGTCTAAAAACCTTGGAAATGGTGAGCGAAAATTCGGAGGATGTTGTATGAAGTCCTCTCATACAGGAGTAGCGTTTGAGGTATACTGGCGCAAATAGTTCGCATGGGAGCGCGTTCCTCAAATGATCACTAGCCAAAGCCGTCATGACGGTCCCATTTTCCGTACACTCAGCCACGTCCGTAGCCCCAAAAACAAGAGGTAGTTACCTGTTCTAGATGTAATGAGTAACTCATCCTCGCATAACAATGGCTAAGACAGAAACATAGTTCTGGGCCCATTCCAGTGCCAATGTCAAAACACCAGAGGAAGCGTCACATCACTGAACAGCTGAAAAGGCATATTGTTATTAGCATTATTTCCGTGTGGGACACTGACGGCCATTTGCAAATTTCATCATTGGCGGGCGACAGAAACAACAGGTTCTCCTGGGCCCCGTGCCGCCGTGCCCTACCTTTCACGGCTCATGCGAGATTTATGAGCACTATCTGGCCAGATGTTTCGAACGAAATTGCTCCCGATTTGGGTATGCATGGGCGAGGGGTGATCGCAAGCAGAAGGGACTACGGTTTGCACAAAAAACGAGTCCCAACGCTGTCGACTTCAAACTTTCGAATCAAATACGCAAACACAAAAGGAACGCCGTTTATGGTGCGCTGTTAGGTTTTCCACATCCTTCCAAATAACGTCTTCGTTGCGATCGCCTGTGCTACCTGCATCCGTAGCTCAATTTCCGTGCGATAGTCATCGCGGCGAGGTCATAGATTCGCGCCAGGAGGCAAACTGGATATCGACCATGTGCATGACACCTCATGATTTCACGATACCACCGCAGCTTTCAGAATCGGTTCCAGCCTATCTGCACACGGTCTTCCCATCAGCCCGGCGAAAATCCTCTCATCAAGAACAAACTGGATCTTGGAAATTTCGTTAAGGATAAGATTTTGTAACTATTTGACTTTGTATGGATTTTTTCCGAACGTCCAACTTTAAGATCAGGTTTTTCGTGTGACTGGCGACTACGTGACATGAAATAAAAACATTCCGCGGTTCTCCAAAACAAAACAACTCATCTCCATGGCAACGCCACAAACAACATCGTCCAACATCGCCTTTCGAATGGCCATCCTCCGTCTCGTCAGCGCCCGGGAACGGCCCGCAGCAGACTATCAAGAACAACTATCCCACGGCAACGCTGTCGGCCCGGCACCAGCTGTCCATAAATCAGAACAGATAGGCGGAGCGGGCCGGTCTACGGGACCTGGGCGACCTCGAAATGGCCCCAGGGCGGCGGGGCCACAGATGTCACGTCGCAGTCGCGGCCGACGGCTCGTTGGGCCATGTTGTGGAACGCGTCTGCTTCCTGTCGGAGCTATTTTGCGGCAGTTCCGGCGAAGCCATTTTCGCGCTGCCATGTTGGAGCCGAGGCCATCTGTTACCGTGCATGTGGGTGTAAGTGAGATCAACGTGTATGTACTCGGGGTTGACGGTAAAGTCGCTTGCTTACATTTGGTTGCATTACCTCTGATTAACCCGCGCCCAGCCGACACCCTGACGTGGGCGGACGGGGCCCATCGAAACGTCCCCCCCCCCAGGAGGGGGGAAGACATTTCGACGCCCCCTTCTATCTCGCGAACAGAACGTCGGAGAAACAGAAGACATGTATCATCGGAAAGGTCGTCATGAGTACGTTCTAAATTGCTTTGAAAATTCGGGCAATTTTGAAAAGGAATGCAACTTTTGTCCTATATATGTATCAAATATATTTATATTTTTTGGAAGAGCTCTGCCTCCGCCTCTAACTAAGATAGAGCAACTCTGAGCATGCCAATAGAAAACTAATACAAGGTGCATTACGGTGGCATATAACTTATAATATGCGTATCATCACATATTGTATCAGGTTACCTGATATGATGCCATTTTCATTCCGCTATATTTGTGAGGTTTTGAACGTTGCTGGTTAGTTATGGTCCATTTAGGCGTCCAAAACAGTGGCACTGATTTGTACGATAATATTTTAAATACCAACAGACCAGAACACCAATGGACCGACGCGACCTAACCTGGCTTTGTGACCTGACCTAACATTCCTCCTTTTTCTGAGCTGTATTTTGTTTTCTTCCGAGAATACAAACATTGCAAACAAAAGGGCGACGAATACCTTTGCATTAAAGCTTCTAGGGCTCCGCAGCTGTGACCAATAGGGCGTCATACAAGGTCCATCATATGACCTGACCTGACGCAAGATCATGACATGTTTCGATGCACGCTTTGGTTTCATATTTTTATGACTAGATCTGCCACTGCCTCGCAAAATAAACCAGAAAAATAAAGCCAGAAATCTGGATATGAAGCAAGCTCCTACCACGATGACCTAGCATGACTCCAAAGGACTTAAGGTTACATCACAGCATGGCCGCGTTTTGGTGCAAGTTTAGACTGCAAAATCGACCTCAGTGCTTATCCTTTAGCCCATAGTATATCAAAACGGGATTTAAGACTTTTTTTTGCTAGCTAAATATGTCCTGACATAGCCCAATGAACATTCATGTGGATCAACACTATTTGTCGTACAGTTTCTACCACGATGACCTCTCATGACCTCAGGCGACCTAAGGTCATTTCACCGCTTGGAAACGTCTTCATGCAACTTTGGACCGCAAAATCGACCTCAGTACCCATTTTCATCCCAGGAATCATCAAAACGGGATTCTGTACTTCTTTCTGCTACATCTCCCAAAATGTGACCTCATCTGACCTCATATCCCTTCATTTGGGTCAACACCATTTGCTGTGTTTAGTGACTTCCCTGGCCCAGGAATGCATTTCAGGTGAATCATCATCATCAGGTTAATCATCAAATTCAGGTTAATCATTATTCATCAACATAATCATCACAACCTGAAGAAACGGTCCAAAACCATTAAAAATAGGGAAAGGGGGTGGAAAACGAGCCGACCTCCGGTCACTGACCTTGGCAACAAAGTCGAGATGGCACAGTCCTTAGGACCGCGTGACTTGCAAAACACTTCTTTTAATCGGTGGTTAATGTCATTTACGTGACCCAAGTCAGTGACCTAACACGGCCAAACTTTGAAAATTCTACGGGATATGGACAAACGAAGTAAAAAAGACACTGAAAATTTCAGCGCACTGCGCGCCCTGGTATTTTGCTATCACTAAAAGTTCTTGGTGCGAGGTGTCGAAACACCCCCTCCCCCCGCCCCCCAGCCCTCCCCCCGTTGGGCGAGGGTTAATCCTTTTCCTGGGAGAGGGCTACAGAAAATTTCCTCCGGTTTTTTTTTGCTCGCCATTTCCATTTTTTTTCTTTTTGAAGCAGCCCGACGAAACGCGGCCACTTTTCTTATGTATTCTTTCTACGTATAATGTCAAAATTTTCACAATTCCCTTTGTCCAGGAACGGAGTCTTGAGCTAGGCTAAGTTTTTGGGAGGCACCTTGGCCATTTTAAAACACTGCTGAAGGTAAAAGAAAAAAGATGGCCAAAAATAGAGTTTTTAAGATAGAATTTAAAACTTTATCGTTTTAGTGTAGAGGCATATAACTGGGTTATGATGCAAGAACTGTTGACATGAGATTACATCACCAGATCAGTTGAATGTCAAAGGTCGGAATTTGGTTTCATGTGCAGATGTTTGACGTAAATTTTCTGAATAAAAAAATCTGAACGTATAAGACTCAGTGTTGTGCTCCTTTTTTCCAAAGTTTCATGTTGATATCGGGTTGGGCAATGGAGCTATGACTTAAAATGTCCGAGCGCAGAAGTAAAATGTACCCTATCTCACGACGGCCATAAACAGGGCGTTTAGAAATATTCTCAATTCAAAACTACTGGAATCTTTTTTAATACTAAGGAATGAGCCCAAGGCCATTCCATGTGACATCGAGGTTATTTGTGCTCAGTATTGCCCTCTCGCCACCTATGTCAACATTATACAAACATTGTATTATAATTTGTATTTGCCAAGTATAAAATGAATAGCAGAAGCCAAAAAGTATCCTTCCGTTTCCCAAGTTCTGTGACTGTCCATTGAGAATTTGAAACGTATGGGCCCGCAGAAAAAAAAAAAGAGTAAAAAAAACTGATCAGCTCTCGATTAAATCAAACTGCATAAAGATCGGTCCGTAAGCCTCAGAGTTAAAGCAAGTCAAGAATTCCCCATTTCCAATTTTTTGTGCCCATCCGTATTCATTCCTCAAAAGACTTTCAAAACCTCCCTTAGTGAAAGGCAGTTAACGTCATGGAGAATCCATGCCCTGTTTTGCGATCAAAGCAAACAGGTAGCTATCGAGATCGGGGAGGCAGGGGATGAATGAGCCACCCCCCTCCCCGCCACATACGGGAATGCGTCCTGGCGTTATGGGTACAGGAACAGGCTAAAATTATATCTATATTTAGTTCAAGTCCACTGAAAATTTCACACAAAATTAGTACCACAGGCACTTTGTTTATATATATATATATATATATATATATATATATATATATTATATGTACGCTAGTTCAGTGCAAGCGACTAGCAAAATATGAAATGTGTTTCACCATGTATATGGGTGTAGTTTCATTTCCTTTTCCGGGTGCTTTAGCACACCCCAGTGTGGATCGGGCGCCCCAGAGTTTCGTGAATAACATCGGATCATATGGGATGAGCACCCATAACGATCTTGAATTTCCCGAAACAGTGCACAGGTGGGCACATCCAATTCATTTCAGAAAGCTGCATTCCTGACGTTCGTTTTAGTCTGACAGGGACGGAGAAATCCACCCCAGCTCGCGATTTTTACAAGGTTTGGTTTGCTATGAAGAACAGCGGGCCCCTTCATCGCGAGTTTTCCCCACCAAATACACGGAAAGTACTAATAAATTAATGCAAAAAAGAGGCTCCAATGTTTCACAGCACCTGCGTGAACTACGCGGGAGGAACTATGCGATGTCGTTCCACACTAGGCAAGTTTTCGCTCTGAGACGAAAGAAAACACGACCAAACTGTCTGACGCAACATTGCTTACGATCAGCAGCTCGGAGCCAGACCACCTCCCCCGCCCCCTCCCGACGCCTCGATGGTCTGGCCTGTTTCGGAGCTGAGCAGCCGTCGTCCTCGCTCAGCAGGCGTTACGGACCAGCTCCACTCCAGGACAGGAACGGACGAGTGTCAGACCGCCGCTAAACGACGGCAGACACCAGACTCGAGCGTCCGACTCGCAGCCACCATCCCATCGCGCGAAGTGGGACTGGAGAACGACTCCCGTCTGCCACCGCCACATCCGGCCAGCTGGCAAAACGCGGCGCGTGAGATTGGCTGCGCCGCGCGAGTAACTCATTCCCTCCACGGGATGGTTAGGCTTGTTCGTTTAGGAAGGCGGACAAGAACGGTGTCGTGGATCCGTCTTACGGTGCTACCACGATGCTGATAAATATTTCAAGCCGTATCATATCATATCATATATCATATCGTCACTGTTGGATTTGTTGGCATACGTGTTTAAACGGTCATCAAATACCATCATGAAAAACATGTGATTCTGTCTGAATTCAGCGATCGATCGTCGGCAGTGGGCTGCGTCGAAAAAGGAAAAACAAATCGGCAGCAAAGGCGTGTACAACTAAAGCCTTACACGACGGAAGATGATACTCTTAAGAACAAAGGCATGAACAACGCTAACAGCATCAACGACTTCCAGGAGGAAGTTTCACTGAAATAACAAGTTACCGCCTTCCTAAACGACCGAAAATTCCTCGAACTCTGCTGTCCAGCTGTCGTACTGCACGTCCTGTTTCAACGTCTGATTAAGCCATAAATTGAAACTCAGAACGGTTGCTAGCGCTTGGCCGAACCCAACATGGTTATGGGAACACAGGGGCAGTGTATCTCATTGTTATTTTTATTTAGTTTTATATTTTTGCTATGTATTTATTTCATTTAATTAGGAATAATTATCCAGGTCTATAGCTGGGTACATTGCAGGCATCCGCAGGCAAGCAAACAGTCAAAAATGGCTAACCCTATGCGATTCATCTATCTGCGTCACTGCGTCGGAAGCCACAGTGACAACACCGTCACTGGTGTAGCAATGCTCGGAGTTGCTGTCCCTGCGAATGTATGTAGCAGCTCACCTGGAAAAACTGCAACATCTTCACACAGACTGGAAATTCAAGTGACGAAAAAATGTGCAACGATGTCATAAAGAGATTCAAGACAGGTCCTTTTTAAATCATGGCCGGAAATCTGTGCACCAGCAGTGCTGAGACTGGAGCTATCAAATGAGATGTCTGATTTGATTAGCTGCAAAATGTTTTCAGCAACAGCGAAAACATTTTTGGCGTCAATTTCACAAGGTGCTTGCGACTGCGAAACCTAATAACTACACGATGTTGAAAATTTTCTTTGATGCTATAATTTCACGGGTGATCACTGATCAGATGACGCCACTGGAATTTGGGTTAGGAATGGCTGACTACAGGGGTAGACAGTTTGTGACGGCGAGTAATCCTCCAGTGCATATATTTCAATACGTGAACTCCAAGCAATCCCAATGCTACTGCTTATGTCATACCTCTGAACTGTCTTTTCTGTCGACTGCATGTGCAACCCTTTCTTCTCCCTTTTCTTACCTGTTTTAAATCGATGCAACTAAAATATGATCCGCATGTAGGCAATCTTTGTCACATATGGCAGCATGTACAACGTTCCGTACATGTTACCGTTTCGTATTATGTACTCAAATGAAACTGCTGCTGATCAGCGATTCATTCTGGTCGATGATGCAATGCAGTACCTCGCTCTTCTTGAATCAGCCATGTACCATTTTCCCCATATTAGGGCAGTAACAGTTCTTTCCTTCTCTTTAAAATGGCACCAAACAATGCCAGTGGAAGACCAAACACAGGTTCTTATGATTTTGATCTCTTCTAGGCCATTTGAGGTCAATGACCTCAGGGGAAGCTTATTGGCCTGATACACCTTGTTCTGTAAAAACTTGCTTTCTAGGGTGTTTAAAATTATCTTGATATGGTACACGTTGCGGTACAATGTACAGGTGTCAAGGAGAAATGGATCAGACGTGTTTTACCTTCGGTTCTTCATAACTTTCGAATTCCTGTATCAGAAACCATTCAAATATCAAGAGATTCTAAATCTTTGTAAATGGTAGAGCCTTTTCTTTTTTTCAGTTTTTCGATGAGACTTACCTTGTTTTCCGCAAAAAAACACACTTACGCATGGTTTTGCATTACCCCATATGATGTCCCTTCCATTCGTCATTGACAGTTTCGAGGCATTCGGTGGATTGTGTATATAATCAAGTGTCACCGGCAAGACTACCTGTGTGGCGCACGACAAGCAAAGTATGCTTCTTTGCCACTACTTTTCTTTCATGAATTTCCCTATACAACTGGATGTTAATCGGTGTACGATAAATATCTTGAAAATTTATGGAATATGTTAAGATATAAACTAACGCTCGTATTTCATTTTTTTGCATCTGAACAATTACATGTTTGAAGGTCGCGTGCACCCATGGTATTCTTTACTTCGATTAACGAATGGTAAAACACTCTTGAAAAATAGGTTTCAGAGCGACAACATACCTCCCGAAATAGTAATGCGCAAGATAGGATATGCTGGCAAACACATTGCAAATGCAAATGCCATGATATTTGAAGAATTGAGCTATCTTTTAATGAAAACTACATGATTCGGTGCCCGCTGGTTGGGCCATTATCAGCCTCCGGAAAGTGTCATGGCAGGGGCTTACAGCGCCAACCTCTCAAGGAGCGAGTTCGTGCCTGGAACGGCCGCAAAATGGCCTCATCTGCCTCCCAAAAAACGGCTCCTGGAGTTATTTGTGGTGGATGCAAGACGTTCAAATAATGATCTTAAGTGTAAACGGAATATACTGGAAAAGCCAAGGAATTTCAGCGTCAGAACGAAAATCGTTTGGTCCAGGAAACAACGGGGGTGGGGGACCGAAGAGACCCCTCGTGAAAATACGGTTAACGGATGTGAACATCTCGCAGTGAGCACTTATTTCGCTGCACAAGTCCTAGCCAAAAGCCGATTAAGCGCCCGCGCAGCCGACGAAATGTTAGTCACTTGTCCCAAAAGGATACTACCACGGTCAACCGTGGGACCACCACTGAAGTTTTCCACAGTCTCGTGCTATTAAGCACTGCAGTACGACATTTTCCGGAAGCCAGGTGACTGTACCTTGATGCGTCTTCCTGCCGATAGTTTCCCCTCTCTGCAGAAGCCAGCAGGTAAATACCAAAATTGTCGGCCTCATTCTGCCCGGCTGACGTCACATGTCCGTCACAGTATCACCTGTGGATCAGAACAGAATCAGATCGGAATCAGATCATCCGTCGGCTACGTTGTACTCGTACGACGTCACATCCCAAAACGGAATCCGATTATTCGTCCACCTGTCCAGTTTGGCAACCAGGCTTTGTGGACCTTCGTTTGGAAGACAAAAATCCGATTTGGACAAAGTTTTGTTCTACTTATGCACTCTCTTCACGATACAGAAATCTTCCAATGTATCTACACAGCCCGTCCGTCGCCCTGACGGCTGGTGCATCTTTCCGAGGCGCGAAAGAATGACCCCCACCGCATTCATAAAAAAAACATCGCAGCTGGATTTAATGCGCACCTCACAGCGGTTTTCGTTCTGCGCAAGCTGCAAGTGCCCCAAGAATACCCCCCCCCCCGAAAAAACCTGCTAGCGCCACCATTTCTTACGCCGTCAAGAGCTCAAATCTGTGCGTCGGTGCTTGATACAGACAAAGAAAAACATCACGCAGTAACTGGCAAGGGGGGGATGGCGAAATACCCCAGGCAATTGCCAGAACGACATTCGTGAACCCGAATTACGTGTCGGAGTCGCCATTAGTAGCAGTTCAGCAGTTTTCAGTTGGTCAGTTATTATAATTATCATCGCGAAATCATCGTTATCGTGAACATGGTCCTTCCAGCCACTGCCATCGTCTCACTACATCATCGTCTGCACATCACCAGTATGCACACAACGTCAGCCTGACGTGGGGGCGACGTCTTCGAAAGCAGTTCTCGAAGTTGGCGCAGCGGGACCTCGACATTCGCGCCTCCGCGTCAGTCTGCTCCCCGTTAACCCGCTGCCTCGCCAGGCCAGAACACAAAGGGAGCCGCTCAGGAACGCCGAGTGTTTACCACGGAGCGCTCCAGTAAGGAGGGAAACGAAGCCGCGCTGCAGCAGAGCGCCCCTTTCCGTCTGATGGGAATGCAGAGTCCGAAACGCCAGCTCGGCCGCGGACGGTATTCGGCTTGGAATGAGTTCATTCTCTCGGATGCTGCTGAAGCGTGGCTTTCAGTGCGTTGCAATGAAGCGTAGCGGAAATGGGACGAGGGGCATCAACAACGTTTAAGCTTTTGGACTAGTTTTACGGCCGATTTTTGGGCCAATTTTTTGCGTCGATTGACACGTCGGTACGTTGTTCACTTGCGGCGGTGCCCGACCTTTGGCTTCCATGCAGATAATTGGCGCAAACGACGGCAGGTCGAAAAATGGTGGCACAAGATAACGATAAAAACATGTCGCCTTAACAGCATCAGTACTGACGCTATTCGTTCAACTAGTCTCGTGGCACGTATGAATATGCGAACTCCACGCAATGCCGACGATAATGATGATAAACTATTTCACATGAACTTCTTGACTGGGACTGAAACATAATTTTTACACACACTGTCCTCCTTAACTACGCTACTGACAAAAGAAAAGGAACTGGGCTAAACATGTCTGTTTTTCGGTTTTCCATTTTCCGTTTCCTGTGCTTCTGATTTGGTCTTTTTCGAATCCGACCAAATCAAGCATTCGGTTGTACCGAATGCCTGATTTGGTCCGAAATGGTGGTGAAATGGTGGTGGTCCGAAATGGTGGAGAAAGCAACCGAGACAGCTGTGCACCATTTTGTTTTCGTTTTAATCCGCAGGCAAAATACAGCTGACATTTCTGAGCGCCGCCGAAATGTGGTCACCACTTTCCACTTAGGGGACGGATGTAAATCGACTAATGAGTCCACATACACAGAACAGCGCCTCTGTATAAATCGAGTCGCAACGTGATATACACAGAACAGGCCTCCTGTGCAAATCGACTCAGATCTATCGCAAGCATGAGTAAATCAGAGAAGTATATATATAATGATACATACGATTGTATATATATATATATATATATATATATATATATATATATATATATACAGATAAGTGAAAAAGAGACACCATTCTGTGCAAATCGAGTCGCGATGTGATTTGCACAGAAACTGTTTTTATTGCAAATCGACTCAGATCTGTCGTGATTTACACAGAGGAATCGTTCTGTGTAAATCGCGTAGTGACGGGATATGCAAAGGAGGGCTGCTCTGTATTAACTGCGTCGTGACGTGATATACACAGATGAGCTGTTATATGCAGATCACGTTGTGACGCGGTCTACCCAGGGGGGATCCTCTGTGTATATCACGTCGTTACGCGATGGACACAGAGGGGCTGGTAACCTAACCTAACCAAAATTCACCTGATCTAATTCATTCAAAGGGTCAGCTATCATCATACAGTTTTAAGAGCATCACAACGAAAATTTCTCTCATCACATTACTCGAACGTGGGCAAAATTCGTACGTAATGCGCAAGCACAGTGGTGACACCACAAATCTTTGGAGATTTACTCAAGAGGTGTGTTCTGCGTAAATCGACACGAAAAGTGCCGTGAGTCACACAGGGGGAATGTTTTGTGTAAATCGAGGCAGAGTCAATATACCAAATCCCTTCCCTCGGCTCTCAGTCTAAGAGGGCCGGCCGGCCTTTCAGCATGGCACCGCAGGGTGCAGTCGTGTGAATGCTTATTGTCATCGCCGGAATGGGAAGTGTTCGCTGCACACACAAAAACTCTCCTTTGAGTGAAGAGGATGAGTAAGTGTGTTGGGAGGAGTTCTCGCGAACAGATGTAAAGGAGAAAATGCAAACCAGGTGCTGCTCAGCAGGCGTGATAGCCTGTGGCTAGGACGCATTAAACACGCCGCATGATGACGTGTTCACGAACATCACGAGCAGACTACGTCAGTGCCCAGTCCCCGTCAAGAAAGTCGTAGCACTGTCCTCAGCCTCAGACCGGGTGTGGTGAATGGTCCCTGTAAATGACCGCTGAGCTCCCTGCTAAGCGATTCTCGCACAGTTACCACTCTTCCCGTTATCTTTCATGCACTTCCTGGAATTGTGCACCAGGCGCGGCTCTACAGTTCCGCTTCCTCCCTGCTTTAGATTCTCTGAGCCGGATTTTCCGCCATTTTGAAGCAACTCCCTGCTTCGTGCGTGCGAAAAACAGCTGAACGTGTCTTCTACGCACCTTAACCCACTCCCAAACACTGATTTCTGATCGAATCCCGGATGCTTCATGCTCCAACATGCTGGTATCTAGGCGTATGCCAGCATGATCAACAGCTTAATAAAAAAAACGAACAAATAAACTTACGAGGATTTTTGGCGCGGAAATAACACCACTACCCCACCAAACTTGGCGGGGACCTTTACCAGGTAGTACGTCGTCAGCTAAACGTCTCCAAGGGTTTTAGGGCAAAAGTTCGTATCGCAGAAGTTCCACGGACTTAAGTTCGTCGGACAAAAGTTATTCGTGCTCAAGTTCGCCGCGTTAAAGTTCGTCCAAGGCAAAAGTTCGTCTAGGACAAAAGCTCGTCGTGCAAAAGTTCGTCCTGAAAAAATTCGTCCACAGCAAAAGTTCGTCTGGGGTAAAAGTTTGTCGAGGACAAAAGCTCGTCTAGGACAAAAATTCGTCTTGCAGAAGTTCGTCTAGGGCAAAAGTTCGTCTAGGGCAAAGGTTCGTCTGGGACAAAAGCTCTTCTTGCAGAAGTTCGTCTAAGACAAAAATTCGCTTAAAGCAAAAGTTCGTATGGGGGAAAAGTTTGTCTAGGACAAAAGTCCGTCATGCAGAATTTTGTCTAACACAATAGTTGGTCAAGGGCAAAAGTTCGTCCAGAACAGGTTTATCTCGCTGATGGTCAAGGTTCGTACTGCAAAAGGTTCGTATCGCAAAGGTCGGAGGAAAAAAGTTCATAAGGGAAAACATTCGTAAGGGGAAAGGTTCGTAATCAAGGGCTGATAAACTTAAGGTTCCTATCGGAAAAGGAAGGGGCCTAAAACAGTAACCTAACCTAACTTCCTAACCTTTTGTCGTAGACGAACTTTTGTCCCAGACGAAACTTTGTCCTAAACGAATTTCTCCGAGACAAAGTTTTGCCCTAAACGAACTTTTGTTTCAGACGAACTTATGTCCTATACGAACTTTTGCTGGACAAACTTTTGTCCTAGACGAACTTTTGTCCTCGACGAACTTTTTCTATACGAAATTTCGCGAGAACTTTGGCCTTAGACGAACTTATGTCCGATGAACCCTTGTCCTTATGAACTACTACCAGACGAATTATTGCCCTACGAACTTCAGTCCGACGAACTTCTGCCCAAAAACAGTCTCCATGTACTATTTCATGGCGGGCCCCTGTCACCGAAAGGTGCAGGCGCCTTATGACATGTATGCCAAGCCGCCCACGCCTCAAGGAACAAACATCCCACCTAACAGGGATCTGGAAGGGAGCCACAGATGAAGCCGACCATTGTCGGATAGGCACTGCGGCAGCGGAGATGGGAACATTTTCTGCGGAGATGAAACCGTTTCTATCGGCCTCAGTCGGAAATACTTACGCTGATGTAAAGCTAATGGAGATCTGTATCCAGAACAAGTTCAAAACTGCAAGCTAGCCACATCTATACCGAGATCATCCCCAGAAGGTACACACAAGTCCAGACATTTCAAATAATTGGCCTTGGCACACACGTGACAATTACAGTGGAATATGAGCACAGCTAAGACGTACAACGGTACACAAATCTTCGCATTCATGAAGAAATTGACATTACGTACATGAGCTGCACAGAAAGAAAAAAATTTCGGAATGGTAGTTGCTGGCATTCCCGTTAATATTTGGGGCGTTTCTCCCCTGCAACGCCCCACAGCAGCAGGGTTATGAATACATTTTGTAGAAGTGTCCCGTTTACTACGTGCAACAGTGACCACATCTGTGGTAGAAACGATGAGATGAGCGAAGGCAAGGTGGGGGGGGGGACAACTCAGTGACATTTAATTTCTCCGGACCCGTGAATTAACGCCAGAAGAGCACCGCATTCGACAACCGTCCCGGCGACTTGTGCGGAAAAGGCCATATACGAAGGAAAATTTCCCCTGGGGGAAAGGGTGAACGGGCAAACCCCGTATGTCATTTCTTTCAGTGCATCGCTCAAGTGGTTGTGTTCGCTCCCTAAATTATGGAGAGCAGCCATCCCAACATAACAACTTTCATCACTCCTGCAAACTATCGTTGCACGCAAAGAAGCCACACGGAAAAACGAATGCCCCGCACTCTTCGTCAAACTGTGGCAGAGCACGTGCGATGACAGAAATGCTGAAATTTCATCGAGAAAATGAGCCTCACACTTAGATTTTCCACATGTTGAGGCTCAAAACAGATACCAAGCGTATAATCCAGCGATAAAACCATCACGCAGCATCGGTGAAGAGAGCAGATTTAGAAAAAAAACATCGGGAAGTGGTGTGACCCGAAGAGATTCTTGAAATAGTGCAGAAGCAAGGACGTAGCCAAGGGGGGCCATGAGGGCCATGGGGTCCCCCCGAGCTAAGTGGTCTACACCAGAAATATAGCGATTTCGCATGAATACAGAATAACAATCATACACATGTTCCAAAACAAACATAATATGTATTCCTGTGCATTAAATATGAGGTTAATTACGCAAAGTTGCTGCCTTTTCCCATAAATTTCGTCATATGCCAGTGGCATATAACAAAATTCGACAATTGCCCCCTTCCCCCGAGGAAAATCCTGGCTACGTGCCTGTGCAGAAACTATGGCATTAAACGCAACTCGGTTACACATGCATGGTTGGGCACTCCTGCTTACCCATCAACGGGTATGGAATAAAAAACATTCCGAATCCAAAAACTACAAATCCAACCTACCCAAAAAACTACCAATCCAGTTATCTATATGCAAAGTCATGGGTGAGGTTTTCGGAAAATGATTGTAGGTACCCAAAACGCATATGGGGACATCCAGATCGTATCGGGGGACAGGGGAGATGAGGAGATACCTATAATATATACAGGAGATATCTATATATATAGGAGATATACAGGGGAGATATCCGTATCGGAGGGGGGGAGAGGGGAGATGGTCGTGACCTGCATTTATGCCTAAAGTTCAGAGAGGTGAGTTTGAAAAGATATTACGGGCGGTAAATTACGGAAGGATAACTTCCGTACATCACAGATGGCCTTATGGCGGCGAATCCTTAGAGGGAATATATCTGGTTTTCCGATATCCCAAAAACGCACTCCGAGGAATATTTAGGATTGGTTATGGATTATCATGTAAATGAAAAATGCATGATGGCCATCTTTGACCAATGTTTCATGCATTCGAGATTATTGCATTTATCGACAGTGATAGTGCAGGCGAAATACAATATACAATACTAGAGGAAGGAGCCAGTCGGCGAACGGAAAATACGTAGGTAAACCTTGGACACACCCGATGCTTACCCAACACTCTACCTTACCGTACCAGGAGTAGTTACAAACGGCAGCGACGATTGTTTTGACAAACAACACTAACGTATTTCAACCTATTCACGTATTACATACCTGCGAGGAGGTTCGAGGTACTGCAGTGGAACCTGCCTGACTCCATGATGGCCGCCGTCATAATTTTGGTGTTCAACTGTAGTGAGCTTCGACATCGCTGAGGCCAACGATACGCTAACCCGATTCATAGGCGATTTTATTGTTGGAAAGAAAATGTGGTAAATAGATTAAACTTGGGCTGGCAGCTAGCGTACTCACCTACGTCAGTAAAACACGAGCAAACGAGAGCGAGTTGGCAAAAATGAATGGCACCTACTCTGGTTCATAAAAATGTCCCCTTCAGCCGTACTGGCAGTTAAAAATCACGATTTGACCAGATATACTCCCTTTAATGGAGGACCTTTCTCCAGGACCCGGCTTGACATGTTACTTGGAGGGAAGTGGGGAAAAGCAACTGGTGGGTGACAATGGAGTAAATGAGTTCCAATTAATGTTCACGAAGCTGATTTCAGGTGGTTAACGTCACGGGACTGAGAATATAACTATCTTTCATTATTTAAACATAATTTAAGTTGTTTGTGCTCAAGTCGTATTGTGGGTGCCCATTACCACTTTCTGGGTGACGGGGCAACCACAGAGATAGGAAAACACACCCCTGTGCACAGCAATGTAAAACATAACCCCTCCCCATCACAGCCTACCACAAACGTACTTGACGATGAGACGATGCCGATTTACTCACAAACAGGCTTCGGACTCTGCCAATTCCTTGCCTCGGATGTCGCACCTCGTCCTTGCCGGTCCTCCCCGTTCCCCGGGGCGTTAGCGACAGCCCGGGGTCAGGGGTCAAGTCCTTCTGCTTGGAGTCGGAACAGCGCCGCCGGCGGTGGCGTCCTCGGTGGTCACGTGACGACCGCAGTCGGTTTCCGCCGGCGACTGGCGCCGCCGAGGACCGGCTGCGAGCCTGGCGCCGCCTGGTGGGCGTATCAGCGACAGAGGGAGACGACCGACTGACGCCCGACGAGACGCACGGCCTGACGTAAAACTAGTCGGCTTCCGACTACGACGCTCATGTTCAGTTCTGACTGATGCGACGAAAAAGAACGCGGAACAATCAACGGCAGAAATCGGACTTAGCTGGTCCTGGGCGCACGATTTGTTCATGCTTCATTCGCATGGGTGTAACCTCTAAGGCGGCTTGTGGGAACACATGCCTCGCATTTTCCAAAAACGGCGATTTGTTCCCCTTCCACTAATTTGAAAGGTATCAAATAAGTATTTTCCATTGGCAGCATGATTTCTTGAACCTGGGATTTTAACAAAAGGGGTTTAAACGCAGGCACGTCGCTAGGATTTTCCTCGGGATTGGGGGGAGGGGAACTGCAAAATTTCGACATACGCCACTGGCATAAGACGGAATTCATAGGAAAAAAACAATAATTTTGTGTCACTGACCTCATATTTTACCCTCAGCAATACATATGTTTGTTTTGCAAAATAAATATGGTCGCTATTCCGTATTCCTGCGAAATCGCCACATATCTAGTGCAAACCGCCTGGCCGGGGGGAGCGGACATGGCCCCCTTGGCTACGTCCCTGTTGAAACCGCAGTTCGTCATGCAACACCCGAAAAAAGTGGCCCTCCGCCCTATTTTTGGTGGATCGCAGTTAGCTGGTCCTCCCCCACCCAAATTTCTGTACCCGTGTCTATTCGAGCTGCTTTTGGAATTCCAGAGCCATCGATTGTGATAAGCTAATTCGTGGCTTTTTGCGCCGCCTCCAACAACGCAACGAAGGCTTCCGTGGGTACCCATATCCACGTCGGTGATTTCTCACCAGGCACGTAAGTGATTCAGAATCAAATCCAAAATTATTCTGATTCTCCGACTTTTCCCATGTATCAGGATCAGAACTGACTTTCTTTATGACAGCTGTAAATGAAAATCAGAATCACCTTTTGGTCCAGGAATCAGAACCGAATTCATTCCCTAATTTGTTGGGAATCGATCCCATGAATTCATTCCTTTGACTTTTTACTTTTGTGAAATATTTCTTTTACTGTTGCCATGCAAATGTTCGCATTGTACACGCTTAAGTGACGTATGAATTATACATGCCTATGGTTGGAGCCAAGGCCGTTGGAGGCTATTTCCTATTATTAACTTATCTTTGCAATTTTCTGCTCATAGAAAAGGGACAGGCTCCCTCTGTCACAGAAAATCTGTCCAGCCCGTCTCCAGCCCAGCCCGATTCCCAATCCATATTTCGAGTATGCAGACCCCAAAGGCAGACATATTATTATCCAAAAATAAGTGACCAGAGAATATGTGGCAGAAGCAGCATCAGTAAGTTGCACAAAACACCCAAGCACAGTTTTTCAGCTTTCGCATGGAACTGAAACGTGAAATGTCGGAATTAAACAGATTCGCTGGAGTTAGAAAATGGTCTTTAATCCTATTCCCCGCAGGGGGGGCTGAATCCGCCACCCTCGTTTTTTTTTGCTTGACAATCCAGGCTTTTAACGCAGCTTCACGAAACTTGGTCACTTTTCCTAGCTATTTTTTCCAGGTGCCATGACAAAATTTCAGAACTCTGTTTTGCTCAGGGGCGGAGCCAGGCAACGTTTTTGGGAGGCACCTCAGGCCATTTTTGACCATGTTGAGGGTAACAGGAAAATGTCTGCCAAAAACAGCGTTTTTAAGATAGAACTTAGAACTTTATATGGCTGTATAGCTAAATAGTTGGGCAATGTGCAGATATAATTTGTTCATCTGAGGTCACTTTACAAGGTCAAGGTCAAAATTCAAAACTTGGTTTTATTGCAGTAATTTCGGCGCTATTTTTTAAAATGTCAAACCCGTAAGCCACGTGATGTAGAACGATGCCCTCTACTTGTGTATCAAGTTTCAGCTTGATATCAGGTTGGGCCATGGAGCTATGACCTAAAATGTCAGTGCGCGTGCCCTATATAGCAATAGCCGTAAAATTAAATTTTTGAAATAGAGTGAATTCAAATGATTGAAAACGTTTACAGATAATATTCAATGCACACAAGATCGTTCCAAGTGACGCCAAGGCCACTGGAGGTCATTGAAGGTCAAAGGTCACAACTTAATCTGAACAACGTGTGACCATGACAGTTCCACCTTTTTTTCATGTCCCGGCACCGCCTATGCTAACATTATACAAACAGTGTAATGCAATTTGTACTTTTTTAACATAACATGGCTAGCAGAAGCCAAAAAAAGTGCTTTTAGCGTTTTTTGTTCATTAAGTTGTTGAATAACTAATCCCCCTATTTTTAAAACCCTGTGAACGCCCATGAATTTTTTCAAAATTTCAGATGTGTGTACCAATGGTAAAAGTCCTATCCATAATCTCTCGATTCATGCCAATTTCATCGAAATCGGTTCATAAACAACGGAGTTATAAGAAGTCCAAAGATACCCCTGATTTTGACATTTTTGCCACCCTATATCTACACCTTTCAAAATTTTGAAAATTTATTTTTATTAAAATGGAGTTTACGTCCACGAATCCGCCCCCCTGCGGGGAATCGACCATACCGTCTAGCCCTCCGGGAATAGGGTTAAATCAAAATCCAAGTGATTCACTGCGTTTTCAGTGTGACTCACAGTCGGAATGAGGATCACCTTCTCGGGCCGTCACCATTTCGTGGATCGCTAAGAGCGATGCCGCCAAACGAAATGCATTCAGTCAAACATAAATTGCCACCACTGTTGCCACCTCACGTCACAAAACCTACAAGAAACCACAATAAACGCAACAGAAAACGCTCGTGATAAAACCAAGGTCTTCTTGAAGTTTAACATCAGCAGCATCACCCGACTGCACAACAACGTCTGATGATTTCCCCAAAAATTACCACAGTCTTTCAGAGCAAGTCTCATTCATCTAGCAGCTGCCTGAACGTTGCCACCCAACACAAAGTAACTTATCATGTATCATCTGAGAACATTCAGCGGAAGAAAGGGCGTACGACGCAATGGCAGACTTGTTCGGGAAGACGCAATTCAGAAGATGGAGGTGACGAGGTTGGCAGTGCTGGCCGCTCGTTGGGTGCTTTGTTTCGTACACGTCTCGAATTTGGTGACGGTGAATTTGCCGTTGCCGGAAACGTCCCGAATTTGGTGACGTTGCCGACGAGTTCTTTCAGGGCACGCCCCGGAAACGTTGCCCGTAATAAATCCTGGCCACAACAAAGCTTCACCGTAGCGGGAGTCTCATTTCCGAAGTAAGCGTCTGGTTTCCGGCAAACACTTCAGACAATTCAGAGATCGATCATGAACGTCACCCTCTCGATCATCTTCAGCAACGCTAAGTTGAACTTATGCGAGAGCTGCGGCCACATCGGCCATTGACAGCTATTGGCCAACCAGCTCGACCTGACAGGCCACCCTCATCGTCTGCAATGTGGTGGAGGGCATGACGTCCATCGTATTGCTTGTGTAAGATACGGGCTTTTGGCCTCCACGCGACTTCTGTCCAATCACCTTCAGCCAGTCTACGGAGCAACCCACGGAAACGTCCAGGTCAAGCACTGGGCAAGACAAGTGAATGAGCCTGCCCTTGGCGGCCTTCAGTAAGAAGACGCACTTTGTTTCTGCTTGTCCTCCCGACGGCGACGGGAAGAACCTGGCGGCTCCGGACAGCTCCTGGCTGCCGCAGCCCAGGTCGACCCAAGATGTAGACCGGCGTGGGATCCTGTTCTCCACTCTGCGGCCGAGGACAGAAGGCGCCGGCGCCCGACCCTGAACAGCCTGCGCCGCAACCGTCACGGCCGCCATGGCAACAGTCGAGCGCCTCCTCTTGAGAAGATGTCGAGCTGGTCCAAGGAGCTCCCTTTTATGCCCGAGGCGCGAAACTACGTGTGTCGGACGGCGCCGGAGCCTCTCCTATGGTTGCCAGAGGCTTGTTTCGAGACCTGGCTGCTCTGCTGAGCTCGGCACATCTGCTGAACGGCTCCGCACAGGATGTCTATGAAGGGGCACGATGTGCACCGGCTGCTTTATACCATTTCCCAGGTAATCCCCGCAGGAAGGCAATCGCAGTTCTGCCGCACATGGCCCATTTGCGGCAAGCAAGGACCAGCGTTCTGCGACAGCGAACCGTTCGAAGGGTATCTCATTTGCAGTTCCTGATGGGCCGAGGTCTTAGCTCTCGTCCCAAGTGGCTCGATCCTCCACGCAATCTCCGCCAGCTAGCAGATATCACCCCGATGTCATTTTCTAGATGCCAGTCAGCGAAGCAACAGCCAGCCGCCAAATAGCAGACTCTTCAGGTATTTTACCGGAGGCAAACGCTGCGGTCGTACGGAGTCGACGAAAGAGTTATCTGCAAGCAGACTTGTAAGCGATGCAGAATCAAATCAAAAGGGATCATGATTCTCCATTAATCAGAAAAAGAATCGATTCCCTGTCGGACAACAGTGAACCAAAATCAGAATCACGATCACAATTTGGACGAGGAATCAGAATTGAATCGATTCTCAATTCCTTGAATCGCTTACAAGTCTGTTCCTCATGTGAGGTGCTTCACTATTTTCACCAAACAGCTTCTAGATCTGGCATAATTTTGTCCTCTCACCTCATCCCGCTGGTGGATCGTCTGCGTTACGTCCAAAACATAAAACAGCCTCCCTTATTCTGTGTGACACCCATTTCGGGTCATACGGCACTTACACGTTGCGAACATGTAGTCTTAGTCTCAATACGTACCACATGTCTGACAGAATTAATATTGAAGTTTGAAGACGCTTCCGGGAGCTGGCTGTTTCGGCCCATTAGCGTCAGGTCCCGTATAGCTGCAAACTAAGAAAAAGTCAAGATCAGGATGGAAATTCGAATCTCGTTGATGAAAGTCGAATGATTTCCCTAGTTTTATAAACCAACCCTGATCCAACATCGCGTCAAAAGTCATGTTTTCTTTGCTATATTTCAGTGCGTCAGGTTTGAACGGAATACGAGTGATGGTACGGACCTTAGCCCACTTGGTCAATTGTATTCCAAAGTCAGCGGCCATCATACAACTTCTAGCCGACGAAGTCACCTGGCCGTCTCTGCTCGTCCTTCGCCGCCCGCTCCGGCCCGTACACCTCGACCTTGGCCAGGTCACGTGGTCACGGGCCAGGAGGCAGTGATGCAGCCGGCCGCGCCGGTGAGACGCTAATCGGCCCGATTGAACGCCAGCCCGGGAAACCATTTCCAGTACCCTTCTACAAAGACATGGTTTCATGACCAGAATTTGACGTTAGCCCAGCCCATAAATCTCCCGCTCTTCTGCTCGAGAGGTGTCCAGGTTTCCGAAAAGCTGTACGGCGGACAACTCCGCCAGCCAGCCAGTTGGAAGATTTACCGTAAGACGTAACTCACGGAGGCGTCCACCCGGGCTAAACGATTCCGACCTATCTAGGTCCGAAACTTTCAAACGCCGCTTCAATTTCGTAAGGGAGATAATTTAAACTAATAGCCAGAACGTGCTCATGAGAAGTGTTGAAAAAAAGACTCTAAACGCCATCTTCCGTCTTTTGTGATGTCGACATTTTTAGCGTCCCTGGACGATGGTGGCTGCTAGCAAGGAGCTCGTCTGCGTTCTGTTCGTAGACTTCGGCATAACAAGATATATTGCAACAACGAACATTTGTCGATGCCCAAATATGTTGGTTTATCTGTCCCATGACATCCATCTTGTTTGTATGTTCGCAACAACAGCCGACCACACCCACTAAAAGGAGTTATTCTCTGGCCTTTGTTTTAAAGGCATTGTCGCCAAAGTAAAGAAATAACAACACACAAAATCTGTCTGCGAGAATGCCATTTTCGCAAATCCAAATGGGAACACATCGATAAAAATCAGGACCAGCTGGTCGATTACAAAGATGACATTTTGTGTGTTATGGCGCGCTTTAACACAGGTAATATTGCCGATTGCAGTGTAGTTTTGGTGCAATGATGTGACGGAACCGATGGCACGGTCGAGTCGGTGAACTCACCGTCGGCTGCAGTGCAAGTTGCCGGGCCTGTGCCTCACTCGCCTGAAGTAAATCGATTCACTCAGATTTCCAGAACGGGGAATCGATTCTGATTCAGACCTCGTGCATTTTTTAAAAGTGAGTCGCTTCACTTCGGGTCCAGAACTGTAAATATAAACATATATATATATATATAAACGGCGTTAAAGGCCGTATATATATATATAATAAACAAATGTATATATATAATAAATACACAGTTGTATCCAGTACTGAAATGCAATATTACAAAAATGTAAAACAGGTACAGAAATGTGAAAAAAGAATGCTTTATCGTTTTATGTTTAATATGTCAATGTGCTCTGTAAACTTTTTGGCATATCAATTCACGGCTGATTCTTCGGACACACATGCAATTCATTTCTTGTTCTTATCCACCGCAGATTTTCACTGAACCGTATCAGATTCTCATTCACGACAAAAGTGCCGAATCCCTGAATCGATTCAGCGTTGATTCGATTCAATTCCGATTCAGGCACAAGCCTGCGGACTGCAGGCATCTGGTCTCCAGGCTTCAGGACCGCGTCAGAGGCAGGGGGTCGTGCGGCATTGTGGACGCGGCTGCGAAATACTGGAGCGTGAGTGTTCACCGTTCGGCGCAAGTGTAAGGGTCCTAAACGATTCCGCCGTCTCTCGCACGAGTCGACGAGCCGTAACGACAGCCAATCCACGGCGGCGACGTCAGCGACAAAAGTTGCCAGACCAGAGGGACGCCAACTGCCTGCAACTACCCCCCACCCTGTCTTTTTCGAGAACCAATGGACCACACTTGTTTATTTAAACGGCGATCGATGGCACTGGACCGTGCGGTCTTGTCATCGGTACATTTTTACACCTCTGGGTCGCTGCTGACGTCACAGGTCACGTCAAACACCGAAATGTGACCATTTTCTCCAGAGTCGTCTAATCACAATGAAAAGCGGACTGAGACTGAAATTCGCATGGTTATTTGTCTTAAGAAGCCTAGATCCACATACCACTTTACCCAAGGTCATCGAAGGTCAAGGTCGCAAGCTAGGTCACGTTAGGCATCAGTGCTGACGGGTCATGCAATGCGTGTTTTCTGCCCCATTTGAGAATGTTACAATATGCCAATGCAATATTGTAGCATTCTGCATTTTCAAACTCGATGTAACGCGAGCACGCTAGTGGTGTCCATTTGGGAGACCACTAACGTTGCTCGTAGAGGCCAGATTGACCCGTGTCGCACATTTCGGCGGAATTTCGCACGACATTGCAGAGGCCAATATCTCCATGTCGGTCACCCTGAGCATCAAGAAGACGCCGCCAATTTACTGGCTAAGCTGTTATTGGCAGTAAGCTGCCCGAGACCAAACTGCAGAAAATGTCCCATTGCTACAAAAACGTGCTACGAAAGTTGTGTATGCAACACGTCGCAGGAAAATCTGATAATCTATCTAGTCGTATGAAAAAACAGTTTACTTAAATCCTTTTCTAAAATAAATTTTCGTTGGGCCCGGAGAGTGAAAAATGCGTATTTGACCTAGGATGACCTAGCATGATGTCAAAGGTTCTCCATGTTTAAGTTTGACGTCGTGCTGAGATCAGAGAAGATGAAGCGGCAAGGCAAAATTGAACGTCAAATCCCAAAACACGGCTGTCTTCCTGACGTCATTTAGACATGACCTGAGACATCCTCGTTTCCAGCTTTTTGTCGATATGTGCGCAATCGATGCAAAAAAGGCACTGAAAGTTTGAAGACGTTGTGTTTTGCTTGTCGTAGGTAGATAACTACCTACGAAATGCGTCAGGTTGGGGAGAAACGTTAACCCCGCCCTCGCTTTTCAACCTTACCCTTCAGCTTTTGTTACGCGACGGGACCGTGACAAAGGCTGGCCATGATATTTATCAACCACTGACTCTTGATCTCTGCGTCGGATACAGAATTGCAAGGTTGCGATTTCGAATTTCTCACCTTCGAGCCACCTTTCGGGCGGTGACACCTGTGGGCGCAATAGATGCCGGACGCTGAGCCCAAGTAGATGTGCACCTTAACCCAAACCAACCCGACCTGTCTTTGTCCGAGGTCGGCCCCAAGAAAAAAGCAGTTTCTGACACACGATCTATGTACTTCAAAGCGAGATTGCAGCAAAAGCATCGTTTCCATGCCGGAACGCTATGACACTACCGCAGTAACCGTGGAGACGTCAAACGATGTGGTACTCTGTTCCGCTCTGGTTTGGGGGGTCACCAGGTGACATGAACGGATCGAGCTAGATGTCATTCGAATCAGAAAGAAACGCGCCTCACGCTCGCCTTTATTTCGACACTCTTCCTTGATTAGGAGAGAAATAACATGGGGAGCACACACAAAGGTACATCCAGTACTTACTAGTACTGGATGATTCCTCACTCTTAAGGGACGTTTTGTTCGAGAACCGTAATATCACCACATCAAAAAGACAAGGGAGTTTGTGTTCGCTCTGTTCGTAGAATTCGGTATCTCATAATATATGCCAACGACCCACACATTTCGATGCCCATGTTTGTTTTCAATCTATGTCATAAAACCTCTTTGAAGCCATATCACAAGTAAATGAACTTCACCCAGATGGACGGACGCGATCTTTGGATCTTCCATAAGTCGCCTTCCTCGTAAACGGATCTGTGTTCCTCAGAAGAGGTGGGTACGTATAGAACAGCCAGGTCATCGTGCAAGACAGGATTAGTCGTTCCAGGGGACTGATTTGGCATTTTAACCTGGGCCGACGGTTGCGGCTGAGGGTAGTATGCTGCAAATGGTTCAGACCGTTCAGAACCAATATCTTCCCTTCCGCCGTAAGTTGACTCACTGGCCGGCCAACGTAGACGGAGGTGTAGGAAGCCAGATGGCTCCTGGAGTGTGGGAAAGGCGCGAAACACTCGTTTGCCTGCTCTCATTAAATTCACGGAACAGTTACCGGAGTGATTATCAGGAGTCTGACTACTAAAACGTCACCAGTTTTCAAATCTTCATCCGCGACGGGGAAGGGTAGTAAGCATAGTCCTCCACCGCAGTTCTCACCTCCCGAAAACTTCCCCAACTTTCCGTTGCGTGACACTAATCTCCTCAACGTCGTACAGTCTAGATCTAGTCTAGATCCAGATCCAGTCTAGATCCAGAGCTGTCGCCGCTCGGGCAGACGGCCTCTCTTCGTCGATTTGTGCTGTCGGTTTCTGCGCCCCTCGCCTGCAGACGATTCCGGCGTCGAAATCCCTCCCGCGGAGGCTTCTGACAGGCTTCCTTCCGCGCCGACCTCAGGCTCCGCCCCTGGTCTGCAGTCGACGAGTCTCCCCAGGGACGTTCTCAAAGTGACCTGCTGGGACCGAGCTGTAACTAACTGTCCATCCTCGTTACGTCGTTACATTAACAAACACCGCTGCTTTTCATCCTTTCCGCCCTGCCTCGTTATTAGACACAAGTATCTGAAACGGAACCCATTCATGATGTCTTCCCCGAAGTAGTCGCAAAGCCGGCGTTCAAGCCTTTCCGAGAAATAAGGACAACGGTGTCAAACGACGTCATGACTGTAATGAGCATGAAAGTATCTATTCTGCCACAGTACATTCCGCACTCTACGAACACGGGACGCCTGGTGCACTACAAACACAGGGTAACTAGGCGATGACGCATCGCGCACAGACCGTGCAGCAAACAATGGTCGAAATGTACCAGATGACGCGCCAAAGCAATTCCACTGGACGGTATCGAATCGACCGCGAGCGAATGATGCGCTTAGCCATAATCTACGCGACAAGGCGGAGCACTCCACCGCGGAACCGCACCTTACGGCTAAAGCAAACGATGTCACGGGGTAAACATCCTCAGGAATAAAGATATAATAGGCACTTATGTGATGACAGCAGTCGTGCGCACGAGATAAAACGAAATGAAGCAGAGACTAGCTTATCTTCGTTTGTCAGCAAATACATCAAATCCCGTCAGGTCTGAATATATCAAGCCCTATTGGGTTAGTTCATATCCGAAGCTAGGTTTGACTCCAAAGACCAATTGGCATGTAACCTAAATACGGCCTATCAAACTTCACGTCAAAACTGCGAGACGATCAAAAGCAAAACATCTCGAAATTCCTCCAGCAGCCTCCGCAACCGGGGAGGGGTCCAAAATCCACCAGCCTACAAACAAAACGAGTTGGTCTTGACCAGTCTACAGGTAAGCAGATCACAACACGCACTGTTCATACAGTTCCTACGTGCTGACGAATAAGACACTGGTGCGACATATGGACGGAGTAGACACAGACGGCCTCGACAGCAGCCAAAACAGCGAGCAGCCGCAGCTGGTCCAGACTGGGAGAGCACATGCTGGCCCCGGGCGGCAGCAGAGGTACTCCCAGGCAGTATTACACGCGGCCTTAGCTGTACAAAACGGGGCTTAAAACACGAGCCCGGACAGCCCACACGAGTGCAGTGCGCTAATGAGATTCGAGAATTTCCCCCGGATGCAATCCCCTGTGCCGTCAGCCCCGGCACAGGTCACGTAATCGCTGAGCACACCATTTTCACGCGGTCCATTGGCAGACAGCCTGTGCAAAAGCGTAGCCCGAGATAACCAGACGAAATCTCCCTGCTTCTCAGGAATGCCACGATCAACAACGCATGCCCTTCGGCTTTGGAAGACAACGTCCGCCCGACGATCCAGACAGGCCACAGTTTGCTCCGTTTCCCCAGAAATGGTCCGCCAGAGCCACGCTCAACTGTCCTCGGCGGGGAGGACGGACGGTCCTCACTCGTCCTCGCGGGGCGCCAGTGGCCCCCACTTCAGGCAGCCCAGTCCTCACGTCACTCCCTGGCAGAACGCCGGCCGCCGACATGCAGTGAGCACAGCACGGCCGGGCGCTTCCAAAGTCGTTTCACCGTGCGGACAGCGCGAGCTGGCCCCGCCGGACCAGCGCGACCAGCGGGCCGCGGTCTCAGGACGAGACCAGCAGGGCCAGCAGCGGGCCGGCCAGCAGGAGCAGCGCGCTGGCCGCCAGCGAGCCGGGCGCCGCGTTGCAGTTGTCCTGGGAGCAGTAGCACTCCTCGATGTACTCTCCGTTCATCTGAACCTGCGGCAGGGCGACCGGAAACGCGTCACGACGCGTTTCCTCGTCAAGACGCAACGCTTGACCGATGTATCTGTTTTGAAAGTGTCGTATTGTATCGTTAACTAAATTGAACGATACAAAGGGTCGTTTTCGGCAAGACCAACGCCGCCGGGCGCCCACCAAACCGGCAGAAAACACCGGGGCAGACCAGCCGAGTGACAAGAGGCGCCGCGACCGCACCAGTTCGGGTTCCACCCCACCGACCGCGCGGCTGGCACCGACCATCACCGCAGGCTGCGTGAGCGGTACTAACACCGCAGCAGCACGGCGGCCGAACGCGCCGCTGCATTACCGACGGTCGGGCCTCAGCGGGATCTGACACCACGGTCCATGGCGGCCGTAAATCCGCGACTGATTGGGGCACTTCGCCACCTTCCACTGACGGGCGGAGGGCGTTTAACGTTCCCCCCCCGTCAATGACGGGTCGCCGTCGGTGTCCCGCCGGACGAGGTCCGGCGTGTTCTAGCCGCTGCCTACCTTCCAGTTGCAGGCGTTGTTGACGCCGGCCTTGGTGACGGAGGCGCAGCGGCGAATCACCTGTCGCCAGCGGCCGTCCCCTGCCGGGTCACACACAGTGGTCACACACAGATCACACATCATACAGGGATCACACACAGCAGACATACACAGATCACACAGGTATCATACATCATACAGGGATCACACACAGCAGTCATACAGCAGTCATACACAGATCACACAAGGATCATACATCATACAGGGATCACATACAATGGTCATACAGCAGTAATACACAGATCACACAAGTATCATAAGTCATACAGGGATCACACACAGCAGTCATACAGGCATTGTGAAGGGTTTACAGGTTGTATGGTGACCAAACAGGGATGAAACAGGGACTACACTGGGGGTCATACAACAGCCATTCCATTGTCACACAGGGACATCAAGGAGAAATCACACTGAGATTCCACAAGGCCATAAAGGATCCAAACAGGGGTGACACAGAAATCATCCTGGGATCACACAGGTCAGACAAGATTACACAGGTGTCAAGGATTAGTAATAGATCACACTGGTATCTGCCAGATCAGTTCCCATTTAAACAAGCATTAGTTGGAACTACACAAGCATAAGTATCACACAAGTAAAACTATGCCCTATAAGTATTAAATTAAATTCTATTTGTATAAGTATCACACAAGTAGAATGATGCCCTATAATCAAGAGGCCTTCTGCAAAAATATGTTATAATAAACTGGTTTAAAATGGTTAGACAGAAATAAAAGTATGCTGGCATGTCATGAACTACAACATGCTTTTCTATCAGCTGCCAGTAGTGTATTGTTTAAACATTAACATATTGACAGGCAATATTATATATATCATAATGATGAATAGTAAATGTCAGCCAGTAATTAGCATATTTGAAACATATGTAAACAATGTATGTAGTAATATAAGTGGCAAATGGTAAAAGTCAAACAGCAAATGACTACAATCAACAAGCAATGCTATTTGTGAATACCCAGCCACCTCAATCCTGAGCCTTCCCCGCTCACATATGAAGCCGATCGGGCCCTGGGTGACGATCTTGGCGCAGAACGTCCCGGGCGTGTTGGCCTCCTCGCTGTTGCACTCCACGCCGACGTTCTTGGTCTCGTCAAAGCCGGTGTAGGCGCCGCAGTTGTCCTCGCCCTCGCCGTCCTCGCTGGTGGAGCACTGGAAACACCGGATCGCCCCACCTGCCGACGACGCCCGCCTAACGCTGAGGCACTAGAGGATCGGCACGGAGACGCTCCTCAGCTCTCTAGTGAACCTCACAAATTTCCAAAAGCATCCCCGATTCAGCTGCGAGTTTCTGGTTCCACAGGCTCGACACTCCTTTTTTGAGAGTGCATTATTTCCTAAGTCTGGATTGGCCCGTGGGTCAAGGCGACCCCTGCACCTTCTGCTCCATCTTTGTGATGGGCCTCTTCCCATTTTGCACCCTGACCTAGGCAGCAGAAGGCACCTGGCGTTTCCAAGTCAATTAAACCCATGTGTGTAGGGTTTTACCATTTATGCAGCATCACGAGCAACATGCCCTCTTTTGACAGCCCACAAAAGCATGTGCTATAGTTTTTCAATCACTGTTTCAAAATTGATGATTAAATAGCCTAAGCTGATGACAGTCTTTTACAAGAACACCAGATATTTCACATCGACAGACTACTAAAACATAATCACAACAGCCTAGAACAAAAACATAAATATGGCACATTTGCATCATGAAGGATGTGAATGATAAGACATAAAAAATACATAGTTCAGACTATGAACTGCAGCATTAGGCACACATGCTCCTTACCTAGATCAAAACAGGTAATGACAAGCAAAAACCAGACAAGATAGGCCTTCATCTTGGTACTCATTCACGCAAGTCCCTGGAAACAAAAGGATGAAATATGAAGTGGATTCTGAGTATGAACTGCTTCAGAGATTTAAAACTGTATCCCACACATTTACAGACTATCAACTTCACCATTCAAAGCTCTCAGAGTCTAGCTTGTTAAACAATACCACCACAACTTTTAGGTTACATTAACGAGGTGGCATCGTGAGCACAGGCCTCCCACTTCTCATAACTGCAAAAATTCACATAGTTGCCAGGCCATAATTGCACCAAAAGATGCACAATAACAAAATACCCCAACCAAGGGCATTTTGTGCCTTTTCAACATCACAAAGTCCCCAAAATAATTCCTGAAGTGATCCAGTCACCTGCCACCTCCACAATCAGCATGAATGTGAAGCCCATGGCACTTCCACAGGACAGATCAACACCAACATTTAAGCACTGATGGCTGATAAATGAGCTGCGAAATATGACATCAATGAAAGACCTATCAAAACGTGGCTGTCTCAAAACTGAAATATGCTGAGATGGTACTGAAAGGTGCAGGGAGGTGGACTGGGACTGACAAGGGTGCCTGGGAGGGAACAAGGACAGAGAAAACTGGGACAGAACAGAGACATGTAGGACCTGTATTGGGGAGGGAGACAGATTGGAACTGTGATAGAATGGGCATTGAAGATGCCCATCCTATTGGGCATTTTCGATCGGGCATCGAGCATGGGCATCCAGATGATTTCGGGATGGTATGATGAAAAACGTCTCAGATGGAAAGGGGACAAGCAAAGACATGGGGACAGGACAGTGACAAGTAAGGGGATAAGCAGTGGACTGAGACAGGTATATAAAGACCAGGGAACAATATGGAATAAGGGCAAAGAAGAGTCACTGTAACAGGACAGGGACAAGGACAGATTGGGATGGCACCAGGAGACAGAGAGGCAGAAAGGGGGAACAAGGATGGGGTAGAGGCAAATATGGACTGACACAGGACTGGCACAATAATGGGATGATGAACAGGGCCATTGACATGTCAATGAATGGGGTATTTCATCACCTTCCACAGAATGGGGGGGCCTTTAACACCTTTGCCCTGTTTATCTCAAGAAACAACCACACAATTCAGCTCATTCAAACAACAACTGATATCCCTATCCCCTTGTCCCTGTCCCAGCCTATTCCCCTTTCACCATTCTGCCCTAATACCCCTCAGTGCCTGTTCCATTGGTCCTTATATTATTATTATTATATTATTTATTGTTATTATATTATTTTACATTAATTTATTATTATTATTATTATTATTATTATTATTATTATATAATATTATTATTATATATAATATATTATTATTATCATTATTATATTATTATTATTACTATATTATTTTATTATATTATATATATTATTATTTATTATATTATTCCCTATTATATCCACTACTCCATCCAGGTCCTCATTCAAAGCTCTGTACTGTCCCAGTTTTCTTTGTCTGTCCCTGTTCCTTCCCAGACATACATGCCTGTTCTTGTTCAGTCACAGTCCATCTCCTTGCCCTGTTCCAATAATGTCTCTGATTATTTCAAGTTTCAAGATGGCCATGCTTTCCTATGTCTTCTGGCGACATCATATTCGTCAGCACATTTGTCAGTATGGGTTGGTAACTATTTGGACCTTCTAGAGTTATGAGAAATGGGAGGCCTGCACCTAGAAAACAAACAAGGTTAGGTGCAAAATGCAGCAACTATGACTTTGTAAATAAGGAGCATGACATCAGAGGACACTTATAGCAGTCAATAGCTTAACCCTATTCCCACAGGACTACATGGTATGGCTGATTCCTGGCAGGGGGGCGGATTCAGCCACCCCTGGGATCTCCAGAACTACTCATCCTATGCCATCATCGATTTGCCATGACGTAAACTACACTTTTAAAAAAAGAAATTTTCAAAATTTTGAAAAGGGGTAGATACAGGCAGGCAAAAATATCAGAATGGGGTACTTTTGGATTTCTTATAACTCTGTTGTTTATGAACTGGTTTTGATGAAATTGGCATGAATCAAGAGATTATGGATCACACTTTTATCACAGTTCACACATCTGAAATTTAAAGACATCATAGGCATTCACAGGGTTTTGAAAATAGGAGGATTAGTTTTTCAACAACTGAAAGAACAAAAAAAGTAAAAACAATTTTTGGTTTCTGCTAGTCATGTTATGCTAAAGAAGTACAAATCATATTACAATGTCCACATAATGTTAGCATAGGTGGTGCCATGGACATGAAAAAGGGGAAAATGCCATGGTCACATGCTCTTCAGATCAGCTAGTGGCCTTTGACCTTAAATGACCTCCAGTGGCCTTGGAATCACTTGATATGATTTGTGTGCTTTTAGTATTACCTGTAAATGTTTTCAGTCATTTAAATTTACTCTGTTTAAAAAATTCCCTTTTACTGCTATTGTGATATAGGGTACACACACTTATGTTTGAGGTCATAGCTCAGTGACCCAACCTGATATGAAGCTGAGACCTGATATACAAGTAGAGAGCACTCACCTACATCATATATATTCATATAGCATTAGAAAAAAACAGAGCTGAAATTATTACTCTAAAACTAAATTTTGAATTTTGACCTTCACCTGAACTTGTAAAGTGACCTCAGATGAACAAAATTGTATTTGCATATTGCCCAACTATTTTGCTATACATCCATCTAAAGTTTAAAGTTTTATCTTAAAAATGCTATTTTTGGCAGTCATTTTCCTTTTACCTTGAACAGGGCCAAAAATGGCCTGAGGTGCCTCCAAAAACATTGCCTGGCTCTGCCCCTGAGCAGAATAGAATTCTGAAATTTTGTCACAACACATAAGTGGAATAGTTAGGAGAAGTCACCAAGTTTATTGCAGCTGCATCCAAAATCCTGGAATTGGCAAGCAAAAACCCTGAGGGGGTGGTTTCAGCCCCCTTCTCAGGAATAGGGTTAAGTCCCAGATGATGTTCCTATACTTCACCAGAAAATAAATGACCAGTTGGTCACTTTACAGGTCAGGACACAGTTATCCTGTCCTTTGTCCTGAGCTGCACAGCATTTCAAGGATCTGTTGATGTCACAGTAATGGTTGAGCAGGCTTACCACTTCTCATAACTCTAAAAACCCACGTAGTTGCCAAGCCAAATTGGTGTCAAAAGATGCGCAATTGAAAAACAGGTCAAATGCAGGCTTTTGTGCCTTATTAGTGCCACAATTTCTCCAAAATAACCTTTTGAAATGGCCCAATCGCCCACTGCCTTCACAACTAGCACGACGGCAAAGGACGGAGCATCTCCGCGAAACAGATCAATGCCAACCCACAAGGGTCTAGTTTGCGAAGGTTTCGTGAAATATGACGTCACTGAAAGACTTACTAAAATGCAGCCATCTCGAAATACGAAATCTGGCGGTGTTGAAACGGGACAGGTCGAGGTGGACTGGGACCGATCAAGGACAGGGTAAGTGCCTGGGAGAGAACAGGGACAGAGAAGGATCACCGGCATTGCACATGGATATGGAATTGGACCGGGATGGGATAGGGAGAGAGATCAGGACTGTATGGGAACGGGCATTGAAGGGTATTGAAACGGGACGGTGGAAAGACGCTGGGACAGGAAAGGGGCAAGTAAAGAGATGGTGGCGGGACAGGGACAGAGAGGGACGTAAAAGGGAGGGGAACATGAAGGTTTGGTAGGTTAGGTTAGGTTAGGTTAGGTTAGGTTAGGTTAGGTTAGGTTGATTGGTCCCAGTCCAACTCGACCTGTCCCGTTCAATACCGCCAGATTCCTTCTTTCGAGTTTCGAGATTGCTGCATTTTAGTAAGTCTTTCAGTGACGTCATATTCCACAAAACCTTCGCAGACTGTGGACCCTTGTGGGTTGGCGTTGATCTGTTTCGGGGAGATGCTCCGTCCTTTGCCGTCGTGCTCATTGTGAAGGCGGTGGGTGATTGGACCACTTCAAAAGGTTATTTTGGAGAAGTTGTTGCACTAATAAGGCACAAAAGCCTGCATTTGACCTGTTTTTCAACTGAGCATCTTTTGACACCAATATGGCTTGGCAACTATGTGGGTTTTTAGAGTTATGAGAAGTGGGAAGCCTGCTCAACCGATACCAATGTCACCTGGTCCAGTGCTTAGAAAAAAACTACATGATTATAAGGAATGCATTACACCAAGATCAGAATGCAAACAGCAGCAGCTTCATTGAGCAAAACTCTGATCCAAACACTACCCACTTGAGCATACCTGGGCAAAACTTTAAGGAAAAGGGATGGCATGTTCACCCCATGATGAGTGTTGCAAAACCCAAAGCATGCCAGGTGTTGCAACAAACTAGTGAAATTGCAATGGTCCACAAAATTTCCCTTGCCACAGTCTGTGAAGTATTCACAACTAAGACCAGCAATACATGGCTTCAAAATATCAAGCAGTCTTCCCTTAATCACGGTCATAACCCCACATTTGCCATATGCATGACACTAGCCACGCCCTTCAAGCCAGCGTGTTAAAGAGACCCTTAATTTGATATCACCGCAAATCTCACTACACTGTGGCCAAAAACATGTGCTTACTAAGAATCAACAAATACAATGTGATATACTGGTTACCTGAACCACTCCCTATGATTCATCATGATTCCTTCAACCTGTTCAGAAGACTTTTGCCAGACAACTGAACTCTCCGGAATTCGTGCACGATACTCATCAATCTGTGACAATAAAGACATACCAGAAAAGCAGGATGGGGCCTTCGAAGTCCTAGCTAAATGAATCTTCCTTCAAATACCAACAAAAAAACAACGAATCCAGGACCAACGAGCATGAGCCACAACGTAGCAGCGCCAACGGTTTTGACGTTTTGTCTCATTGCGCCATAATACGGAAACGAAACGAAGCAGTGTGACTAAAAAACGGCAAAAAGAAGTCCTTACGTCTGTGTTTAGCAACTCTTTCAGTCTCCGCTGTACCACCGCCTTATGCAAGATGATCGAAAACTCGGAAACATAAGAATCGTTAAATGATCAGGACAATGAGTGCCAAAAATCCCAAACCCAAAGAGCTCCGCGATTATGCCATATAGCAAATGACATAGGTCTGGAGCATCTCGTAGTTTTCCAGTCGGGTTTTGCCTGCGCTTGGACATCTTGCGATCGTGGTCGGGGCGCAGCCAGGATTTTCTTAAGGGGGAGGGGGCCCGGAACTCAGTGTGAATGAAATTCATGCAAAAACCACCTGCCGAGAAGAAGATGTCTAGTGGCCTCCACAAAAAATGTTGATCTAAGGGGGAGGGCCGGCCCCCTCTCTGGCTGCGCCTGTGATCGCGGTCTGTGGCTAGAGCCTTGGTTGCAGCTCTCTAGTTAGCACCTGCAGAAAGGCTAACGCCACACGGTGGTTTCAACAACTGCGTATCTCTTTTTCGATCGTTTAACGAAAGACGTTCTGGGGATCGATTTGAGGCCGTGCTATATTCCTTCGATTCATTACACGTATAGTTCAGTACATCTACATCACCATTAAACTACCCTGGAGTCCATGTCGCAAAAATCGGAACAGAACGACGCACGTAAGAAAAAAGGAGTCTTCTTCCAGTAAACTGGGTGCCGCCTGGTCTGCGTGCGGAGGGGGTTGCAGTCATCACTAGGTGGTGCGATCCTGTATGGTAGAGGGTCTACACCGCACATCTCATGTCTCGCAATGCCAACAAGGAAGGCAGTGAATCCTGCACCTCTTAGCTGGGGTCAGAAGAAGCACGGACGATCAGTACCGGAGGAGGTGGTGAAGACAAAGCACATTACCATCTGTCAAGTTTCGTTTATGAAAGTTCCGAAACTGTACCGATTTGTCGGAAGTGATTTTACAAACAATAACAAGCTCTCAGCGTTAACAATAACAAGCTCTCAGCCACGTATCCAGGGGGCATGGGGGTCATGCCCCGTCCCTGAGCCAAGCGATTTCGCAGGAATAAGGAATAGTGATGATATGTATATACCATAAAAGCAAACATGATATGTTTTTCCTGTGGACTAAATGAGGTTAATTATGCAAAATTGTTTTTTCCTACAAATAATGTTATATGCCAATTGCATATGACGAAATTTGACATTTGTGCCCCCCTCCCCCAGGAAAATCCTGTCTTCGTCGCTGGCATCACGCATGACCATTCATGGCCAAGGGCCACCTAATAGAAAGGAACCTCAATCGATAGCACAAAGGCCGTGTGGGAGGCATTCTTTAGTTCTCAGGGAATCTTCTGGCTGGTCGGCGATGTTCGCGCTAATCTCAGACACAGCACAGCGCGGTGGTCCGAAAATGTCCATGCATATGCAACAGCAACCACAGATGGTTATCCATCGGATTTTGAGGCGCCAAGTGCACTACTCGCTCCGTAGTACGTCCCACGAGCTTCGCGATTAAGAATTACCCTGGCCCTGTGTCGTGAGAAAGGAACATTTCTACTTAAGTGAAAAGCATATTAAAAAAAAAACGCGGAAGAAATACATTATCACTGTCTGCAGACACTTTCTGTGGCATATACAACCATAATACACTCTGTTTGCTGCTGGCTGGCATTATATCACAACGTTGGACGACACGGACATACTGATATGCTTCCACAGATACAGACATGATGTACGCCTATACTGACATTTATATTGAATTACGTAAAACGATTTTTTTTATAATTGGAGGAAGCAAAAAAGAAATGTCCATAAGTGGAAATAGTCCCAATTCCGAAGGGCAACATATCCGGACATATTTTAATTCTGTGTCACTCACATACGGCCCACGAAACTCGGCATTAAGCGATTGGCCAGGCGTCGCAGCTGGTTTGGTATCATTTTGTCCAACGGCCCTACATTCGCCTCACGAGTATAAATGTGGTCAGCAGGGGTCACCTGGCACGCGAAGCCGAGTGGCACTGTCTTCCCCGTATATGAGTGCCCACCACCAGCACAACGTCCGCCTCTTCCAAAGCCTCTTTAGACCTCCGACTCCTCTGACTTCCATCCACTTCTTCTGCACGTACAAGGAAGGAAGGCATTGTCCATGCCAGCATAAGTTCGTCGTCGATCATAAGTTCGTCCACAAGAAGAAGAAACCATACCCAGCGGAGTTTAAGACTGCCTCGTTTATTTTCATGGAGTGATGTGCCGAAGCGTCGACACCTTTACTGAGTGTGTTCGATAGTCTCTGGATATATTAGCCCGCGACGGACGAGCCCCCCCCCCATCCCCCCTCCACCCCGCGCTTCTTCTGAGACTATCGGCGAATGACCATCGTCAAGGACCTGGACTTTACCATAGCTAACTTTGCATCTTTCCCGCACATGTTTCGTATCTTTCCCCCAAAAATGTATTACCAAGTCACGTCAAGTCAATAATTTATGACGTCATTTTCGGCGCCTTGCGAGCCGATTTCCAAAATCTGAACTACATTTTGGGTTCTTTCTTAGGGGTTCGACGTCATGTGAGATCAGCTTTTGGCTAAACAGCAGAACTGTTTAGCCAATGCTTGACGACGTATTGGGATTCACTGGAATTGTCATTGTCATCATCATTGAGATGTCAGTCACTTTTCCAAGGTCAAGTGAGGTAGCAGACGTTACATGACCTCAAAATGCATTTGAACTGGTTTAAATAAGAGCTAGTAAGCGCATCAGTTGTGTGACAGTTCCAAAGACATCAGACGAACGAGCTCACTGGCATACCTGGTGCGGTTCCATAAGTGCAGTAAGCTATGTCGGAGAAGCCTGGAAGAGTTTTGAAACTTCTGGTTGTTAAGTTATGTGCGGACAGGTGTGTGGCAATGACGATGATCATGATGGCAGGGCAGACACTATCAGTGCTATCGTACTCCTGACCGCTGAGTCCTCTCAGATCCGACTCTCTTCCTCTCTCCTTGTGCTGTGTGCCACATGTGCATCGCGCGACAGGCACATATGTTCGTATTGTCAACAGTTCGGAGAACAAGGGTGAACATAAGCTGCTCTCGGCCGGGCTGCCCGCCAGCGGCCGGCGGCAGCCGACCCAGCTTCCGTTTCAGTCGGCTGAAACAGACCATTAGCTGCGGAGTTATCAGAAGGGAGCGTTTGACGCCAACGCTCCTCAGCAAGTGGACGATGGCAACATACCCCACCAAGGTTAACCCTCGCCAGTACAGGGCTCGTTCTGGTTCATTGGCACTGGTACGGTACTGGTACTGATATTTTCGTTGGTGTGCCCGTCGCCCAAGGTTTTTCGCAAGTTGCCCCGGAACGACTGCTTCGATCGCTCTGAAGGTCGCTGAGTGTTGAATCTCCTTATAGATACGACAGTGGTCCTCGCTAGGCAGCAAGCAAAAAAAAAAAAAACAGTTTGAGGCATTTTGCGGCACTCGGTCGAACTATAAGTTGAAGGTACTTAACATGAAATCATTATTAAGCTAAGCATGAACTAAACATGAATTAAATGAGTTCTCTCCATGGTGCCAGAGCAACCTCCGTATTGTAGTCTTTCTTTTGGGTTAAGGCCATCATAGATCAAAATTGCGAATGGAAATCATTGGCCCTTTTTGACGTTTTATCGACCTCAGAAAGGTCACGATGTACTCGGAGGCGACGATTTGCTTAACAGCAGTACTTTGGTTCTTCTTCATTGTTAAAGATTGTTTGGGACTCTTAAAAGTGGCCGGAAGTAAGGATTTTCACCTACGCACCCGACGGGGGGTCGGGTTGGGAGGGGTTGCCACCCCGTTGCCCTGCCTTTTTTGTTGATTGAAAAACAGCGAGGAAACAAAACACGAGCGTGTAGTTTGTTTTCTTTTCATTCTTTTAACCCTATTCCCGGCAGGGGGGGCCGAATCCGCCCCCCTCGGGTTTTTTGCTTGCCAATTCCAGGCTTTTTAATGCAGCTTCACGAAACTTGGTCACTTTTCCTAGCTATTCTTTCTACGTGCTGTGACAAAATTTCAAAATTCTATTTTGCTCAGGGGCGGAGCCAAGCAACGTTTTTGGGAGGCACCTCATGCCATTTTTGGCCATGTTCAGGGCAAAAGGAAAATGTCTGCCAAAAACAGAGTTTTAAAGCTAGAACTTAAAACTTTATATGGATATATAGCTAAATAGTTGGGCAATGTGCAAATATAATTGTGTTTATCTGAGATTATTTTACAAGGTCAGGTCAAGGTCAAAAGTCAAAATTAGTGTTTTTGCTATAATTTCGGCGCCATTTTTTTAAATGCCAAACCCGGAATTTATATGACGTAGAAAGGGTGCCCTCTACTTGTGTACCAAGTTTCAGCTTGATATCAGGTCGGGTCACGGAGATATGACCTAAAATGTCAGTGCGCGTACCCTATATCGCAACAGCCGTAAAATGAAATTTTTGAAATAGAGTGAATTCAAATGATTGAAAACGTTTACAGATAATATTAAATGCACACGAGATCATTCCGAGTGACCCCAAGATCACTGGAGGTCATTTAAGGTCAAAGTGTCACAAGTTGATCTGAGAAACGTGTGACCATGACAGTTCCCCCTTTTTCATGTCCCTGGCACCGCCTATGCTAACATTATACAAACATTGTAATGCGATTTGTACTTATTTAGTATAACATGACTATCAGAAGCCAAAAAAGGGCGTTTGCTTCTTTTGTTCATTCAGTTGTTAGAAACCTAATCCTCCTATTTTTGAAACCCTGTGAACGCCCATGAATTTTCTTAAAATTTCAGATTTGCGGACCCATGGTAAAAGCCCTATTCATAATCTCTTGATTGATGCCAGTTTCATCAAAATCGGTCCATAAACAACGGAGTTATAAGAAGTCCAAAAGTACCCCCCATTTTGACCTTTTTGCCCCCTGTATCCACAAATTTCGAAATTTTGAAAATTTCTTTTTATAAAAATGTAGTTCACGTCACGGCAAATCGATTGCCGTTTGTTGCGATGAAATCGGACAAGTAGTTCTCGAGATCTCAGGGGGGGGCCGAATCCGCCCCCCCCCTGCCGGGAATCGACCATACCGCCTAGCCCTCCGGGAACAGGGTTAAAATATGATTTGACTTTTTCAGATCACCTGATGGCCTCTCAGGTCACGGTAAATGAGAATGTTCATCCGTTTGCCGTCTCTTCTGTCAACGTAATAGCATTATAGTCGAATGATCTGCAAGCCACGTTTTCGTGACAACCTGTTATTATTTGTTTCCCTCGGTCTATGTCGGGTCAACGAGAGGTCAGATTTAATTGCGACCTTTTACGACACGTTTCGTGTCAAAAAGTACGGTATTCTACCTCACGTTAGCGTTCTGATCATCGAATGGGGTAAATATGATTGCCGTTACTGAAATCAGCGCCAAACGTTGCCCTAAGACCGGTTCAAACAAATTTTGAGGTCACATAAGGGCAGTAATCTTATTTGACCGTTGGAAAGACCACTGATCATTAAAACCCTGGTAATGTTGTAAACCATGTTCTGAAACAACTATGAATCAAAAACTGACCCCTTAACACCTTACACTCCGGAGAAAAAAGTTAAACCATAGCAAAGGTCCAGAAAATCGACTGGTAAGGCGTCCAGAATGGTGTCATGACTCGTTTCTCCTCAGTCTGATCTGCAGTGAGGTATGACAGGTTTCCGGTACGTGATGCGGGCCGCTCGCCGGCAGGCACAGAAAAACTTCTTGGGGAATGACAACCATTTCCCCCTCGTTCGGCGACGCTTAAGTGTGCCCTTAAGGTTACGCGCCATAGGGTCTAATGAAAACCGGAATCCATTGTGATGACCTTATTTGAGATCGTTGGTACGATCACTGTGTGACCTAAAAGGGCCAAGCCGGACATCACTGTGCAGCTACATGTTCGATCTGTTGCAATGCTCTAACAAGTCAGGTTCGGAAATGGCTGGGGACACAACCCCTCCCCCCGTCCCCCTCCCCTGGGTGCAATGCCGAAGGTGGCGAAATAGCAGACACAGGCCAGAATTTAATCAGAAAACAAAAGCAGTTCGTCCATCATATGGCCATCAAAGGAATCATAGCTACGTTGCCCCCTCCCCCCATTCACCATTGGACTGTTTCCAAACCTTCGCCAATCGACTCGAATGGGCGTGAGATAACTAAATTCTTACAGAAATGGTAGCCAAGGGCTAAACCGAGAACAGTAAAACCACCTACAACCACTGAAGCATTCTGTTTAAACCCGAGCTCCAAGCTTAACCTGCGGTACTCGAAAATTCAGCAGTCCACGTGCGGTGTGGGATAACCAGTCACCTGATGTCTGATAATTTTTGATCGTGTAAAAAAGCCGCCAGACACGTTTACACCATTTGACAAAAGCTACAGATGAACCAAGAAATCTTTAATGTCAAACAAAGAAAAATGTTCATTAAGCCTTCGGTGATCAATGCGCTACAATAATCATGGAACTTGGAGCTTTCGTGACCTTGGAGCAAGTCAGACAACATCTAAAACCACCCGAAATCGACCAATGGCAATCGTGTAAAATGCTCAGGAATGGAGGTGACCTGCACGTAGTTTTGTGTATGCACATCAGATAAGGTAATATCGGCCAGTGCAGTTTTGTTATTTTTGAAGTCGCAGGATTACTTTTGACGTTTTCAGTTATTTGCAGGTGAACGAAAGAGTGAAAGCAGGTTGGCGGTTTGTCGATGGATGAACCCTATTCCCGGCAGGGGGCTGAATCCGTCCCCTTTCGGGTCTTTTGCTTGCCGATTCCAGGCTTTTTGACGCAGTTTCATGAAATTTGGTGGCTTTTCTAACTATTCTTTCTACGCACTGTGACAAAATTTTGAAATTCTGTTTTACTCAGGGGCGGAGCCAAGCAACGTCTTTGGGAGGCACCTCAAGCCATTTTTGGACCTGTTGAGGGTAAAGGGAAAATAACTGCCAAAAATAGCGTTTTTAAGATAGAACTTAAAACTTTACATGGATGTATAGCCAAATAGTTGTGCAATGTGTCAATACAATTTGGTTTATCCGAGAGCACTTTACAAGGTTAGGCCAAGGTCAAAAGTCAAAGTCTGGTTTTATAGTATTAATTTCGGCGCTATTTTCTGTAATGCCAAACTCGGAATATATGTGACGTAAAAGGGTGCCCTCTACGTCTGTATCAAGTTTCAGGTCGATATCAGGTCGGGTCACCGAGCTATGACCTAAAATGTCAGTGCACGTACCCTATATCACAGTATCCTTAAAATGGAGTTTTTGGAAACAGAGTGAATTCAAACGATTGAACAGGTTTACCGATAATCTTAAATATACACGAGATCATTCCAAGTGACTCCAAGGTCACTGGAGGTCATTTAAGGTCAAAGATCACAAGTTGATCGCAAGGCCATGTGACCATGACAGTGCCCCTTTTTCATGTTCCTGCCTCCGCCTATGCCAGCATTATTCAAACATTATAATACGATTTCTACTTCGTTAGCATAACATGACTAGCAGAAGTCAGAAAAGTGTTTTTACTCTTTTTGTTCATTTAGTTGTTGAAAAACTAATCCCATTTTTGAAGCCCTGTGGTCGCCTATGAATTTTATCAAAATTTCAAATGTGTGTACCAACGGTAAAAGTCTCATCCATAATCTCTCGATTCATGTCAATTTCATCGAAATCGGTTCGTAAACAACGGAGTTATAAGAAGTTCAAAAGTACCCCCCATTTTGATATTTTGCCCCCTGTATCCACTCCTTTCAAAATTTTCAAAACTTCTGCTTTCTTAAGTGTAGGTTACGTCATGGCAAATTGATTGCCGTTTATTGCGATGAAATCGGATGCGTAGTTCTCGAGATCTCATAGGTGGCCGAACCCGCGCCCCCTCCCTGTCGGGAATCGGCCATACCGTCAAGCCCTCCGGGAATAGGGTTAACAACCAGCGAATTATTTTCCCGATGGTAATACGGTACACAACCGTGCCGGGATGGTTCGTTAAATGTGTATCACATTGCTTAGTCCTGTGCCTAGCAACATTATACCGTACAACAACACGAAGGCAATAATGCGCCGAGCGAAAGTTCAGAACCATCAGACGTGAGTAACTGCGTTTTAATTAGGCATCAAATGTTCCAAACGCCATGCAGCCAAGCACATGGGCACGGCAGCTTGTTGCTTTTCTCTCTGATTAGTCCATAAGCGTTCATCCGGGACGACTGACAATGCCTTTCGGCTGAAACGGACATTCTGTGCATTTTTTTAGACGTATGACGTCATCGCCGCTCGGTAGCGGAACGTTTAGACGCATGGCTGATTGTCGGCCCAGGCAGGCTCCGTATATTTTGTTTTGACTCCAGGTTAAGTCATTAATGTCCAGGCACAGAAAAAAACGTCCAAACGGTGCAGCGTTTTGTCGATCCTGTTCAAATGGGACATCAGACACGACTGCAAAATTTCATTCCGTGTCATTGTCCGAAGTGTTAGGTATAGGTTGCGCTTCATGTATTACATTAGGCGGATTCGTAAAGTTCCGCGCAACGTATAACGGTATCGGTGCTATTGCCGCAGTCCTGTCTATTCTCCTCTACAGAGACAGGAACATTGTTGCGACAAAAACGTTTGTGAGGTAGCACATGCCGCCTCAGAATGTCCATATAGGTGTCTGAAACATATCGCGACGGCCTTTTCGCGGGATCCCAATCAGAAAAGTCCTGGGAAGTCTCCGGAAGACTAGGAAATTTCCTTTTCTGCGTCGCTGTTGAAGTGAAGACCGATGCTGTCTTTATTTCTCCGGAACTCCTGACCTCTAGGTTTCCAGTGTCGATAGATGTCTGCGTCTCTTGTTCAGCTCATAGCACCGAGGGAAATGGTGGAACCTTCCACCTCGAATAGATTTGAATCTCACGACAAGATGTTGCTGACAAGGGCAGTCACCGCCAAACCTCGTCATGCAAGATCCGCCGGGTTGGACTTTGTTTCATTGTACCTTCGCCAACTCAGCATGGTCTGGTCTCCGATTTCATGCATCCCATTGATAACAAAACTGCCAAACATACACCGTTCTTTCGAGCCAGAAGAACTCTTCAATGTTCTTGACCTTCAGTCCTCTGGGTAGAGAGTAGCCCTGTTGCACAGAGAGCAGAGCTGCTGCTAGTTCATTTGGGCTTTGACGGAGTGGCCGTCGCTGGTAAACAGAAAGAAGAGGCGCGTCACTATAAATTCCAAAACAGACATGAGGTTTTGGGGTGGGGTGTGCCCGGCTGTTATGAAGCGTTTTTAACGGGTAAGGAGATAACAAGTAACTTTTAGGTACCTGTCCCAGCCAGTGTCTCAATCTACGCCGAAGTCCGTTGAACGTGTAAGTCACTGCAACCTACATCCGAACTTTGCAACACTGCACGGCCAAAATTAACAGGAATGGAGTTCACCACGCCAGTGTTGTTGGAGCCAAAATTCTGTAGCTTGAATCAGCCTTGTTTACACACATGCCGTACGTACTCGATCAAAGAATGGTGAACCGTAGGCCACTGACGGACTTGAACCCATCACCTAAACAAGAGCCATTCCTCACGAAGTCGGAAGCTTATTTTCCACCAGCGTCTTCAAGATCGTTAGCTCCCGTTTTCAGTGCAAACATGCCATACGCAGGCGAAAGTCGTTCCGAAGAGATGCCTTGTCAGCCGGTACCCACTTGGCCCCTGTTCCGAACATAGTGTTCCATCACAGGAACAGTGATGGAACACCTTCCTGTGTACACCATCCATCCTTCAACCACAGGAATTTGGCGTACTTCCGATGTTCGGCGTTCATGACGACCTGATTCAACATCTCTTGGGTGTCGCGGGCAAATGCTGCCGGTTGACGGAAGCGGCACAGTATCCCGGTCAGGCTGTTCGTCACATCAGGGCTCTGGAGTGTATTCGAATTCAGCACGTGGCCCGGAACTCGGCGCCGCCGTCGGCCACCACTCGCAGTTTGTCGTTTTTTGGAGACGGTACACTCCATGGCGAGGAACGTACATCACACCCGCTCTTCTTACTCCCGTTCTCCCGCTGACACAGGTCCTGCGCATACTTTGTCCAGGGTGATCTCCATGCCTGGCACGTCGTGAAAACGGTAGACGCCGCTCTGAAAAAAAGTCTTGACTTCGTCCCATGCGAACGCTAACAAGTCATGGTCTTGTTTTTTTTTTGTCAGAGCGCGCCACCATCCGTTATAGGGAGTGGCGTCTCATAATGTCCGTTTGGTCGAGAGGGGATTCTCTCCTTCATCTTCATCTAGAAGGTGCCATGTGCAGTAGAGCCTTTGACGAGGCTATGTCTGCAACGCCAGCCTCGAACAAGCGCGATGTGTGACATTGTCTCGAAAAAGAACGGAGAGGACTTATGAAGCGAAGCGAGTGTTGTTCACTTCCGTGACGTGAGCGGTGCGTATCGAGGTTGCAAATGCTGTTATCACGGACGCGCTACTCATCGCGTACCGCTGCTTCGTGGCACGAAGAGGACCAGTTCGATCAGATCACGGAACTGATCTTTCTGCGGCATACGACTCCTGGAAATCGCACAGGAAGACATGGAGATGGCAGAATTCAGGGAGCATTGCTCGAAGGAAACTGTGAAACTCAAGGGTTTCACATGAACCTGCATGCTGTTAGCTACATGTATGTAGCTTACATGTGTGTAAGCTGCAGGTGTGTGAAAAAAAATGGTTCGGATTGCCAAGTCTGTTCTGGGTGATTAAAAGCAGCGCATCAAGACCACCTAGATGACAAAATGCTCCTCACGTTTTTGGAAGACATCGAGACAATTATCAATGGCCGACCATTCATGACCTGTGGAATGAATCCTATATACACCGCAAAACTGATGATCTACGGAGCTACTATTCCTCAGTAAACTACTACCAACTAGTGAACCAGAAGTCGCGTTCAGTGCTTCCTTCCGGAGCAAAATCCAGAGACCGGAGCTTAACCCCATTCCCGGAGGGCTACACGGTATGGCCGATTCCCGGCAGGAGGGGGGGGCGGATTCGCCCCGCCCCTGAGATCTCGAGAACTACTCATCCGACTTCATTGCAACAAACGGCAATCGGTTTGCCATGACGTAAACTACACTTAAAAAAAAACTTCCGAAATTTTGAAATGGGTGGATACAAAGAGGCAAAAATATCAAAATGGAGAGTACTTTTTAACTTGTTATAACTCGTATAACGTTGTTTATGAACCGATTTCGATGGAATTGGCATAAATCAAGAGATTACGGATGGTAAACACATCTGAAATTCTAAAAAATCATAGGGGTTCACAAGATTTTGAAAATAGGAGGATTAGCTTTTCAACAAATGAATGTCCAAAAAACTAAAACCGCTTTTTTGGCTTCTGCTAGTCATGTTATGCTAAAGGAGTACAAATCGTATTACAATGTTCGTATAATGTTGGCATAGATGGTGCCAGGTCCATGAAAAAGGGGGAATTGTCATGGTCGCATGCCCTTCAGATGAACTTGTGACCTTTGACCTGAAATGACCTCCAGTGACCTTGGAATCACTTGGCATGGATCTCGTGTGCATTTAATATCACTTGTAAAGGTTTTCAATAATTTAAATTCACTCTATTTCGAAAATTCCATTTTACGGCTATTGTGATATAGGGTAGGCGCATTGACGTTTTAGGCCATAGCTCCGTGACCCGACCTGATATCAAGCTGACACTTGATACACAAGTAGAGGGCACCACTCTACGTCATATGTATTCCGGGTTTGGCATTTGAAAAAAATCACGCCAAAATATTACTATAAAAGCAAATTTTGACTTTTGACTTTGACTTGACCTTGTAAAGTGACCTCAGATGAACAAAACTGCATTCGCACGTTGTCCAACTATTTGGATATACATCCATATAAAGTTTTAAATTCTATCTTAAGGACGTTATTTTTGGCAGTCATTTTCCTTTTACCCTCAATAGGGCCAAAATGGCCTGAGGTGCCTCCCAAACACGTTGCTTAGCTCCGCCCCTGAGCAGAACAGAATTCCGAAATTTTGTCACATCACGTAAAAAGAATAGCTAAGACGTACCACCAAGTTTCGTAACGTTGCACTAAAAAGCCTGGAATTGGCAAGCAAAAAACCTGAGGGGGCGAATTCAACCCCCCTGCCGGGAATGGGGTTAATACCCTCAGCGCTGGTGGCGTTTCAGCCCCTGGCGGCAGCGTTTTGGGGACGTCGGAGGGCAGAGTTTTTGCCCACACCTTGCCTGTTCCTGCCTACTTTGAGAGCGACGCAGATGGACGCAGTCTTCAGGATGGCGACGTCGCCCTTGTGATCGACCCTGACATTCCACGCGGCAGCTGGAAGATGGGACGCGTCTTCTCGACCGCTCTGAATGCGAATGATCTGGTCCGCGCTGTAACCGTGCAGTTTGGGTGAGAGGACGTTCGTTCGGCCCGCGCACGAGCTGATCGTTTTGGTGAGAGTTCACGATACTCCTTATGGGGACTCACTTACACTCCTCACGATACTCCTCTCACGTCCGCATGTGGTTGCGGACTTCATGTGTGTGTGCTGTGTGTGACGTCTGTGCTGAAGTGTGCTAAACTTGATTTATGCCGTGACATTACGACCTCATCGGAATGGCAGGTAATTCATTGAACCTTTTTGAAGGTTATGCATTTTCCTTTTACTTTTACTTTTTCCTTAGTGACCGTGTTGACGTGGTCTGCGGTGTAGTTGAAGGTGCCGATTCTCATGACGGAGTCTCGTGTTCCCTCTAACTGGTGCAGAGAACAGTTTCGAAATATTAAAACTATTTTCATGGAGAATTTTATTTTGACCTTTCACCTGATCTTCACCTGTGACCTTGAGCCCTTGCGTCCTCTGGGTTTCTTCGGCAGCACTCTTGTGAAGTTTTAAAACAATCCCGTGAGATATATTACACTTCTGACTTTTCGGATATCCACATTGGCTTCAAGAGTGGAAGTGTTCGTGTTTTATGTTTTGACGACCTATGACATCATCTGTAGCTTTGAGCATAAAAGCCGTACATTTTCTGAAAGCTCTAGATGAGGGCTGTCGTTTGCAGTTCGAAACAAAATCGAGCAGTCTATCACGTACAGAGTTAAACGGGGGAGGGGAAAAAATCCCTCCACCCCACCCAGCGAATGGCGTAGTTCTAAATACGCCAGCAAATGCCGGGTTGATTGCTTGAAGATTTCTTTTTCATTTGCAGGCTTGAACTGAGCTACCGCAATTTCGTATGTTATTCGTGTCTGTTGGCGCATCATGTCCGTCGATTTGATCGATTGTTCACGTCGGACGTGGTTTATGATCTCAGGTTTTTACTTCGATATAAGCGTGGGCTGAAAACGGTCTCTCATCGCGTTCCCCTAAAGTAGGCTAAAGCCAGAACGTGAGACCTGACTGCACTGATCCAGGTTCGTGTTTGCGGGCCGTTGCGCGGTGGTATGGTTTGCCATTGGCGGGACCAAAGCCGCCGGCCGCAGGTGTCTGGCGGAAATTCGCTCTTGCGGTTTTGGTTCCCCTCTCGGCTTTCCTCATCACCAGTTCGAAATAAAGGTCAGACAGAAAAAATCTAGCGCTACTCCGATTAGCCCAAACATTGCTGCGTACGTTGGCTGCAAAAACATTCTGCTGGGCGAAAAATTTGGCCCACTTCTGCAACAGAACAAGAGCGTTCACGACTTCCTCAGCAATATTCGTTCGCAGTTCGTTGACCTTTTTCGAAAATTTTCCCCCCAGTTCCATGCAGATGGGGCCAATTTTTAACAAAATATTATGCCCCTAGCGACTTTCCCTTCAGGCATTTCAAAAATGCCTTGTACCAGAAATCTAATCTATCTGCAGTATATCATTAGTCATAGGGCTACCTCTGCTCTAGCATCGGTCATGACACTGCTAAATTCAGCCCGCCATCTGCAATGAAACATGGATTACGCTAACAGCTTTCCGTTCGACACATTAAACACACATGTATTTCAGCGATGGTAGACGTTGCACTGCTGAATGACATCCAAGGGATATTATTTGGCGCCTATTATAATTTTGAAATATTTCCCCAAGATGATTAAAAGTAAATCCCTTACAGATTTTGAACTGTTTTCAAATAATTTTATTTCAGCGATATGATATTTCTATCGAGTTCTGGACGGTCACTCCAGAAATGTCTGAGGTGGCAGAATCATGAAACTGTTCGGCTGTTGTATGGCCGTCACAAACAACCACAGGCAAAAAGCCTGCTAACCCACGGCTCGAGAACCTAAGGTATGAGGAGACTCTGGGCCTCCCTGAATTGTTAACATTAGGTCTACGGAAATTACTAAAAATAAAAGGTCCGAAATTCCATGCAGACCCCAAATAGGTTTCGGAAACCTCCAGACACGCTCTCAGCCTATCATGCAGAAAACGACGCCAAAGATACAACCGGCTGTCCTCCCATCTCAGCCCAAACAGGGTGGTAACTGGGGTGGTAACAGGGTGGTAACCGGCACGCTGTAAATGCAAATCCAGCGACTTATCAGTTTTCAGGACATTGCAGTAAAAAGTCGTACTCTGCTAGGACGTTATTGACTGCCTATTTCGCAGTCATTTTAACTTGACAGGAAGCGTTGTCTGTTGAACTAAAGCAATGTTATCGTTTTGCGCGCCAGCTTTCCGTCACCGAATTAATTAAGGCGACGATGTAAGTACCTCAAATTGTACACCATGGTGCTGGAGCGGTTGCCTTCTACCACCTCTCATAAGTAGAGAAAACATTATCTTGCCAGTGGTGCGCACAGGATTTACACGGGAGACCTAAATTTCCGCGACACGAGAGAAATAGTGCGTCGCTTTCCATCATTTGATAACAATCAATCAATAAAGTGTTTGGTAATTGGGAACTACTTGCAATATTCAAGCGAAAATACGTCTCCCTGAACACCTTTCCTTTCAGATATGCATTTCGGTACTTCCGAGTTGTCACTGGTGTTGTCAGTGGTGTTGCCATTGGTCTTTGCGCGCGAAGACATCTACATCTGCTGTCGTCTTAATACAGAATGACGACATTGAAAATCGACGTCGTGGAGATGTGACTGGGCGTAGGTCATTAGCACGACTGATGACGGATTTTATATGTTCATCTGCACATGTAAAACTGATAAGGGTAATGCTCAGAACGCATTTACACACTATAATATGCACCTACATGAAAAGGCAAAGGAATGAGAGTGTCATTTGCCTCTGTGAATATCCTCATGGTTTTCATGCTTTTCCGAAAGTTATCCTTGTACGCGGTACAGGGTCGCAGTCAGGATCCAAAGAGTGGGCAGGGGCCTGAACCCTCAAAACCGGAGACTCATCGGATGATGGCCGTTTGATTTTCGGGCCCCGGAAATTCATGTTCGTCTTAATTTTTGCTGCTTTAAGAAAACCACAGTGTTTGACCACCAAGGGGGGCCGTGTCACCCTTGCTCTCCCCCCCCGGGCTACGCCTCTGATATGGTATAGTTTGAGGAATGGTGAGCACTGGGCTGTATGACATTATTTTCAGCAGTAGGCGGTCTTGCTCCGAAATCCAGCGCCCCGTCAGTGCCTGGCCGTTAGCCAATGGCGCTAAAGTAACCCATCGCGTCGTAGCGGATGTCGATGTTGGTGTGGGAATTCAAGGTGTGACGCGAAACCGACGCATTGCTGGATAGGAAACAGGCTGTTTTCAGTCCTCCGAAACCCGGCAGCTGGAGACTGGGCGTGCTGAGCGCTGAGGCTTTGACTCGCTCTGAGTTACGGCGTTCCCATGTTTTTTTTAACAAGGTCCCGCAAACGTACTTTGTTCGTTTTATTGTTGTGTTGGAAGAGTGCGTCGGGTGCAGGCAATGGAGATTTTGGTCGGCTCCACTGTCTTAGTGCAGGTGGCTGTGCACTGTCGCCCTATCCTGTGTATAGCTGTACCGCCCGACATTCTGTGGAATAGTCCGGACTACAGAGAACTTGATGATGACCATGATTCACAGTTCGTGCGCATCGTCATCGGTTTTAACATATAACATTCCGAAAAATGGAATGCTGGCTCAGTCAACATATACCTTATGCATCTATGTTAGCGCGTTTACATTACGAAGTTAATTGTTTTATAGCTTCCCAATTCAAAGTGGGACCAATCCCCGGACTACTCCTGGTATACTTTCCGAAAAATCGAAAAATAACAGCACAGTACGTTTCGTTTATTCTGGCTGAAAAAGACTATCATGGAACAACGACGCAACATATTAAGCCACATCTAGGTAGCGAAGGCTGCATCAAGAGACAAGACTCTGGAGACAACGAAAAGGCACAACGTCTCGTGCCTGTGCGACATCGGCGGCCGTCAGCATCACGCCATGGAGCCATAGCAATGTCTAGGGCGCCTGTTGCATGGTGCAGAGTAGCTGGTGACATCAGTCGGAACTTTTTGAACATCCCAAACCCCAAAACCTAAATCCCCAGCTTTCGCCTGGCCGAGGGCGAGAAGCTCCATGATATCGCAAACTACAAGTCGCTCAGAAAAGGTAAAGCACCGTCCAAAAGATCTGGTTGAACTAAGAAAACGCACGCATATGTTATCCAATGAGGTCAATATCAAGGTCACGAGAAGTCGGTCATCTAGGCCAACTTGTCTGTTGAAGTGTCTGGCAGAAAACTTTGATAATCAAGCCATGAGTCTGGCTCCAGTGCGGCTGGCAGTAAAGAGAATGCTCGATTTACCTGCGTGCTGCTGCTGAACAAGAATTGAGGTCACAATTGGCCATTTCAAAACCGGCCATTAGGGAAAAATACTGTCCTTTTCATAGAACAGAAACCGCCATTTTTTTATAAATAGAATATATGTCCTGGCAGAACAAGCACAATGTGTCTAACACATATATAAAACCTGCAAGCTAAATTCAAACTAATCATGCTAAATTCAAACAAGGTCAACTTAGATCCAAGTTCTGACGCCTGTTAGTCGGGCGTAGTCGGTCGTTTCTGGTGTTTGTCGTACCAGCTGGCGCATCAGAAATGATTAGACATGCCACGGCATAAAATTATGCATCGCTTCATGTGATATCCATTGCACACCATGACAACCATGCTGCAAAACATTTTTCACTTAGGTTAGAAAGAAGGCGGCGGGCGTGGCGGCATTGTGAAGGTCTAACATATGATGAATGGTTAGTTTCACGATGGGAACAGGTCTTATTTTGGCAGCCAAAAATAAAAGGGCTGAAGCAGAGTAAACTGCAAAAAAAGACTGTACGGGCGTAGTTCTTATCCCTTTCTGGTCATGCAACGCGTGTCCCCAGAGGAAACAAGCAAGATATTTGAAAACGTCATGACGGGTCAGCCTGGATCAGATAGGATTAGGTCGCCCTCGGCAAGAAAGTTCTTACAGTAAATGCTTTCAAAACACACCACTACACATAAACATTCCAAACTGCAAAACGATCAATTACATCCAGGTGTGGTGCTGGAAATTCGGTGAAAAGGTGACGTGAACTTAGGTCGTAGATGAAGAGATAAGAGCGAGCGCGTATTTAAAGAATGTAGGAGGCATCTGAAGGTAAATTCAGGCTTCCAAACCACCGAATGAGATCCGTAGTTTCGATACGAACCTAAAAATCGAAATGTTTAATTGACCTAAGATCAATGGCTTTGACATTCCCGCGAAAATTGGAGACAAAAGAATTACTGCACCTGCCATGTGCGGTGTATGTGTCAAGTTTCGTGTTAATGGTTATATTTTCAAAATGTTATGCCACTTCACGTTTCTTGGAACATGATTCTACTTGAGCCGTCCTAGGTCAGTAACTTGGGTTGACCCCGAGTGTAGAAATTAACACATTGAGCAAAAACGACGTTTGAAAAGGTACTCAAAGCTTCATGTCTTTGTGTCTCTTTGATTTTGGTTATCTTTAGAAAACGGAAGGGGGTATTCATAAATTCCCCAGCCTGGCGAGGGTTAAAGAAACGCATAATATTAGCAGACAAGTTGATGATTTGGTATCATTTGGTATCATCATATTTGGTAGAGGCGTCATTCTTCATGTTGGGTAAGGATTTGGGGATTTATGAACCTCTCTCCGAGCCAGATTTCATAGAGGCTCAGATACGTATGTCCAGTCAAATTTATCCGGGAATCGAAAATGCTAGGTCTGGTTAAAGCGCAATATATATACGCTGCGAATGGTTCCCGAAAAATGTCATTAGGGTGGAATCATTAATACCGCACCTGAACAGGCGATGACTTCCTCTCAAACCAAACCCGCAGTCTACGGCGAAAACTTGCAGATAAAACTGCGCTTAGTCGTTAGTATGGCGTCATCCCAAGCCTCTTCTGCTACAGCAAGGCGCGCAGCGGCCGCCTGATCCTTCCTGAGGTCCGGCTCGTTTGACATCCAGTTGATGTAGTTGACGGGGCTGCCGTCCACCCAGCGGAACCTGTCGTCCCCTTCCCCGCGCTTCAGGCCGATGAAGGGAAGGCGGCTGCCGTTGAATTTGGCCTTAGCGAAGTTGATGATGAAGTTGTTCTCCTCTTCAGACAGCACGGACGTCAGGTGGGCGCCTGCCGTCAGGTTCTGGCAGTGCAGTTCGGCCTTCGACCAGGGCTTCTCGGCCTCGACGAACATGTAGCACGAGTTCTGGTGGGCGGTCCAGCCGGGCTCACAGCCGAACTGTCGGCAGTCGGCCGCGGCCGCCGAGCTGTCACGGACCACGGCCACGCAGCCGTCCTGGAGGGCGCAGCGGATGCCGCACTGGACCCTGCTGCGGACCGAGGTCGTCCCCAGCTCGGGCAGGCCGTACCTCTCCGCGGAGAGCAGGGCCACCTTTCGAGCGTCGCCGGACGCCAGCAGGGCGGTGATGACCAGCAGTCTGGCGAAGCGGGACGACATGGTGACCTGCTTCCGTACCGCTGCGCGTCGGTCGAGGCACTGAAGGACTCGATCCCGCGAAATGTAAGGTGAGCTTACCCGGGCTTCCCATTGGCGGATTGTTTCCATTTCTCTGACGTCACTAATGGCGTGCTATGGCTACATGTGACAACACAGTAAGTCGTAAGCAACATATGATGCGGGAATTGATTTTAACAGAGCGGCCCGCGCCAACGGGCAAAAGATACCCACTCACGTCCGTATGACGCGATTCCAATGACGTCATTGGTGTGCTACGACTTTATGTGAAGAATACGTTTTTAACGTACAATCTATGGTACATATTGCCAGAAAATGATTCATGGAACACTTTTGAGTGCCCACATATTGCGTCATACACCATAGTACCGCTCTAAGTATTGTAAATAACGGTGATGAATGCACAAGAAAAACAGCATTTTATCCTGCTTTCCTGCTTCCTGGCACTGCCATTAGTAGTCTCTGTTTCTGTGCAATGCATTTTGGGTCATAACTGTTTAAGGATGTTTTATGCTCCATAAATACTCAAAAACATCCAGGCAAGATGATGGTGAGCAACACCCCATATGAGGAGCATTGTTAGCTTGCTTGTATCGTACGCTTGCTACGTCATTGCGTATGTTGTAATGTATGTCACCATGTCAACATATGGGTTTACAAAATATGCGTCAACGATATTGCATTCTCTAACCTCGGGTGTATGCAGGCACAATAAACGGGACGATATAAACACTTTCGCACGCATTACAAATCAGGGCTCAAGCTCCCCCATTCTTCGTTGCTGTCACCGCCATTGTACGCTTATTAATGTTTTTGCGCTCAAAGGATAAAAAAGGGTCAGAACAGCTCGGCTGTTGTGGCCCAATACTCCGTCCCTTAGCGAGAATTACTCTAAAATTTAGGTCCCAGAGTAGGGTAAAGATGGCTGTGTGTCACAAAGTAGATGACCCCATGTGGGGCCAGTAGAGAGACTCTATAAATGGCTTCCTGCCGGCTTATAAATGCTTCCCTGTTAGTCATTAGACGGGTCCCTGCTGGCTTGTGAAGATCCCGCCCGTGAACCTGTAGATAAGCCTTCTGCTGACCAGCAAAGGACCCCTGCGGGCGTGCAAAAAGCTGATCTGACGGCCTTATAAAGCGGGCATGCTAGCTTGTAAATCCCCCTCTACGGGCCCCCTAAATGCCCCTTGCTGGCCTTAAAACGTCAACAGGGGTTGACAGCGGAACATCCCGTTACCCCTTAGAGGGGCAGCCTGGCGACTCGTAAATGAGTCCTCCGTTGGCCTACAATGGGACTTCTGCCAGACTGCAGAGGCAACCCTGTGAACCTGCATTGGTGACCAAGCAAATAGTCCCACGAGCTGGTCCCTAAAGGGTCCCTGTGCGTCTGCAAAGGAACCCCTGCAGCTGTCGGCCTGTGAATGGACCAAAGCTGCCCTGAAAAAGGAGTCCGCCTGACAGTACCGAGGCCGCTGTCCCGCTAAAGGGACGTCCGCTGGCATGCTAACACATTGACCCCATTTACAAGACACTGTGCTCTCTGTGCAGCAAAAGAGCGGCACAGCACAATTTAGTACACCTGTACGAAACTGAATAGCGGGTATTTTGTTTTTTTAGAAATTGTCAAGGTCGTTCCAGATCACTGAGCCAGAGTAGCCTTGTATTGGCCTTGCTAAGCATTGTAGCCAGAGGGGTTCAGACGGTTAAGTGATCCGTCGTGTAGCCAGGGATTGCCAAAAATTGGCTATTATCAACAATGATTTGTTAGAAAGACAAAACTACTTCAAAGTCTAAAAAACACATATATTTTCATTTTCGAAATCTCTAAGTATGCTGTATGACATAGGGTTAATTACCTATTTTTGCAGTCACATGGCAAGACTAACCTCAAGCCTTTTTATTCAACCTTGACCCCCTCCAACACTAAATTCCTGGCTATGCTCCTGCCAAAGTGGATCGTAGTCAAGTCATGGTTTTCAGAAATGGCAGTTTTTAAGGTAAGTTTCAAAATGCTGCCACAAAAAGAGTGTTAACCCGTCCCGATTGGGGGGGAAGGGACTGTCAACCCTATTCCCGGCAGGGGGCTGAATCCGCCCCCTCGGCTTTTTTGCGTGCCAATTCCAGTATTTTGGACGCAGCCGCACGAAACTTAGTCACTTTTTCTAGCTATTTTTTCTACATTCTGTGATTCAGAATTCTCTTTTCCTCAGGGGGGAGCCAGGCAACGTTTTTGGGAGGCACCTCAGGCCATTTTTGGCGTTGTTGAGGGTGAAAGGAAAATGACTGCCAAAAATAGCGATTTTAAGATAGAACTTAAAACTTGATATGGACGCATAGCAAAATAGTTGGGCAAGGTGCAAATACAATTTTGTTCATCTGTGGCCGCTTTACAAGGTCAGGTGAAGGCCAAAATTCAAAATTTGGTTTTGTAGTCGTAATTTCGCCTTTTTTAAATGCCAAACCACCAGAGGGCTCGATGGGTGACTCACTGCGCATTAAAAGCCTTTGGCTCTCTTCCGCAATATTTTCCCCAGCATGCCTGGGGTTGTGTAAATTCTTTAGAAGACATCCACAACAGTTTCATAGAGCATGGTGACTCGGCTGCCCGCTGGGCGGTTGAACACCGACATAGGCCTGTGCAAATCTCCTTTTATTCTTCGGACTAGCCACCAGGCGCTGCAATGGCTGAGGACATCGGAAAGCGTAGGGTGAGATGGTATGGGGACTTTCCGCTGGGCCAGCTGCTTCATGGACTACAACTCTACGGCCGAGGACGCCAGTGGTCCTGATCCTCCAGTTAATGGTCTCTTCCGTTGCCAGTGGTGACGGTGGCGCCAACTGACGGCAAACAGCTGACCGTGGCTGAGGTCGCTGTCCGTACGGAGCAGAAGCGGGCGGCGGACCGAGGCGATGTGACTGCCACTGAGCAGCCTGATCCCATCCTGGACGAAATGGTGCAGCAGTTAGCTGGCAGACAGTAAAGACCGTTCGCTGGCTCTGGGGCACGGTTGAAACCATTCTGTCGTTGCTAACAGGAACTAACTGCTGCACGTCCAGTTATCGGCAGAAGATCGCTGATGACGGCGCCGAAAGCACTTAAGTCTGTTGAAGATCTGTTGTGTCTCGCACACGATGAGCGAGAAAAAGGAAACAAAACAGCTGCTCTGGGAGCAGTTTTGATGGTCAGGGTTCCCCTGATGCGAAACGATGTGCTAAGCAGCGTGGCGTGGCAAATTCCCGGCTTCGCATACAAGCGCCACCCAATCCCGTTTCCAGCAGCGAAGGTCACCGTAAATATCATAGGTCCGATGTCAAGAGGAACTTTCCTAAAACGTGCCATGTTGGCGTGACTGATTTGTATTCGAAATGGCCACAACTGGGATTTTCCTCTCACGCGGCCTCCCAAACGGTGGCTGAGTTCCAGGAGACGGCGAAGAGCAGAGAAGACTAAACAGACGAGCTAGTGTTAGATAGCGGAAAGACATTCATTTCACAGTTCATCTCGTGCCTTCCGATTGTGGGGTACTACAGATCCGAGTCGAGCCCTACCATCCACGAAGAAAAGGCGCAGTGGAGAAGGTGAACAAGCTGGTCATGGACGGTTTTGCAGATCGGTGCAACGGAAAAGAATGGATGAGCAAGGCATCCGCGAGAATTCCTGTTGTATCGTTCCGCGCTTCACGCTGTCGCAGAGCAGTGTCCGGTGGAGCTGCCGCGAGGAACACAGCCGAGTGCCAAGCTGCACGCAGCTCGGCAGGACGGCGGCAGACACAGCCAGGTCAGGAATCATGAGCGGCAGAACGAACACTTCGACCGGCCCTGTCACGCGCCCCAAACGTGAACTTCACGGCTGGGTGACTGGTTTTGTTCAAACTCAGGCCCAGCCACGTAGTTGGACCAAAGACAAATAGTGACCCCATCATCCGGTTTTACAAACTAAACAATTAAATTAAATCCATTTAATGGATTACGTCACGTGACTTGAGGATTTATCAGGGTAGCCTACTCATTCAGATCTCCCTGCCCACCACCCTTAACTGTGACATACTGCCATGGTCAAAGACATGGTGATACCTCTGTGAAGCCGACTGGCCGAATGCCACTCTGAGGTTCATTAGTCTGAGTTTACAAATGGCTTGCAATAGGGCGGTCAGCATGGGGGCTGATGTAACGTACGCATTATGTGACTCAGAGCTGACTTCACGACAGCGCATGCTTTGCTATACGGCAGTCCTGATAGAACATTCGCCAGGACGAGGCAAGGTCATAAGGCCCCCTTCCGGTTTTCTAAGGATAGCCAAAAACGAAAAAGAGCAGAAATACGAAACTTGGGGTGCCTTTTTAGACGCCATTTTTACAACTTGTGTCAGTTTTAAAATCAGGATCATCTTAGGTCCTTGAACTAAGACAGGTCATGAAAGACCATGATAGAAAATGAAAGTGGCGTAACATGTTGTCAGAAGCATCAGTTGACAGGAAACTGGACAAACTTATCGAGCATGAGAAATGGAACGATTCTGCCATTTCGATTTTTTCGGAAATTTCCAGGGCCGTCATCTCAGTTCAGTTGAACTTTCGACCTATTTAATGTTTGCCTGTTGAGATCGTGAGACTGGTTCGGCGGTTTCATAGACACCCTGGTGCTTCTCACGTCATTTGCACACGTAACGGTACCTACGGATCCGTCATCTCGGATCAGATCACGTTTCATACAGAATTTTGAGATCCGGAATCGAGTACAGTGCCGTGGTTTTCAGTCGTGGCATGTTTAATAGTAGTCATATGTGCTTTGGAAACACTAAAAGATGACAACATATTTGCTAAGGATGAACCAATCCCACTTGACCCAGGCTCACTTTATTTGACCTTTTTGACCTTTTTTGAAATGCGAAGAAACTTTATATGACAACAAATGATAAGAACTATACATAGGGATTGATTCCATACAGTTTGCATCACTCCATTCCTTTCATTTTTGGCTTGCCAAAATAAAAACCCTTACGTCGCGAAAATAATTTCCTGCCAAATATTAGGCTTTTGCATTGCGGCTGTGCCCGCCGCCGGGTATCTGAGTTACATGAAAATGCTTTTGGATACTTGTTTCAGGATGTAGAAGGGATCTAACATGCCCCGATGGAATGTCATTATACGCTGTACCGAACATGATCAGTGATAATGTGACAGATGATGGAAGAGATACCAGACACGCCTGAGGCATAGGCGTCAACAACTTGACCCAGGTTGACCTTTTACTTCAGTTTGATAGCATATTTCAAGTGAATGTCAGACACATTTGCAACGTACTCCAGCCATGAAATGTGCTCTGAAATTCAGAATTAAACGAGACTCCTGCCGTTAAAAAGAAGATTTTCTGCTTTAACCCGCGCACGACCGTCGGTCCGTTTCGAACATGGGCGACTGGGGGGGGCAGTTGGCACCCCCTCTAACTCACGAACGGTTGGTCGCACGATAAAAATAAGCACACCGTTGGAAAGCTTGTGACGAGTACAACTCGAAACTGGTCTCATTTTTAGTTTTAGATAATATGTAAGCAATTTACATAACTATATATATGTTTTCTCATAGCCGACTGCATGAGACCGAGAAACGGCCTGAATCTCTAGGGCTGTGACTTAAAACGCTTAGGTAACGGCACCGGCGCACAAGTATGCCGATATGCCGATACACGTCTAATTTCCCCAGATTTGTTCAATATAGACGCCGAAACGTTGAGTTAAAAACACGGCATTTCTCGCGGCAGGTGTAGGCGTGCGCTGCTGCCGTATGCAGTAACAAATTGACGGGAATTAATTTTAGCGCTTCTTTATTTTTGGCGAGAAAAGACAATCTATGTATATTTTACTGATCTTAGAGGTTCTTGTGATAGTTTTTCATGCTTCAATTTTGGAAAAATTCATTAGTTACCAATCTACAAAATTGGCGGAGCTTTATTCCCGAGAGTCTGTTTATTTCCAAAATATGTTACTTTTTCAAGCCTTTTGAGGTTCCTGGTATTACTTACGTCTGTGCAAGCCAGTTCTGCCATTTTGTACCCATTCTGAGTAATTCATCGATGACTTTGACGATGGTATATTTTGGTTCACTACAGTTATTCGTGACCTGACCTCAGGTCAATGGCTCGAAGTCATTGATACTTTGCTCAATGACGGCAACTGGATGTCTGCTTCACTCCACACTAAAAATGTTATGAAATATTCCGTCAATTTCCGAAAAAAGGCGACATGTCTTAAAAATAGGCTTGACCTTAGCTCAATGACCCGGAAAATTTTGAAAAATCTGAGATAGCAGACTTGTTGCATCTGTCACGTTCACTAATCCCTGAAAGTATTATTGAGATATCTTGTTTTGCGAAAAAGTTAGAGGGCGCTAAACTTTTTTGGACATAGGTCTGTTTGACGTGACCTAGGTCAGGCACCTGACCTGACCTAAGATCAAAATTTTGACACGAGATGTAAAATTGATGAAGCAAAAGGTACACAAGGTCTCATGGCTCTGTGTTTGTTGGTTCTCTCGCAATCGCAGAAAAACCTCAGGGGGCTCAGTCAACTGCCCCCCCAGTCGGGGACGGGTTAACGTTCAGTTTTCCCTGAAATGATAAAATCTGGCCTCAAGTGTCTCTTTTCCGGCACACATAGATACTCTTAAAGCCCTGTCAACCAGAAGATGCCTTTCTTATTAAAGTTTCTGACAAGAATATCGAGAAGGTAATTTGACCTAACATGGTCTCTGGTTACCTTAATGTTGACCTCCCGTGAGAATCTAGGTGCTTTCTTTTAGTTCCATCAAGGGTTTTCCAACGGTCTTTTTAGTTTTTTTTCTGTGAGACTTACAGCTCTCGAAGTCCTATTTTGGGGATTCTCATAACCCCCGGGGCCGGTGAGGGTTAATACTTAATATAATGATGAAAATGGGGTCACTTGGATGCATAGATGGGCACTGGTCCGTTACTCCGTTACTCCGTTACTAACGAAGTTACTTTTTTGAGTAACGGAGTAACGGACCCGTTACTTTTATTTTACTGTTACGGACTGAGTAACGGAAGTTACTTTTGTGGTCCGTTACTCCGTTACTTTTTGGTCCGTTACTCCGTTACTCCGTTACTCCGTTACTTTTTAAACTCCTTACAGACACCGCCCGGCTTTATTTGCATCGGCGCACCCATTGGCTACTTGAATAGCCAACACCCAATAGCGTGCGGCGATACAAGCGCGGCTGGGCGCGCACTCAGCTGACAATCGCGGAGTCGACTTGTTGACAATATTCGTCAGCTGATAAACGTTGACGGCAAGCTGGCGGCAATGGTTCAGTGTAAAGGCCAGCTGACTTTGGTCTCTTTTGGGACAAAAGTATTAAATTATGCGTAAGTTTGATATGACTTAAAATGAGAAATTAACCAGTCGTCATTTTTCAGGCTAAAAGATATCAAAGTTATTGTCATTTATACTGCAACAGCCAGCTGACGGCAGTTTTCAATGTTGTCTCAAGTCAGTCACGGATTGCTTACCACCGCCACACGGTTCCCCGCCAAGATCACTCAAGGCTGTTGAGCACATGATTACTGCCGCCATGGCCTTGGATCTGTGATGTCCATGGGGCGATGGAGTGGTGACTGATTCTTGACTGGCCTGAAATTTTAACTACCTGACACTAAAATGTCCCATCAAGGTGTTTTTACGCCGCCACTGGAGGTCGAAAACTTTTACTCCGAGTCCAACGGTGCCTCAGCTTCGGAGGCAGAGGACGAGCCCGGTCTGGGTCACCCATGGCCACATCTAGAAACGTACTTTCAGTTTAAGGAGGAGGGGAAAAACGTCATTTTTACGTATGTCCTGTGCCGACCGAAAGAAAGAGTCACAAGAGTAGCCTTTCAAACTAAAGGCACATATCAAGAGGAAGCATTATTTACGGTATTTCCAGGTGAGAACAGAATGTGCACAATAAGTTGTCAGTAGTGAAGCATAATTATGAAGCTTGTCGACTATTGCTTGGACTATTTGCCTTAACCATATTCTCTGGAGGCAGTGAGATTCACATTACCCTGGGGGCAGATCTACGGTAATCTACCTTTCGGCCGACGCTTACGCGTAATTTTTGGAGACGCGGAAGTGGCAACACAAGTTGTGTGAACAATTAAGCCCATTCAGGTATTTTTCTAAGCACTGGCCCCTACTGGGTTTGTAAACTGACTTGGTTAGGTAACTCTTGAATTTTGATTCAGTTGACACATGTTTGCCTTCAGCCGATACGAGCTAACCAAACCAAAAAACAGGCAAATTGAACCTAACAAAAAATTAGTTTTACATGCCCATCTAGGGCAATCCCTGCAACCATACAGCAGGTTTTAGGTTAGGTTAGGTTAAATCATTTTTAACTTGGAGGACAGGCTACATGGTCCATGCGATTCGAGTTACCACTCCTGCGTTCCCGAAAAAAATATCAACTGGCCGAAACACCTTTCGGCTGACACATTATTTTTTGTAGACGCAGAAGTGAGGACCCAAACTCAAACATGATATGAGCCGTTGCCACTTTTGCACCTTCGAAAAATATGCATTGGCCGAAAGGTGAAGATTACCAATTCTGCCCCCTCCCCTCCGCGCCCTCCCAGAGATCTCGAGATTCATTCGTCCAATGTTGATGGGATGAATGCCATTTAATATGTTTCAACGAGAGCTCCAATTCCGGACCCCAAAAACTCAAAAATTGCGAAAATAGGACGTGGGGCAAACAAACTCCAAAATTTGGGGATTTTTGAAAGGTCACTGCGGCCGTGTTTACCAAACAATTTTCATGGGAATAACACGGTTCAGCTTGGAATGTCAAGTCTTTTATATACCGAAAGCTGAAATTTAAAATAGAAAACCATAGGCAGTTCCAGGGAGGGCAAGAAGGGTGATTTTTGAAATAAGAAATTTCTTTTGTTTTTGTTTGTTTTGGGTAATATAAAAATCAGATGTACAACTAGCAAGCCAGTTTAAGTTTATATGTAGCGCAGAGGTGGATCCAGGTAAACAAAATTGGAAGGGCACCATAAGCACAATAGTGTGCTCCCCCATTTTTTCAGTACCTGGGTGTGCGTTCGCCTGAAAATGTGTGTGCATACGCATTGTTTAGGATGTGTATGACTTTATAAATCAGTCAGTGATCTTTATTTCTACTCAAAATGTCACGATAGTGAACCGCACAACTTTGCAGCTTCACGTACAGCACATTACCGCCGAAAACGGGGGCTTGGAACCGCCTCTTCGGAACCGATTTTTTTTTTAAATGTTGACAACACGTGTGTATGAATTCCATGAAATGCCAGAAAATCTTGTGGCGCTGCGGCAAACAGTGTGGGAGCGACAAGCAAAAAGACACGGGAAGCAGAATCTGCCCCCCCCCCCACAGGGAATAGGGTTAAATGAAGTGTTTTTAACCCTTCTCCGGCCGGGCTCAGAATGCCCTTTGCCCGGCCGGAGGTGGGGGGCGCGGATTTCCGCACCTCCCAGGATCTCGGCTCCCATATATCGCACGGAAAAAAGGAAAACACCGGCGGAAAGGTTTTGTCAAACTGAGACGAAAACATTCAAGAGTTTTGACCTCAGATCAATTTTGAGGCCACCAGACGCCATGAAAGGTCAAAACACGTCCTTGAAATTAGGTAAATAGACACAATACCTTGTCCCTAAAAAGCTGAACTTAAGCGACATATACTGAACCGTAAGACAATAGCGAATTCATTGATATCAATTTTGGCTTTTCACAGGGGTCAGGTCAGGTCACGTCATCGTTCCAAAATGTTCCACTTGTGAACGGCTAACATCCTCCGTTGCATCTTACTTATGACCATGTTTTTATAGCTAATTTGTCTTTTCAAGGGTGCTGAAGAGGTACTAAAGCACCTTTTTTAGTTTTTTATTTCACAATAATAAAATCCATATCAGTCACGTTTTTTTGAGTCCTTCGTCGTGTGGTATTAAAAAAACGTCAGGGGTATCAGGAATCTTACCTCCACGCACGCGCACGTACACAAACTAATACACACACATAATTTCAAAACAAAACAAGAAGTTCGCGAGACCGAAACGAGCTCTGTACGGAGACCATTATGTTCAGGGCGGATACTTCGAGAGGCATTGTTGATCAAACCCAGTCGATGGATGTCCGCTGTTCGTCGCATTTTGCATGCGTCCGCTCCAGCGCCGGTTGTTCCCGCTCCATCGGCGCCGCGGGCAATGAAAGGAATTCGTTGGTTTGAACAATGTGGCTAACACAGTGGTAGAATACCCGCCGCGGCTGTTGTCCCGGCGCCGCCGACTCTACAACGGCTGGTGAGGGCAGTGGGCAGCTAGCGGAGTGTTTGAGGTAAGCGCTTTTTGTTTCTTCCCTTTGTATATGGAATGCGTTTTACAACCACAAAGCAGCATAAAAGACTTAAAACCCGCGTTCGCTCGGTTTTCACTGCATTTCAAAAGTAACGGAATAACGGAGTAACGGTAACTTCCGTTACTTTTTAAGGCAGAGTAACGGAGCAACGAGTAACGGACTGGCTTTTCTGAGTAACGGAGTAACGAGTAACGAAGTTACATTTTTTAGTAACGATGCCCACCTATGCTTGGATGCCTCGAGGGCTTTACCTTCTCTAATGGCCGCCGCCGCAACCTGAGGCCAGTCACCATGCTAAACATGCCGAGCTATGGTAGATCAATCCTGCGTAACCGCGTAGTCGGCGCCGGGCTGGCGGCCCCCCCTTCCCCCCACCCCACCTGGGCGACGACGGGCTCAGTAGCCAGGCCGGCTACGGGCGCTGCTGCCGCATTTGCACATGCAAATATACCTGAAACATTCCAGTTTTGTTATACTGTCGACTAACCGCCCAGCAGACTGTGCTATGGTGCACCTTGACAAAATGCATCATTTTCAAATGTTGACCTCAGTTGGCCTCCATGGACGTGACATAGATAAACCGTTTTGCCGCATGTACATGCATCATGAGAAGTAAAGTTCCACAAAATATGGTTGCGAGTGGTTCAGTAGATATGGAAAAAGGATGAGTGGTGTGTATTCGATGTTTTACCTCGTCTAGCGTTGATGAGCTTGACCTAAGTCATTCAGTTTCTGTGGGTTGTTAGACCATTATACAGGTTTGTTAGACCACACACACCACCATACACACACACACACACACACGCAGAATTTCGTCGAAATGTGTTCAATAGATCAAAAGATAAAGGGAGATATATGCACCTCCCAAACCAGTGTGCATAATTCTCGGAGGCCCACCAACGCGTGTGCTAAGAACCAACTTATGGAAATCTGAAGACATCCTGAGATACACAGACCTGCCAACCTGCCCACCAGCGTGGGTGACAGACAATGGTTACAGTTAGAGCAGACGTATGATAGATAATCATTATTTGAAGAAAGTACATACACCAAGCATGCAGCATTACCGAATATGTGAAAAGAATTGCTGTTTAGGGATATTCTTTCGTTTTCGTCAATTTTTCTTTGTGGTTTGGCCGAATTGGGAATGTGACAGATTTGGGTTTTCTAGCTTTTGGAGGTGACAGTTCTAACGTTCCGTGCACCTCTGGACATATGAGTGCTATTTAAATACATGCTACTCATCTAAATATCTGTTTCTAAGCATTGGGCCCAAATCTACTCACAGAATGCCCTTTTTAACGGCTTTCGCCACACATTTAGCAATTTCCCTCAGCGGTGTTAGAGGAGTCACAAAAAATTCACAACGATAATGGTATCCAAAAATGATTCACCGCTGTACGAGTTAAATTCATTTGGAGATACGGAAATAAATCATTGATCGCCAGAGGCATTTAAGTTCTCGTCACTGGTTGTCATATTTAGCAACAAGGTATTGGCGTAAGATAGCCATATCTCTGCCTCAGGAATAAGCTACTTATATTTGCAAAAGCTATCTCCGGTTTCCCAGCAACTGTGAATAAAATGTTCTTCGAACGGTTTACTGTGACGTGGCATCAGCGCAAATGCTAATGGCCACTTGCGGCCTAGCTCCGATTGCCCTCCTGCGGGTACGAAACAACACGGAACAGTCGCGGCACATCGTGCCACTTCTGAGATATTTTCTACGGCTCCGCTCCGCAGCTGAGCCGAGTTCAGCAGAGCCTCAAGTTCTTCAAACAAGCCTCTGACAATCACGGAAAAATGCATTTCCAACGACCCCTCGGCACACTTGAGCTTGGCGTCCTGGGTATAAAAGCTGGCGCCTCGATCTGCGCTGCATCTTCCCAAGATGACGCAAACGACTGTTGTCACCGCAGCCCTGCTAGCTGCTGCTCAGGCCGTCCAGGGCCGGGCCGCTCCTGGGTCATTCGCCGTCCCTTCGCGGTTCCCTGAATCGCCCGACTCCTCTTCTTTCTTCCCTGGAGCACCTTGGCGCTCTTCCTTGTCCTCCGAAGGAGGCTGTTCCCTCTCTTGGACCTATGGGCCATTTGCCTGTCCCTCTGCCCTAGGCATTTCGGCTTCCCCACTCACTCCTGGAGGAGGTCCCCCCTTTTCCATGTTCCCGAGAGCCTCTTCTTCCCTTGGATCATCTGCCGTCTCTTCCTGGCCCACTGAGTTCTATGACTCCTTTTATTCGTCCGCTGTAGAAGCCTATCCTTCTTCCTGGTACTCCGGACCACCCGCTCCCGATTCTTCGTTCCCTGAAGCGTTCGAATCCTACTCCACGGTCTCCGGAACATTCGGGTCCTTTCCAGTATATTCCGGGGAAGCTTGGGCCTCGTCTTGGACCTGTAGACCGGCTGCTTACCCCTCTTCCATAGTTCTTCCGGCTTCCACGGTCAGTTCCGGAACAGCTGTCCCCTCATCATGGTTCCCTGGAGGCTCCTTTCACTATCCCTGGTACTATCAATCATCTGATCCCTCTTCACAGGTCCCTGGATCAGCCGGCCTCTCTTTCTAACTCCTAATGTCACGCTGCTGCTATCCCTTGGCCCCTGGACTTAACCTGGTCTTCTCTTCCAGGTCCTCCTGGCCATTTGAAGTCAAGATCGATTAGTGGGTCGGGAGTTGGTTCGTACCCTTGCTACGACGAGTGCGACATTTCCGAAGACAGCAAGTTGTTCCCGAAACCATCGGATGGGGTGACAAGAACAGTTTACTTCTGACGGCCAGAAATGACAAGCTGCTCCACTAGCCCTGTTCGGTGACTGATCGCGACATTTCCGCAGACTGCCCACTGAACTGCCCGAGGGAGTAAACAGAGACTGCGTGAATGTCGGAAGTACGTTCCGGCACTAAAGAAGTCATCCTCTTCACCGTATTCAAGAACTGGGTGTGACCGGTGAAGTTTTGCTGCTGATCAGTAACTACAAGTTACTAAAATTCCTACAGTCTTCTGAGGACTTCTTTCGCTTCGTATGACTTCAACCCAGCTCTACTGAAGATGATCGGGAAGGCGACGCGCAGAATCGATCGTCAGACACGCCAAGTGTTTGGAGGAAACAGTACTTTTGCTTCGGCCGCGAGACAGTTGCGATGGCGTAACTTGAAACAAACATACGTCACTTGCCAATGGAAACATTGCCGGGTCACACCCGCGGGAAATTTATGAGAAGCAATACTACAGTCGTGAAGCGTACGAAATTAAAGTTCACGACTGACGGCAAACAGCTGGAGATAGCTGGCGTATCCAGCGTCAACCGCGACGTTGCCGTCAGCTGCGTCTTCTGGACCGGACATTCCTGGACAAGTCTGCCATTGCGTCGTACATCCCGGCTTCTTCTGCAGATGAGATTTTGAAGTGTTGTGGGAATGATGGTACTTGGTCGTACAATCGGTTCATGCCACTGACGCCACATTCGGAAAGGGCCTTGGTTTTGTCACGTGCATTTTCGTTCGCGATAGTTGTGCTTTTCGGCAGGCTTGCTTATGTTTGGCGATTCGCTCTTGACTGAATATATTTTTGGTGTTAGCAACGCTCCGTTTTGATCGGTATCCAACCAGCAAACGAGAAAGAAAGGGGTATGAAGGCCCACATCTCTGAAAAAAGACCATCAGTCTGATTCAAATAAACAAAAACGTCAAAAGTGCCGCTGTGATGCGAAAAGACAGACACATTTCTAAGTACGTGGCGCACATAAATAGGCCACTGCGTCATTTGGCGGCATTTGCGGCACCGCGCTGCCATTGAAAATTCTGCGTCAATTAAAGTTAGGTGATTCTTAGGACAACATAGTTGGTACAAGCATTAACAGATTCCACAAAATATTGTTCCGTAGTCAGTTTCCTTTCAAATTCAATGGGTTCCTGTTCTCCACTGATGAATCGCAAGCGGTACCATGGGGGCCCAATGAAATGATGTCATGCGTTTTTAGCATTACCCGTCCAGAGAAAAAAGCCGTCTTTCGCAATGAAATCACGTTCTTAACCCTATTCCCGGCAGGGGGAGGCGGAATCCGCCCCCCTCGGGTTTTTTGCTTGCCAATTCCAGGCTTTTTAACGCAGCTTCACGAAACTTGGTGACTTTTCCTAGCTATTCTTTCTACGTGCTGTGGCAAAATTTCAAAATTTTATTTTGCTCAGGGGCGGAGCCAGGCAACGTTTTTGGGAGGCACCTCATGCCATTTTTGGCCATGTTGAGGGTAAAATGAAAATGTCTGCCAAAAACAGAGTTTTAAGGATAGAACTTAAAACTTTATATGGATGCATAGCTAAATAGCTGGGCAATGTGCAGATGTAATTTTGTTTATCTGGGGTCATTTTACAAGGTCAGGTCAAGGTCAAAAGTCAAAATTTGTTTTTTTGCTCTAATTTAGGCTTCATTTTTTCAAATGCCAAACGCGGACTATATATGACGTAAAAAGGTGCCCTCTACTTGTGTACCAAGTTTCAGCTTGACATCAGGTCGGGTCACGGAGTTATGACCTAAAATGTCGGTGCGCGTACCCTGTATCGCAATAGCCGTAAAATGAAATTTTTGAAATAGAGTGAATTCAAATGATTGAAAACGTTTACAGATAATATTAAATGCACACGATATCATTCCAAGTGACCCCAAGGTCACTGGAGGTCATTTAAGGTCAAAGGTCACAAATTGATCTGAGAAACGTGTGACCGTGACAGTGCCCCCTTTTTCATGTCCCTGGCACCGCTTATGCTAACATTATACAAACATTGTAATGTGATTTGTACTTCTTTAGTATAACATGACTAGCAGAAGTCAAAAAAGGGTGTTTGCCTATTTTGTTCATTCAGTTGTTAGAAAATTAATCCTCCTATTTTTGAAACCCTGTGAACGCCCATGAATTTTCCAAAAATTTCAGATTTGCGGACCCATGGTAAAAGCCCTATCCATAATCTCTCGATTCATATCAGTTTCATCGAAATCGGCCCATAAACAACGGAGTTATAAGAAGTCCAAAAGTACCCCCCATTTTGACATTTTTGCCCCCCTGTATCTACAGATTTCAAAATTTTGAAAATGTCTTTTTGTAAAAATGTAGTTCACGTCACGGCAAATCGATTGCCGTTTGTTGCGATGAAATCGGACAAGTAGTTCTCGAGATCTCAGGGGGGGCCGAATCGGCCCCCCCCCTGCCGGGAATCGGCCATACCGTCTAGCCCTCCGGGAATAGGGTTAAATTACTTAACTTCCTTACTCACGCAGATCCCCCTCAGAAGATGCGCCTTTCTTTCCTCATCATTTTTCATAATTTCACATATCGTTTTGAACAGAATTCAGGCGGTACCTGAGGGTCAAAATTCGGTACTTCATCAGATGTCAGAAATATTTGATGAGAACGGGTGTTCGAGCCTCGGTAGCCGCCATGTTGTTTTTTTCCTGCGTTTTCTGTGCATGCTCACATGGCGTTATCTGTCTGGAACATGCGCATGCTGTATACAATACCCATGGCCTTAAAGAGGTCATCATAGGTCAATGGCCCATTTTGACTTACGATTACCACATGAGTCAAAGTGTGAGCAGCCCTACGTGACGCTGGATCGTTGATCATTTTTGGCCCTTATCATACATTAGTCCATGGCAGCCACAATTATTTTTGTGCGTTAATGAAAACAAGCTGCCACAGGTTCATGACAGTTTGATCCCAAGGCAAATTAAGCGTGGGGATTATGCAGCGTCCAAAATTGTCGTACTTTGTTGTCACGGTTGATAGGCCAAATCTTACCGATAATCTAATTTACCGACCGATGCAATCATCACATGTGTCAGATAAACCGGAACTTCCGCCTCAGTGCACGGCGATTTTCTTTTCAGCAAGCAACAGGAAAAAGGAAAGCACTCATGCGCTAGATACATGATTTATTGATACAACTGTACCACAGTACACGGTTTACCGCTTGAGTCATTTGCGATGGTCCGGGTCTGGTGATACAGCTGCATGATAAACATCTTATATCTTCCTTTTAAAAGACGCCAACATATTTTTTTGTATTAAAAAAGGAATAAACCGACTTTTAACCCTATTCCCGGCAGGGAAGGGGAGGGGCTGAGCCCTCCCCCTTCGGGTTTTTTTGCTTGCCAATTCCAGGACTTTTGACGCAGCTTCACGAAACTTGGTGACGTTTCCTAGGTATTCTTTCTACGTACTGCAACACAATTTTGGAAATCCGTTTTGCTCAGGGGCGGAGCCAGGCAACGTTTGTGGGAGGCATCTCAGGCCTTTTTTGTCCCTGTTGAGGATGAAAGGAAAATGACTGCCAAAATTAGCGCATTTAAGATAAAACTTAAAACTTTACATGGATGTATAGCTAAATAGTTGGCAATATAGAATTGGAATTTTATTAATCTGAGGTCACTTCACAAGGCCAGGTCAATGTCAAGGCCAAAAGTCAAAAGTTGGCTTCATAGTAACAATTTGGTGTTTTTTCCAAATACCAAATCTGGGATATATATGACGTAAAAGGTTACCCTTTACCTGTGCACCAAGTGTCAGCTTGATATCAGGTCGGGTCACGGAGTTATGGCCTAAAATGTCAGTGCGCGTACCCTATTTCACAACAGCAGTAAAATGAAATCTTTGAAACAGACCAAATCCAAATAATTGAAAACGTTTTCAGATGATATTAAATGCACTCGAGATCATTCCAAGTGACTCCAAGGTCACTGGAGGTCACTTAAGGTCAAAGGTCATAAGCTGATCCGAAGAACATGTTACCATGACAGTTGCCCTTTTGCATGTCCCTGGTACCGCCTATGCTAAAATTATTCAAACATTGTAATACGATTTGTATTTCTTCAGCATAACATGACAAGCAGAAGACAAAAAAGTGCTTTAAACTTTTTGGTTCGTTCAGTTGTTGAAAACGTAGTTCTTCTCTTTTTGATACCCTGTGAACGCCTATGAAGTTTCCCAAAATTTCCATTGTGAGTACCAATGGTAAAAGTCCTATCCATAATCTCTCGATTCATGCTAATTCTGTCAAATTCGGTCCATGAATGGAGTTATATGAAGTCCAAAAATATCCCCCGTTTTGACTTTTTTGCCCCCGTGTCCAACTCCTTCAAAATTTTGAAAACTCCGTTTTATGAAAATGTATTTCACGTCATGGCAAATCGATTGCCATTTGGTGCAATGAAATCGGATGAGTAGTTCTCGAGATCTCGGGGGGGTTGCGAATCTGCCCTCCTGCCGGGAATCGGCCATACCGTCTAGCCCGCCGGGAACAGGGTTAAGCCATCAAAGTAAAATGGCTTCGCACACAGAAGCATCCCAGACGCAGGCGGCCACCGCACGGCAGAGTATACCCTTCTAGAACTGATTAATAAAACCAGTAACTGGAAAATATACCATGACCACGTGTTTAATATTGATTCTAAACACGTTCCTCGGATAGTTTTTTCATTATGTTCTTGCAAAAAGTAAATAATGGGATGGCTGTTTATCCTGGAGAACCGCGGATGCTCCGAGTATATGGTCAGAATGTGTGCGTTGCGTATTGCTGTCCTTAATTTAGCAATTTGCGGACAAGTTTTTGAACATAAGAGGTAAACTCAAATTCCGGATACCAGAGGATTCTGAAACATGTATTCCCATGCAATGACAAGTGTCTTTTCCGGAAAATATCACAGACGTCAACTTAGAAAAGCTATAAAGTTAAAAACACAATACGTTAAGTCGTTTTTGTAGTACCAGGTATGGCACGTTATTGACTCAGGGAAAATTGCGTCCCGCCCCTGACGTGTTTAGTTATATTTTTTAAAATCGATGGATGGGTGCCGATACTCACTCCCATGTCATTTCTCTCTCCAGTTTTTTAACGGCATGGAGCAGCACCAGGAGACTTTGGGAAGATGAAACTTTTTTAATTCCTCAGATTCTGGAATACATCGCAGTACTGGGCCATTCCTTGTCACGGAAATAAAGGACAATTTCCAAAGGCATATTCTGTGATTTCGCAAATTTTTGTAAAAACTAGCGCATTGCTTCTTCATGACAAGGTCAGGGAACCTCTAACCGACATGGCCAGAGCTTTTCTTGAAGATCTCACTACCTATTGCACCCTTTCAGATATGAATCAAGGTCAATGGCCTAGTCTGATGTTTTGGGAATTTTTGACATTTCGAACATAATAAAGGCAACACAAGAATACGTATTTGGTTTCGTAGGTCACGAAGAGCCACGCCATGTCACGTCAATATGAAAATGAATATTTTACTTTCTTGACGATTCTCTATCGATCCGTGGAAACACCGTAACAATCCTCTAGCTTGTCACTTGGGCACCGGGTGGCGGGACGGCTGCAACGTCTGCAATACGAAATCCTGAATTTGGAGGAATGCGCAGAAAGGATTTTATTTTGATGACTAAAAGACGGCTTAAGAACGATAAACTGTAAGTAAAGAAATAAGTGGTGCAGTTCTTATTCGTTGTCACACAAGGTTGTTTGCTAAGAAAATAAGCTACATATTTCAAAAGGCAAAATCAGTTGAGCCTGGGACAAACGGAGCTACGTTAACCCTCAGCAAATAGCGTTCTTACCAGCTATTAGCTCTTCCAGCGCACGCATTACTACAGAAAATTTTTGCCCTATAAACCGATGACTTGCATTCAGCTGCGAGTCTTCAAATTTCATTTAAAGTGTGGCCTGACACTAGGACACAAATCGCCAGATAAAGCATTTACGGATAGGGCATTTAAGAAGGCTTAGTGCGTACTGTGAAATGTTAAAGCTACTTTAACCATCGCTGGAAGTACCTGGATTTTTAGCTACGCACCAGTGGTGGTGATGCCACCTTATCGCCCACTTCACTCCTAGCTAACCCTCGCCGGGCCGTTGGGGGTTCATGAGAACCCCCTCCCTCTGGTTTGTCGAGGATGACCAGGGAATAAAGAGGCGCAGAGACAAAGAACTTGAAGCGTCATGTTTCTCATCATTTTCTACATGGCGTCAATTTTTCAGTTGATGTCACGTTAGGAGACCGACCCAGGACAGGCCAAGTAAGACCATGTTTCAAAAAAGTAAAATGTGTGAAGTTCTGCGAAATGTATTGATTAATACGAAATGGGCGACATTGGCAAAACACACAAATGCAACAATTCTGCTACCTCGAATTTCCCGGAAATGCTAAGGTCGTTATCGTTAGGTCAGTTTCGGCCCTTTTTACGCTACCAAATGAGACTATGGATCTACTTCGGTGGTTTTGAAGGTTGAATGCACACCCTAGAGCTGCTCAGGTCTTTTGCACATGTAAATTTGCCTTTTGACACCTGACCTAGGCTCAAGAACGTTTTTCGAGGAATTTTTGGACTCGCGGCCAAACATAATTCGTCCGTTAAAGTCTTTAGATGTTTATCAGTGGCCATAAATGTTTTGGAATCAATGATATATGGTAAAGACTTGCTTTTTGGGATAGAATTAATCCCATTCCCGACAGGGGGGCTGAATCCGCTACCCCTCAGGTTTTTTGCTTGCCAATTTCAGGATCTTTGACGCAGCTTCGCGAAACTTGGTCACTTTTTCTAGCTATTCTTTCTACGTACTGTGACGAATTTTGAAATTCCATTCTCCTCAGAGGCGGAGCTAGGCAACGTTTCTGAGACGTACCTCAGACCATTTTTGGTCCTGTTGAAGGTAAAAGAAAAATGACTGCCAAAACTAGCGTTTTAAGACGCAATTTTTTACTGTATATGGATGCACAGCTAAATAGTTGAGCAACGTGGGAATACAATTTTGTTCATCTAAGGCCACTTTACAAGGTCAGGTCAAGGTCAAAAGTCAAAATTTGGATTATAGTAATAATTTCGGCGCCGTTTTTTTCAAATGCCAAACCCGGAATATATATGACGTACAATGGTGCCCTCTACTTGTGTATTAAGTTTCAGCTTGATATGAGGTCGGGTCACGGAGCTATGACCTAAAATGTCCAGTGCGCGTACCGTATATCGCAATAGTCGTAAAATGGAATTTTTTGGAATAGAGTGAATTCAAATGATTGGAAACGTTTACAGATAATTTTAAATGCACACGAGATCATTCCAAGTGACGCCAAGGTCACTAGAGGTCATTTAACGTCAAAGGTCAAGAGCTGATGTGAAAAACATGTTACCATGACTGTTCCCCCTTTTCCATGTCCCTGGTACCGCCTTTGCTAACATTATACAAACATTGTAATACGATTTGTACTGTTTGACATAACATGAATAGCAGAAACCAAAAAAGTGCTTATACCTTTCTTGTCATTTAATTGTTGAAAAACTAATCCTCCTATTTTTGAAATCCTGTGAACACCTACGAATTTTCTCAAAATTTCAAATGTGTGTATCAGTTGTAAAAATCCCATCCATAATCTCACGATTCATGCCAATTTGATCCAAATTGGTTCATAAACAACGGAGCTATAAGAAGTCCAAAAGTACCCCCATTTTGATATTTTTGGCCCCTGTATCCACCACTTTCAAAATTTTGGAAAAGGTCCTCTTTTAAAAGTATAGTTCACGTCATGGCAAATCGATTGCCGTTTGTTCCGATGAAATCGGATGTGTAGTTCACAAGATCTCGGGGGGGGGGGGCGAATCCGCCCCTCTGTCGGGAATCGGCCATACCGTCTAGCCCTCCGGGAATAGGGTTAAGCGGGTCCTATGTCCAGAAAGGCTTAGCGCCCTGTAACTTTTTTGCAAAACGTGATATCACATTAAAACTTTTAAAGACTAGAAATTTTGATAAATGCAGCAAATTTCATATCCCGGGTTTTCCGCGGCAATGTCCGGGTCATTGGCGTAAGGTCAGGCCCGTTTTCAACACACGCCGTCGTTTTTTTTCGGAAACCGACGGATTTTTTAAGACAGTTTGAGTGTCGGGAGACCCAGACATCCATTCAACGTCAATGGGCGAAGTTTCAATGACCTCCGACCACTGACCTGAGTTCAGGTTACGAATAACTGTTATGAGTCAAAATGCCACTGCCATCAAAATCAGCCATGAATGACTCAGATTGGGTTGAAAATGGCAATACTGGCTTGCACAGTCGCCAGTGATATCAATAAGTCCAAAATGCTGGAAAAATTGCATATTTGGGAAATAAACAGGTTCTCGCGAATGAGGCTCCGCCAATTGTGTAGACTGAAAACTGCTGAATTTTGTCAACACTTTAGGACGAGAAACCGTCACAAGAACCACGAGGACCAGGAAACAACACTTGGAAAGGCATATTTCGCGAAAATTAAAGAACGCTTAATTTCATGCCGACTTCGTCGGCGGCACCCGCCGTGCAGCGTTGCGAAAATCGCCGTGTCCTTAACTCAACGTTTCAGCCTATATATTAAGTAAGTCAGGGAAATTAGACGTGTGTCGTCATCTGCGGACTTTTACCTGTCCGCTGCTGCCTTCATCTAGACTTTGTTATTCACCGCCCTTGAGATCTAGGCCGTTTCTCGGTCCCATTCAGGCGGGTATGAGAAAACATATACAGGGCGTAAATGGGTTACATATAGTCCAAAACCAAAATGAGGTTTGTATCGAGCTCTACTCGTCACGAGCTTTCCAAGGCTGTGCTTATTTTTATCGTGCGACCAACCGTTCGTGAATTAGAGGGGGGCGGCCAACCGCCACCCCCCCGTCAGACGTGCATGGCGCCGACCGACAGTCGGGCATGGGTTAATGACATACGTTTCAAACTCTGAACGAGTGCACAGATAAATGACTGGAAAATAAAGGGTTTGTTATATTTGAGGTCAGGGCTCGAGGCATGGGCAAGGTCAAAAGTTAAAAACCATTTCTCAACATAGAGGTTCCCCTCTAAACATTTTCGCTCAGAAAAGCCGGAACAGGCGCAAAAAAACCACTTTATGGTCTACGTGTATCAAATCTCAGGTCAATATAAGGTCATGTCACGAAGAAATGACCAAAAATGTGATCGTCCGTACCCCTTTTCTACACAGGCCAAACAATGCCACGCTAAACTAGTACAAAGCAATGTCAGGTGATGACCGAATACACAGGTTTTGGCCTTTTATAGGTCATCATGGGTCATTGATCTGAGATGAACCTGAATGACCTTGATATACATTGTTCGTCATAAACTTGCTTTCTAGTCTGTTTTGTTTCTGTGTCGTCCAAAATTGCCTCGGTATGGTACACCTTGGGGTAAATACGTGTCAGAGGGAAATGAATCGGGTTGGTTTTGCCTACGGTCTAGGATTGTGTGCCATGCCCATATATTGTTCCGAAAAAGCGGCAGGGCGCAATGAATTTTTTCTTTAGCAGAGCTAAATACTTGATTAAGAAGTAATATTGTAGCGGACTGCAGAAGCTGAATCTAAGGAGCATATTTCCGTAATTTGTGCTCTTCGAGTTTGTTTTAGGTTAGTGACCTAGACTGACCTCAAATGACCTCTGGCGGCCTTTGCAACACAAATTTAACTTGCGAGATACTTCTGGGTGCCAAAATTAAATTCCCGCCAGAATTTGCCCCGAAAGCCCACAAAAGAAAGTGTACGACACTTCGTGAAAGTATAGTCATTTGGTTCAAGTGAAGCTGAAGTATAATTTAAGCATAAATACTAAGCCAGTGTACCAGATTCTGCACTAAATATTGCAGTTTTACGTGCCCTGCAAAAAAAAGGACGATATACTTTAGCCCAGTGACCAACGGTTTTCGCGGCACAACCAAAAGTCCATGGAGCCGCACCGATCTCACGTGGCCTTGAAGGCCGCACTCTAGAAGCATTAAACTTTCGTTTGAGAGAAGAAGTTTTCAGTTTATTTCTCCCTCGCGTGGGACGTTTTGCATTTCAGTTGTTTTGTGCATATGGTTTGATTCGGCAACGTTTAGAACACAGTGCACAGTGCACAGTGCACTAGTTCGGGCCCGGCCGAAAGCCAGTATTTGCTCAGCCTTGACCCGCATATCTTGACCCGCATGTTGACTGCATTGCGCGTGCTATTATTTGCACACTAAGCTACATCGTCACTCATAGCACTGTACATCACCATGTATAAAGCTTGCATTGATAGCGAAACATATATGACTTCGCCTGGCCCATCAGCCTCCCATTAACGTGTATGTAAATCGGTCATAATCGGCCTCCGGGACACATTTCATTGTTGCATCGGCGACCCAGTGGACGACGTCGGCGTCTCAGCTTTAATTATCACGTGGGGCGTTGTGTCCTCTAGAATGCAAAGCGCCCAAAAAATTATAAAATCCCAGGGCAAGCCAGATTTCGAGCTTTCATGGCATAAGTTCCAAACTCATAGACTCAAAACATGTTCTGACCATGTGCATCATACACCCTTGGGACCACTTCATTCTCTTCAGCCTGGTACCATTTTATTGGTGCAACTCGCAGTGCTGCTATCGGTTCCACACTTTTGGCGTAACATTGCAACAGCGGCCTGTGCGTCCTCATCAACTCAGCTTCTCCAATTAGTCGCCACGGAGAACGCGAAATTCAGCATGCACCCTTATCACAGCCTCAGTACATAGTTCGCCGTTATGAAACAACGGCAGCATAGGCTGGCAGCACAGGCTGCCGCACTAGCAGCTTTGCTGAAACCGACTCCCCCTCCCAACCCAAATGAAAAACTAACGCTATTCGCTCACACTTAGGAAAACCCTGGGTTCGCCGCTGGTTGCGAAACAAACGCAACGTATTAGGCGGAGGCCAAGTCCCTTCCTTGCGAATATCCTGCGCGCACCGCCAGGTGCCGTGCAATCTGACTGTGCAGTGACAGGCAAAGCTGGCACACCCCGAGTGAAGGCTGTACGTGCTCCAATCAGTTCACGTCAAGACGCGGACAATCACTGCGAGCGAATGCTAACAGGCACTAAACATGCTGTTAAAGGCAGCGACAACCTCAGATGTCTTTGTCCTTATCGTCGGATTTCTATTTTAATGTGGTCGAATACCACTGAAGTGGGCGGCATTGGGGTCAGCGCCAGTACTGAGCATATTTTGTTGTGCAGGTCCTGACCCCCTGCACAGGTGAGCCCACATATAGAGTAATTTTGTTCCAAATACTGCACGGATAACGACCGAGGGGTTTTCACTTTCCTCCAAACACGACAAAGTCGCCTAATGATGTGTGCGCCCTTTGAATTCAAAAGCATATCAAACATTATCAAATTGAGATCCAGCTTCATAGCCCGTAAAGTGCTAAGGATGTCAATTTGCCGTCCCCTCACCAGTGGTTTTTCAATGATAACTCGCGAACGAATAAAGCCAGGACAACGAAATACAGTCTGCATTCCTATGACTGAACAACGCTTCGTTTGGTGCCCAGTTTTTTCAGTCTAGCTTCAAAGGTTATTGAGATAGGTCAGGTCAAAGTCAGGCCGGCGATTCGTGCAAAGGCCAAAAATAAGGCAAACGTAAAGCAACATAAAGATAAACACATACAGGATAAAGATTAACACAAACAATTGCCGTGAGTATGTAGGTACTTATTCTAGGAAAAAAATATAAAAATAGTTTGGTCGGCATGAGGTCCAACCATCAGGTCAAGTCAAGGTCAGAACTAACGAAATTATTCTCGGCTCTGGAGTTCAAATGCATTTGTCTGAAACAGAAACCACAATACCAGGTCAAGTCAGCTCAGGAGCGCAGAACATATGACCTTCGGTACGAGGATCATGTGATATCAAAGTGAACTTCCGCGTAAGTATGTGACATGAAGGGAACGAATTTGATCCTTATCACCATGAACCGTAACAGAAGGTCGCGGAAAATGGTGTCCTGGCGTGTTCCACATACAAAGGTCAATTTTTTACCTTGGGTCAGGTCACCAGTATAGCCCGTGATACGTAAGAGAAAAGGTTTCGTAGGTGGGTAAACACAAACACTTGACGCTATTATATAGGTATATATATCTAGGCAAAAATAGTTTGGGTGACATGAGGTCTGGGCATCAGGTCGGGTCAAGGTTAAAGCTAAAGGATATTACCTTCATCTCTGGCGCTCAAACCATCAATTTTATGACTCACCACAATGTCTCCTTAACGTCTACAAAGTTTGAAGTCGGTGTCAGGTCAGGTCAGGAGAGTAGAAAATATGAGGTCCGGTATATAGTTCGTGTGATATCAATGTGTTCTTGTGCGTATTTTGGCGACAGGAAGGAAGTGAAGCTTACCCTTATCACCATGAAACACAACCGAAGGTCGCCGACGATGGCTTCAGTGTCTTCCAGGGTCAAATGTCAAGTTTTGACCTCAGATTAGGTCACCACTGTCACTCAGCCTGTGGTAAGTAGAAGGAAATTTCGCTTCGCATGCGAGACGCAGTCTGTACCTCACCAATATTTTGCTGGTTTGAAATATTACCATCCTGTCTCGCGCCATGTGTCACAGTAAGGTATGGACAATGATCCCAGGGTCAAATGAGGTAATTCAAGGCAAAGCAGGGCAACAGTTTTGGGTTTTCATGCTGAGTCATGCCCCAAAATCATCAAAAGGGATGTTTCAGCGCAATGCACCAGCGAACCAGCTGACCGTCAACTTCAAGGTCAATGTACGCAGTTAACTTTACCTTAAACTTAATATTACGGTATACAGTTCTGTTTCTCTGCATGTCTCCTTTCGTTTGGTAACGCTTTAAGTCGCGTTACTGCGATCGGTTTGTCTCTAGAGGACTAAAACCAAGACCTCCAAGTAAAACGCGCTAGACTCCGACTTTGACTTTTTAGGGTCACTTGGAAGGTCAACAGTGCGAGATAGACGTATTTATCCCAGAAGATTTTGAAGTAGGATGGACAAACAGGTGCAAACCGCGCCTCTACGTGGTTTCGTTCGCGAGTTAGTGGGGGAGGGGGCCGAAATGACACCCCCCAGCACTAAGCGTAGTAGAAAAATTCCCAGAACTTTACGGGTTAAACAGAAATGCAGCGCAGTTCTTACTGTCACGCTGGACGCACGAGTTTTTAGCCGGACCACCGCACTTGATCTTTATGTCGATGCAGCTTACATTTTAAGCAAATGGACGGCATGAATGCAGCATTTTCCATCCCATCGTAACAAAGGCAGGAACGCTGCAGTCGACACCGAGCAATTACTCATATTAGGTGTACGAACCATTTGCTAAGGAAATGCGACAACTACCCACTGTTTTACAATCGTATCCGTCGTAGCATTCATCAGCAGTAAAAGGCAATTGTTATTTGGTACATTCTTATTAGGCAATGGCGATTCGCGTCTTTGAAGTCATGTGGAGCTGTCGTTCTAATTTCCTCCACGGCGCGCCACCATATCATTTGGGCGAATGGTTCGATATATAGTGCACCCCCGCTGTCCGAATGGCCTGGTCATTCGCGGGTTCACGATTCACGGATATTTTGGGGAATTGATACCAAACATCACAGGACATTTCCCGCATTTTTCGCAGCAGAAGTTGTTCGTATCGGTTCATAGTGCTTTCATTGCCTGCTTCCTGTGAAGAATATTGTTCTAGATGGTCCTGTTGAGCAGTTGCTATATGTGCTGTGTGGCACAGGCAACATGCATTCCACGACATAAAAAACTCCCGCTCTTGCCTCACAATGAAAGTTTGCCTGTGCTCAGCCCAAAGGGTAGCGTTATTTTGTACACGCCTACACGTCTTGTTTCCCCCTATCCTATTGCCGGCCAGAGACCGAAACCAGTCAGAGGTCTACGCTAATCACCATCTTCATCGTCGCGTCGGCGAGTAGTATTTATGAACCCGTGCATTCTTCAGGAAGGGTTGCTACATAACTGTGCCTTGAAATGCATTTGCAGGTCATGTGGAGGACTACAGGTAATGGGAACAACTTAAACAGTAAAAGTAATGGTTTGGGACCTATTCGCTCTATTCGCGGACTCGCCTTATTCACGGAGGGGAGGGGCAATGCATAACACCCGCTGGCGGTAGCGGGGCTCCACCGTACATCTCTCGCACATTCCAGCCTTCCATCGCGTACAGTGTGGTGTCACGATGCGCTGGCACGGTGGCGATGTCTTTGTGCCGACGAGGTGCGTGGCGAGACGGGAAACCTCCAGCGCTGGATCGTTCGGAGAGACGGCCCCAGGCGGCCGCGCGTAGCGCTTGATTGGTGGTGCCGTTCTGGTTTGGGTTTGGGGCTGCACCGCGTCGCGGTGAATGGAACGGCTCAGTGCCTCGGGCGGAGTCTCTGCCTGGTGACCGCGGCACGCTCAGGTCTCCCCGCCCTCCGGCGCCCAGTCGTTTCGCTTTGTTGGCTCACGGGTGTACGGTGGGTTGGATCTGGTATTGTTCGGCGTCTGCGGGTGACGTCGGAATAACAAAACAAAATCATACGAATTCTGGTATTTCCTTTTCAAAAAGCGGTGTAACCGAGCTTATGGTCAGGTGAACAGTACCAGGCAACCAGGTACGTAGCCAGGATTTTCTTCGGGGAGGGGGGATAAATGTCAAATGTTGTCAATGCCACTGGCATACGGCAACATGTATACGGAAACGCAACAATTTTACATCAATGACCTCATGCTTAACGCACAGGAAGACACAATGTTTGCTTTTGCAGAATGTACGCGATCACTTTTCCGTATCCCTGGAAAATCGCTAAACATCAAGTGTAGACCACTTGGCTCAATGGAGGGCATGACCCCCATGCACCCCTTGGCTACGTCCCTGCAGGCAAGGGATCTAAATTCACCGTGAGTCGGGCGACAAGCGCGCGTTTCGTGACAGGCACGCGTGAGGACGTTGACTGACCTTTCTTGTTTCGAGGCTCATTAGTACCTGACTTGTCATTACCCCCCCCCCCGGCGGCGACGTTTCTGCCAAAGCGCTGGCCGAGTGCCGTGTGCCGATGACTAGTCTTTGGGCCATGCATCTGCCGGCGCAGTCATCCGTTGTCTACCCGCAGCCAGGAGACCCAAGCGCTTGCGCTGTCTTTTGTTCACAGTCTCAGGACCCACAGCGACATATTCATCAATGCCATTCAACACTAAAACTGTCTTAGGGCGATAAGTGAACACGTGTGTCCAATTCACCTGCGGCTGCAGCGGAGTGAACGTAATGTCCAGATTCTGAAGCACCAAGAATAGTACCGGTGTACAGAGCATGAGACCACGGTGCCGTGCGCAGCTGCGGGCTACACACGCAGACACCACCTGGCGGCCGCAACGCCGGGGCACAGCCCTCGCCGCCTCCTGGCGGCCGCACAGGCCGCGGCTCACACTGCCCCCTAGCGGCGGCGCTCCGAGACGACGCTCTCATGTGTGAGCCCGGAGCCGCGCACGGCACCGTGGCCTCATTACTCTTTACGGCGCTACGCACCGTGGCTTCCTTGGGGTAGGTCCTTGGGGTATTGGACTTAAGAGGGTAACGGCATTTAGGCGGTGGGGACGTTCCCTATGTTGCGCATTGAGTTTTGGTGCGTATCAATGTACATCACATGTGTTCGTCCGCAATGACAATGTAAATCTTTGCTTCTTAATATAACCTTTGAGAATTAACTTTGAGAGTTTCGCCTCCTTCGTACGATCTGCCGAGGCTATTCTACGGTGAACGCTAATCAGCCAACCGGGTTGCACGTAACGACCGTGTGGCCGGCGGCGCAGTGGCGGCGGTAGCCCTGTTGTGTCTGTTGAGAGGAGACCTCGCCAGTGGACCGAGTCATGAACGGGAAGTTGGGAGATCTGGCGTCGCCGGCTGGTGCAAAGCGCGGGTCGGTGGCGTGTGAAAACGCGTCAGCACAAACATGCGCACGCGCGTCTTCACCGTCAATACCAGGACACGCACACACTAATGATGCAATATTCATACTTTTTTACGATCACATGTACAAAACATAACGTGCACTCAAACATGAACCTGCACTTCCGCATTCTCACTTCAATGCACAATGCAAATGTTCCAAAGTTCTAAAATCTCCCACGGAACTTACAGGCACCAGCCACAATTTAGCGTCACCCTCGAGCTCAGATATACTTAAAAACGACATCCTGTCGACTCTCTGTCGTCTGCAGCTCCAGTTTCACGGGACACTGCAGCCAGTTTGTCAACATCTCCTCCGTGTACCCGATCAGAAAGTAGATCTTCCGCGGCAGCATGTTCCGGGTGATGATGCCACTGATTCGGATCATGTTCAGTTGCCGTTTGATGATGACCTGCAGGAGCAACGGCAATCCGCTGAGAAGCCTGACAAGGCAGAACAGCCCTAATGCACATCTTTGACAAACTCAGTTCATGTGGACAGCACAGTGCTATGTTGAAAGTTCGTCCGAATAAAGGGTAAAAACAATGAAAGTTTCATGACAAATATGTTTGCTGCCAGCTATCTAAAATGGCTGCATGAGGCCTTCTTCAAATGACAGCATAAGCACACATCACAATGCATTTTGAGGCATATCCATTCAAAACATGGCTGGCCAATGGAGCTTAAAAAAACGTGTAAAATACTGATAATGATGGACGTATGGTCCACCCGACAGCACGGAGTCGCCGCAAACATACCTCTGAGACAAACATTCTATGCCATGTTCCAGTCATAAACTTCCTGATGAAGAGGTCCTCCATGGCAGTTTCTGATGGCCTTACACCACCCAGAAGGTTTGCTATAAGCAGATGGAAGCAAATTTGTGTGGCAATATGGGGTTAAGCATCACCAACCACCTTGTGTTCCCATTATGCTGAAAGCTGTATCATTTGACATTCTAATGACATTAGCCAGTAGCATAGAACCTGAAAGACATTCAATAATGCCATAAATTTTACATCGCATTTTTCGTGCCTGATGAGAAATGAAAGACTTAATTTTTTTATTTTTGTTTGGGTTCCCCCCCCAGGGGTTTAAGTCAATCCACGACAAATGTCTGTAACATTAAAGAAACTACTGAATGATGAAAGAATGAGAACTGCCATGGGTCAGCTCAAAATTTAGTGTCTTTTACCCTGCATTTTGATCACATGATGTGGGCAAGGAATAGCCACTATTGTGTGCCATTTAAGTCTTTGGTCTGGCAACCACTGATGCTGGATGCATCAAATTTTATGGTGGGGTGCAAAGCCACAAATGCTATCCAGGACAAATAAGATTTAGGGCATCAGTGGCAAGATACCACCCATGTGAGCATACAACTTCTAGGACTTGGGATCCTATGACTGTGGAAAGTTGCATGCTCTATTTCTACCTGCATGATGGGAAAGCAGTCATGACAGTCAATAATCAGTTTTCATCCCTGTCTTCTGAGTGACATAGGAGACATCAGATAAAAGACATGCATGAAATTTCAATTCTGACCCCAAATCATTGCACAAATACAGTGATTTGCATCTAATAGTATGCCAGGCCAAATGCAGATACCCTTACCACCCTTGCATTACCCTTAACATGGCCAAAAATGGCATGAGGTGCCTCCCAAAAACGTTGCCTGGCTCCGCCCCTGAGCAAAAAAGAATTTTGAAATTTTGTCACAGCACGTAGAAAGAATAGCTAGGAAAAGTCACCAAGTTTCGTGAAGCTGCGTTAAAAAGCCTGGAATTGGCAAGCAAAAAACCCGAGGGGGGCGGATTCCGCCCCCCGCCTGCCGGGAATAGGGTTAAACTTTTTTGGACATAGGTCCGTTTGACCTGACCTAGGTCAGGCACCGAACCTGATCTGAGGTCAAAATTTTGACACAAGATGTAGAATTGATGGAGCAAAAGGTACACAAAGTTTCATGACTCTGTGTTTGTTCGTTCTCTGGCAATCCCAGAAAATCCTCAGGGGGGGCAGTCAACTGCCCCCCAGTTGGGGATGGGTTAAGATGCCTGTCATATCCATAACAGAATCCCAGAATGTTAAATCTGGTATGAATTCATGCTGTGTTCTTCCTACATAAAAATGCCAAAACAACCAGTAATGTATTATCTTCAAATATGAAGCATTTTCATCAAATGAAGCCTTTTTCAACAAAAGAACTTCCCAGCTCTGTTGAAAAAATAATCTGGTCCCTGGACCATGCAAGCTGCATTCAATGCATGGCAATGGATAGGTAGCCAGAAATACATACTGGATGTGGCAGGACTACATATCCTGGGGGATCTTAAGTTACTCCAACAAATGTAACAAAAATGTGCAATGATGAAATAAGTGGTGAAAACAAATGGTCATTGGGAAATGGTACCTTCAGAGCTCATCCTTGGACATTTACATTTGAATTACAGAGGTGACCTGAAATACTTACATGTATTGAAGGAGTTGAAGCCTTTCCTGACAAACAAGTAGTGAGGTGGATTGGCCTGCTCATATGTGAGAGGCTTGTCATGGCGCTGGGTCACTTTATAGCGGCCTGATGAGACCTTACAGCATGCTGGGGTCATGTGGAAAGATCTCTGAGAGCTTGACACCAAAAAACCCAAACTCTGAAAAAACAGAAGTGCTAGTTAATGTATCAATTATTTTTATAACAACATGCATCACAGCAACAACTTTCCAGAAATGGCATAACTGGTTTATGGTTTCCTTATTCAGCAACTTGCCTAATGCAAATAAATAGTAATCCCAAATGGCTGTCAAAAATTTAAGAAATCTTGCAGTGTACATAACTGCATAATGGCAACAGGGAGCACATCCCTAACATACCCTTAACCTGTGTAGTGGGAAAGAGGGAAGATTTCTTCTTCATGAATTTAAAGCATTCAACTACATAACATCCACCACTGTAAGGAATATTCTTGCAAATTGTAGGTGCCAAAAAATACCTTCATTTCTCATATAATAACAGGAAAATAGTCATGACAACATACAGCATCATGTTACCATGTTAGCTGATTAAGAACAACAGAATTCCATAGTAAAAACATGCAAATATTTATATATACATATATTTGGTTTACAACTTATACATTTTGCAAAAAAAATGTTATTTATCACTCTTGACCTCACAGTGACAGCATATCAGTCCAGATTCCAAGTGAAACATTTGCTGCAGAAACATGAAACAAACCTACACAAGTGTCTGGAGGCTAGCAGCTGCATGGCAGTGATGACAGTTAATTTTAGCAGGAAATATATTTTTGAAATTCTTTTAAAGTAGTACATCTTCACCATGCATTTTTGTCATCATAAAACTATGATTTCCCACAATGTAAAAACAGTGCACTACAAAACACTTCACTTCTTATGTGGAAGACCCAAAAAACTAAAATTGCCCATGCACATGCTTGCAAGTCAAGTGGGTAATGCAAGCCCCATTTGCATAATCCTGTGCATATCCCTGCAGGGAGATGTCCACTTCCTATACCTCCCCCCACATACACTTTCATACTCTTGTATCATTTTGCGATGCTTCTGCAGTATGAAAAATGCTGCAATGTGACACAAGAACAGGACGACGACCCTGACGTGCAACTTACAACTTACCCTAGCCAAGTTTAACACGCGAGGCGTTAACATCCTTAGATGTTTGTCGTTTCCACGTCGTTTCAACTTCCACTAGTAACAGATGACTTAGCAGATACAGCTCGTCAGCCAAATATTCAAAATACGGCCTTGATTAATTCACATTTGCTTTCGCATCGGAAAAACCTCGTGGACCGTGATGTGAGTGTGCGATATGCGGCCAGCCGTCACCGGGTTCGGCGTTTGCATTTGTTGTCTTCGAATGACCCATATATCGCGCGGATATTTCATTCATGCCGCAAAAGTGGTAAATATTCGTTAGCAAATAGCAATTCACTCTTGCTTTCGCAAATGACAGAGAATTCAGAAGCGATGGAATTTTCGAGGGGATAAGGGGAAAAAATGATTTTTACCCTGCTTCTTTCCATGAAATACCGTAAGATTAATGTCAAATGTTGCCCAAAGTTTGCCCCTGCCCTCCCCGTGCCAGCGCCCCTGATTGCCTTGAAGTATTTTGCGAGAAATAACTGTTGTAACTGTTAAGATTGTTGCGGAGAATGCACAGAACGCACATTATATTATAAGCAAACTTGTTTTTTCATGCCATTCATATGGTAACCATACATTACTGCAAAAGCACGGGAGGAAGCAAAAAAGTATGTTTGTCGGAGGGCGACTTTCCCATAGGGTTTATATTACATTTTGAAAAAGTGGGGGTCACACCCCTGCCCTCTGTTTCTGTGCTTTTGCCTTGCTGTCAACCTTCGACGTGGATACACGGGTGGAATCCCTCGCACCATTGGTCCTGTCAACGCAACGCCAGTAATTTCGAAAATCACCATTAGGCATACGGAAAACGGACTTCAGAATACTTCTGGGAACACCAGTAGCTATCCAAAGTCCTTCCAACCTTTCTTGGATAACTTCATTATTCCTTTATGCATTTTCAAGGCCGTTCGCTCGTGTAAGCTGTGCCCAAGTTATGCCTATGCTGGCCATAAACATATGGCAGTTTGTTTTCAATAAGTACGATTGACTACCTATTATAAATACACATATGTACACATTATGAACAGCAAACAACTATACACATTGGTACAGTTTTTATTGCCCCGCCAAGCAGGAGCAAAACCATCTCGAGCTCTAGAAGGGAATACTTTTAAGCAAGTTTGGTTCCCCTCAATGCTTCTACGTATGTGTTCAATTTGAGACCAATTTTAACCCGCCTCCGACTGGGGGGTTGACCCCTAAGGTTTTTCCAGGGCTGAGAAAGAACGAACGAATGCAGCGCCGCGAAACCTTGCGTGCCTTCTGCTTGATCATTTTTATGCACTGTGTCAAGGTTGTGGCCTCAGGTCAAGTCAGGTGTTTGACTTAGGTTAGATCAAGTGGACCTTTATCCAGAAAAGTTACGCGCCCCGTCACGTTTTTGGAAAACATGGCATCACAATAAAGATTCAGAGATTATGGATCTGATAGATGCCACAGATTTGCTATTTCAGATTCTTCGGAATTCTCCGGGTCATTAATCTAAGGTCAGCCCTACTTCACAAACATTTTTAGTTTGGAGTTATGCAGATGTCCAGTTACCGTCAATGGACAGCGTATCAATGACTTCCAGCCATTGAACTGAGGTCAGGTCACAAGCAACTGTTATGAACCAAAGTGCACCGTCATCAAAATCGGCGATGAATTACGCAGAACGGGTTGAAAATGGCAAAACTGGCTTCCTTAGTTGCAAATAATACTAAGAAGCGCAACAAGTTTAAAAAAAAAATGCATATTTTGGGAATAAACAGACAATCGCGAATGAAGTTCCGCTAACTGTAGATTGATAACTTCCGATTTTTTTCCAAAATTTAGCTATGAAAAGCTATCAAAAGGACCACTAGGACCTAGGAATATTACTTGGAAAGGCCTATGTCGCGAAAAAAAAGAAACGCTAAAATAAGTTCCTGTTAATTTCCTATCGCGTTCGGCTACGGCGCCCGTCGGAAGTCAGCGGGAAAATCGTCGCGTCTCCAACTCAACGTTTCGTTGTATATCTTAACAAATCAGAGGAATTAGACGTGTATTGGCATCTGCGGACTTTTCCCTGTTCATTGGTGCCTTCACCTAGACTTTATTAATCACAGCCCTTGAGATCCAGGCTGCTTCTCGGTCTCATGCAATCGGCTGTGAAAAAACATACATAGGGCGTAAATGGCTTTCATATTATCCAAAACAAAAATGAGGCCAGTGTCGAACTCTGCTCTCCAGCGGTGCCACGAGCTTTCCAGCGGTGCGCTTATTTTTATCGTGCGACCAGCCGTTCGTGAGTTAGACGGGGGGGGGGGGGCGGCCAACTGCTCCCCCAGTCGGGCGTGGTCGGCGCCGACTGCCGGTCGGACGCGGGTTAATCCTGTTCCCGGAGGGCTAGACGGTGAAGCCGATTCTCGGCAGGAGGACGATGGCGGGTTCGGCCCCATCCCCTGACTTATCGAGAACTATACATCTGATTTCATTGCAACAAATGGCAATCGATTTCCCATGATGTTAAGCACATTTTCATATGAAGAGGTTTTCAAAATCTTCAAAGGGATGGATACGGGGGTAAGGTGAAAATGGGGGATATTTTTGGACCTGATATATCTCTGCTCTTTACAGACCGATGTTGATGAAATTGGCATGGATCGCCAGCCCATGAACGGGATATTTACCATTGGTCCATGCATCTTTTTGAAAAAAGTAATAGGCGCTCACAGGGTTTCCAAATAGGAGGATGAGTTTTTCAAAAACTGAATAAAAAAAAACAATTAAACAACATTTTTTAGCTTATACTAGTCATGGTTTGCTGAAGAAGTACAAATCACATCACAATGTTTATATAATTTTAGCACAGGCGTTGCCAGGGACATGAAAAAGGGGAAATGTCATGGTCGCACGTTCATGGGGTGAACTTACGACCTTTTATTTTAAATGACTTCCAGTAATCTTAGAGTCAAATGGAATGATCTTGAGTGCATTTCATATTGTTTGAAAACGTTTACAATAATGCGAATTCGCTATTTCTAAAATTACATGTAACGGCTGTCGTGGTTTAGGGTAAGCACACCGACTTTTTAGCTCATAATTCCGTGACTCGACCTGATATCAACCTGAAACTTTGTTTACAAGTAGAGGGCTCAAGTAGACTTTATTAATCACAGCCTAAGGCTAAGGCTATAATAGGGTTATATATATCCCGGGTTTTGGCATTTGGAGAAATAGTGCCAAAATTATAACTGTGAAACTAGATTTTGATTTTTTACTTTGACTTGAGCTTTGGCTTGTGACCTGACGAATGCAAAGTGACCTCATTTTAACAAAACTATGTTTGTACGCTTGCCCACCTACTTACCTATGCGCCGATATAAAGCTTTAATTTCTATCTTAAAAAAAACTATTTTTTTGGCAGCCATTTGCCTCTTACTTTGAACAGGGCCAAAAATGGCCTGAGGTGCTTCCAAAAAACGTTGCGTGGTTCCGCCCCTGGGCCAAATGGACTCGTTACAGTACGTAGACAGAATAATTAGGAAAAGTGACCAAGTTTCGTGAAACTGTGTCAGAAGCCCTGGAATCGCCAAACAAGAAACACGAGAAGGGCGGATTCAGGCCCCCTCCCCCGTCGAGAATAGGGTTCAAACGTTTCAACACTGGTGAGCAATGAGAGGGACTTGTGCTCCCAGTAAGCGCCCCTGGATCCGCCTCTGCCGAGATTTCGCTATCCATTGAGCCATCCATGAATAACTGAGCGCATTTGTTGCAGAATGGCATATCTTTTCATCTTAAACACCGTACTTTGTGCATCATTTTTCACCTGAAGATCCTTCCATCACGCAGTTATTAGCTATCGCCGGATGTTTAAGGTTTTTCACCTGCGACCTGGACAAGGGGTGGTTGCCATACCTAGCACATTGTTCTCGTAATCAAGATAGAGTTGCGAAACTAAAACAAGCGCGTATCTCTTTTTGTTTTATCCGAATAGTATCCAGCTTGACTCCTTCAGGTGTTCTGGTGACATCTTACGTCACTGCGAAAGATAGAGCTACACCTTCTGCCGTCTCCCCTGGCATCGCTGTAGTTTTGCAGCGTTCGACCGTCCTCTTCGGAAACCATGCCTTTGTATCCACCTGGTGCTAGAGCTGATCAGTTGTTGTCGTCATTGATTGCATTTCCTCCGAGGTCAAAGTCAGGTCAGTCAAATATCACTGTCAGCCCTTATTCCTCGCTAGTGCCAAACGTGATCTTGATTTTACAAGTAACAGTTCTGATCACTGATGATATGTGATGATGATAAAAATCACTGGCACCTCGAAATTATCGACACAATAATCCTATAATCCTATGACCGATTCAGTGCATTTTTTAGATCATATGAGGACGATGACCTGACATGACTGGAAGTGCCAATGGCGTTTCAAAACCGGGTACGTTATCAAGCATAAGTTCCCACAAGTCTCACGATCTTCAGGCAGGACGTCTGAAGCCAGTCTAAGAAGAGCGTCAGTGGACTGATTTGGCAGCCAGTCCACTGACGCTCTGGAATATCAACTCTCGCTAGGCGAGGGGTGATATTCAGGTTCTCCACGCAAATTTTTTTTTGCCTGGATCCATGCTTTTAGTTCCTGACCATTTGCGTAACGCCAGTCGTCGGCGCAGAATAATTCCGAATATGCTCGAACGATACGGGAATCTCGGGACCGAGAGACTTCGTCGTCTTTTCGTCTTTTCGCAGACACCGTCTTCGTTTTCCAAACCTTGCTATTTTGTGGCAAAATCCTGGATGCGCGCCACGTCTCGACAGGCCAGTTTCCTTCGTCTCGAAAACGTTTGCCTGATCCACAACCATGGACACAGACTTCTTCAGTGTTCATTTGATAACAGCCGGGATTTTATTCCCACGTGTCTTCGAAGTGTTGCAGCTGATTCCACCATCAGCCCTTCCGTATCATGTTCGTTTCCAGCCCAGGGATATACAACATAGAGACATTTACGGTCATCTCCCGCTGACCACTTTGGTCATCTAAATCCGACCATCCTATCGTCGGATTAAAATCATGGTGCACGCAATAATAAACCGTAGCTGTAGCGACGGAGGGGATCATGGAAACCCCGGTCATCTACTTTCTGCGATTTTTAACGTTGGTCTACGGTGTTGCGTGAGAAGGGCATCCGTTCAAAATTGCAGGTACCCATCTCTTTTTTCCAACTTTCCTACGTCTGGCATAGCTGTTGGATCTGCTACATTATATCGTAATACTTAAACACCGAACAACTGGTCCCGGCACCGCAACAGCCATAAAATCACTCGCAATAACGTGAGTACAAAACTGGCACACCTCCGTCGCCGCGCACAGCTGACGGCAGCTGAACTGCTTATCTGGGGCCCACGGCCGACGAAAAAGCGCCCGTAACTCGCTGCGGCCATGGTATCGGCCACCTCCGGCATAACCCAGTCACTTGAATTCGAGCTCCACGCTGGGGTCCATCGCGTACTTCGCGCGGTGCGTGTCGTACAGGTCCTTGAGCGCCATCTTGTACCGCTGATGTAGCTCGTCTATTTCCTCCTGGCTCGGGTTTTCGACCTTCTTCACGGGTATGGGCTTTCCCACTGAAAAAGAGACCATTCGAGGGCATCAAGTGCGCTGTTTTCTAAACAAAATACCTCATCGGGGACTGAATCTAATATTCATTTGCCGCCTGCTAAACCGATGAAAAAATAAGTTTCAACATTTCTCAGACGATGCTTTGAACCAGTGGTAGGACCAGTGGTAGAACCAGTGGTAGAACCAGTGGTAGGACCAGTGGTAGGACCAGTGGTAGGACTTTCCAGTGGTAGGACCAGTGGTAGGACCAGTGGTAGAACCAGTGGTAGGACCAGTGGTAGGACTTTCCAGTGGCAGGACTTTCCAAAAATGATTGGGTACCGGGGATACCATGAGATAACCTAAACTGTCAGCTATGAGATGATCTATGAGATATCTTCCCCCTTCCATTCCGAATTTCAGTTTCTCGGCAGATTTAGGTCACGGCGTTTTTTCCCCGACAGCAATGTTCTTCTCAGAATGAAAATACTGAATATTTCCCGGAACATTATACGAACTACGAACTTCACACCAGTCACGCGATCCACTGGCTCAGTTGGTAGCGAACGTTCACCGTACCAATGACGACGGAGAGTACCGAGTTCCCAGGTAATCGGACTCATTCCCAGGCAGGAATGAGTCGGAATGGTCCGAAACTGGTCCTGCCGAAAGCCTGCGACCGCGCCGGCACTGCGGACCTCAACCTTCCGACGCCGACGGCTCACCCACGGTGGTGATGGGTCTGCGGCGCGGCACGATGCCGAAGCTGTACTGGAAGACGCCCCGTCCGAGGAAGAGCACAGGCGCCAGGCCGATGTAGCGCATCAGGGCCTCCTGCAGGCGCCGCAGTCGCGAGCCCTCCGGGTTGTTCACCTGCGAGTAGATGTCCGTCTCGCCGAAGTGGAAGACGGGCACCAGCGATACGCTGCAAGCAGAAAAGAATCGAGTGCAGGCGTGCGTGCTTGGCGATTGTCATGTACTGATAAATGATTACCATCGCAATCATCGGCATCTGTATCATCACCATCCTCATCACCACCACCACTGTCATCATCATCAACATTAGCATCATTCGCAGCAGCAAAAGTAGCAGCATCAGGATCATCACCGTCGTCATCATAGGAGACGGATTTTCTCGAATCTCACCCATGCCGTAGTGCTATCTTGATAAAGCCCTTGCGCCGGTTGATGTAGACCTGGCTGACCCCGGGCTGCGCCATCAGCGCCTCAGGTGCCCCTCCCACCACCAGGACAAGCATGCGGCCACGCGTCGGCAGCGAGAGCAGGTACTCGATCGAGCGCTTGGTGGCGGCAACGCCACCTGTTGGTCACAATGATAAGCTTCAGCTGAACACGGCTACTTAGAAATGGTCGACATTGTGCAATGTTTGTGGATGTACCAGTCAATCCGACTTAATAATAGAACGGAATTTTTCAGTTATGTATAGCAAAGACGCACTTCAGGTACACCAGAACGTCACCAGAAACCCCAGACGTTGTGACAGAGAGGAGAGCGAAGCGGACTTCACACCTGTATGCATTGGCATCGTAGTCAAAATAAGTCATCTGGAACTGATGATGGCTTCTTATGCCCTATTGAAGAGTGCAACAGGGCCAGCGTCAGTTCGTATGAAAGGTGAAGAGGAAAATTAAAGAGGGCTGTGTAGCAGCAAAAAACCGCTTTGTGGCAAAGTTCTGGGTTTTCTTTTTGTTTCTCCGAACGTCCCTTTGATTGCCCAAACTATTCGCATCGACAAACACATCGCCGGAAAGGTGTCATGATGAACATGCCGCTAAACCGCGCAGAATAGGCAGAAATGAACACGTGCATGTAAGTGTACTGTCACCCTCTCGCCCTCGTAGTGCCCAATCCACATCCCCGCAAACTCCCTCTTCTCGGCACAAACAAAGCCTCTCAAACTCAAACCTGCCCCTTTAATTACAACCTATGGAGCCATTAGAACTGACTGAAGGAGCTCTAACCAATCAACCAACCAACAAAGTGAGTCGCGAATGACCACGTTCAGGCATGTAGCCAGGATTTTCCGGGGAGCAGTGGGGGGAGGCAAATGTCAAACTTTGTCGTATATGCTTCTAGCATATGTTCGAAATTTATAGGAAAAACAGCAAAAATTTATAGGAAAAGCAGCATTTTATGTAACTGTCCTCATTTTAACAGGAATACATGTAATGTTTGCTTTTGCAATGACCGGTATTTCGTATTCCTGCGAAATCGCCAAATATCTAGCGCAGACCGCTTGGCTCGGGGGGGGGGGGCATCCTTCCATGCCTCCTTGGGTACGGCCCTGACCACGATGCACGGACCTGACGTCAAGAAGAACTCCCTGTAGAACGGCTGAGAATAATTCCCCTCCAACGTCAGCATGTGGGGCGTCATGCCCGGGAACTTCCCGGAGAAGTCGTTGCCCTCGGTGCAGAAGTTGCAGAACGCGCCGGCGCAGAGTACACCTGTCCGAGGAAAAGGCAGCTGGTTAAAGTGGCTGCAAAGAGAGCCTCTTCACTGTGCGGACTGCCTATGCCTCCGCCAGGTGAACCCTACTCTCTGCAGCGCTGCTGGATCACGTGACTTGTCTCCGGATCGTTGTCCGCCCACAGTGCTACACTGACTCTTAAATTTACCTCACATAGTAAACAATTTATTTACATTAAAATCCTAGCAAATGATACCATCAGCAAGCATTATGCAAAACATCACGAAGAAGTAAACGTCGCGTGATGCACCAAACGTATTCAACAGATACCGATCGTTTAAAACAAAGCTTGTTTCTGGTAATAAATGCTCCTGTAACGCAAAATTCCACGAGATATCAATAAAATCGATGCCATCAGAGCATCTGCCGGCCGGGAGGGGGCTAAGTCTTCATCGCATTAGCTGGGCTGCTCGTTACTTGCACGGCGATTGAGACCCGGCATGCTTGGCCAACCTGCTTTTGATGAAAGTCAGCCTCAGACCTCATTCCAAGACTGAAGGGGCGAGTCGGAGGCGGAAAGGAAACGGACGTAAAGGACCACCGATTTCAGTAAATTTTCGTAACTGGTTGGTAAACGCAAGCATGAACTCAGCGGAAGTAAACTGAAGACCATTAACTGTTAGCAAATAAAACGGAACACTCGAAGACGTTAGTATGCTTCTCAGCGGCAAACCCCGTCTGCGTTAGCCATTTGCTCTCATCAACTCAGCAGACATGTGTTAATTCCTGTACTAATTCCCACTACTACATGTCTAATGCCTGCGTTTAGCGGTTTGTTTCCAAGACCTTCGTCGATATGTCTGGATTCCTGTACTAAATCCCTCACCTATATGTCTAATGTTCTGCAGAGGCTTACCATGTGGATGCGATCCGAGCAGGTAGTTTTCGTCCGGGCTCAGCTCACATGTTTTCACCAGGTCGATCGGGAAATAGTTCCTGAAGTGCCGCCAAAGTTGCCACTTGCGCACCCACTGCCATCTGGCGGACAACGATTAAGGCCGAGTGATGACATGCGCTTTTGTGAATGAACAAAACCGTTAGGAAATTCTGGAATCTCGTCATGAGTAGGTTTAGGTGTTTCCAGATCGTCTCAGATTAAACAACCTAGGTCTGTTTAATCTCCTGATGATGTCAAACGAGGAAGGTGAAGATTCACACTGAGTTTTGAAGTCGTTCAAACGACAAGATCCCCCGCCAAACAGACCGAGTCACCAGGTCACGAATCATTTCACCCACTCGATTCTTCTCTCACCCAATCCCCTCCGTCTCAGCGTTTTGAGAACTTCTCAGTCAGCGTCCCTTCCACGGTGGTCCTGAGGCTCCCACCTGCGTCCGCCGCGGTTGCAGGTGTCCTTGTCGTACCAGAACCAGGCGCAGTAGGCGACCGACAGCCACCAGAAGCGGGTGAACAGGAACAGGTAGGTGAGCAGGAACAGGCCGCCGAGGCCCATCAGCACGAACGTCGAGATCCAGAAGGCGACGGCGAATGTCTGCAGGCGACGCTCCACCGGGATCCGCAGTGGCGCGAACTGCACGCCCAGGATCTTCATGGCGGCGGCGGTAGACTGTGGTAGAGGAAGAACTGCGTGAGCGAAGATTGGCGCACTGTAGCTGATGGCTGGGTGGACTGTGGTAGAGAAAGGACCGAGTAAGCGAAGACTGGTGGAGCTGACTTGAAGGTGTATTGTGGCAAAGGAAGAACTGAGTAAGTGGTGATGGACATAAGTCCAGGCAATGCCTGGACGATTTTTTTTCTCGCCGAAAGTGGAACGACCTTAGCCACCCCAGACAGCGTCCAGTGCAACCGGTTTTGGGCTCGAAAAGCATGCGTGTCCTTGACTGTTTTATCCTATTTTCATGCGGTGAATTTCATTTGAAATGCATTCATGGAGGCCGATGCCAGTCTTCCCGTAAGACCCGTGAATGGACTGGGAACGTTTTCAACGAACCAGAAATTAAACACGAACGCTTGCCACCTGAAAATATTTTCATGCAAGAAAAAGTAGAATACTGCTCGTGACGCCTCTAGAACAGTAACAGGCGTAAATGGACGAATCTTTGTCCTCTGCATACGCTTATGCAAGTGCCTTTTTCGAATCCCTTTTTGGTACGTTTAATTCTCGCGCACTATTTTTGGGGTAGGGCAGCTGCAGAGTCATGTAAACACGGGCATTTATCGACAAACTTTTGGGTGATTTTTCGCAGTTTTGCCTGAGTGCGCCACCTTCAATGAATGATGGCTATGACGAGACAATGGTTTTGCACTCTTCTAAAAGTGTCAGTAGTGTATGCAGGAAGCCAGACCAGCCCTCCCCTTTATTTTTCCTGAATCCGTCCCCAAGCGTTTCAACATCATCCGTATTGCACAAGTAATGTAAACCATAAATGGGCGTGGGCCGTATCTAGAGTTTCTCGAATTACTCCACCTGACTCTGCCCTTGAGCCGCATTTATGTTTCCCGCTGCAAAATTCGCATTTGTATTAACTCCGCGCACGACCGTCGGTCGGTTTCGAACATGCGCGACTGGGGAGCAGTTGGCCGCCCCCCCCCCCCCTCTAACTCATGAACGGTTGGTCGCACGATAAAAATAAGCACACCGTTGGAAAGCTTGTGACGAGTATAAATCGAAACTGGTCTCATTTTTAGTTTTAGATAATATGTAAGCAATTTACGCGCTATATATGTTTTCTCATAGCCGACTGCATAAGACCGAGAAAGGGCCTGAATCCCAAGGGCTGTGACTAATAACGCATAGGTAAAGGCACCAGCGCACAAGTAAAGGTCCGCAAATGCCCATACACGTCTAATTTCCCATATTTGTTCAATACATACGCCGAAACGTTGAGTTAAAGACACGTAAATTCTCACGCCAGCTGTCGGCGTGCACCGCAGCCGTATGCAGTAACAAATTGACGGGAACTAATTTTAGCGTTCCTTTATTTTCGCGAAAAAGCCAATCTATGTAAATTTTATTGATCTTACTAGTTCTTGTGATGGTTTTTCATGCTTAAATTCTGGAAAAATTCTTTAGTAACCAATCTACACAATTGGCGGAGCTTTATTCGCAAGAGCCTGTTTATTTCCAAAATATGCTACTTTTTCAAACTTTTTGAGGTTCCTGGTATTACTTACGTCTGTGCAAGCTAGTTCTGCCATTTTCTACCCATTCTGGGTAATTCATCGTCGATTTTGACGGTGGTACATTTTGGCTGACTACAGTTATTCGTGACCTGACCTCAGGTCAATGGCTGGAAGTCATTGATACTTTGCCCAATGACGGTAACTAGATGTCTGCTTGACTCCACACTAAAAATGTTATGAAATATTCTGTCAATTTCCGAAAAAACGACATGTCTTAAAAATGGGCTTGACCTTAGGTCAATGACCCGGAAAATTTCGAGAAATCTGAAATAGCAGATTTGTTGCATCTATCACGATCACTAATCTCTGAAAGTATTATTGAGATATTTTGTTTTCCGAAAACGTTAGAGGGTGCTAAACTTTTTTGGACATAGCTCTGTTTGACCTGACCTAGGTGAGGCACCTAACCTGACCTGAAGTTAAAATTTTGACATGAGATGTAAAATTGATGAAACAAAAGGTACACAAAGTTTCGTGACTCTGTGTTTGTTTGTTCTCTCGCAATCTCAGAAAAACCTTAGGGGGAGCGGTCAACTGCCCCCCAGTCGGGGACGGGTTAATGATACTGCATGTAAAAGCGCTTTACTTGTCATCGATCCGTCGTTTTCAGCAAGCGAAACTCACTTACACTTGGCGTTCTGTTGCCTCCAAAGATGCTTACTGCATCCGCCTTGATGACAACCAGAAATTTGTTTGCATAACATCTGAACGGCCAATCATAAATTTCATGCACTGAAATTATAATACTGTCAAATATCGGCTTGCAGCACTAATTATTAACAAACTGGACACTCGTCTGAAACGGCCGCAAAATGGCCTTACCTGTCTTAAGGAACCGCCGCCTGTAGCACGTACTACTGCGGGTAGGGAAAAACATTTATATGTGCGAACAGAATGCTTGAAAAAGCCACACAGTGTCAGAGTGATAGTGCAAATGGTGTGGCTTTCGCACGGGGAAACAGAAACACTTGGAACCTAATCGGACCGCGCATGAAGTTTACTTTGCTATGGCGGTTCTTCCGTGCCGCTTTGCAAGGATCATTAAACATCTTTACTGTTAGAACTAATCGTTGAGATAAAAGCCGATCCGACGGCTCTGTTTGGAACTGATCTGTAATTGCGCGGCCGGGGGTTCGATGGACTGGCTGGCGGTTTACCCTCAGCTATTATACTCGCGACTGCCATTCAAACCAGGGGCGCGACGAAACATGGGGGGGGGGGGCATTTGTCCAGGGGCGCCAACCTTCAGGGGGGAGGCGGAACCGATCCCCAGCGGGGTGGCCATCTATATAGAATGAAATAAGTAGTTTACTGACATATTCATGGATTTAAAGGCACATATGCGGATGCATTTTATATTTAGATACAAGTGCAAGCCCCATACGTGCGCATGGTCTATACATGGGGCTAGGGATGCACCGGATAGGGATTTTTGTGATCCGGCCGGATACCGGATATGCCGGATCGGGGTGCCGGATATCCGGCCGGGTACCGGATATTATGGATAACTTTTTATTTGCTATTTGTTGCTGGAAAATGAGACGAAAAGACTACGGTAAAGAAAGGTCTGAAAAAATGTACAATACGAAATAAAAAATATTAACAATTTGTGAATCCTTTCATCTAACGCTTAAGAGTTATTGCAAGATTCCCCATGTTTCATTGAAAAAAAGAACAAATAAAGAACGCAGCGATCATAGTGTAGATCACCGATCACCATCTCTGACTGAAGGCAAAGGGCAGAGGTTCCAAAATGCGCAGAATGCCATTATAACGCCTTGGTAGACCTTAAATACCTAGCTTGATAACCATTCTGTACAAATACTCATGTACGTTCACTGAAGTACGTTGCCCCTTAACCAGAGGCGCCGTCAGGGATTTCTTGAGGAGGGGGCCCGGAGCCCAGTGTGAACTGAAATCATACGAAAACCGCCTGCTGGGAAGACGATGTGTAATGGTTTCCACTGAAAAACGCGGGCCTAAGAAGTAAGCCCGGGCCCCGGGGCCAACCTTTGGCTGCGCCAATGCCCTTAATACTTGCCCGTGTAGGGCCTTCTGCATAAGGCGGACGTAAAGGGGGGGGAGGAAAGTTGGTACGACCCCCCAGCCATTTCAACACCTTGCGTCCTAGAGCGTCGCGGAAAAACCAGCGTGTTGCACGTGACGAGATCTCACGAATGACATCCCTTTTTAATGTCTCATATCAACGGATGGTCTTCCAGATCGGGTCAAATGTCAAAAATTTGCAGAAAGTGGTACTTTCTGAGTTTAAGTGCGAATCAGCGTGAAAAAATAAATGATAATGAAACGAAACGGATATCATAGTGTTCGTCAGTCAATTATGAGTCTATCTGTACACCACAGCATTGCATTTCACCCCTGGAGTCCGATCCAGGTCATGTTAGGCCAATCCTTGTTAAGCGGGGTCGTCCGCTTAAATGCGTTCTCGGAGCTGCAGAAGCATTTTTTGTACACAACGGATGGTGAAGTCAAACGTAGCATCTCAATTAACAAACACTATTGTCAAATAACATATATGGATCATCTTAGGTTATCCAAGGTCATCTGAAGCCAATGACCTATGGTGACCTGGATTTGGCCGAAAATCGTAACTTAGATATCTTTAGAGCGTTTTTCGGATTGAGATCCAGAACAAAATCGGATTTTAGGCATGCCCTCGTACTGCAGACTCATCACTCCGCGGCCGACGCCGTTCCGACCGTCGGAGCAAAAGTCAAGTGTTTGTTGCATTGCGCCCTCTTTAGACGAAACAAAAGACAAACCACACCACATTTACATCATTTTTTCCTTGCAACTTGAGGAATCCGGATATATAGGTTGTTTTGTAATACCTATTTCCTATCGCATTCCCAAAGATAAAAATAAGGTGTTTCCCGCCGACCACATGACATGAGTTCATGACCCTCGGAAAACCTCAGCAGGGATTGCACCATCCCCCCCCCCTTTACGGGCGAGGGTTAATGAATTTGTACAAGAGTATTTGAGACAAATAAAAATATTTGGAAAATAGGGAGATGATGCGCCACGAAATGGTCGGCTGAGCATATGCTGGCTGTTGTTACACTATTTTGAGCTTGAGTTTATCCCTTGCAAATAATGTCTGAACCCTTCCGAACAAAGAAGAAAAAGTAGTGCTGCAGACAGACCTTGGAACTGTCAAGCACATCGGCAGTCTTATATAACAAGGCACGTTGCTCCTGAAACGGTTTTATAGGCAGACATAAGAACGTCTTGATCGTAAACCGGAAGGCCAAATATCCGGCAGTATCCGGCCGGATCATGGAAATATCCTGCCGGATACCGGATGCCGGATAATTTCAAATATCCGGCCGGATATCCCGGCCGGACCGGATATCCGGTGCATCCCTACATGGGGCATCAGATATTTGAGGGGCGCCTCATCTGTAACGGGGAGGGGGTGTCTGGCCTGATCGTGGACGAGTCTGGTCTGTAAAGTACCGTGTAAGAGTGCCTGCTCTGTAGAGGGAGCGCCAAATATATGAGGATACGTGAAGTCTGCTTGAGGCATCGCTCTCCAAGGGCGCCGAGCCCTCGACGGGAGCCTGATCTGTGCAGGGGGGGGGGGGCTGGCCTCTGGCTTCTAAGGGGTGGCTGTATCATAGACGCGCCTGGTTTTTGAAGTGTCCCGTGCGTGCGCCCGGTCTGTGGAGGAAGGGCCAAATGTATGAGGGGGGTCTGATATGTAGGGAGGCGTCGCTCACCACGAGCGCCGAGCTCCCGAGGGGTGCCTGGTGTGTAAGGAGTGCCTCGCTGGCCAAGGGCGCCAGCTCCCGAGGGTGCCTTATCTGTACGGGGGCGCCTGGCCTGTAAGGAACGCCTGCATCGCAGACATATCTGGTCTGCGAGGGGAACCAAATTCTTGAGAGGCGTCCAGTCTGTACGAGAAGAGCGTGAAGAAGAGCCTGGCCTGCATAGGGCGCCGGGCATTTCAGAGTTACTTGCCTGTACGAGAGCGCTTACACGTACGGGGCGCCGTGTCCTTAAGGAGCAGTTGATCATTGTATAAGGAGGTGGGCTTGGGGCTGATGGCTGCTACGGATCAAAAAAGCTCCTCCTTCAGCAAAATAAAAAACGGGGGAACTCCCCAAATTCGGCATTTATTTGGATCAGGTTTAAGATATGCTTTCTTTTCTTCGAAAACCCTTTTTTTGCTAAAGCGTAGAGTGGACGCTTTCACCACGGGCCAAAAAATGGGGGCATGTTCCCGCCGCACCCGGTAATTACACCCGTCATTTTAACTACGCTCCATTTCTGTGTCACACCGGAGTTTTGGGTTCGTATCGATACAGCTCATGCAACGTCTCGTGTACGGTAACGTCACGTTACAAGTGTTGCACACGGAACACTACATTCGCTTTTCCTCGGACGCACTGGCCGAGCCTCAAACAATGATAAAGGAACACAGAGATATTTGGCGTTTCATATGATTTCGAACTTTTTGCCGTTTGCATGCAACACCATTCGCATGATGCGGTTTTTAACGACACTAGGGTGTCAGCTGTATAACCCACTTGCGTCAAGTTCCACCACGCCCAGCTTTCTTGCAAGGAATGAGCAAAATCAACTGTACTTGGACCATTGGCAATGTGGTGAACGGCAATGATACAGCACATAGGAAGTTCCAGAATAATCGTGCAACAGAAACACGCTCAAGACAGGAGTTCACCGACCAAGCGGAGCGGCTTCCGAGGACAGCCGGCTGGCACCGTGCCAAATACCATCGGTGCCGTCTCTTGCATCTGTCTTGTTAGTAGTAAGCGGTGCAACACACAGTACATGCAGATGCCAATTGGCCACTTTACAGCACCATCGTATGCAGACACGAGACAATAGTAGGAATGGCTGTGGGTTTCAGACTGTTCACAGCGGCCCCGGCTGCGTGCAGGATTCAGCCGACTAAACGACCAACGACAGCGATGATGAGAGGCATCCGTTCACTCACAACGATTTCCGTCCAGCGGAGGATCCGCAGCCACAGTATCACGTGCAGCGTTGAAAAAACTGCCACCACTTCTGCCGCTGGGCGCGGCTGACTTGTGATATCACGCCTCACGATACGCCGCCGGCTGGCGACTGTTCGGCCTTTGACCGTGACGACGAGGGCCTGGCCGGCCGACTGAGCTGGGGCTAAGGTCGGCGGGGGCCTGTAGTATGGACCAGATACGCCAGAGCACCCTCGGGCTCGCGGCGTGATAGGGATGAGACTTCTCTCCCCGCGCGTTCCACGTGTTTATCGCGTTGATAAACAAACTTTCGCTGGGAGACACGTGACAAGTCAGAAGTGACTGCACTTGCATCGGAGCAGCGAGAGGTTCTCAGCGAATGAATTGCTGGGTAGAAATGATGATGTCATCGGATGGTGGTACCGGTAAGTGCAGACGTGATTTGGGAACCACTGATGTTAACTTTATTCCGTGCTGCCCGGTACCTACGATTCCGTGCCGGGAGAGCGACAGATTCTGCCCTCCTACCATCTCGAAAACTATTGGTCCGATTTTTCTAGTGGTAAACCGTGTTTGGTAGCCTGTGGCAAGATCTAAATTTCTAAAAAAGCCAAGTTCAAAAAGTTTGCAAAACATGGATGGGTGTACCAAAATAGGTGTGTAAACAGAGTTTTACTTATACGAGCTTCCTGACCACATTTTGTGGCCGATTTTCTTCTAATTCATATCATTCTACGGACAATGAATAGGCCTACCACATATGTTCAGAAGAGGTCGATTTTCACAATTCATAGGTGTATCCAGGGCACATAAAAAGGGGTATACGCTTTTGAGAAATGATAATTCTTCCTATAACGTGTTTTGAGTCTGGCGAACTTATTTGTGCTCGGGAAGCATTTTAATATGTCTCACATACCATATCCTATGCATATGACAAAGTTCCATAAACGGATCCAGTTACCAGAAAAGGTTGTGTAACTTTCTACCTGTGGTAGTGGTAATTGGCTATGACACACTGCTCTGACCAGAGTCGCACTTTGAGATCCAAAAACTCATCACTTTGAAATTATAGAATCTTAGATGTAGCCAGGGCACGTGGAAAGGTGATTTTCTTTGGTCAATGCGAAGTTTTTTGTCGTGTATTCTGAATCTGGTGAGTTATGTGGGTCAAAAGGACATTTCCAGATGTGTCACATGCCATATTGTGTGCGTAATGCAAGTGCTCATAGTCGGGTCCAGGTACCAGAAAAAAGGAGTCGATAACTGCGTGACGAATCTGTGTTATATTCCGTAAATCGCGTCATAATTTCTCAAGAGTAAGAAATAAAATACCCCTTGTACACTGCCTTGGAGCCGCCTCGGAATTTAATTTACACAGTATATGGCATTTGATGGTAATTTACGTGGAGCTAACAACACCCATCACGCAGATAAAGATTTTTGTTAGGCCACTCAACATGTTATTGGACGAAATATGCAACCGAAGATCGATGCCTGAAGACTCCCCTGACAGCACATACAGGTGAATTATATGCATAGGTGAGCATCGTTACTAAAAAATGTAATTTCGTTACTCGTTACTACTTTACTCAAAAAAGCCAGTCCGTTACTCGTTACTCCGTTACTCTGCCTTAAAAAGTAACGGAAGTTACCGTTACTCCGTTATTCCGTTACTTTTGAAATGTAGTGAAAACCAAGCGAACGCGGGTTTTAAGTCTTTTATGCTCCTTTGTGGTTGTAAAACGCATTCCACATACAAAGGGAAGAAACAAAAAGCGCTTACCCAAACACTCCGCTAGTTGCCCACTGCCCTCACCAGCCGTTGTAGAGTTGGCGGCGCCGGGACAACAGCCGCGGCGGGTATTCTACCACTGTGTTTGCCACAATGTTCAAACCAACGAATTCCAGTTCACTGCCCGCGGCGCCGACGGAGCGGGAACAACCGGCGCTGGAGCGGACGCATGCAAAATGCGACAAACAGCGGACATCTATCGACTGGGTTTGATCAACAATGCCTCTCGAAGTATCCGCCCTGAACATAATGGTCTCCGTTCAGAGCTCGTTTCGGTCTCGCGAACTTCTTGTTTTGTTTTGAAATTATGTGCGTATTAGTTTGTATACGTGCGCGTGCGTGGAGGTAAGATTCCTGATACCCCTGACGTTTTTTTAATACCAAACGACGAAGGACTCAAAAAAACATGACTGATATGGATTTTATTACTGTGAAATAAAAGACTAAAAAAAGGTGCTTTAGTACCTCTTCAGCACCCTTGAAGACAAATTAGCTATAAAAACATGGTCATAACTAAGATGCAACGGAGGATGTTAGCCGTTCACAAGTGGAACATTTTGGAACGATGACGTGACCTGATCTGACCCCTGTGAAAAGCCAAAATTGATATCAATGAACTCGCTATTGTCTTACGGTTCCAGTATATGTCGCTTAAGTTCAGCTTTTCAGGGACAAGGTATTGTGTCTATTTACCTAATTCCAAGGACGTGTTTTGACCTTTCATGGCGTCTGGTGGCCTCAAAATTGACCTGAGGTCAAAACTCTTGAATGTTTTCGTCTCGGTTTGACAAAACCTTTCCGCGGGTGTTTTCCTTTTTTCCGTGCGATATATGGGAGCCGAGATCCTGGAAGGTGCGCAAATCCGCGCCCCCCCCCCCTTCCGGCCGGGCAAAGGGCATTCTGAGCCCGGCCGAAGACGGGTTAAAACACTTCATTTAACCCTATTCCCTGTGGGGGGGGGGGGGCAGATTCTGCTACCCGTGTCTTTTTGCTTGTCGCTCCCACACTGTTTGCCGCAGCGCCACAAGATTTTCTGGCATTTCATGGAGTTGATGCACACGTGTTTTGTCAACATTTAAAAAAAAATCGGTTCCGAAGAGGCGGTTCCAAGCCCCCGTTTTCGGCGGTAATGTGCTGTACGTGAAGCTGCAAAGTTGTGCGGTTCACTATCGTGACATTTTGAGTAGAAATAAAGACCACTGACTCATTTATATAGTCATACACATCCTAAACAATGCGTATGCACACACATTTTCAGGCGAACGCACACCCAGGTACTGAAAAAATGGGGGAGCACACTATTGTGCTTATGGTGCCCTCCTAATTTTGTTTACCTGGATCCACCTCTGCGCTACATATAAACTTAAACTGGCTTGCTAGTTGTACATCTGATGTTTATATCACCCAAAACAAACAAAAACAAAGGAAATTTCTTATTTCAAAAATCACCCTTCTTGCCCTCCCTGGAACTGCCTATGTTTTTCTATTTTAAATTTCAGCTTTCGGTATATAAAAGACTTGGACATTCCAAGCTGAACCGTGTTATTCCCATGAAAATTGGTTGGTAAACACGGCCGCAGTAACCTTTCAAAAATCCCCAAATTTTGGAGTTTGTTTGCCCCACTCCCTATTTTCGCAACTTTTGAATTTTTGGGGTCCGGAATTGGAGATCTCGTTGAAACATATTAAATGGCATTCATCCCATCAACATTGGACGAATGAATCTCGAGATCTCTGGGAGGGCGGGGAGGGGAGGGGGCAGAATTGGTAATCTTCACCTTTCGGCCAATGCATATTTTTCGAAGGTGCAAAAGTGGCAACGGCTCATATCATGTTTGAGTTTGAGTCCTCACTTTTGCGTCTACAAAAAATAATGTGTCAGCCGAAAGGTGTTTCGGCCAGTTGATATTTTTTTCGGGAACGCAGAAGTGGTAACTCGAATCGCATGGACAATGTAGCCTGTCCTCCAAGTTAAAAATGATTTAACCTAACCTAACCTAAAACCTATTATATGGTTGCAGGGATTGCCCTAGATGGGCATGTAAAACTAATTTTTTGTTAGGTTCAATTTGCCTGTTTTTTGGTTTGGTCAGCTCGTATCGGCTGAAGGCAAACATGTGTCAACTGAATCAAAATTCAAGAGTTACCTAACCAAATCAGTTTACACACCCAGTAGGGGCCAGTGCTTAGAAAAATATCTGAATGGGCTGAATTGTTCACACAACTTGTGTTGCCACTTCCGCGTCTCCAAAAATTACGCGTAAGCGTTGGCCGAAAGGTAGATTACCGCAGATCTGCCTCGCCAGGGTAACGTGAATCTCACTGCCTCCAGAGAATATGGTTAAGGCAAATAGTCCAAGCAATAGTCGACAAGCTTCATAGTTATGCTTCACTACTGACAACTTATTGTGCACATTCTGTTCTCACCTGGAAATACCGTAAATAATGCTTCCTCTTGATATGTGCCTTTAGTTAGGGATGCACCGGATATCCGGTCCGGCCGGATATCCGGCCGGATATTAGAGATTATTCGGTATCCGGTATCCGGCTGGATATTTTTGTGATCCGGCCGGATACTGCCGGATATTTAACCTCCCGGTGTACAATCAAGACGTTGCTGTAATGTCTGCGTCCAAAGCCGTTTCAAGGGAAACGTGGCTTGTTGTGTTACATTGTCGATGTAACTGGCAGTTCCAAGTCGGTCTGGAGACCTTGGAACCAATTCTTTTCTGTATTGGTCCGGGAGGGTTCGGACATATCTTGCAAGAATGGGACTCAAGTTCAAAACTGTGAAACAATGTCCAGCACGCGGTCAGCAGCCCGTCTTATGATTTCCTTTTTTCGAAATATTTCTTATCTTTCTCGAATTCTAACACAAATGCATTAAGGAAAAATATAAATTGTGGGCACTGGAAAATGAGACAGTATTTAAAGTCACATCGTAAGCACATTTATTACTGTATGAACATTAAACTTTGCAGAAATGTAGTCATAACCGCTGCGGTCAGTTCTTGCTCAATGGATCATCTCCATCACCTCTCATCTGTCGGCAAGACGCACGCGCCTGGGTACGCGCACCAGCATTTTACGCAGTATCTCTAGGTCCAGAGCAGCCATTACCTGGCTCATCCAGCGCTTTAGGGCGACTTTGGATGTTACGTACCAGTCTCCCTGATACATCCTCTGCTTAATGATGGCCCAGATGTCCTCAGTAGGACACACCTGGTGCACACAGGGGGACTGCTGTCACGCACTACATACGGCACTTTGGCCTCTTCCAGCAACTTGAGCGTTTTCTTCGCATAATGAACGCTGGCCAAGTTTGGCCAGATCAACATGTCCCTCTCGAAACAGTACTCATCCAAATATGGGATGAGCACGTCTCCTACGCACTTCCCACGGTACATGTTACCATCAACATTACCCATACCCGGCATGATAGCCGGCTTTGTCACCCCTAAGAGAGATGGCGGGCCACACGAAAAGATTGCTCTCTGGCCTCAGTTGTACTTTTGCTGGAGTTCTGCCGGACGTGCTCCAACTGAGTACCCAAGGTTTCCTGACATATACCTCTCGTGGTAGGTGAAGTAGTTTTCGTCGTCCATGGCAATGCCCCGTTCTTTCCGATTTCATGTGATCCGCGGGACAGTTTCCGGATGCGGGTCTTTTGGGCGAACTCTTGTTTTTGGGTGACCTGGGGTGACCTCTTGCTCTTTCGGTACCGAACCTTGTTTGCCACCAATATTTTTTTGTCACATACGTTCTGGAGATTCCAAACCTTCCAGCCGGAATGCGTTATGACACCCGTTGTTTCTACAGCTCGAACCAGCTGTAGCTGTCCTAACATGCGCACTGGAATGGGGGTCTTTTTGTGCCCCCCACCTGCTCTTCTTGAATATCTCGGGAACGCATCTGAGCTGGTTGCTGTTACTTTGTGACATTTTTGGCAATTGAATAACTCGTCGAATGGCGTAGAAAAATTGGAAATCGGCTGGAAATTTTGAAGTTTCAAGCATTTGAAGTCAGGCAAACATCACGAAAACGACGGTTGTCGCTGACAAATGGGAACTTTGTGAAAGAACTGGCGTTCTACTTAAGACTGCTGTTTGAACACAGTCAGGCGATGTCATTCGGGCATAAGCGATGGACGCACCAAGGCCACAGCCTGGGTCAATAAAGGTTAAGCGCATCAAAGGTCAAGGTTTGTGGCCTGATCCAGATTTGCTTTGCAAGATGTCAGTTTGTATGAAATATGCATTCGAAGGCCTTAATAAAAACACGTTTGCGCACACTGGTACGCTTACATATTCCAAGGTCAGTGAAGGTCAAGGTCGTTAAAGGCCAAGGTCAAATATCTTGTAACCTTGCTCAGATTTCCTCTGCGAAAAATCGATTTGTATGAAATATGCATTCGAAGACCCTAATAAAGACACGTGTGCGCACATGCAGACGCATATAAATATTCCAGAGTCATTTCAGGTCAAGGTCATCAAAGGTCAAGGGCAAGTTTTTGTGACCTGGTCCAGATTTGTTCTGCAATACATCGATTTGTGTGAAATACGCATTCAAAGACCCTTCTAAAACACGTTTGGCATATTGATACTGACATGCATATACATACATAGCTATACATACATACAGAAATATAAACGCTGGAAATGACCAGATGTACCGATGTTGGCTACCTTCACTGAAAATACGCCAAAAGATACATGTCGCGCCCTCATTTACTCTCAAACTGTCCCGTGTTGTTCAAAATCTGATTTGTAAAAGATAAAAAAATGACGTCACAGGTCATTGACCTGACATGACCTCGACCCAAAATCCCCAGTCAAGACGCCAAATGAATGGAAGTTATCGTATTCCATGTTTTAACGGCCCAACAAACACCGCGTTTCGTTCGAAAAGTTGTACGGAATGGCATGTACAGGCCGATAAAGTGTCCAAAGTTGACCTTTTCCACCCCATTTGGCCTTGAAGATATCGACTCACAAACTGTGGGCATTTTTTACTAATTTTTTCAGTTTCCCATACTTTTCTTTTCTATTCAGTTTTTTCGGTTTCATTATTTCAATAGAAATAGTAAATAAAAACATGTAAACATAATATCCGGTATCCGGCCGGATATCCGGCACCCCGATCCGGCATATCCGGTATCCGGCCGGATCACAAAAATCCCGATCCGGTGCATCCCTACCTTTAGTTTGACAGGCTACTCTTGTGATCCTTGATTATAACCTCTTTCGGTCGGCACAGGACATACGTAAAAATGACGTTTTTCCCCTCCTCCTTAAACTCAAAGTACGTTTCTAGATGTGGCCATGGGTGACCCAGACCGGGCTCGTCCTCTGCCTCCGAAGCTGAGGCACCGTCGGACTCGGAGTCAAGGTTTTCGACCTCCAGTGGCGGCGTAAAGACGCCTTGATGGGACATTTTAATGTCAGGTAGTTAAAATTTCAGGCCAGTCAAGAATCAATCACCACTCCATCGCCCCATGGCCATCACAGATCCAAGGCCATGGCGGTAGTAATCATGTGCTCAACAGCCTTGAGTGATCTTGGCGGGGAACCGTGTGGCGGTGGTAAGCAATCCGTGACTGAATCGACACAACATTGAAAACTGCCGTCAGCTGGCTGTTGCAGTATAAATGACAATAACTTTGATATTTTTTAGCCTGAAAAATGACGACTGGTTAATTTATCATTTTAAGTCATATCAAACTCACGCATAATTCAATACTTTTGTCCCAAAAGAGACCAAAGTCAGCTGGCCTTTATACTGAACCATTGCCGCCAGCTTGCCGTCAACGTTCATCAGCTGACGAATATTGTCAACAAGTCGACTCCGCGATTGTCAGCTAAGTGCGCGCCCAGCCGCGCTTGTATCGCCGCACGCTATTGGGTGTTGGCTATTCAAGTAGCCAATGGGTGCGCCGATGCAAATAAAGCCGGGCGGTGTCTGTAAGGAGTTTAAAAAGTAACGGAGTAACGGAGTAACGGACCAAAAAGTAACGGAGTAACGGACCACAAAAGTAACTTCTGTTACTCAGTCCGTTACAGCAAAATAAAAGTAACGGGTCCGTTACTCCGTTACTCAAAAAAGTAACTTCGTTAGTAACGGAGTAACGGAGTAACGGACCAGTGCCCACCTATGGTTATATGTGCAAATTATGACAAAGATGTTTGCACTACACGTCAGCTTTGTTTTGTTCATGCAATGAGTCGTAGATTCTTAGAAATAAGAAAATACAAATACCTCTTTACATGCGCCTGGATCCGTTATTGACCATACTCTTCCTTGAAAATGCTTGAAAATGTGCAGGTTACAGATATTTCGATCGTTTGAACTTTTTGTGGCATTACAGAGGACATCGTAACAGTGCATGACCACGTCGAAGTACGTGACCTCCAAAAAGCGCGATATTTCTAAAAAAATTACTCCAAAAACGTGCCCTGGAACCGCTTCTAAAGAAGATGACTTTTCAAAACTTGCCACAACATGCCAACAACATATTTAGGAAGATTCGCAGAGTTTCTTGAAGCAGTTCTCAAAAGCCCAGGAATGGGAAGCAAAAAAGAAGTAAAGACCCCCATTAGTACGGAAGAAGGTTAATCTTATGGTGTTGCGCGAGCTTTGTGGAAGTGATTTCCTTTTCTTTAACCCCATTCCCGGCAGGGGGGCTGAATCCGTCCCCCTTCGGGTTTTTTGGTTGCCAATTCCAGGGTTTTTAACGCGGCTTCACGGAACTTGGTCACTTTTCCTAGGTATTCTTTCTACGTACTGCGACAAAACTTCTGAATTCTGTTTTGCATAGAAGCGGAGCCAGACGACATTTTTGGGAGGCACCTCAGGCCAATTTTGGCCCTGTTGAGTATAAAAGGAAAATGACTGCCAAAAATAACGTTTTTAAGATAGAACTTAAAACTTTACATGGACGTATAGCGAAATAGTTAGGCGAAGTGCAAATACAACGTTGCTCATCTGAGGTCACTTTACAGGGTCAGGCCGAGGTCAAAAGTCAAAATTTGGTTTTATAGTAATAACTTTGGCGGTGTTTTTTTAAATGTCAAACCCGGAATACTTGCAACGTACAATGGTGCCCTCTACTTGTGTATCAAGTTTCAGCTTGATGTCAGGTCGGGTCACGAAGCTATGACCTAAAATGTCAGTGCGCGTGCCCTATATCACAATAGCCATAAAGTGAAATTTTTGAAACAGAGGAAATTCAAATGATTGAAAACGTTTACTGACAATATTAAATGCACACGAGATCATTCCAAGTAACTGCAAGGTCACCAAAGGTCATTTAAGGTCGAAGGTCACAAGTTGACCTGAAGAACATGTGACCATGACTGCTCCCCCTTTTTCATGTCCCTGGCACCGCCTATGCTAAGATTATGCAAACCTTGCATTACGATTTGTACTTATTTAGCATAACATGACTAGCAGAAGCCAAAGAAGTGTTTTTACCTTTTTTCTTCATTCAGTTTTGGGACAAATAATCCTCCGGTTTTAAAACCCCTGTGAACGTCTACAAATTTTCCCAAAATTTCAAATGTGTGTATCAATGGTAGAAGCCCTATCCATCATCTCTCAATTCATGTCAATTTCATTGAAATCGGTCCATAAACAACAGACTTATAGGAAGTCCAAAAGCACCCCCCATTTCAATACTTTGGCCCCCGTATCCACCCCTTTCAAAATTCTGAAAGTTTTTTTTTAAAAAATGTAGTCCACATCATGGCAAATCGATTGCTGTTTGTTGCGATAAAATTGGATGTGTAGTTCTCGAGATCTGAGGGAGGGCCGAATCCGCCCCCCCCCCCTGCCGGAAGTCTGCCATACCGTCTAGCCCTGCGGGAATAGGGTTAATTTGTTTTTCCGCCACCACAGACATTTTATTGTTAATGTTATCAGCGAGCCCAACAAGATTTCAGCCAGTTTTCTTTCTAGTGAATGACGATACTTCTCCTGTTAATCCACGCTAGGGCTGCCTTCGGCTCCACCTTCGCCAGGCAGAATAGTCTTACAAAGTCTTTGCAAAATCACAAAGAAGTAAGTTTGCCGCAGAAAAAACTCATTGGAAAAACCTTGGCAAGACCAAAATAAAATGCTTTTTGTAAAGGCCAATATCAAGGCCTTCAGAAGTCATATTAGTCCGCATTAGATATAAACACCTCTGGCAGATGAAACTCAGTGGTGTCGATCTGTATTCTTTTGAGGGGACCCTGTTCTACCTAATGTTGATCTGGACCCCTCCAATGTTGGTTCGGGCCCCACCAATATTTTCCGCCAGTTTTGAAGGGAACTGAGCAAAAGTAACGAAAGAAATGGCCGCAATAGATAAAAGATAGGCAGAAAACATAAAATACGGCATAAATGATGTATCCATCTAGCTTTCTATCTTCTATAGATATAGACGCATATACATGAGATATACGTAATTTTTTATTCCAAAAAAAATAACAAACTCAAACATTTCCATGGACCAAAATAAAGTGGGCTAAATCCATTTAGAAACCCACATTTGGGGGGGGGGAGCTAGGTTGTCGGGCCCACGGCTCGGCCGATTTACAGAAATTGACACCCCTGATGAAACTGATCGTCATTTCAGTTTCAGTTTCAGTTCCAGTCAGATCGAAGATCAAAAGGACTTCAGTAAACAGCTTTCGCCCTTGCCGGACGAGGGGGCGGCTGCCACCTCGTTCAGGGTTTCCTGATAAGGTCAACGAACGACTCGCGTCAAGAACCCCAAATTTGCCAAAGCTGGCCTTTCGTCGTTTACGCATCCCGCAAAAATACTACGTCATGTCAAATCACCGAGTTGTGACGTCATTCTCGACGGACCTTGCAAGCCGATTTTTTGGATCTGAGGTACGCTTTGGCTTCTTTATTAGAACTTTGCCGAGATTTGGGTTCAGTTTTTGACGCAGGACCGTTTCAGCGTATGCGTAATAACAAGCCAAGTGAGGTCACTGCCCTCGTATGACTTCAAAGTGTATTTGGACCCATGTTCTGGTACTTTCTGCGCTGATTTCACGAACTCTATTCCCGAAGGCTAGACGGTATGGCCGATTCCCGGCAGGGGGAGGGAGGATTCGGCCCTCCCCTGAGATCTCGAGAACTACAGATCCGATATCACCGCAACGAAAGACAATAGTGGCTGCCATGGACTAACGTATGATAAGGGTGAAAAATGATCAACGGTCCAGGGTCAAGTAGGTCTGTTCACACTTTGACTCAAATGGTAATCGTAAGTCAAAATGGGCCATTGACCCATGATGACTTCTTTACGGCCACGGGTATCGTATACAGCATGCGCATGTTCTCAGACAGATAACGCCAGGTGAGCATGCACAAAAAAACGAAAGAAAAAACAACATGGCGGCTACCGAGGCTCCAACTTACACCCGTTCTCGGCACGTAATTCTAACATCTGATGAAGTACCAAATTTTGACCCTTCAGGTACCGCCTGAGTTCTTTTCAAAACGATACGAGAAATTGTGAAAAATGATGAGGAAAGAAAGGTGCATGTTCTGAGGGGGGATCTTCGCGAGTAAGGAAGTTAAGTAATTTAAGAAACTGATCTCAGTGCGAAAGATGACTTTTTTTCCATGGATGGCTAATGCTAAAAACGCATGACATCGCCTCAATGGCCCCCATGGTACCGCTTGCGATTCATCAGTGGAGAACAGGAACCCATTGAATTTAAAAGGAAACTGACTACGGAACAATATTTTGTGGAATCTGTTAATGCTTGTACCAACTATGTTGTCCTAAGAGTCACCTAACTTTAATTTACGCAGAATTTTCAATGGCAGCGCGGTGCCGCAAATACCGCCAAAAGACGCAGTGGCCTATTTGTGTACGCCACGTACTTAGAAATGTGTCTGTCTTTTTGCATCACAGCTACACTTTTGACATTTCTTTTTTATTCGAATCAGACTGATGGTCTTTTTTCAGAGACGTGGGCTTTCGTACTCCTTTCTTTCTCGTTTGCTGATTGCATACCGGCCAAAACGGAGCGTTGCTAACACCAAAAATATATTCAGTCAAGAGCGAATCGCCAAACATAAGCAAGCCTGCCGAAAAGCACAACTATCGCGAACGAAAATGCACGTGACAAAACCAAGGCCCCTTCCGAATGTGGTGTCAGTGGCATGAACCGATTGTACGACCAAGTACCATCATTCCCACAACACTTCAAAATCTCATCTGCAGAAGAAGCCGGGATGTACGACGCAATGGCAGACTTGTCCAGGAATGTCCGGTCCAGAAGACGCAGCTGACGGCAACGTCGCGGTTGACGCTGGATACGCCAGCTATCTCCAGCTGTTTGCCGTCAGTCGTGAACTTTAATTTCGTACGCTTCACGACTGTAGTATTGCTTCTCATAAATTTCCCGTGCGTATGACCCGGCAATGTTTCCATTGGCAAGTGACGTATGTTTGTTTCAAGTTTCGCTATCGTAACTGTCTCGCGGCCGAAGCAAAAGTACTGTTTCCTCCAAACACTTGGCGTGTCTGACGATCGATTCTGCGCGTCGCCTTCGCGATCATCTTCAGCAGAACTGGGTTGAAGTCACACGAAGCAAAGGAAGTCCTACGAAGACGGTAGGAATTTTAGTAACTTGTAGTTACTGATCAGCGGCAAAACTTCACCAGTCTCACCCATTTCTTGAATACGGTGAAGAGGATGACTTCTTTAGTGCCGGAACGTACTTCTGACATTGACACAGTCTCTGTTTACTCCCTCGGGCAGTTCAGTGGGCAGTCTGCGGAAATGTCGCGATCAGTCACCGAACAGGGCTAGTGGAGCAGCTTGTCATTTTTGGCCGTCAGAAGTAAACTGTTCTTGTCACCCCATCTGATGGTTTCGGGAACAACTTGCTGTCTTCGGAAATGTCGCACTCGTCGTAGCACTGGTACGAACCAGCTCCCGACCCACTAATCGATCTTGACTTCAAATGGCCAGGAGGACCTGGAAGAGAACACCAGGTGAAGTCCAGGGGCCAAGGGATAGCAGCAGCGTGACATTGGGAGTTAGGAAGAGAGGCCGGCTGACCCAGGGACCTGTGAAGAGGGATCAGATGGTTGATAGTACCAGGGATAGTGAAAAGATCCTCCAGGGAACCATGATGAGGGGACAGCTGTTCCGGAACTGACCGTGGAAGCCGGAAGAACTAGGGAAGAGGGGTAAGCAGCCGGTCTACAGGTCCAAGACGAGGCCCAAGCTTCCCCGGAATATACTGGAAAGGACCCGAATGTTCCGGAGACCGTGGAGTAGGATTCGAACGATTCAGGGAACGAAGAATCGGGAGCGGGTGGTCCGGAGTACCAGGAAGAAGGATAGGCTTCTACAGCGGACGAATAAAAGGAATCATAGAACTCAGTGGGCCAGGAAGAGACGGCAGATGATCCAAGGGAAGAAGAGGCTCTCGGGAACATGCAAAAGGGAGGAACTCCTTCAGGAGTGAGTGGGGAAGCCGAAATGCCTAGGGAAGAGGGACAGGCAAATGGCCCGTAGGTCCAAGAGAGGGGCCAGCCTCCTTCGGAGGACAAGGAAGAGGGCCAAGGTGCTCCAGGGAAGAAAGAAAAGGAGTCGGGTGATTCAGGGAACGACGAAGGGACGGCGGATAACCCAGGAGCAGCCCGGCCCTGGACGGCCTGAGCAGCAGCTAGCAGGGCTGCGATGATAACGGTCGTTTGCGTCATCTTGGGAAGATGCAGCGCAGATCGAGGTGCCAGCTTTTATACCCAGGACGCCAAGCTCAAGTGTGCCGAGGGGTCGTTGGAAATGCAGTTTTCCGTGATTGTCAGAGGCTTGTTTGGAGAACTTGAGGCTCTGCTGAACTCGGCTCAGCTGCGGAGCGGAGCCGTAGAAAATGTCTCAGAAGTGGCACGATGTGCAGCGACTGTTCCGTGTTGTTTCGTACCCGCAGAAGGGCAATCGGAGCTAGGCCGCAAGTGGCCATTAGCATTTGCGCTGATGCCACGTCACAGCAAATCGTTCGAAGGGCATTTTATTTACAGTTGCTGGGAAACTGGAGATCGCGTTTGCAAATATAAGTAGTTTATTCCTGAGGCAGAGATATGACTATCTTATGTGAATACCTTGTTGCTAAATATGACAACCAGTGACGAGACTTAAATACTTTTGGCGATCAATGATTTATTTCCTGTCTCCAAATGAATTCAACTCGTACAGCAGTGAATCATTTTTGGATACCATTATCGTTGTGAATTTTTTTGCGACTCCTCTAACACCGCTGAGGGAAATTGCTAAATGTGTGGCGAAAGCCGCTAAAAAGGACATTCTGTGAGTAGATTTGGGCCCAATGCTTAGAAACAGGTATAGAGATGAGTAGCATGTATTTAAATAGCACTCATATCTTCAGATATGCACAAAACGTTAGAACCGTCACCTTCAAAAACTAAGAAGCCCAAATCTGTCACATTTCCAATTCGGCCAAACTACAAAGAAAAATTGACGAAAACGAAAGTATATCCCGAAACAGCAATTCTTTTCACATGTTTGGTAATGCTGCATGCCTGGTGTATGCATTTCTTCCAATAATGATTATCTATCATACGTCTGCTATAATTGTAACCAATATATGTCACCCATGCTGGGTGGCAGGTTGGCAGATCTCAGGATGTCTTCTCAGGTATCTCAGGATGTCTTCAAATTTCCATAAGTTGGTTCTTAGCACACGCGTTGGTGGGCCTCCGAGAATTGTGCACACTGGTTTGGGAGGTGCATATATGTCCCTTCATCTTCTGATCTATTGAACACATTTCGACGGAATTTTGCGGGTGTGTGTGTGTGTGTATAGTGGTGTGTGGTCTAACAAACCTGTATAGTGGTCTAACAACCCACAGAAACTGAATGGCTTAGGTCAAGCTCATCAACGCTAGGCGAGGCAAAACATCGAACACATACCACACGTCCTTTTTCCATATCTACTGAACCACTCGCAACCATATTTTGTGGAACTTTACTTCTCATGATGCATGTACATGCGGCAAAACAGTTTATCTACGTCACGTCCATGGAGGCCAACTGAGGTCAACATTTGAAAATGATGCATTTTGCCAAGATGCAGCATAGCACAGTCTGCTGGGCGGCTAGTCGACAGTATAACAAAACTGGAATGTTTCAGGTATATTTGCATGTGCAAATGCGGCAGCAGCGCCCGTAGCCGGCCTGGCTACTGAGCCCATCGTCGCCCAGGTGGGGTGGGGGGAGAGGGGGGGGGCGGCCGCCAGCCCGGCGCCGACTTCGCGGTTACGCAGGATTGATCTACCATAGCTCGGCATGTTTAGCATGGTGACTGGCCTCAGGTTGCGGCGGCGGCCGTTAGGGAAGGTGAAGCCCTCGAGGCATCCAAGTGACCCAATTTTCATCATTATATTGTATTAGCCCTCACCGGCCCCGTGTGGTTATGAGAATCCCTTCCCCCCAAAAAAAACATTTCGAGAGCTGTAAGCCCCGCAGCAAAAAAATAAAAAGACCGTTGGAAAACCCTTGTCGAAACTAAAAGAAAGCACCTAGATTCTCACGGGAGGTCAACATTAAGGTAACCTGCAGAGACCATATTAGGTCAAATTACCTTGTCGATATTTTTGTCAAAAACTTTGATAAACAAGGCTTCTACTGGCTCAGAGGGCTTTAAGAGTATCTATGTGTGCCGGAAAATGAGCCACTTGAGAGAACTTGAGGCCAGATTTTACCATTTCAGGGAAAACTGAAAGTTAAAGCGAAAAATCTTTTTTTTTTACGTCAGGAGTCTCGTTTAATTCCGAATGTTTAAGTACATTTCATGGCTGGAATACGTTGCAAATGTGCCTGACATCCACATGAAGTCTGCTATCAAACTAAAGTAAAACAAGGTCAACCTGGGTCAAGTTATTGACGCCTATGCGTCAGGCGTGTCTGGTATCTCTTGCATCATCTGTCACATCGCTGGTCGCTGGTCAAGTTCGGTATAGCGTACGGTTACATTCCATCGGGCCATGTTAGATCCCTTCTACATCCTGACACAAGTATCCCAAAGTATTTTCATGTAATTCAGATACCCGGCGGTGGGCACAGCCGCAATGGAAAAGCCTAATATTTGGCAGGAAGCTATTTTCGCGACGTAAGGGTTTTCATTTTGCCATCCAAAAATGAAAGAAATGGAGTGGTGCAAACTGTATGGAAGGAAGGCATGTGTCTAGTTCTTATCATTTGTGGTCATGCAAAGTTTGTTCTCATTGCAAATAAGCATAATACTTCAAAAGGTCAAATCAAGTGAGCCTGGGTCAAGTGGGATTGGTTCATCCTTAGCAAATATAATTCAAATATAGTTAAAAAAATAGTTGTTATCTTTTAGTGTTTCCAAAGCACATATGCCTACTAATAACAATGCCACGACTGAAAATCACGGCACTGTACTCGATTCCGGATCTCAAAATTCGGTATGAAATGTGATCTGACCCGAGATGACGGGTCCAGGGGTACAGTTACGTGTGCAAATGACGTGAGAGGCACCAGGGTGTATATCAAATCGCCGAACCAGTCTCACAATCTCAATAGCAAACATTAAATAGGTCGAAAGTTCAACTGAACTGAGATGACGGCCCTGGAAATTTCCGAAAAATCGAAAGGGCAGAATTGTTCCATTTCTCATGCTTGATCAGTTTTCCCAGTTTCCTGTCAACTGATACTCCTGACAAAATGTTACGCCACTTTCATTTTCTATCATGGTCTTACATGACCAGTCCTAGTTCAAGGGCCTAAGATGACCCTGAGTTTAAAATTGATACAAGGTGTAAAAATGGCGTCTAAAAGGACACCCAAGTTTCGTATCTCTGCTCTTTTTCGTTTTTGGCTATCCTTAGAAAACCGGAAGGGGGTCTTATGACCCTCCCCCGGCCTGGCGAATGTTATATCAGGACTGCCGTATAGCAAAGAATACGCTGTCGTGAAGTCAGCTCTGAATCACATAATGCCAACGTTGCATCAGCCCCCGTGCTGACCGCCTTATTGCAAGCCATAAACTCAGACTAATGAACCTCAAAGTGGCATTCGGCCAGTGGGCTTCACAGCATCATCATGTCTTTGATTATGGCAGTATGTCACTGTTAAGGGTGGTGGGCAGGGAGACCTGAATGAGGAGTAGGTTACCCTGATATATCCTCAAGTCATGTGACGTAATTCATTAAATGGATTTCATTTAACTGCTCTAGTTTATGAAGTCGGATGATGGGGTCACTATCTGTCTTTGGTTCAAGTACGTGGCTGGGCTTCAGTTTAAACAAAACCAGGCACCCATCCCTGAAGTCCACGTTTAGGGCGTGACAGGGCCGGTCGAAGTGTTCGTTCTGCCGCTCATGATTCTGACCTGGCTGCGTCTGCCGCCGTCCTGCCGAGCTGCATGCAGCTTGGCACTCCGCTGTGTTCCTCGCGGCAGCTCCAGCGGCTCATACAGCTCTGTGATAGCATGAGGCGTGGAACGATACAACAGGGATTCTCGCGGATACCTTGCCCTCCCATTCTTTTCCGTTGCAGCGATCTGCAAAACCACCTTGACCAGCTTGTTCGCCTTCTCCACTGCGCCTTTTCCTCGTGGATAGTAGGGCTCGACTCGGATCTGTAGCACCCCACAATCGGAAGGCACGAGATGGACTGTGAAATGAGGGTGGTTCCGTTATCGAACAGTAGCTCGTCTGTTTAGGCTTCTCTGCTCTTCGCCATCTCCTGGAACTCAACCACCGTTTGGGAGGCCGCGTGAGAGGAAAATCCCAGTTGTGGCCATTTCGAAAAATAATCAGTCACGCCAACATGACACGTTTTAGGATAGTTCCTCTTGCCATCGGACCTATGATATTTACGGTGACCTTCGACCACAGTGCTGCTGGAATCGGGAATGGGTGGCGCTTGTATGCGAAGCCGGGAATTTGCCATGCCACGCTGCTTAGCACATCGTTCCGCATCAGCGCTGAATCCTGACTATCGAAATTACTCCCAGAGCAGCTGTTTTGTTTCCTTCTTCGCGCCTCCCGTGTGCCAGACACAACAGATCTTTAACAGACTAAGTACCTTCGGCGCCGCCATCATCTCTCTTCTGCCCATGAGTGGAGGTGCAATAGTCAGTTCTTGTTAGCAACGACAGAGTGGTTTCAACCGTGCCCCAGAACCAGTGAACCGTCCTCACTGTTCGCCGGCTAACTGCTGCACCATTTCGCTCAGGATGGAATCAGGCTGCTTAGTGGCGGCCTCATCGCCTCGGTCCGCGGCCCGCTTCTGCTGCGTACGATCAGCGACCTCAACCACCATCAGCTGTTCGCCGTCAGCTGGCGCCACCATCACCGCTGGCAAACGGAAGAGACCTTGAGCTGGAGGATGAGGACCACTTGCGTCCTCAGCCGTGGAGTTGTAGTCCATCCTCAGCAACTGCAGCGCCTGGTGGCTAGTCCGAAGAATAAAAGGAGATTCGCGCAGGCTGGTGTCGGTGTTCAATCGCCCAACGGGCAGCCGAGGCACCATGCGCTATGAAAGTGGTGTGGATGTCATCTGAAGAACTTTTACATCCCTAGCCACGCTGGAAAATACTGTGGGACAGAGAGCCAAAGGCCCTCAATGCGCAGCGCGTCACCCATGGAACCCTCTGGTCGTGATGCAGTCAACAAGATGATAATTTACTCACCAGGACGCTCGCGAGCGGCTGGCGGCCATCAGCGTTCAATTGCTGAGGCTGCCTTTACTCTTCAACCGACTCCCTCATGCCAAGCAGCTCAAGCAAGCTGGTTTTCCGGAAAAGTTGAGGAATGGCCACGCTACCTGCGAATGGTGCGTGAGCGCCATCTGCTCCCTGTTTTAATGTTTTACGCCTGGGGGTGTCTTGTTTTTGCGAAGGATTGGGGGAGGGACCGAGGCAGGATCCAATAACCTAGCCTCTCCTCAAATGTGGGTCTCAACTTATTTATCCCACCCCACAACAGTGCAACAGGCACCTCCATGGTGGAGCTCCATGGCGTAAATGCAGTACAATATAAAGCAATACGGTACAACGCAATACGAACTGTACCTACGCTGCGCCACGAGCAAAGCGGGAGCAATGAAAGACACACCCCTGCCAACCTGAAAGTAGATTTGGATGGAAAATCCGCTCACGCTGATGTCTGATGCGTCTGTAGTCACTTCTCCTGGTTCAGCTAAATCGTACGCGGCAAAAGCAGAACTGCAAAAATTATCGATCACGCCGATATCATAAAGATACGCCGCAACAACGTGCAAACCACGAGGAATCGCCTCCATTGCCTTCTTGTCGGGATCAACGACAACGCAGACGGACGCCTCCAGAGGCTCCTGAAGACGCTGTACGTCAAGAGGGCTGTCTGGCCGGACTGGGTCATCAGGGAATGAAGACGAAGTTGATGCCTCCGTGACATGTCACTCCGAAATTAACTACGCAGACAGTTCAGCTATGCCATGTTATCAGTATTGATCTTCCGGCCTCCCCCGATCCCAGCTGCAAGGTGCAGAGTTCATGGCCTTGTTTAGACCGTGAAGCCTGGGACGCGCAATGTTCGTCCTCCACAATACAAGACCGCCTTCCGGAGTCGTCCGGTACATAGCTCCATCGCGCGTCTGTCTGCACGTGCAGTACTTTAGGTCTGAACCACTTGACGGGCCGTGGGGGCGAATGGGTCACAAGTATGCTGTTTCACTGCGGAAGAGAAAGCCATAATGTAGGAAATGAACACGCAATAGCAATCAAGTCACAGAAAAAGTGAAATAATTGAACGCGCCTTCATTTTTAATACGCTTTACTGACGAATGTGTTTTAATACGTATATATATATATATATATATATATATATATATATATATATATATATATATATATATATATATATATATATATATATATATCAGGCATGTAGCCAGGATTCACTGGCATATGACGAAGTCCATAGGAAGAAGCAGCAATTTTACGTAGCTGACCTCATAATTAAAACACAGGATTACATGCAATGTTTGTTTTTGGAACGTATATATGATCGCTTTTCCGTTGTCCTGCGAAATCGTTGTGTATCTAATGTAGACCGCTCGGCTCAGGGGAACCGTGACCCCCATGGCCTCCCTTGGCTATGGCCCTGATATATGCTTATATATATATATATATATATATATATATATATATATATATATATATATATATATATATATATATATATATATATATATATATATATATATATATATATATATATATATTGCGTTATGTCTTTTTATACTACTAATACTGTCAATAGTCATCGGGGTAGCAACAATGTGTTCCTTTTATTCACGTTTGGCACAACATGTCAGAAATGGCAAGAATGCAAAACATGTGGTTAGTGGTACTGTTTGAGCTATGAAGGTGAACTTCACCTTCTTCACCACCGTCCATCACAATCTGAGATTGAAGATTGAAGTGCGCGCCTGCGGTTGTCCGAGGGTTTCTTTTTTAAATAAACGAGAAAGCAGCCAACCATTGAATGATTTTCATGTGTTCACTGGCAGCCTAGCGTCCGAAACTAGGAAAGGACGCGGCGCTGACAAATTTCGTGTGATTTTTTACAGTAAAAGACGACATGTGTACGTTTATATATATATATATATATATATATATATATATATATATATATACATATATATCATATACATACAACGCCATACACATTACGTAGGATTAGTGTTACATTTTAGTGATTTAAAACTTGCAGGCGCCACTGGCGAATATTGTAGGGGCTACACTTTTTGTGGTTGATGTATTTCCTGTTCATTGGGCTCTCCTTCTGATGAAAAAAATATTAAGATCCAGTTTACCCTTTTGCCACTGAACCTCGGCTATGCCGAAATTATGCATAATTCTTCAGAGTTTAGAAGGGGGAACGAAGAGAAGGAAAATGCTCAGTGTGGCATCGCAGAGAGTTTTTATGTTACTCTGACCTGGCATGCTACCAAGTCAGCGCGCGACAAGCCCGGCTATGTTAATGCGATTACGACGCATTTTTTGCATTTTCTCTCGATCAAAGCTACTCCCAAGTTTGCTCCCAAGATGATCTCAGAATCTGGAGTGGTTGCCTTATCGCAGCCCTCAGATCTATAGATGTGATTTGGCCAGTAAACCATCCTATTGGGAAATCTGACGTTTATTTTACTGCGACTAGGTTGTGTCCTGAAGCGAAAAGTGCTCCGGCGCTTTGCTGTGGGAGGTAAGAGCAGCAGCAAATCAATTGCCTTCAGATGACGGGGGTAACTACGTACCATTTTTAGAGTTGCATAGAGGGACAGAAACCGTTTTCTTTGTACAGAGGGAAGGGAACTTTCTCGACAGTGAAAAGCCAATCAACCCCTTCAGGGGTTGATTTACGATTTTGCCTGTAATGAGTCATATGTAGGTTGTTGATGAAACCGCTCTCTGTGTGTATTTCCTAACTTTATTGCTTGTTTGGCTTACCACTTAACATCACCGTGATGATGTGGTGTTACAGTATGACATATGATGATGATTGGGTTTTATATATCACTTTGGCTACTGCAGCCATGTCAAGAGTGTTACATATGTTGACCTTATGGCCTTATCAGATCATAGAATATGTCTGGATGACACAAAAAAACCTCATCAGATGACATTAGTACAATGCTCCCAGATTCAGTCAGTTATGTGTCAAGGATGGAAATTGAAATTCATGTTGTCAGAATTCCCGCTATGTTTTGGAATCACCAGCTCTGGTTATTGGCTGCACATCCATTGCCCATTGCACCCTTTACATAGTCAGACACTAGTTTGGGAACATCCTCTGCTCAGTGCTGATTGGTTGGTCTCTGATAAGGGGAAGAGCAATACAACCCCCATTTCCATGACAGAATTGGGTAACAGATTGGATTTCCTTGGGGAGGGGAACCAGGATTTCAGGTGCTTGACATTACCATGACTGTACACAGCAAATCTGGATTACACTTGAGATTTTGGAGCCTGGATTACTTTAGGAAATCTTGGATTTACCACCAGTTATGGTCTGTGTGTGACATGTACCTTCAGAGCATACAGAAATTATTCTGTAGTGGATTACTGAAGGAATTTAGTTGCTGTGAGGGACTGGTGTGTGAGATTTGAGAACATCATAGTGCCAGTTTATGATTTTCTCTGAACAGGCTGTCAGTAGACAAGAAACTTATTTTGGCACTAGCTTCCCCTTTGCAGGACACCAAAACAAATGCCTGTCATCATCAGTTCATGGGTATTCTGTATTTCCTTGCAGTCTTTTCAATCTGGATTTGCAAATCCAATCCAGTTTGCTAAAAGAGGTGTTTCCATGACTTCTGAAAGTGTGATTTGAAGGGAAATCCAGATTTCCTCATGCCATGGAAATGGGCCTACAGCTGCAAGGAAGGCTAACAACAGAGGGGTCTGGTAGCATGAAATAATATCTAATTCCTTGACACCTAACTGCCTGAATTTAGCAATACTGCATTGATAAGTAGACAAGCCATTAGCCTGCAGATGCATATTGTGGAAAGCTATCCCTTTCTTTGTATGTTTGTTTTGTTGATAGAGTCTTTATGAGGTTAGATATAATTGATGTATTCCACAAAAATGTAACTGAAGTGTGGATAGGTGAATCAAAGTATGATATCACTACAAAGAAAAGGAATGATAAGAACTGATGCAACTTATCCATGGGTTTTATTCCCTGCCACACAGTTTTATCTCCCTGTCATACTATGCCAGCCATTATGAGTGAAAACCTTTGTCTCAATATCATGTGATGTGCTAGCATTATCCATGACACTCTTGCTCTGCTTTTCTAACATGCCAGCTTCCCATTTCCCATCGTAATTTGCTTGCAGCAATTTCAAAACTTGATGTCTTCTCTTATTTTAACATGCTAGGCTTTTATGTCAGATGTTTTATTGAAATATTGGCAGCTTTAGAGAAAGGGACAATATGGGTAAAACAAGTACTTATTTATCGTGATGTTGCCATTATAGGTTCACATGGCCAGGAATTGTCCAGCACCTGTCATTTGCCATAATTTACAATGTTGAGCAGTATGGGATGAATGATGAAATTGTTTTCAGTGTGACCAATGATATGCACTAGCAAGTTATGTTTAACCCGCGCACGACCGTCGGTCCGTCCCGAACACCGGCGACTGGGGGGGGGGCAGTTGACTGCCCCCCCCTCTAACTCACGAACGGTTGGTCGCACGATAAAAATAAGCATACCGTTGGAAAGCCTGTCACGAGTAGAGCTCGAACCTGGTCTCATTTTTTACTTTTAGATAATATGTAAGCCAATTTACGCCCTATATATGCTTTCTCATAGCCGACTGCATGAGACCCAGAAATGGCCTGAATCTCAATAGCTGTGACTAATAACGCATAGGTAAAGGTACCAGCACACAAGTAAATGTCCGCGGATGCTGATACACGTCTAATTTCCCTAGATTTGTTCAATATATACGCCGAAACGTTGAGTTAAAGACACCATAATTCTCCCGTCAGCAGTCAGTGTGCGCCGCTGCCGTATGCAGTACCAGATTGACGGGAACTAATTTTAGCGTTCCTTTATTTTCGCAAAAAAAGACGATCTATGTCAATTTTATTGATCTTTGTGGTTCTTGTGATGGTTTCTCGTGCTTAAATTTCGGAAAAATTGATTAGTTACCAATCTACAAAGTTGGTGGAGCTTTATTCGCGAGAGCCTGTTTATTTCCAAAATATGCTACTTTTTTAAACTTTTTGAGGTTCCTGGTATTAATTAGGTCTGTCCAAGCTAGTTCTACCATTTTCTACCCATTCTGAGTAATTCATCGTCGATTTTGACGGTGGTACATTTTGGCCCATTACAGTTATTCGTGACCTGACCTCAGGTCAATGGCTGGAAGTCATTGATACTTTGCCCAATGACGGTAACTAGATGTCTGCTTCACTCCACACTAAAAATGTTATGGAATATTCCGTCAATTCCCGAAAAAACGGCGATATGCCTTAAAAATGGGCTTGACCTTAGGTCAATGACCCGGAAAATTCCGAAATTCGGAGATAGCAGATTTGTTGCATCTATCACGATCACTAATCCCTGAAAGTATTATTGAGATATCTTGTTTTGCGAAAAAGTTGGAGGGCGCTAAACTTTTTTGACATAGGTCTGTTTGACCTGACCTAGGTCAGGCACCTGAGGCGACCTGAGGTCAAAATTTTGACACGAGGCGTAAAATTGATGAAGCAAAAGGTACACAAAGTTTCGTGGGTCTGTATTTGTTGGTTCTCTCGCAATCCCAGAAAAACCTCAGGGGGGGCAGTCAACTGCCCCCCCAGTCGGGGACGGGTTAACCCTATTCCCGGCAGGGGGCGGAATCCGCCCCCCCTCGGGTTTTTTGCTTGCCAATTCCAGGCTTTTTAACGCAGCTTCACGAAACTTGGTGACTTTTCCTAGCTATTCCTTCTACGCGCCGTGACAAAATTTCGAAATTCTATTTTGCTCAGGCGCGGAGCCAGGCAACGTTTTTGGGAGGCACCTCAGGTCATTTTTGGTCATGTTCAGGGTAAAAGGAAAATGTCTGCCAAAAACAGAGTTTTTAAGATAGAACTTAAAACTTTATATGAATGTATAGCTAAATAGTTGCGCAATGTGCATATGTAATTTTGTTTATCTGAGGTCACTTCTCAAGGTCAGGTCAAGGTCAAAAGTCAAAATTTGTTTTTTCGCAATAATTTCGGCGCCGTTTTTTCAAATGCCAAACCCGGAATATATATGACGTAGAAAGGTGCCCTCTACTTGTGTACCAAGTTTCCGCTTGATATCAGGTCGGGTCACGGAGCTATGACCTAAAATGTCAGTGCGCGTACCCTATATCGCAAAAGCCAAAAAATGATTTTTTTGGAATAGAGTGAATTCAATCGATTAAAAACGTTTACAGATAATATTGAATGCACACGACATCACTCCAGGTGACCCCAAGGTCACTGGAGGTCATTTAAGGTCAAAGGTCACAAGTTGATCTGAAGAACGTGTGACCATGACAGTTCCCCCTTTTTTATGTCCCTGGCACCGCCTGTGCTAACATTATACAAACATTGTAATGCGATTTGTGCTTCTTTAGCATAACATGACTAGCAGAAGCTAAAAAAGTGTTTTTACCTTTTTTGTTCATTCCGTTATTAGAAAACTAATCCCCCTATTTTTGAAACCCTGTGAACGCCCATGAATTTTCTCAAAATTTCAAATTTGCATACCCATGGTAAAAGCCCTATCCATAATCTCTCGATTCATGCCAGTTTCATCGAAATCGGTCCATAAACAACGGAGTTATAATAAGTCAAAAAGTACCCCCCATTTTGACATTTTTGCCCCCTTGTATCCACAAATTTCAAAATTTTGAAAATTCCTTTTTATAAAAATGTAGTTCACGTCACGGCAAATCGATTTCCGTTTGTTGCGATGAAATCGGATAAGTAGTTCTCGAGATCTCAGGGGGGGCCGAATCCGCCCCCCCTGCCGGGAATCGGCCATACCGTCTAGCCCTCCGGGAATAGGGTTAACACACCACCAACTTTTGTGATATGTTAAACATAAGTACCATCCATAAACAGTCACATCATTCATCATACCTGAAACTTTGAACAAGTGAATGATTTTCACAGCCATATCACAATTGTATTGGTAGCTTATGGCATGGCCTGGAGATTTTGTTACATCAGCTGTTGATTGTGGTTTTGGTAGTATGTGACAGGTGTCCCCAAAAACTTTAGCACATTGCCATGAGTGTAGAATTGGGTCAGACTTTGGAATGGGAAAACTGGTTCATTGGACCCTACATTAATAACACCTTTATTTTATAAGCCAAGAAAGCACCTGAATCAGTCAAGATATCAGCATGGAATTCCATACCAATAATTTGTGTCATTGTGAAAAGCTCCATACCAAAGGTATACAAAGTTATGACTCTGGTCATTGCTAAGCATGACTGCAGCTGTTTACAAATCTGGAATGGTTTTCTCTATGAGGGCACCCATCATATGTATCTTGGGTCTAAAAGACATCTAGCATTCTTGCCTGTCCATCTCTGGCAAACGTTACCCTGTCCAATTTAACCAGCATTGCTGCAGTAACTATGCCAAATGAAAGGGAATGCTGTTCTGTGACAGCTTTAACTTGGGTGCACCATTGCACTCTGGCAATTAACCTAGATTTAGTCATAGTCATTTTAGCAGTGATAACTCCTTAGGTACAGACTTACTTTTGCAGGTGTATATTGATTTTGTTTGTGATCTATATTAATTATCAGTAAATTTCTGCATACTACTTATTGGTAGAATCCCTTTGTTCTTCTTCATTGTTTTCATTATTCCAAGGCCATCATTGTGTCACATAACATACATGAAGATAAAATCAAAACAGTCATGTGCATTTAGTTTGAAATCCACAAAGATTGAAATAATGTGAAGTCTCAGAAGAAAGCCCAGTCCAAAAGCATGGTGTACTAAAATAAACGTCTTTGTGATTAACTCACATGCATTTGTTTCCCATTTGTAATTGTGTGATGTTTTCTTCTGTTTGGCAGATAGAAGCACAGGCACACAAATTTGATGGATCAGGAAATCTTGTTCTGCCAACTTCCTACAAACTAGCATCCACTCTTGTTGCCATTCATTGAGACCATATTGCAGTCACCTGTGTTCTTTTCTAGATGATGGATGGCCAGAAGTTTTGCTTGAAGTGGGATGGTTTCCAGAGCAGTGTCACCTCAGTCTTTGACCACCTCAGACAAGATGAGGAGCTGGTGGACATCACTTTGTGCTGTGAGGGCCAGCGGGTGAAGGCTCACAGAATGATGCTGTCTGCCTGCAGCCCATACTTCAGGGATCTGCTAAAGGTGAGATTTTGGAAATGTATGATTTGTTTTTGCTGCAGTTGATGTCCTTTAAAGTGATTAGGGCATCTTTGAGGTAAGGCTATTTCATTTAGGAATTTTAGTATTTTTACTTATTTATTTATTTTATTTATTTATTGTATTTATCTATATATATTTATTTCCTTATTTGTATTTTTATACAGGTTGGTCTTGGTAGTTATGATGTACTTGATACCTCTGGTCAAGTGCTTCTCCTGCCATGCCAGGGGGTTCAGGTTGCCCTAGTTCTTAATATTTCGCCTGAGTACTGCGCCTGAATGCTAACTTGGTTGTTGTGCAGAGGTCCGTGAACTTATTGGGAAAAAGAGATAACTGCCACTGCTTTTGTACTAAACAAAAGTATGGTCATATTTTTATGAACCATGGTTTATGAACCCCACCACCGTGCAGCTCATCTCATATTTGTCCATGTTGCTAGAACAGCAGTGTTGATGTTGGAGTTTTGAAACGATTTGGGACTTAAGTTCATGGGGTTTACCATTGGGATGTGTCCGTTTTAGCCTTTTTTATAAGTAGGATGACTCCCCATGCATTGGTGAATAACTCGTCTCACACTGCCGTATTTCGTATATTCCTTTCAAAGTCAGGGAACAAATGGACCAAATTTGTGGGGATATGAGTAATCATTGTCTGGAAAACAGAGGTTACCTGAAAGTCATTGCTGGCTTCTTCATCCCCCAACTGACAACGTCCATCGTCGCCATTGCTGAAGCCTTTCTCAAAGAACGCGGCTCACGATGGCCGATTTCGTTGCAGAACAACCCCTGCCAGCAGATGGTGTTCTTCTTGAAGGACACTTCCGCCGCCGACCTGCTTGCCATCATCGAGTTCATGTACAAGGGCAGCGTGAACGTGTCGCAGAGCCAGCTGGGCAGCTTCATCAAGACGGCGGAGATGCTGCAGATCCGCGGGCTCAGCGGCGACGACGACAAGGTGAGGCGTCCCGTCTGAAGGTGAGGCAGATGTGGGTTGTTGGGGCCGTCGTCGTCGTCGGGGTGCCGCATTCGCGTTCGTTCGGAGGTATCAAATGAAGCCTGCCCTTGGATCACAGTCAGGTTTAACGCAAGATACAAACTGTACACAGCGATCATGGACACACGTCTAGCGTACAAGACGTGCAACGAATGTGACTGGCTATATTATTGTCCAACGTTTGTTTGTTATTTTTAGTCGTATTTATTTGTTTATTTATTTATTTATTTATTTATTTATTTATTTATTTATTTATTTATTTGCTGGTGACGAAGAGAACAACATCGCATGGCCCAGAGAAGCCTATTTTTCAGGACGACAGCGTGTGTTCCAGTTCATCCTCTTTTATTGCTCGCGCACACGCTGCATCCAGTCCGGTGCGACTCTGACTCGTCGCTTCTGCCGCGCAGCCGCCGCCGTCGTCGCCGCCGGCGCCGCCCGCGCAGTCGGCCGTCCGGAGGCTGACGTCGGCTCCGACGCCGGAGCGGCGGCGGCCGGCGCGGGCCGACACGCCGCCGGCCAAGCGGCGTCGCCCGTCGGACCACGAGCCGGCGCCGGCCGCCGGGCTGGCCGACTCCCCGCCGCCGGAGCGGGCGGCGGCGCCGGCCGGGCGCGCCGCCGCGCCGCCGCCGGAGCAGGACGACCATAACGACCCGCCGCCGCTGCCGACGGCGACGACCTCGACGGCGACGGCGACGATGTCGACGACGACGATGCCGCCGACGAGGACGACGGCGACGGTGCCGACGACGCTGTGCCTGCCGCTGCCCGTGCCGCTGCCGCTGCCTGTGCCGATGCCTGCGCCGCTGCCGGCGCCGGAGCCGGCGCTCAGGCCCGACGACGCGGTGAAGGTGGAGAAGGTGGACCTGACCGAGGAGGACGACGCCAGCCTGGACGCCACGCTCGGATACGTGGCCGAGTACGAGGGCGGCTACGGCGAGTCGGACCTCTCGATGGGTTCGCTGGCGTCGGGCGAGCCGGCTGTGACGCGTGAGTTATGGGCAGCTAGTGGGCCGGCCGGCGTGAGTGCGTTATGTACGTCGGTGTTATTGACATGTAGTGGATCTGTGGGGTTTGTGCATATTTTCTTATTGTTTGCTGTTGTACAGTTTGTTTATTTGTTGGTGATAATTAACTTCAAATGTGCATTTCTGGTCGTTGAGAAGACTATCATCACTTCCGACGCCAGTCACTGGAAATAATAATCACAGCTTATGTATCGTAGAAACGTTGGAATGTTGTTGATAGTATTTAGTTTAAAGGAGATGTATGTCGGGAATTATTAAACAGCGCCTATCCTCGTTGACACTGATAGTCCTCTGGATTCTCTTGTGCCGATTTTGGTGGGCAGTTCTGAAAATTGGCTTTTACATGTCCTGTCACCCTTGACCTCTGATGGTTGTATATTCCGCATCTGTCATGGTACTGTTGACCCCTGATCATTGCAGACTCCGCATCTATCATATCCATCTGGAACCGAGATAGAGAGTAGTAGAACCACCCTGGTGATGTAGCTATTTCATCGGTTGTCTGTTTGGGCTTTTTGATGGTCTCGTTTAGGGTATTTTAGGGTACTTTCCGAGCTTGAGTTGTTTTCCTGTCACGGCCATCTTGACTCACCTGTCCCTATTCAGCAGAATTGTGCTCTGGTGCAGTTATCCCCCCTCGCCCGCCACCCTTCGCTTGGCCTCCCCACACCTCAGCCCGTCCAACAAGGGTGGACACCGAGGACAGGTCAGACGACCAACGTTCTCTGACGTGCCGTTCAAACATCCGTGCTCGAGAGCAGTGCAAACGGCCAATAAATACCCGCTTAATGCCGTTAAGAGTGCCATCGGAAACGACTGTTTGAACTATTCATGGAGGAATTTCATAGCATTAACTTCCCTCCCTGTATGCGCCCTTGCTGAAAAGACTGGCCTGCCGACGAGTCGGGCGACGAGTGGCGTGGCGAAGGGGGATAACCCGGAATCAGGGCCCAGGCCCGCCGTCTGGACCAGAACAGGCGCTCTGACTTGCCGCGGTGCGATGCCCTCACGCGTCGTCCGTGTTTTCCAGTGGGCGGCGTGGCGGGGCCTTCGCAGCGGGCGGCGGACGACGGAGGAACGCCAGGTAGGCACCGCCCCTCTGTGGTACGCCCGCTCCGGCACGCTGGCCCGTCCTCCCTCTCCCTCGGCCCGGAACACCGGCAGCGGCCGGCCCGCCGCCGGTCTCCGCCGACAGACGGGCGGCGCGGTCACGCCCGAGTTCGGGGGTCACTCGAGGAGAGCCAGGTACCACTCAGAGCCTGCTCTGGGTCCCCGGGTCCGTACCCGAATCGGGTTGCTCACGAGGAGTTTTGCGATGTATGTTTTACGGCATAGTGAAGGCAGGACACCCCGGTTTGCGTCGTGCGGCCCAGGCGTTTCGCGCTGTTTGCCGTGTCTCGCTGCTGAAGAGGGAGATGAACTTTCCCAACAGCTGAAGAAGCTGAAAGGCCTACTCTTAAATGCCTGTTAAGTCCGCGTGGTGCGTTGTGCACATCGAGCATGACAGTCGTCACTGGTGGAATTTTTGTTTTCAGAACTCCCCAGTGCCATCTCCAGCCAAAGTTGTTTAATTCACCCGTGCGGGATAACATTTCAGTTAATTTTAAAATGCGATGGCGACGGACAGTGAAGAGATTCGCGATTTCCGGAAATTCTTCATTGTATCTTGCAAACGGCTTTTTTCAAAATTGCGGAATATATCCAACGGCGTGATATTGCATTCAGGTGGTTTGTTGGATCCAGCTTGATCTTGTCCTTCCCTTCCCATGTCCTCTGGGTCAGCGTGCCGGGCGTTAGGAGAAGGTCACGTGATTGTTGCGACATGAGGCAGAGTCCCGTGGCGGGTTAACTCCTGTGTCGCCGTACTCTGTCATCCGTAGCTGAAAGGGAATGCTCCATCGGCTCGTTCAGCTTTTTTTTTAAAGAAATATATCTGGTTGGTCAAAACATGCCGCTGGTAACGTCCTTTTTTAATCAATCGTCCAGAAAATCAGCACCGTGGAAAGCAAATGTAGTCATTAAAACAATTTCGCTGTGGCCATCCGCAGTTATGCTGAATGCCATTTGTAAAAATTTATTGGCATGCACCCGTGAGGTCACGAAACAGCTAAAGATAGGACGCGATTAAATAAGACACAGGCAAATGCACAGGAAATTGCTTTGATACTCAACCAGTGTGAAGGTTTGGTTCCAAGATTCTGTAGTTAATTCTGTAGTAAGAAGTTTGTTCTCTAAGATTATAAGCTGTCACCTGATGACCGAGCTTAAAACACTGGTCGGAAGTGGAACTCCCTTTTAGACATTGCGTCAGCTGCTCAAGATTTGCAGAAGATTGGAAGGAAGGCCTCCCTGGTTTTAACAGCGTGATAATCCGTCATTCTCACGGATGGGGTCACGAAAATTGGTGTCTTGAAAAAAGTTCGGTATGATCACCAGCTGCGCGAGCCTCAGAAAATTTAGCACGTTCGCCCGTTATTTGTGTTCTGCGTTGCGCTTAGGACGCCTGTACCGAATCACGTGGCCTTCTCCTGCTTTGTTTCTTCGTTTAGAGTGTGTAGTCTGAAATGTTTGTTGTTTATACTGGGCTCGTGGCTGCAACACAGCAGGTGATTTAAATGTTGCTGCAACTGTTTTGCGTGGAGCCGGATTTTGTCACTGCCGCAAACTGTGGTATCGTATATGGTTTTAGTCGGTTTACTAATGTAAACACGTTTCGCCTTGGCCCGTTGTTGGCAAGCCCGGTATCAATCAAGTTGTACTCAAGTCCGAAGTCACGCTTTTCCCACTGCAAGGCGGTTTAGCGATGGGGCAGTAGTTGAAAGTTCCAGAGGCACGGGTGGTCATATGCAAACATTACCTAGATTTTTCTCTGCAACCAAATCATGTGTGTTTACATCGGTTTTGAAATTTGTCAGTTCCATAAATGGCCTTGGTGTTTTGCGTGATGCCCCAATAGTGGAGAATAACTAGAATTATTTCTTAATGACTAATTCTCTGTATAGCTGGTGTCGAACTCGTCGCTTTTACTTAGCATTTCTGTTCCAGTAGTATCGAGGTCCGTTTTTAAACCGCAAACCGTATGAAGCTTCTCCGCTACTTGTAACCGTAGATGACGTGAGGTTTTTACTAAATTGGTTTTGCTGTTTGCGCCCCCTCCAGATCTCTCGAAAAACACCTAATTCGACAATTTATCATCAACGTCCTCGTGTTTGTGGCATTTAACTGTTTTCTTAAGCCTCTTCTTGGACCTGCTGTTCAAGTAAATCATATCAATTTCCGTACGTTCCCGTGGAATCGAGCGGCGTGCACCGAACTGTGCATATTTCCCCACCGACACAGCTTCACTTCAGGGGCGGAGGCGATCATTAAATAGACTTAGAGAGGCTGGACGCCTCTGGTCAGCCCTCTGGCTGCCGCACGTCAGCTGCCATCTGGCCAAGCTAGGGTTATGGGGACGTCACACAATCGTGCCGCAACTGTGACGGCACGTTGAACGGTCACCGCAAAATCGGCCGTTACCGGGAATCGCAGGAGACGTGGGATTCACAGGCCGGGCGACAAGGTCTGCGTAACGTGAGCCCTGATCGGACACGTCACTGTAAAACGTCACCATGACAAATTTGTAACCTAAAAATTTGGTGGTGATTCATTTACTGGGCCGCGATCACTATTTCTTAGGCTGGTGATTTTTGTTTTGTGTTGCGGGAGTCGTGCGGTGTTACCAGAGGTGCGCTGTGCTGGAGGTCGCCGGCGTCGAGGCTGGGTGAGTTATATTTTGAATTATCCAATGCTACCTGTCCAGTCGCAGGTTGTGTTGTCGTTACCAGACGTTCATTCGGTGCTTACCGGAACTGTTTCGAATGTTTTTGGACGAACACGCAAAGGCAGTGTTTTTTTAGCGTATTAGGGAATCCTAATAGTGGTAGTCAGATATCCATCAGTAGAAGTTAATGACTGCCTTTGCCATGGTTGCTGATCAAGCGCAGATTGCCATGTAGAATGCCCTTGGAGATTGGCATCAGTGATCAAGATGAAAAGCAAAAATGTACGAAAGCGGCTGGTCTTAAACTGAGCAATGGCGTCTGATATTGAAGCCCAAGACGCCATTTTCACGAGCCATTTTCATGAACCAAGCTATAAGCCTCCCACGTGATCTGCGCACATGGGTTGGCTCAGGTATACCCCACAGGCTGCTGTCTTGAGGACTGTTTTACTCTCGCTTTGGGCGCTTTAGGGTCGTAATCTCGGTGCTTCATTTTTCAAGCGTCAATACTTGTAAATACTTACATTTGGAAAAATGACGAAATAGATATGTTTGGCTGTTTTGGGTAGGTCTCTGCCAAACGCCATGTTCATGATGATCGTTTTGTCTGCGACTAGACTGGCATTTTTATGACATTGTATTCCTAATGTGTGTATGGCGTAGTAATGTTGTGCAATGGTTTGTATGCTCACACTGGCCATTTTCTGCAACCGATTACCTGCCAACTTGCACACAGAAAAACCAAACCAGTCTCCTGCCAGGACGACAACAAACTTTTCTTTGGTCCTTGGGTTTGTGCGTTTCGTGTTCACGTCTTCATTCTGTCTTGGTGGTGTTTATTTTCATTTCTGCGCCGACGTTATCCGCGTATTCAGGTTTTGCGCTCGCATTTTTGGTTGCATGAATGCTGACCGCCTGGATTGGCGGGCCCTTTTCTTTCTTTCTTTTGTGCGCATGCGCTATATGTGCGTTGAATGGATTGATGTTGGCTATGCGGCTTCTGTCCCGGGCACAGACGCGTCATCCGACGTCTTCCCTAATTTCCTAGATATCTTTCGTTCATTAGGCTGAGTGGTCAGTGGCGAATCAGATCGTTCATAATTTTGTATTCCCCTTCCTTCAGACGTTTTTGAGTTCCAATTACTATTTCCATCCATGAGAGTAGTGCTTCCTCTGAACTACGTAAGAGAAGGTATGGTGTTGCGCTTGCTTGTGTTTACCTGGAAGCCTAAAGCCTTTGTTGCCCGAGAAGCTCGCACTGGAATTGCCACTTTGGTTTACGCATTCTTACGAGATATCTCGCCGTCTTGGCTCACTTGATCCCAACTCATCATCACATGAGGTTAGTAGTTGTTTAGTGGGTTCTGTTGAGAAGTATAATATATATATATATATATATATATACATATATATATACATATATATATATGTGTATATACATATACATATATATATATATACTTATTTCACTGGGGTGCTTGGAAAATGTTTAGAGCTGATCGTGGCCATTATATTCATCGGCATTCCGTTTTTTAATTGTTCGTGGAGTAATTGGCATGACTAATCATTTCGAATTTATGTACGCCATGAGCTTCACCTACAAGGCCATAAATTTTGGATTTCCACATCTGTGTATTGTTTAGTCTTCTCAGTGCCTTTTTATTGTCTCTAATCAGGGCATGCTGTGTCATTAATCATTGTGTCACTGTGTGATTAGTCATTAACATGCCTGGGTATTAATATCTACATCTACAGGGTCGCAGCCAGGATTTCTTTTTTTGGGGGGGGCTTAGTGTAAACTGAAATGATACGGAGACCGCCTGCTGGGAAGACGATGTGCTATGATTTTACAAAAAAATGCAGGTCTAAGGGGGGTGGGCCGGGTCCCCGGCCCCTCCTTTGTCTGCGCGGGTGTACGTCTGTCTTTGAATGGAGAGTGTAAAAACGTGTTTGGGTTATTGAGACGTAAATTATGGAAAACATTTCAGTGCTTTGTCATTGCTGTGGTCACGGCGTACCCAGTGCATCCGGTTGCACTGGTTCAGAGTGGATGAGGTGGTAGCTCTCATTGTGACAGAAGAATTGCCAGATCCATGCGGTTACGTGCGAAGGTAAGTCTGTTTAAGGAATTTCCCTACCAGTAATACAAAAGTATGCATCGTCCTTGCTGTCATCTGTCTAAACTAATCCATCCGCACGGGATAATGTTTAAGCTTACGTGTGGGAATATCAGAACGTGAGCGGCCCGGTGACGTTGACGCGCTTGTCTCTGTCCGATAAAATGAATGCATGTGGCTTTAGACGACGCAGCGAATTAATGCATGGATATCTTCTTCTCGCAAAAAAATACCTTCTTGCCCTGCTCCCACCCTTGGTATAAAGTTCATGTATATTTGATAGCCGTTGAGTGCACGTACTCCGTAATGCTACGCGGCGATGCTGATGTCTCAGCTTATGTTGCTCTTTGCTTTTTTCAGAGCTGTGTGAGTCGTGACAGGAAGAAGCCCTTTGGTATCCTTCCCGCTACTGGGGCAAGAGGGCTGTCGGAGAAAATCGGCAGCCTGAGGGCGACTTTCGTACGTTCAAAACATGGCTTTCACCCAGCGTGCTTTGGTCAGCGGCGTCAGTAGTCCATTGTGGGACAAGATGCGTTGTTGTAATGATGACATTGTTGGAAAACCGTTCCGGCATGGCATGAACGTCTTTGGCTAGGACTTATTCATGTGCCAAAATCGTGCGATGTGAAATTTGTTGAACAAATGTGCGTTGATTTCATCATTTTAAGGTAATATTCCCTGATATTTGACCTCATAAAGGAAACGCTATATTCACCAGCGTCTTTTGCTGTTCATTTACCGTGATAGGAGCATTAAATGTGTGTATCGAATTTTATGTCTGTATAATTAAAATATAAAAGGAAACGACAAGTAACGTGTCTTATTGAACGAAACATAAATTAACAATTCCTATTCTGCCACTTTATTGGCAGTCACTGAAAGTTGTTAGATCGATTTCATACTTGATTGGACCGCATAAATATAGCTCGAGAGACAGTGATTGGTCTTATCATCCCAGAGCGTCAGTGAGCGAATCTCGTTACCGAACCTATTTATGCCCCCCTTATTTCCGTCCCGTCCCTTCCAGACCCGAAGAACGTGTGCGGCGTCTGCGGCAAGGTGTACAAGCACCGGGAGTCGCTGAACCACCACAAGAAGAAGCACGAGGGCCTGACGACGTGCTTCCTGTGCGGCAAGGTGTGCTGCATTGTGGCCGAACTGCGCCGCCACCTGGAGCTGGGCCACGGGCTGACGCAGGAGGAGGTGCGCCGCATCGTGCCGACCAAGCCCAAGGAGCGGATAGTGGCCGCTGCGGCGGCCGTCTGGCCGGCCACGCCGCAGTGACGCGCAGCCGGTGGTCCGGGCGCGAGAGCTTGAAGTAGGTACTCGCCGATGGGGTTGTCGCATGCGTTTGTGCTGCGATGCCCGTCGGACGCGACTAATCACGCCTCAGCAGGAATGCTAACTGTGGTCGTGGTACTCGGTGATACTCCGTTCGGTCAGTAGAGGATGATCGCTTGTATGCTTTATCGAAATATAATATGTTAATAGTGACTCAGTATTTTGGGTGCATGACAGAATGTGGTCGTTCTGCTGCGTTTCCAGTTGCAGGTCGGAGGTTTGTTTTTGGTAGTTGAGCACATTGCGAAGTTGTGGAACGTTCCAATTGATTTTGCTAAAAATCAAAAGAGCACGTTGTAAGGTTTCTCCACACACCTAAGCATATAATATGACGTCATTTGTGTCGTATAAATACTGGGATATGCTTCATCTTTTCCTGTTTTACTATTTTTGAGACTTGAAAGACAGATTCTTATAAGTCACAGACATGACGTTATTTTCAAGGTATAGCTCTGTCGCAAGATGTCACGAATAAAACTGAAAATCTTGTGCCAAATTCCGTCACAGACCCTGTGCCTTTCCTTGCGGTGGGCGCTCCGGACATCTGCGAAATCGCCGACCCCTGTTTGGCGTGATCTCCGGGCCGCCCTCTTGAAGATCGAGTCGCCTACACGGCGGCCGTCTGGACCCGATCCCGGTCCTCCGTGACCGCGCGTCCGGTACCGGCCCGGGGCTCGGCGTAATTCGACACCGGTTCCGCCGCCGCTACCGACGCCAGCTGCGGTGGCGCGGCAATGGACAGACGCGTTGGATGCCTTTGGGACTGATCCGCATGATGGATTTGGACGGTCCTTGACATGTAGTTCTGTCGCTGTGTGCATGCGGGGCTGGCCAGGGGAGACACGCGTCAGAATATGCCACACACGCGTCAGGATATGCCGCGCATGCTTTACCGGTAAAGTTGCTGGTTTGCTAGGGATGCACCGGACCGGTTTTTCTGTGATCCGGCCGGATACCGGGTGCGCCGGATCGGGGTTTTGGATATCCGGTCGGATACCAGATATCATGTTTGTCTATTTTTTATTTTTTATTTTTACAAGAAAAAAGAAAAACACTGAAGAGAAAAGATCCTAAAAACTGAAAAATACGAAATGAAATGTTGAATATGAATCATTCACCCTAAAACCAACAATGACTGTGGGTTTTTCATAGCTTTGTAAAACATTATAAGATAAATAAAAGGACACAACATAGCGGAACTAGCCGTCTTTCGTTATATTCCAAGGCATGGGTGTAACCACGGTTCAGAAACTGGTGGGGGGGGGGGTAATCTGGCTGCAGTCCACCAAGAATAGGTAGGGGAGGCGAAATAACTTTTCCAGTCGTTGCCTAACCGTCTGATTTAAACCGTCTGATTACGGTTTAAATTCCTTCGTTCGATTTCAAAGTTAAAGAAATTGATTCGCCAGTGGAAAGCATCTGTTTGATACCTTAAAAACTAGGGGGACAAATGACCACTTCTGGAAACTACGTGGCCCCCGCAGCCCGGCAGGAATTACACCCACGGGCAAAGGTTCCACAGTACGCAGAATGCTTTTATAGCGCCTTGGTAGAACTAGAATACATGGCTTGATTTCCACGGTATGTTTCTTGAAGTACATTGTCCCTTAATGGATTTGTATTAGAGGGTTTGAAAAGATATATGTCTGGAAAATACATACAAAGACAATACACCACAAAATGAACTGCCGGACAGATGCTGGCTATCGTTTCACTGCTTTGAGGTCGAGTCCCTTTCTTGCAAAAAATGTCTCAACCCTCCCAAATTAAGAAGGAAAAGTGGTGTTCCAGACAGACCTTGGAACTGCCAGGTACATCTACGATCTAATATAGCAAGGCACATTTCTCCTGAAACGGTTTTGTAGGAAGACATTAGATCGTTTAGATTGTACACCGGGAGGCTAAATATCCGGCGATGTCCGGCCGGACCACGGAAATATACGGCCGGGTACCGGATACCGGATAATCTCTAGTATCCGGCCGGAACGGATATCCAGTGCATCCCTACCTGAGATACTCTCATCGGGTCAGGTCGTCTCTTGAGGTATTTATACCCCTGGCAGTCAGCGGCGCGAGAACTTTTCAAATCCGCCTCTGAGACTGACCGCTCGAGAGCCCGTGGCAGGCGGCTGTGTTAGTCTCTCATTGCGCCGTCCGCCCGAGCCCGCCGTCTCAGCGCCCGTTCTGCCGGCAGGCGGTGTGGCGTGCGAGATCTGCGGCCGGCTCTACTCGCGCGCCCTCTCGCTGGAGCACCACAAGAAGGTGCACGAGGGCCTCACCACGTGTCCCGTGTGCGGCGTAGTGGCCAGCCGCGTGGCCCACCTGCGCAGGCACATGGAGAAGGTGCATCGACTGGCCGCCGACGATATCTGGAAACTGGTGCCCGGCAGGCGATAACGACTCGTGCGACGGTGGCGCGACGCTGTGTCAGCGGGCGTGGGCGGTGGGAGGTGTTGCTGGGCTGCCTGCAGGTGCGTGAGTGCTTTGTTATGCCGCAACAAAACTGCGTGGCTCTTTGCTTGTTGATGTGCGTTTTCTTGAACGCAGCGAACTGCTTTTGTTTTTCTTGACGGCTGCGAGGCCTGCCGGGTTTTGTCTGGTTGATTCACTGTTTTTAAGACCATCCCATCCGCTAGTGTATTTTCATTTCAAGTTGCACAGCAGTGTACTTTTGTTACTATGGAACGCGACCTGACAATAATGTCTAATAAATTTAAGCGCGTTTTGACTTTTTCTTTTCAAAGCAAAGACCGCAGAAGGCGGTTTGATGGCGCAAAACAACAACGGTACTGGTAAGATTCTCATGACGCTTTCTAGGTCGGATTTTCCGTGTCATTTAGAACGGAAATGAAAAATGCAGCATTTTACGAACGACAAGTTGTCTGTAAACAGTAAATGATTGGTGATTAAGTAACATTGAACGACATAAAATTAATTATTTAATGTATGTAGAGAATGCAAAAGTCTGTTATGTTTTTTGCCTCAGAATATTATGTATATATGTATATACATAATGAATATATATAGAACTATAATATAATTTAAATATCTTCCTTGATTAACGATCAAGTTGAAGGCAATTATTAATTGTCGGGGCCGCGTATTGCTGGCTTTTCACGGGTCGTGTGTGCTGTGTACACCTTCACATGCACACGTGTGTGTGTGCGAAGGTGTTTACCAAACGTCTTACCCTGTTTTGATGTGCAGTTGAAAAACTCTGCCGTCTGGCTGTCATTACCATTATCGTGATTTCGGCAGGACAGCGTATCTCACAACAGTGGAGTTGTAAAATGTGGTGGGGCAGCAAAAGTCAGGTGAAAATCATATAAAGACTATGTGGCCGTATTGCGTTCTGATCGCTGGCGATGGGGGCTACAAGTAACCAAGACATGAAAGCCGTCGCTTATTGGTTGAGGACTGCTGTGGTAAGGTCAGGTTTAGGTCGCGCTATTATCAAAATGCATTGGGGCATTGAACTATTAATCGCTTCAGCCCCCCTACCATTAATACCTTATCGACCTTATACTAGGCCAATGAAATGCCTGTCTTTCTCTGTCGCATTTGGCATTTTTATGCGTATTTTTTCTGCCCAAATATCTTATCCTTCGGGGTACCGAAAAGACATATTACTGAGAACGCCTGGTCTGCGAATGATGCTTATGCCCTTCTTTACGGGAAGGCACCCAGTCTTTCAGTTTTGCGTGATCATTCACGTCGTTTCATGAACTTGGTCGTATTTGGTAGCAGTAATAAGTCGTTTTTCAAGGTATTACAAAATACACCATCAGTAGCAACAAATACGAAAGTCATATACCTCAGAGTAACACACGCGGTAAGCAAAAAAGGAGAAAACAAAAACAAAAACAAATCTAAACATTTGACGGAACGCTGATGGCACTCCCTCTTCCTCCGCAGACGCCTTCGCTTGTGACGTTTGCGGCCGCCTCTACGCGCACGTTGTGTCACTGGCGCTCCACAAGAAAGTGCACCAGGGCCTGACAACGTGCCCGTTCTGCAGCAAAGTGCTGAACAAAGTGGCCGACTTGCGAGAACATCTTCGCCAGGTTCACAAGCTGACTAAAGACGACGTGAAGAGAATCGTGCCGAGTCGCAAGCGGTAGATCATTGGCCATTTTAAATTGTGCTTGAAAAAGTGCTATCAGAGTTTGCCGAGACACGTCCGTCTCAATGCCGTTACGTCGAAACGCCAACGTCTTACGTGTGTCATGTTTGGAAGAACAGGTCATTTTGTTAATAACACCAACAACGTGTTATCTATTTTTACTGTTGACAGACTGCCTAAATGCTTCCCCCTGAAACTGTTACGGTCTGTCACGTGATAGTCGACATTCACGCCCGTGCGAATTGTTTTTTGTCGCCTCGCGCCCGCCAGAGTTGATCAGTGATGGGTACAGTAATACATATATGAAGCAAAATACCGTTTTCATTACTTCGTAAAGGAGCAAGGAAGAGTCAGCAGTAAGTGGAGGCGAAATGGAACTGATGTGATAGAAAGGATGGAATCTTTCGGGAAGTCGAGACATTTTGACCCGTGTAGGTAACATTTCGGACTGGGTGTCACGTAGCTTCGGCCATCATGTGCCTCAGAAAGCAATGAGCCTCCTCAAATCAATTTTGAGAATGCAGTCGTCAGTTTCATCTGACCGTCCTTGACATACCACTGTTCCGCTGGGACATCGGCATTCCTTTCCTAGACGATGCTCTCGGATGTCACTTAATGTTTAAGACCAGGTTGAACATAATTATTTCTCGATGTAACTGAACAGAAAACGTACATTCATGCAACTGTTTGTTTTGGGAACATACGAGTTGTTTTCAGCTCGATGCAAATCGATTTTGTTTTTAAACATTCTACGTTTACGCAAGTTTTTTTTATTTTTTGTTAAATAGTTTCTGGAACATTTTGTCACGGTGAACACAACCAGCTTGGAAAATAGCAACATTTTCAGATGTTTTCAGACGAACGCAAACAAATGACCGTGTATTATTCACATGGGAATGTTTGTTGTTGAAAAACGCATACGCGATAACATGGATGCGAGATCACGAGATCAACGGCTGGTGACAAGGCATTAACTAAGGACCAGGACTGAAAGTTCATTTATGTCGTCACTCACAGATCCGGCGCAGTATGCCCTTGACTGATGGCCTGGCCATGACGACAGTTGTTGCGCGTTGGTCTTAGCAAAGCTGGGCGTTCCACGACAGATCGACCAATGCGCAGCACCCTCATCTCTTGGATTTGCACGCAAATAAATCACAGGGTAGTCTTGGGTGCCAAACATGGCTGACGAAATAATTCCCCGCTCAGACGTACGACTCAGAAGGTACGGATTCTGGAACTTTGAAGCTTCTGTTTGTTATGGACATCTTTGGCAGTCAGTAAAACTGGCAAAAGTTGTTATACTAGTGCATCAAAATGCGCTGTGCGACATCCAAAAATGTTCAAGAAATTAAAGTATAATACCACTTTTGTAAATTTAAAAGTATTAATATAGTTGATTTAGTCACCTAGGGATGTCGATTTGAGTTCTTTTGAGAGGCTCATCCAGTGTTGATTTGGACCCACTCAGTGTTGCTTTGCCCCCCCCCCCCCAATATTTTCTGTCGGTTTTAGAAGGAAATGAGAAATAATAACGAAAAGAACGGCCGCAAGAGAAAAGAGGTATGCAGAAAATAAAGAATGAAGTCTAAAGCGATGTATCTATCTGTCTTTCTGTCTTCTTTTTCTATATATACCTGTAAACATGGCGATAAATGCAATTTTTCATTCGATAAATAGTAACAAAAAATTAAGTTTCTGTTGGTCAAAATGAAGTGGGCTAAATCCGTTGATGAACCCACTTTGGGGAGGTTAGTGGCCCTCGGCTTGGCGGTCCCCCCCCCCAATCATTTACAGAAATCGATATCCCTGTAGTCACCTGATGTTTAGCGACCTGGCTTGACGTTAAGCCAAGCAAAACATTAACTTTTGCTGCGTAACGATAAACGTTCCGTCAGTGTACTCGATGATGAAATGCCAACATAAACTGTCCTTTACACAATGGTAAGGTAAAGGCAAACATTCCCACAAATTCTTTGAGCATGGTTATTTTTAAATGTAGTTTAATGTCCGGAATCCAAATGTTATCTTTGTTTTTCGAAATTGGAAATATGTTTTCTCCCTGCAGCCGTCAGTTTGAGCAAAGTAGGGGCAAATTTTTCGTTTTTTTCCGAGCAAGGGAATGGAAGTAAAATTAAATGAAATGCTGACAGGTAGATTCCCCCTTTCGCAGTGCCTTGTCTCTTGCACACCCGGGCAGACTTTGGAGCGGCGTGGCATGGCTTGCATGCGCGGCGTCATGGTATGTAGGCGTCTTTGCGGGTTCTCTCTTGGATATGCCGCAGAATAATCCCGTAATCTCACGTAGCAACTTTTGTCGGGTTGACTGTTGTAATCCACTCCTTCCTGTTTTTAGCGGTATTGACATCTTGTTGTCTACATCTGACGCTGTATGGCTGTCATTTCACACCCATAATGGCGTCCTCCCAAGTCTTTGTTTTAGGCATAACATATGCGCGACATAGTTTAGGGTCACGTAATCCGCGAACGTTGCCTGCGGAATGCATGCGCTAAACACTTCTAGATTTAATAATCATTGTGTTGCGTGTATTCGTATAATCTTTCACCCCTGCATTCTTTTTTTGCGTAAGGTGCAACGCGATTGCCGTAGTGCAGCGGCCAAATCCTGGAATAAGGTAGGACATAATATTATATTATTTGTTTGTTTTAAGACGAAAATCCCACCTTTTACTTTTCAATTGCAAAGACAAGTAACCGAAGTAAAATAATCGCTTGAAAAACTACCATTTTTGTTTGGCTTGAGGTCGTAAAAGGTAATGTCAGGTTAAAAGGTCTCGTACTTAGAATTTACCTCTAACTAAAAAACTACAAAAATGGATTCATTGGTCATTTTTGAAACCTATAGCATATTTTGTTGTCATGATTAGACCTAATTTATCCACTTTATCTACCACGAGCGACGCCCCTTACCATAAAGTGACCGTAAACGAGGAAGCAATTCCTAAACCGTAAGTCTGACAAATCTGAAATTCGAACAGCCTTGTCTGCCGCCCAAGACAACCGCTGGGAACCAACTTATATGCAAACCTGGGAGATGAGGGTATAAAATTGCTCCTCCTGACTGGTCTATGTGCCCTGGAATATCCCAGATGTTAACGGCCAGTTAATTCTAGGCCAAGTTGAAGATTAAGTGCATTTCGTTTAGCTGACTGGAGCATTTAAACATGCATGACAAAACACGTAAAGTTTTGCGTTTTTATTTTATGGGGTAACCATTTGGCTCTGTTTTCCCTAATACGCTATGGATTTTGCTATTTTTATGCATCATAATGACATTACTTTTCTAGTGAATAAACCGTAACGGCCCTAGAACCTTTTGTTACGATCTATGATGTGAAATTTACGAAGCCTGCCCTGTAGCAGAATATGGAAAATTTAACTGCGCATGTAATGACCACTTTCGTCTGTGAAATCTGGAATTTGATAATAATAGCTTCCGATTTTAAAATGTGAACAGCTAGAATTTCTGATGCTAACGCCGCAGATTTATTTGTGTCAGCGCACGTGTACGTCACTGGCCACCCATCGGCCGATATTTACGAGGCTGATCTCACACGGACAACGTATCCTTTGCATCAGAACATGTGACGATGACTGGTTATGGTACCGACTGTAGCGATTGGCATTATGCGGCTTTTCAGGTGGCGTTTGCGGCGAGCGGCACTGCGTTCACAGCGGCGTTTTCTCGACAGGCTCTGCTGCGCTCTCGTGTGATATTTGCGGCCGCGTCTACTCACACGTCAGTTCGTTGGCGCTTCACAAGAAGGTGCACGAGGGCCTGACGACGTGCCAGCTGTGCGGCAAGGTCTCCAGCAAGGTCGCCAACCTGCGCCGGCACCTGGAGAACTTCCACAAGCTGTCGCAAGAGGAGATGCGCCGCCTGGTGCCGGCCAGTCGCCACACTCCTGGGCACTAGAAGTTTGAAGACGTTGCGGTTGTGAATTCGCGGTGATGAACGCCAGTACCTCATGGCGAAGTGTTGTATGCAGGCGCGGATCCAGGACACGGGTGGAGAATTGTGCTAAATTTTGGAGTGGAAGAATAAACTCATCGGGCCCTAAAGTGTACAGAGGCATCGTATTCACAGAACGTTATTATGTCAAACAAGAAAACACTTGAATGGGTCAAAATAGTGGTATGGAATTCCGTACCAGTAATTGCCTTTGATATGGAAAACTCCGTACCAAAGGTACACCAAGTTACGCCCCTGATCCAGGACTGTGGAAGGGGTGGGGATGAAAAAATTCGGGAAAGGACATTCTCAAGCCGAGCGTTCCCCCCGCATTTGTCAGACCTTGGAAAATCTTTCAAAAAAGCAGAGTAAAATCAGGAGTGCACCACCGTTTTCCTCCCCTCTGGGTGTGCACCTGTTTTGTGAGCCCAAAATGGCATCGGGAAGGCGTCAAGTCAGTGTTTAATTGTCCCAAATCACGCGGTGGCCTTATCAGTTCTGGGTAAGTCTACGCATTATACATATCGGGTTGTCGGGAGCCATTTCATTCGTTCGCATTTTGCGTTTATAGCTTAAGAGCCCAGACATTTTCCTGTTTTGTTTTTCTCAGTCTTGCACAGGGCCATTATTCGCAGCTTGCAATCTTCCGAGTTAAAGCCATGAATGCTTTGGGAGCAATCCACAGACTGCTGATCACCTTACGTTTTTCGGTCCCGGAAAATTTGTTTCACTAGTGGAATGATGGTTGATAACGGTAACGGTGTCGGTAGCAGTCTGGTCAAACCCTGGAAATGGACTGACCACTGGATCCAAGCGCGCAGCTGCGGAAAAAACAGGAGTGTTCTGGCTTGGCTGTTCTGACAGTTTTGTATTTTTATTGGTAGTCTTTATTATGTGCATGCCCGCATTATGCTCGATCCTTTCCCTTTCAACAAAGTTGGTTCCCTGAACCTTTTAGGCTCTGAAATTGGTCATAGCGTATATTACTGAACGAACTCAGAGCTCCTTTGCGAGACGTGATTTTTTGCATTGAACAACATCGCTGTACAGCTGCATCATGAAAACCTAGAGTTGAATAAAAATGCAAGCTGGAAGGGATTGTGATAGTAGTTCAGTTCATTTAGTGCCGTTGTCACTAGCGTTAAAAACGCTTCGGCGTAAACAAGAACCTTTGTTAAACCTGCAGCATTTGTAATACATGTGTACATTGTGAGGAGCTTGTTTTCTTTATTTTCGGCGTCCGCTCACAATGCTAAGAGTACTTCTCACTCTGGGTCAGTCGGAGCCAGGAAGGAAGACCATACAGTTTGTGCGTTGCGAAAGCATGTCTGTCGTGTTTGTCATGGCTCGACCAGATGTTACTCGGACTCAGTTCCTGGAAATCTTATCACAAGAGATTGAGGACGATCGTGTGAGTGTTTTTTTCATAATCTAAAACAAATCACGGATCTCTGGACGTCGACTTTTTTTTAGTCCGTAGTCGCGTAACGATCTGTGGCAGTGGACTGGTCACAATAGCAGGTGTGCGAAATCGAATCCGAAATTGGCCTCGCTGTCATGACCGAATTCCATTATCGCCGGCAATAGAAAAATTCCCTTAAGAAAAGGGCATTTTTCTATTGCCGGCGATATTCTATTTTTCTATATTCTATCCAGAAAGGAGGCCGGCTGAAGATTCCGTCCCCCTGGCAACGACGAAAAGAAACGACCGAAAACTGTGGGACATAGACCAGAGGCGATGGTCAGGGGAAAGGCACCGATTCCGGACTTGCCTTCTGGACTTCGTCTGAAAAGCGTGAAAAATCTGCCTTCCTCGTGTTGGGAGCTGGAAATCGCGTATAAGAGTTGCTTGCTCACGTTCTCCCTAAGGCAACTAGTGTTATGGGGAGCTCTCCTCGGAAAGATTTGACCCGCTCAGGAGAGTGCTTAGTTTCGGCTGGGCCGCGAGCTATAACCCATGTGAAAAGCCCATTGTCATTTCCTACATTTTTCCTATGCCACGTGTTCTGCAGCTGGCGAATTATACATTGGTTAACGGCACTCGGTCACAGAAATGAACTCCAGGATCTGTGAGGTTTTTATTCCTCTTAAAGGTGACACTGAACACGGAGAAGGCGTTTTTGGCAGCTCTCGGTGCCTGCGTAGTGATACGTCCTTAACCCGCGCACGACCGTCGGTCCGTCTCGAACATGGGCGACTGGGGGGGGGGGGGCAGTTGACTGCCCCCTCTAATTCACGAACGGTTGATCGCACGATAAAAATAAGCATACCGTTTGAAAGCTTGTGACGAGTAGAGCTCGAAACTGGTCTCATTTTTTAGTTTTAAATAATATGTAAGCCAATTTACCCCCTATAAATGTTTTCTCATAGCCGACTGCATGAGACCGAGAAATGGCCTGAATCCCAAGGGCTGTGACTAACAACGCATAGGTAAAGGCACCAGCGCACGAGTAAAGGTCCGCGGATGCCGATACACGTCTAATTTCCCCAGATTTGTTCAATATATCTGCCGAAACGTTGAGTTCAAGACACGGTAATTCTCCCGCCAGCTGTCAGTGTGCGCCGCTGCCATATGCGGTGCCAAATTGATGGGAACTAATTTTGGCGTTCCATGATTTTGGCAAAAAAAGATGATCTAGGTCAATTTTATTGATCTTTGTGGTTCTTGTGATGGTTTCTCATGCTTAAATTTTGGAAAAATTGATTAGTTACCAATCTACAAAGTTGGCGGATCTTTATTCGCGAGAGCCTGTTTATTTGCAAAATATGCTACTTTTTCAAGCTTTTTGAGTTTGCTGGTATTACTTACGTCTGTGCAAGCTAATTCTGTCATTTTCTACCCATTCTGAGCAATTCATGGTCGATTTTGACGGTGGTACATTTTGGCTCACTGCAGTTATTCGTGAACCTAACCTCAGGTCAATGGCTGGAAGTCATTGATACTTTGCCCAATGACGGTAACTAGATGTCTGGTTCACTCCACACTAAAAATGTTATGAAATATTCCGTCAATTTACGAACAAAAAAACGGCGACGTGTCTTAAAAATGTGCTTGACCTTAGGTCAATGACCCGGAAAATTCCGAAAAATCTGAGATAGCAGATTTGTTGCATCTATCACGATCACTAATCCCTGAAAGTATTATTGAGATATCTTGTTTTGCGAATAAGTTACGGGGCGCTAAACTTTTTTGGACATAGGTCCGTATGACCTGTGAGCTGAGGTCAAAATTTTGGCACGAGGTGCAAAATTGATGGAACAGAAGGTACACAAAGTTTGGTGACTCTGTGTTTGTTGATTCTCTCGCAATCCCAGAAAAACCTCAGGGGGGACAGTCAACTGCCCCTCCCCAGTCGGGGACGGGTTAAAGACGTGTTTAAGGAATTCTTGTAATGAGACATTTGGTAATGTGAATGGTCTTTCAAACCTGCCGGCGTGGCCTGACGATATCTTCGCCAAACAAGGAAGTTTCTTTTCACTTGAGATTCATTCTTGATCTCTGGATGTACACCTAATGTGACCTGAGCTGGGGTGCGAGACACTCATACAAGTAATAAAAATATAGGAGTATTGGGGACCTCAGCCCAAGAGGTCATGTTTTATATTGCCTTGAATCTGGGGAACCACATTCGTAGATGTAAATGAAAACTTCTTGCATCCCAACGAGCGTAATTCCTCATATTCAGGCAGTGTGGTGTCGTTCCATGCGCATGCCTGTAGTTCCATTTTGTTTCGTGTTACATGCATGGTTAGTAGCCAAAGGACATTGGCCAATGCCAGCAAGAGATTCGTGGCATGAACATAGAAAAACCTGGCGACACCCGAGGACCTGACAAATAACTTTTTGGGATAACTCGTGAGGACAGTGGTCCAAGCGGCGCCGAAAATTGTCCACGCATCACCAATGACCTCCCAGTTCTGTAACTTACGTGACAACTTCAAAAATATCTCTGATTTCATCGGAGGAAGTGCTATGATAAAGCATCACCAGCTCCACCACAAAGCACCACCACCAGCTCCGCTAAATTCGTTTCATACGATGTGTGACGCGCGACAGCAGTTTGCAGGTTTCTTGTTTTCGTGGTATTGCTCGCAGACGGATCGTGGCCTAGGAAATTCATACGCAGATTGGACACGTCCCTGTGAGTATCATGTTACGTATAAGATGTATGCTACTCAAATACTTCTCATGCATCATCATCACATCTCGAGGTCGGTTGGCGGTTCGCTGACCGTTGCTCGTGCCTGCGTTGAGGAGCGTGGCTGATACGCCGTCCGCCGCAGAAGGCTGCGAGTGCCGTGTTTGCCGGCTACCAGCGCCAGTGCTGGTGGCCGCTGTACGCCACCCGACCGCGTTGCGGCGTGCAGAGGTCTGCTGCCCACGGGACCCACTCGATGACCCACTCGATCCGGCTGGTGTCGGCAGGCGGCGCGGGCTACCGGTGCGACATCTGCGGCCACGTGTACAGGCGCCGCGACTCGCTGGCCGACCACCGCTGGCACCACGAGGGCCGCACCACGTGCCACGTGTGCGGCGTGACGACCAGCACGGTGCGCAGTCTGCGGCGCCACCTGCGGGACGTGCACCGCCTGCCGGCCGACGAGGTGCGACGCTGCACGGAGCCGGCCGCCGGCTCCGGCTGAGGTCAGCCTGAGGTCATCCTGAGGCCATCCTGAGGCCAACGTGAGGTCAGCCGGAGGGCGGCCGGAGGTTATCCTGAGGTCTTCCTGGGGTCATCGTGAGAACGTTCTGAGACCCTGGGACGTCACACCTCACCCCGAGTTGTGTTAGGATTGGCCTGAGGTCGTTCAAGGTCATCGTAAGTCCTAAGGTCATCTGACGGTCATTCTGCAATTTGTCAAGACTATCCTAAATCCAGGGGTCATCTGAAGGTTACCCTGAAACCGTGATAAGTTCAAAGTGAGGTCATCCTTAAGTGCTAATGAAGTCTTGCCAAGGTCCTGCTGAGATTGGCCTTGGGCCATACCTAGGCCCTGCGAGGTCCATTACGGTGCTGGTGAACTGATATTTTACTAATGTCCTTACGCATTCCTGATGAAATCCTGGTGAGACCCCCTGGACATGAGTTTTTTCGGTTCCGGGGTACCGTCAGATCTGTCAGTCAGGTCCTGTCAGGCCTGGCTCGGCCAGCCTCCTGGTCCCGGGTCTCCAGAATCCGTCCTGAAGCCGTCTGCAGGCCTGGTGAGGTCGGGTCCTGGGCGCTGCGGAAGCTCCGCTGGAAGAACGGGCCGCTGGGTAGGTGCCCTCGTCCTCCCGCCGGACGATATCGACCTCGTCCGCCCCGATGAAGTGTCCTCCGACGACGAGGAGGACGGCCCCCGAGCGAGGACCCGCCGCTGCTCCATCCCCTCTGAGCGCAGCCGGGCAGGGTCCTCACGCGGCTGGCGCGATTGGTTGTGACTAATGACGGCATAGAGGTCAGCAGTGGCGTGATCCGGGGACACACTGTTGAGTGCGTTTCTTCCTCACTGTCAGCGCAGTGGGCGACACTAATTCTCAGTACTAGGATGCTACCCGTCGTGATGTGCGTAATCGAGGTGCTTGTTGTTATGTGATATGTTTGGCATATCGGGAAAAAACTTCCGGAACAAATCAAAATATGTAACCCGTCTGTCAACGACGCAGCATCAGCCCAAGTGGAGGAGCTCTAAACAGCAGCGTTCAAACCGTGAGATATGCGTGATATGCTTTGTTTTGGTACAGACGTTTAAAAAGATCGACTTTTGTGTGTTCAGTAGGTTTTCAGTCCCACAAAGAAACTTTTGGCGTGGTTTGTGCACAACGTACTTCCTAAATTCTTCGCCCGTGCGATCTGATATCGATATCGATTCTGCTGAAAAGAAGGGCCATGGTCGGGCTATTGTGTTACTGTGTTTGAATCATTTAGACGAGCTTTCCTTGCCATTGCTTCTAGCCCTCGACTTCGGCATACGCCGACGAGATTGACAAGGAGCTGTGCTTGCAGTGCACGAAATGATTTCCATCGCGGGACTATTGCATAGATCGGTGCTGCGTGTTGGCGGAGCCGTTGGGACGCAACATATGCCGTTTGGGGTTCTAGGGGCTATATGTGTTCCGCGACGATCTGTGTTTCATAATGTGAAGCCGTACCTGATATGGAGCTATCTCGTCGCGAGACACTCAGAGTGTGCGTGTTCTCGGTAACCAACGGCGTGTCCGGAGATCGCGGAAGTTGTCTCCCTAGTCTCCCGAGATCGGATAGTTTGACATGGTCGCAGGTTACCGCTTACAATGACGGGACCTTGACCTTCAGGAGGCTGAACGAGGTCGCTCGAGGCTTTTGTGGCGCGTTTTTTCGGTGGGTCTCCCGGCTGTAAGTCGTGGAGTGCGCCTTGTTTACCGTGTTGCTGACGAATGTATCGCCAACTGTTGTGAAGTATCATAGTGACATAAACATCATGCGGGGCTCGTACAGTATTCGTTAATCATCTGCTTATCGCGTCAGTGGCATTTTCAGAAGTGGGGAGAGGGAAGGCTAGTCATTTCAAACGGGCGCCTTTTCCAGGGGCGTTTCATACTGGAGGCGCCTTTCCAGGCCACAGAGGCGCCCCTTAAACCCTCGGGTGCTGTTTTAGATCCCTTGGGCGTCCTTTCAGGCATTAGGGGCGGATTTTTCGGCTCTGGGGGACGCCCTGTCTCGCTTGGGGGGCCCTTATCCCTATTCCCGCCCGGGGTGGGGGCCAAATAGCTCCTCTCCGGTTTTTGTTTGCCATTTTCAGCGTTTTTAAAGCAACTTCGCGAAACCTGTCGACTCTTCCTGTCTTCTTCCAATGTATTCTGCCGATTTTTCAGCTTTGTTTCGGTGGAGCCAGGCCAAGTTTTGGGAGGCACCTCAGGCCTGACGGGTAGTTATTTTCAGGTCTGTTGAGATACAAACACAAATTAAAGAGAAAAATGGCTGCCATAATTGAGCTTTTAAGAGAGAACTTAAAACTTTATGTTGGAGCAGATGACTTCAGGAGGTTAGGTCAGGGCCAAGAATCGAAATTCGGTTTCATGTAAATATTTTTGACGGTAATTTTCAAAATGCAAATTACGGAAGACGAGTGACTCAAAACAATACGCTCTACTTGTGTTTCACGTTTCAGGCTTGTACGAGGTCAGGTCACGGAGCTATGACGTAAAATATCTGTACATGTCCCCTGTATCACGACGGGCAGGAACAGGACTTTAAAAAAGCTAGTAATTCAAAGAACTGGAAACCTTTGCAAACGTAATGAAATGGAGTCAAGTCCTTTCCATTTCGTTTCCATGTGACTCAGTTAAGGTCATTTAGGGTGAAAAGTCATAAACTGGCCAGATAAACATGCGACCGTGGGAGCTCCCCCTTTTCATGTTCCTGGCAATGCCTTTGCCAACATTATAGAGAGAATACAATACAGGTTGTGCTGTTTGTACTTCCGAAATATAAATGGTCTAGGAGAAGCCGAAAAAATATTTCAAATTTTATTCTAATTTAGTTTGCAAAAATATTCTTCCCATTTTCCAAGCCCTGTAAACGCCTATTAACTGCCCCACAATTCCAGACGTATGGGCCTGTGGGAAAACTCCCGTTGAATAACTCTCGATTCATGCCTCTTGCATCCAGAGCGGATTATAAACAGTGGGGTTAAAACATGTTAAAAAATTCCCCCTTTCTGTTTTTTTGCCGTGTTATCCACCCGTTTCAAAATGCTGAAACCTTATTTTATAAAAAAGTTAACGTCATGGCGAATCGATTGTCGTTTGTTGCGATAATTTCGGCCGGGTAGTTTTTGGGGTCGGGAGGGGGGCATGAAAAGCCCCCGTGCGGGAATACGCCCTAGCACTATGAGTACGGACATTGGGCTAATGAGGGGCGCCCGTGGGCTCTAGGGGTCTAGGGGGCGCCCGTGAAGCTCCCTTTGGAGCCCTGGGCAATATTTCACATGCATGAGACGCTTTCCCAAAACGGGGAAGGAGGAGGGGCCAAGGGGAGGACTGTGGCCCATTGGCCCTCATCCTGAAGACGCCACTGCATGGCGCAAAACACCGTTTACGAAGTGAAACACTGCGATATATGCATTACTGGGGCTTATTTTTGGATTTCTCCGAAATAAAATCATGCGATGAGCGCCGTGAAAGCTGAAATATTCGTGCTGCCCGCGTTGCGATGAGAGCTGGACATCCCTCCATCGCTTGTGGCTCTACAGATGTGTGGAGCAACGTTCATTGAACGACTCCTGTGTGCCTTAAGACCACCCAAATATATACGTACCTGTTTTAGACCAGTGTTTTGTGGATTCGCTGCAAGGTGTGCGTCTCTGGCGGTGACGTTATTCTGTGACGGCGAGTACAGTGTGTCAGTACGACGCCGGCAGTCAGATACGTGCGGGTATATAGGGTTTCTTGGTCATCTCTAACCTCCTTCGGTACCAGCGTCGTGGTAAGATTCACTGGGATCGTCCGAAGTCTTACAGCCGTTGCCAGTACTTTACACGGGGCACACTATCACAGGCCCGCACACTTTACACGAATACAGCACTTTTGCACAAAAGAATGTTAAAACTTGAGCCCCGCAGAATACCACAGTCATGCACGCGTGGGTATAACCCGTCACCACAGCCGACGAAGGGGCGTCTTTGCTGCCTCCGAACGGAGGTCGTACCTAAAATGGCCAAAACTAACCGCGAGTGGGCTGGAAATGAGCCCAAACTTCTTGGCGGAGTGACATTGCGACACGGGACTCATGCCAAACACATACATCACTCAGGGTACGGCGCGACGGCGACTGGCGCCCGTCCTCACCAGAGGACTGACAACGTAGCAGCTGTGGTGTGCGCAGAGGTGCTCGTGGGTGGGCATTCGGCCTAAGAGTGTCAAAGAATGCCCCAGTTGAGCCGAGCCTAGGGTTGCATTCCCGTTTTCTGCGTATTACGCCACCTCTAGCGGCGAACCCTCGTTCTGGCCGGGGCGCTGGGATTGTGTGACGTACTTCAAGGCGCCGTCCTGCGGCGATTTTTTTTGGCCGGCACGCCACCGCTCGGGCGTCTGTGCGCGACGATCTTCCCTGTGCCTGGCGGGCGGCCGCTGGACCGAGCAGGCCGCCCCGTCCGCGGCTCTCTCGTGCAGTGGTCGAGCCGAGCCGTTAGCCCGGCCGTCGCCCGGCGGCCCGGGGTGATCAATCGAGAGCCACAAACCATTCCCATAGTGTCGTGTTAATGATTTCCTTCCCCACCAAAGACGATAAAACATGCCGTATATTTTAAACGCAAAGGATCTTACCGCGAAATAGTTGAGAGCAGGGGTGGAACCACTTCCAAATTACTTTTGTTGTCGGGAGCAAATTTTGGCCCATTTTCGCACGCCGTGCCATATTCTGGCGTTAAAAAGGAATGTTTCCAACTTGGCCGAATTCCCATTACTAGGCCTGATTCTTCCAGAAAATGACATTGATACCATGTCCAGTGCTTATTTTTCCCCAAAAGATTCCAAATAACTTCAGAAAATGTAATCAACTAAAAACTATATCCGGCTGTCATTCATCGGCATGACGCAATAAGGGCCAGCGCAGGCCAATGAACACCGGAATTTCGCTGGTTGACGCCCGCTGGTGACGGTAAGCAACAGCCATAAAAGGGACATGACAGGGTAAAATTGGTAAACCACTAACCAATGTATGGTAAAATTTCTAAACCACTGTTGTTGCATTTGCAAGATCAAAAGCTCAAATGGCCCCTGGACCGAATACCGCTACAACGCGTAAAGAAAATAATAGAACACAAAGAGATTTCATTTCATTTCACATTTCACTCTTCAACTATAGTAGCAAGAAATATAGTTCAAAATCCCAGAAAAGGACATTTCAGCATGTTGAGCAATAAATCAGTTTCGTAATGCTTCTCATAGTATTTCTGTAGTTGTTTTAGTGGTCTGTCTGTAAGTTATGTCACGCATTTTTGTGTTTTTTTTTTTACTGCGCTCCAGTGCTCGATTTTGCAGGGGACCTGAAGTGGAATTTGACGACTGCCTGTCGGTGTTCTTTTCCATGCGATTATGACCATTCGTTTGCATGCACAAGAGTCATTGGTGGTTGAAGTAAAGGAAACATGATTTCTAACTGTGTGCTTTCTGTCACCATACGGAAAACTTTGGCAAAGGCGGTTCTAGGGCAGGAAAATAGGAGGAGGCATGCCAGACTTTGTGAGGAAGTACTACGGGCAATACACAACCGTGTATAAAGGGCATGCCGGGATTGTAATTGCAAGATTTATCTTTGTTGTTTATATTTACATAACAAAACCACATAGCACAGAGGCGAAGGCAAGCTCAGAAAGAACAAAAGGGGTTGACGAGCATTGGGCCAAAGCTGCATCCACATTGGCCTCTTGCAAAACCATAAATGACAAAGGGAAACGGTATGTATGCGCGAGGCGCTCCGCGGCATACGCTTGTTACTTTTGCACAGGGGACGTTTCCAGAGCAGTGAGCCTCTGTATGGGGGGCTCAGTAATCACCAGTTCGCAGGTCGCCGTGCAGGAGAACGGATAGGCATACATCAAATATGCCGCACGCATTGCCACGACTTTTGCTTCCGCGACTCGGGCTACGTAAATGCTTTGGATATACGTGCACTGTCACCGAAGACATTTGCTACCATTCTGCCCGTGACTCCAAGGTACATCCTTTCCAGTCAGGCCAGGTTCACACCGTAAACCCGCCCAGTACATTAGCGGTTCCTGGTACTGAGCGATGCAGCGGTGGACCTGCGGCCAGGGCACTCCGTATGCCGAGCTGGGTTACATGAAGTAATCTTCGACCTGAATGTGACGTTAGGGTGGCACTTATCCAGCCGTAATTTTTTTTTAGGAGAATTTCTACCGGGACGGGCAGCCAAACTGTTCTATCCCCGGCAAAAACAAGGTGTATATTTTTTGGGGGAAAACTTTTTGTATTTAGAGGTCGCTCAACGAGGTCAAAGTTTCCGTTTTTGGGGGAAAAATGATTTTTTTCAGTATTTTGTTTTTAATGTTTCTCATTCCAAATCTGTCATTTGTAGTAATGAACAGCATCACACCTGACGTAAATAACATATATTCAACACTCTTGGTTCCAGGTAGACCCCCTCTTTTCGAGTATTAGCCCTTCAAAGGGGGTGGGTGGGGGGTCTCATGTGTGCCCAGCTCATGCCAGCTACCACTCATTTTCGCCTAGTTTGCAGTCACAGTGGACTTGCGGGCGTTCGGAAATCTGCGCCGGTGCTCCTCGACGACAGGAACTGCTGTAGCAGGAACTGCTTCTAGCCCTCGTCCTTGGTGAAGGCCAAGTTGAACTCCTGCATCAGCGCGACGCCCCGCTCCGCGAAGTCGTTGACGACGCGGAGTGAGTTGACGCGGCGAGAGGCGGCGTTGTAGGAGGGTTCCCCTCCCAGTAGGCCGGATCCTTGTCGAGGAAGTCCGTCTCCAGGCCGAGAAGGGTGAAGAAGCTGGCGGAGCCAGTCGTGACGAAGTTTGCCACCGTCTTGTTGGAGACTGACGCCGCGGTGAGCTCGACTTGGGCTCGGCGAGGGGGATCCTCGGGTCCCTCCTCCTCGCGTAGCGCTATGACCATCTCGCGCTTGGTCGCGAGCGTCACTTCCTCGTCGAAGAAGGCGAGAGCGACCAGTCGCTCGCTCAGATACCAGAGGTGACGGCCGAAGACTACGGCCGTCGCCTTGGACACCGGCTTGTCCTGGTACTTGAGGAGCGACTTGAGGAAGCCGAGGTCCTGAGCCGGGGCAGACGCCGGAATCGGTGCCTTGAACCAGGCCGTGACGTACGTAGAGACCACAAACGTCACGGCCCGCTGGATGCCGCTCTTCTCGGACGCAGTGAGCCGGAACTGTGCGCGGAAGAGATATGTTTTCACCGAGTAAATGGCCTTGGCCATCCAGCGCGCCCGGTGCAGTGCACCGGGGCGGGCGATCCTCACACCTCGCTTCGGAACGCCGCCCAGGACAATCGTGGCCAGCTCCAGCAGCTCGAGGTAGTCATCGCGTGGGTGCTGGTCGTCGAGGAGGCGGTCGAACTGCGCAAGGAGGTCGTCGCGGCTGTCCTGCAGGTGTGGCGGCATATCGCAGTCGTCGAAGGGCTCCGGCGCCGTCCTATCTAACGATGCCCAATTTGTCTGGGAGCGCTTGAATAAAGGAACGTCCGGGCCGCTGGACGGGCCGAGACAGACGGTGAACGCCTTCTCCAGGAGAAGCTCATAAACATGGTGGCGGCAGGCCAGGTGGAGCACGTCCTGGTCGAGCCGCTGCTCGATGATCGTGCAGGCCACGGCGCTGAGGCCGGTGTTCGAGGCAGTGGTGTCGAAACTGAACGCCCTCACTCGGTCGTTCACCTCCCAGTCATCGAGCGCCGCGAGGACAGCGTCAGCGGCGGCCTTTCCGGTGCCGTTGGGAAGTTTCGGCACGGCCAGGAGCTTCGACACGCCGTCACCGGAGACGAGGACTGGAAGTCGGTCGACGGCTGGTCCGCCGTCGACGCCTAGAACGATTTTCCCATCCCAATGGACCGTGAGCGGGACGGTCGGTGCAAAGGTGGCCTTGATCTCGGCAGCGTTAGCCTTCCGGAACTGAATCCGGGACTTGCGAAATGACTCACGGTTGATGACCAGCTCTTCAGGTTTGTGTCCCAGGCTCCGAGCCGCCGCCGTCAGGACGTAGACACCATCGCGGTTGGACATCTTTGTCCGGTCCATCGCGGCGGCTAGCTCTGTGTTGATGAGCTTCGTTGCCGCGCGGCGACGCTTGGGCGGTAAACACGCTGCTGTAGAAGTCGAGGGGCCCGGGGTCGATGGACCGGGCGAGTCGTCGCCGTCGCGCTCTTGGTGGACGGCGCGAGAGGGGCTGCTGACGGCACTAGAGGAGCTGGAAGAGACCAACCAAGAGACTGCTGCGCAGTCTCGTCGAGTCTGCCGCTCGATCTCAGTCGTCTCTCGATATCGCTGTGTCGCCTCCTCCTTCTTCCGCTTCCGGTTCTCGAGGGCGGCCAGGGTCATGTCCTTCGCCGCCATGCACCCGCGCCGCCCCTTCTCGCGCTGCGAATTGAGGAACTCTTTGTCCTCGTTGATCGTCATCGTCGCCAGAGCGTCCTGATGCGCAATGTCGAAGAGACCGGTCGCCGACTCGACAAATTCCTTCTCCTTCGTCTCCTGCGTCTTGGTCCGCCGCTTCTTGTTTTTCTTGAGAGCCTTCCACTTCTCGTGGAGGCGGATGATCTGTTCCTGCGCACGCTGCCTTCTCTGCATCGGAATATGCGCGCGCTCCCAGAAGGGTATCACGGCGGTCATTGTCCCCGCCGCCGCCTCCTTCACCGTCTTCTTTTGGTCCACCATCCCCATGACTGAGCCCACAGTCATCGTCCCCATGACGTCCACAGTCACCGTCCCCGTGACTGAGCCCGAGTCCAGAGAACACAAAACGTTTCGAAACCCGACGAAGCAAGTAACCCTTACACCCGTCGTGGTGAAACGTTTTACGCTCCTGAACAGAGTCAGAAAGCAGGTGCCCAGAATCACAAGTGATGAATAAAATATGTTATTTAGCTCAAATATGATAATAATCAATACAAAAAATGACACATTTACAATGGGAAAAAATTAAACAAAATATTGAAAAAGTCAGTTTTTTCGCCAAAAATATAAACTTTGACCTCCTTGAGCGACCTGTAAATATTAATATTTTTCAAGAAAGAATTACACACGTTGTTTTTGCCAGGGATAGAACAGATCGGCTGCCCGTCCCAATAGAAATTCAAAATGTCGAAAATAAGTGCCACCCTAATGTGACGTGTATCTTGAGTTAATGTTTACCAATCGTTTCATACAAACTGGCTGTACATCGATGTGCAGTAAACGAGGCGTCCAGACATGAAATCCGCCGAAACACAAACGGTGAAGCCGTAATAAGATTAAATGCTACAGTATTCAACGCAAGAAAAACGTCATTGTTTCGGACTTCGGCGTTTAAGCAGTCTCATCAGTCAGTCGAAACCGCAATAAACTCCAATAACCAGTGAACATAAAAAGTAATAAAAGCAACTACATCTATCGACAAAAAAAAGCAATCGAACCCTCTGTTGACCGAAAGACTAACTAGTCGCCTCGCCCCAGTACTGAGCTGGTATTTATATGTATGTATGTATTGCAGGCGTCCACGCCGTGGCTATGCTGCCCTGTCGTCAAAATTACAAAAACCGATAATACACAATCACTTGTCAGGTGAAGTAAAACGCACTCATTTGAACACAAACGCCAGTCACAGTGTGAGATGTTCCAAGTGCTTTAAAAACGATGCGCGTGAGCTGGCATTCGAGGCTGTCGGTTCCAGGCCACTGCAGCTCGGTAGAAGAGCCGCTGGGTCACCGTCAGCCGCACGCGAGGCAGATGCATGGCACCTGTGCCAACAGCAACCGCGCGGGTGCGGTTACAGCAGACCTGGACACGGGAGGGGAACAGAGCACGTATGGTGGACGGCCACGTGGGGGAGCGCAAAGCATTTTAGACCTTCAGGAGGTCACGCGCTCTGACCAGGTCCTCCACACGACTCCACCCCAAGACTTCCAGAGCCGGGGCAATGTGGTCCCCGCATCGCGCCCCGGTCACCTACCTCGCAGCAAAGTTAATCACTTTTTGCACTCTGCTCAACCGGCGGATCCTCCCCACGCAGTGATACAGTAAAGGATGCGAGGGAAGACGTGGGAGTGGACGAGGAGCTTCATGACGTCGGGACTGAAGTAGAAACGAATTTCGAATAGTGAGACAAGGATGCTTTTACAACCCCGAACAGTGGTGGATATGTGTTCTTCCGAAGTAAGATGTCGGTCGATGATTACACCAAGTACCTTCACAGCCTTGTTTGGAATGAAGACAGCGTCCGAAATGTCGATGTGGAAATTTTTCGTCTTTTTATGGAGATTCTGGTGCCAATGAGCATAAAGTCCGTTTTTCCTTGGTTCATTTTTAGACTGTTTGGCCGAAACCATTCTTGTAGGCACGAGATGGAATCCTCGATTCGGGTCTTGAGACATGATAGATTATGGTTGTCGCGTGCGGAGTGGTCGGGAAGCTGGGTGTCATCAACATGTGAAATGAGTCCTCCATAAGGAAAGAAAATAGATAGGTCGTTGATGAAGGTCAGAAATGGGATTGGGCCAACGGTAGATCCCTGGACCACTCCATGGGACAAGGGTAGGGTACCCGAGCCACCTGCGAGCACCTGCCTCCGGCCATTCAAGTAACTGGCGAACCAATCCGACTCAACACTGTTCCACTTGAGCTTGTTCATAAGGGTGCCATGATCAACGCAGTCGAAGGCCTTGCTCAGGTCAACTGTCGTAAGAGACACGACGTGACCGGCCTCAGTGGTCTTTGCTGACCATTCGACCGCGTCAAGCGCGGCGTCCTGCGTAGAGTGACTGGGTCGGTAGGCATGATGAGACGGTGACAGTACATGGTTACTAAGTAAGTACGCAGACAGTCGGATGCACACGAATACGACACGTTTAATTCATGCCACATCTTAGCTGGCTCCGTTGTACGGAATGAACGCAGAAAAATACGTTAAAAGCACGGAACCATCCGTGTTTATACCATCTTCCCAAACCTCGACCCCACACTTTTTGCAAAATGCGATCCGAGGTCGACCTAGATGAGATTAGGTTATCATCCGACTAGAAAATGACCTAATAAGGTAATGAGATTACGTAATGACACAACGAAAACTATGCTTGCAGAACGTGACGCGAGGTCAACCTAAAGGTGTAATTTGGAAACAGTCTGACATTTGGCCTTTTGCATGTTTATGATGCAGAACGTCAGAAGAAGCTAAAAAATGGAATTTCTTACTCTGTATCTACAGCAATATGGACGCTAGAGCTAGATTTGTCGTCTGGAGGAATTGTCAGAAACATGTCATGAGGAAAAACTATAGCCCCGACCGTCTTTGAGGTCACTTGAGACCACTTATTGCTTACGTTACCTGATACGTGGAGTTTGCACCATTCCTGTGAATTCATTGCAAGCCATATCAAACGGGAAGACAGATACCGAAATCTCACAGTACTTAAAAACTGATGAAGCCTACGAAATCTTATGGCTTGACCTTTGGTGACCGAGCGCAGTATTGTTAAGATATGAAAAAGGTGTGAGTTTTTCAGGTAGAGGCAATGAAAATTTATAAACGCTCGCGCTTGTTGTTCAGAATTAAATCCGTAAACTCATGGGAGACAGAAATGGACCCAGAAACTCTCGAATTAACATCGATTAACATTTAACATTAACATCAACCTTGTGGCGAAACAATAAGGAAGAAATGACATTAATATGTCCTGCGTCCCAATTTAAATCCGGGTGTTCCGCTTCCGACGGATGGCAGCTACCTCAGGGTGCTCATTTGTGGAACAAAACAAATCTGCTGAGGGTTCAAAGTGTTCGATGCTGACATAATCAGTATTTTAGCCATTTTAGTTGCCTCCAAACAAATTCGGACACCTTGAAACACGTCGCCCAAAATGGACGACGCAAATAGATCGGAGACAAACGCGGCGCGGCTATGTGTTTGTGTTGTATCCATAGCGATCGTGCTCTAACCAGTTGCTTTGGGTATTCGTTCTGTTATTTCCGCGCCTGGCCTCGCTGTCGGATGCGAGGATATTGAATGCTCGTTTGCGGTAACACGTGAATAAGAGCAGAGTGCTTTCCATTGTTGAAATCTGCCTGTTTACCGAGGAGGGTCTAGCACTGAGGAACATCAGCTCATGTACAAGTGAGTGCCGGTGTCATTTCGCGCAGTATCGCACTCCTTTCGCTTTGGACGGTATGCTCGTATTTTCGCAGGCCACCCATCGCATCTGGGTGTCACTGTCGTCACAGTGGTGTGTGGGAGAAATATGAGTGTCTTCAATCACATTTCTACCTACTTGTGTTGAAAAAGAATACTGTAGTGTGCTCAGTGGCATTGCAGTCATTACTTCCAATTTTCTAATCTGGGGCAAAATACTTATGCAAAAAGTTTTAGACATTGCCAAATGTTTGTCTATTCCATGGATTTTCAAGTAAAGTTGAGATGCTGTGTCACATAGCATTTAATTGGTTTCTGTAGTTAAATCCTCAGTATTCTGGATGTAGGTCTCCGACTCTCATAACTCCAAAAATTCAAGCAGTTGCCAAGCTGTATTGGACTTGGACTGACCAAGGACAGCAATATTGGGATGAGATGTGATCTCCAGGGAGGGGAACTGGGATGATACAGTGGCAACAAGGTGGACCTGGATGGGATTGGGATGTGGTGGAGGGACAGGGAGAGACAAAAAAGGAGGATAATGAGCAGGGACAAGTTGGGGATAAAAATGGGATAGGAATTGCAGGGGGGATAGGAAAGCAAAGGATGGAATAGGGAAAAGTGTGGGCATTGGGTTGAGACAGAGATGAAGGGACAGGAAAGGGAGGGGAACAAGCATAATATAGGAACAAGGTAGAGTGAGTCAATGATAGAACATGTTCCAGCAGGGGTGGACTAGCTGCTTTCAAGCCATTTGTTTCCATGTACTGTCAGTATGCCACAGGGTTAATGTTGAATTTTTGGTTAAGGGCACAGTGCCCCCTGTGCTCCCTGTTCTGGAAATGCCTATAGTGACTAAAACAGGACAGGGACAGTGGGTAATTGGGGCAGGATAGGGACCTGGAAGAGAGACAGGAAAGGATGAGAGCATCTGACCACTTGAACAGTTAATGGATACTGCAGTGTCCCATTACATACACTGAAACGTATATTATACATTGATGCAATGTCATTTTTTCATTTTTCAGGTTAGTTTACATCATTTTGACTTTTTTGTACAACACTGAAACAAGATGGATGTCATTAAAAATCAGACCACTGGTTAAGGGGGTGATAAAAAGCAGTTCAGTTGCCCAATTTTTTATTGAGATTGGCCCTGCTTCATTGTTGTCTGAAAAAGCCAAAATCACAAGAATATATTGCAAAAGGTTACCTTGGATTCATGTACTTTAGGTTAGGAGAAGTCAGGCACGGTGGAGGGTGGCATAGTGGTGGTTATCATGCTCAGCTTATGACCAGAAGGTCTGCAGTTTGGGTCATGGTAATCACAACATTTTATTGTACCCTGCAGGACCAGTAAGAGGTTGGTTGTAATACAGAATGACCTGCACTCCAAAGCTTGCATAAGGAATGCAGTGAGATTAAGCAGCCATTAGTCAAGTGATATTCAAATTATTTGGTGCTATCCAAGATTAACTATGCTGAGGTCAGCTAAATGCATCCACATCCTACCCAGCAGCAACTGTTCTGTAAACAGCATGGTATCCGTCCCAAGGCCAGATATACATGCAGTTGTCTGCCACTGACAATAGATAGATAGATGGGCTATGTGACTGCCCTCTTACTTTGCCAGGTTAGTGTGGAAAATATATGGACTAGTTTCAAAGTTTCAACAAAAAAGTTTGCTTGGATTACAGCAAAATATGTGGCTAGTTTTAGTTATGTACCATGATCTAATAAGTCATTTGCAAGACAACATGAGCATTGGGTAATCCCCTCTGCCAGTGTGTGTGAATGGACTGGCTAATGACACTATGGCTAATAAATGTTCAAAATATATACATTGGTACTGTTACCACCCAGCTCAATCAATATAGGACTGATTGTGGGGTAAATTGTGCTTTATGAAAGGTGTAATATTTATCATATAATATATTTAAGGTATAATATATTTAATGTCCCATGCACTCAGGATATGGGTACATGTATGGCATGTAATGTCTTTTATGTAAGTTGTAAATAAAATGAAACATACCATTTTCATCATTATGTTTCTCAAATTTTTACTGAATTTTGAAATGTCAGTGATGATTTTTGCTCTAGATAAAAGACAGTTATGATGTGTGTAAGGCAAAGATGATACACCAGGTATGATGCCTTTGCATGCATGGTATTGTAATCCAGTTTTGAGTTCCTTGATGTTGCACCATGTGCCCTGTTCTGTATGGCATCACACATGCACCTGTGCCCCTTCATCTAGATTAGCCTTTGCACCTGAGATCAGCATGCCATCTGAAATATCAGACACATTGGCAGTTACCAAAGCTAAAAACCACACCATATTTCACTGTAGCAGGCATTAATGTTGTGCCAGAGCAGTCAGGCTTGAAAAATAGAAAAAAAGTAATAAATAAAATCATAAGGCAACAAATCTCAGAAGGGAAAGACACACCAGTTGCACTGGATGCAGAATGGAGGGGTGGGGAGGGGGTCATACTAAGTTGTGGACAGCTGAAGATGAGTATCTTTACTTATTGATGCTGCTGAGGAGGGAACTATTCATTGATGTTGGCATGGTCAGATGAAACCTACATATATGTATATCCACAGTTTAATGCACAGTTTTGTTGAATAATGAAATGCAAAAACACAGAAACTGTAAGAATATGAAGAATGCAACCTGTTTAATTTTCCTTTGTGCTCTGTGAACTTTTTGGTGATTCAGTTCATGGCTGATTCTTCAGACAAGTATGTGATTCAGTTTTGATTTTGTTGGCTGTAAGTTTTAGCTGAACCAACTCAAGTTCTAATTCATGATGGAAGTGCTAAATTCCTGGGTCAGTTCATTGTTGATTGAATTTGATTCAGAGTCAGGCACAAGCCTGGTATGTCAGCAGAAGAAAAGAAACCTTTTTTAATAGCAGAAGTAGAAAAAAATGTTTACTTGGATATTCAAACAGTTTGTCTCCTAGAAATTAGGCCTTTCACAAGCCTCACCAAGGGCATTTGTACATGTAACAGTGGTGTTGAGAGGTGAATTCCAAAAAATGGATGCATCAGTGACAGATCATTTTGTGGCATCAGTTCTTCTAATGAGAGTTATCTCAGATGTTATGCTTTTATATTTACAGAACATGGATGGCCAGAAGTTTTGCTTGAAGTGGGATGGTTTCCAGAGCAGTGTCACCTCAGTGTTTGACCACCTCAGACAAGATGAGGAGCTGGTGGACATCACCCTTTGCTGTGAGGGCCAGAAAGTCAGGGCTCACAGAATGATGCTCTCTGCCTGCAGCCCATACTTCAGGGATCTGTTTAAGGTAATGCTCATTTTATTCTGTCATTTATTTTGCTATAACTATGCACATTGTTACTGCCCCCATGATGTCAAGTTACATGACTGCAATGCATTTTTAAATATAGGTACCTCTAAAGAAATGTATTGATTTCGTTTTCGAAGTGATGAATACAAGTGTTCACCTTCTGTTTGCAGAACAACCCGTGCCAGCAGATGGTGTTCTTCTTGAGAGACACGTCGGCGGCCGACATGCTTGCCATTATCGAGTTCATGTACAAGGGCAGCGTGAACGTGTCGCAGTGCCAGCTGGCCAGCTTCTTGAAGACAGCAGAGATGCTGCAGATCAGAGGACTCAGTGGAGAGGAAGATAAGGTGAGGTGCAGTAGATGCTTCTGCCAGGATACCAAAATCCAGTTTCATCTAGTGGTTGGTACTGGATAATGTAAGCAGTTGTGGACCATGACGAAACAATTTTCAGGGCTCATAGTTATGACACATCAGTAATATTTTCCATTGTGTCAGTGCCCTATTATTTTGCAGCCATTTTGATCTGCAGTCATAAGCCAGAAGAACAGTGTGTTTCCCCCGGAGTTGCCATGTTTGCATGCATGCCCCACCCTCTTAAGCCCACATTTTTTTTGTTTGCTTATAGTCTTGCCATACTGCATTTACGGGAGTGCATGCCAGTGATGAGTAAGAGCCTTTTTATCGAAATCCACTGCACATCGTCTTCCCAGCTGGCAGTTTTTGTATGACTTCAGTTCTCACTGAGCTCTGCCCCCTCCCCCCACTCGCAAGGAAATTCTGGCTGCGCCTTTGGTCAGCATCATCACGATAACAATAGCGGTAGCAGTAAGACAAAAAATGGGGGTGTGTCGAGAGCTCCTTGGAGACGTCATGTTTGTCACGCTACACCAGGTGCGCTGTCGCTGTTAACGTGCCCTCGCTGCGCTCTCGGCGGCTGTGCCGTGCCCGCTGTAACCGGCGCCGCTCCTCCGCCAGCCGCCGCCGTCGCCGGAGGAGCGGCGTCTGCCGCCGTCAGCGGCGGCCGGCCGCGACTCCCGGCCGCACTCCCCGCGGCCGGGCCCCGCCTCCAAGCGGCGGAGACTGTCCGGCGCGGAGCCGGCCGGCGGCCCGGCCCGGCCCAGCTCGCCGCGGCACAGCCGGCCGGCCAGCCCGGCGGCGGCCAACCACACCGCCCCGCCGCCGCCGCCGCCGCCCCCGCCGAGGCCGATCTCGCAGCCGCCCGACGGCCAGCCGCCGCCGCCGCCCCCGCCCGCGGCGGCGGCGGCGGCCGGCAGCCAGCCGACTCCAGCGCCGGCGGCGGCGGCCGCTCTGCTGCCGGCCGACGCGGTGAAGGTGGAGAAGGTGGACCTGACCGAGGAGGACGACGCCAGCCTGGACGCCACGCTCGGATACGTGGCCGAGTACGAGGGCGGCTACGGCGAGTCGGACCTCTCGATGGGTTCGCTGGCGGCGGGCGAGCCGGCTGTGACGCGTGAGTTATGGGCAGCTAGTGGGCCGGCCGGCGTGAGTGCGTTATGGGCCGCTAGTGAGCCATCACGTATTTTCTGATGACACACATGGACGGTTGTTACGGTGGATGAGCTTAGTGAAGGTGATGTTTGTCGAGGTGTAAAAATGTTTAGTCTGGCGAGCCTGTGATTGGGCGGCGGTGGTATAGATGGTAGGTCGGCAAGTTTTTTGTCGTGCGTGTCATACTACCGACATTGTTTTGCCGATGACCAGACCAGAACTATTGTGCTGGTGATACTGTTTGTGTTATGTTTCAGTGGTACTTTGTCTATTGTGTTTGTATCTGCTGGTTCAGCGATATTGTGTCTGTTGTTGATGCGTGTACTTGCCGTGTCACGGGCACTGCGTGTGTTGTTTATGTGCACCTGCTGTTTCTGTGGTGTGTCAGATGTTCATGTCCGTGCGTGCCTTATCGGTGGTATTGCGTCTGATCTGTATTCGCTGTTTCAGCAATATTGTGGCCGTTGTTTAGGTCCTTGTCTACACAATGCAGAGCCTGAGATAAAAAGGGTATGTGTTAGGTGTGTGTCAACACAATGAGAGCTTGAGACAAAAAAATATGTATGTCTGCTGTTCCAGTTGCTATACCATTGTTTGTCATTATCCTCTGTATCAGCACTCCTGTGTCTGTTGCCTTCGTCTATATCTACTCTTGCAGTCGTGTTTTTTTGTGTTGCTTATGCATATATGTACAGTTTCGATGGTATTGTATATGTTGCTAATGTCTATCTGCTGTTTCAGTCTTTGTGTGTGTTGTTTATTGACTGTGTGCTCTGTTGTTCATGTCTGTATATACTGTTTCATTGGTACTGTGTCCATTGTTGATGTCTGTATCTGAAGTTTCATTTGCATTGTGTTTGATCTTTGTATGTCTGTATCTGCTGTTTCACTAGTATTGTGTCTGTTGGTCATGTGTCTGTATCTGCTGTTTCGTTGACATTGTGTCCTATTTATGTCTATATCCGCTGTTTGAATGGTATTGTGTCTGTTGTTTACATGCCTGTATCCGCTGTTTCAGTGGTATTGTGTCTGTTGTTTACACGCCTATATCCGCTGTTTCATTGGTATTGTGTCTGTTGTTTACATGCCTGTATCCGCTGTTTCAGTGGTATTGTGTCTGTTGTTTATATGCCTGTATCCGCTGTTTCAGTGGTATTGTGTCTGTTGTTTACATGCCTGTATCCGCTGTTTCAGTGGTATTGTGTCTGTTGTTTACATGTCTGTATCCGCTGTTTCAGTGGTATTGTGTCTGTTGTTGACATGTCTGTATCCGCTGTTTCAGTGGTATTGTGTCTGTTGTTGACATGTCTGTATCCGCTGTTTCAGTGGTATTGTATCTGTTGTTTACATGCCTGTATCCGCTGTTTCAGTGGTATTGTGTCTGTTGTTGACATGTCTGTATCCGCTGTTTCAGTGGTATTGTGTCTGTTGTTGACATGTCTGTATCCGCTGTTTCAGTGGTATTGTGTCTGTTGTTGACATGTCTGTATCCGCTGTTTCAGTGGTATTGTATCTGTTGTTTACACGTCTGTATCCGCTGTTTCAGTGGTATTGTGTCTGTTGTTTATATGCCTGTATCCGCTGTTTCAGTGGTATTGTGTCTGTTGTTGACATGTCTGTATCCGCTGTTTCAGTGGTATTGTGTCTGTTGTTTACATGTCTGTATCCGCTGTTTCAGTGGTATTGTGTCTGTTGTTTACATGTCTGTATCCGCTGTTTCATTGGTATTGTGTCTGTTGTTTACATGTCTGTATCCGCTGTTTCATTGGTATTGTGTCTGTTGTTTACATGTCTGTATCCGCTGTTTCAGTGGGCGGCGGCGGCGGCGCGGTGGCGGGACCATCTCAGCGGACAGCGGCAGACGACACCACCGCGCCAGGTAAGCGTGCTTATCTTAGGTCGGCCGGGGCCGGCGGCGGCACCGACCATCCTCCAGACCACCGCCACACCCGCCCTGCCGTCCCATCACCGTCTCGTCCGCGCCTCATCTGCGGCGCCAGACGGGGCTTTTCGAGCACGACCGGCGCACAGACGCGTGATGACTGCCGGTTCGCCCACTGCAGCGTGTACTGAGGACGCGCGGCGGATCACGTCCACGGCAGCTCATTGCGTTGTGTTGACGGACGGTGGCGGGTCGAAATTGTCCGCTCACTGCTCCCGGGGTCCCGAGAGGCATGCGTTTGCCGTTGGCCAGTCGCGTCGTTATAGGTGGCGCCACGCTGCTCCCTTTGCTGGGCTGGCCGGGTGTCGCACGCCGCTAATGGATGCCTACGGCAGGACTCGAGTCGGAAAGGCGCCCCTGCTTTTTTGTGCGCGCATATTTCGATGGATGTTTGGATAGGACAGATATCGTTTGTACTTATAGACAAGGTCATTAGCGCCTGCTGCTTTTGATCAGTCCTACCTCAAAACGTCACTCGGCGCACTCGTATTTTGACAGTTCGCTGGCGTTAGCCGTTACGGCCCCGACACAGATTTGTTGCCTTCGTCGTGTCACCTATCTGGCCACTTGAAGTGACGACGAGCGCCTTACACGGGCTTGGCGGGTTTCGTGTGGGTTGTTTATCCCGCGTAACTTTCAGGACCAGGCTCTTCTGTGCCGTTCATGCCTGGCGATACTGGCCAGTCCTGGCCAACCCTGACCAGTCCCGACCAGTCCTGACCAGTCCTGACCGGTTCTGACCGTCCTGAAGTGGTCTGGTGTCGGCCGCCGGCCCTGAGACGAACCAGAGGTGCTGGCCGGACTGTGAACGCTGCGGGTGCCGGGCCGGGCCCCTTGAGTCCCGGGCCGGGCCCCTCGGGTCCCGTGGGCCAGAGGGGCTTTGTCAGACCGTTCACCTCGCCCTGGGACGGCCGGGAGTGTGAGGAAATGGTCCGGACAGGGAGGACTCACTGTGTTGGCTGACGGGGTCCCAGGGCGCCAGACGCGGAGGAAAGCCTCATTAGACGGACCGAGCCACGTGTACCTTGGGGTACAACCGTCAAGCCAAGCAAACACACTGAGAAACATTGTAGACTGATAGGCCTGGGGCTCAGCAGCTGAAACTCGCGTGGAGACTCGCCGTAATGACATTCGGATTCGGAATAAGGGTCTGGATGGAGCAGAACTGAGGTGTCCAGTTCCTCCCTGATTGCGAGCTTGTGGGGAGGGGATGTTGGAGTGTCCCGCCAACCGGTATTAGTCCATGAATGTAGTGGTTTGGTGGAGAATGGGACGTTGAGAAGGCAACTGAGGTGGCCATGACTTAAATGTCAGAGGATGGTTGGCTGGGAACACACTGAGGTGGGATGTTAGCGGACGGGGATGGCGTGGTTTGTTTCGGAATTTATCGTCTCCGGACGTAATAACGGGGGTTCGTAGAGTCCCCCAGGCTCGCCGGACAACGCCTGTTTGTCACTGCAGCTGAAATGGCCTGTCCTCGCTAAGGCTGCGTTTCTCGTGACAGGAAAGTGAGCTTGGGAGCCCAATATTGGCAGAGGGGAAATTTAATTTACTCGAACTGGAATGACGCATCGTAGCCATTTACGGCGTGACGCGAATCCAATTGCGGAGCTTCCTGCGGGAGTCAACGTGACTGATTTGCGGGCTAGTTGTATTTGCCGATGGAAATGATACGTTTGTTTCCTGCGGCGATGGGAGAGGCGACCTCTCCGACTTCCGAGACGACTTTTGATCCTCGTGGAATAACGTAAGAACGCCGGCAGTGTAGTTTCGCAAACATTTCTCGGATTCTTGAGAGTGAGCCCATAAAGAGGTTCTGAAGTGACGCGATCGAAAAAGAACCAGGTAGTCTCAAGACGTCTGGGTATTGTCGGCACCCTTATGGAAATGGCATATGGAAATGTAAAACCCGTATGGCGTATGGAAACTGAAGACTGCTGGAACGGCTGAAGTAAGCTAGGGACCGACGAACGCCCGGGCCCCGTGGGACCCGTTGGAACGGAGGCCCCTTGCGGTGTTCCTGGTGACGTTGCGGGGAGTGGGGGGGGGGGGTCGGGGCTCTCGGACGGCGCGGGCATTGGTTCTCTGCCCGGCGAAGTTCTGTTTCGCCCGGTTCGCGGCCCTGAGCAGATGCCGCAGCCGTCCGGTCTCGGCCGGCTCCTCTGGTTTGTGTTCTGTAGTTTGTCGTTGTTTGGTGTTTGAGTCACGTTGTTGGAAACGAGGCCGGCCAGAGTAATGTGCGTATTTGTGTTTTGATATGACTTGTTGCTGCATCGCGAGAATTTACTGCTTTAATCTTCCCGTGCTTGCGCGGAACACAAGCGACAGTGTTTGGCCTTCACCGCTGGTGATGCACAAATTTGGCTTTTGTTGTTTGATTTTGTAGGACGAATTTTGGACATGGTCCTGTTTGTCGCACGGCCGCGCTAAACAGCCATTAAAAAAGTACTCTCGCAAGAAAGCATAATATCGCCATGCAGATGCTCAGAATGAAGTTCTGTCATTGCAGCCGTTTTCTTTGTTGACTTTACAAACAAACTTGCGGGGACCGGGGGTTGTCTTGTGTGTCAGAAACAAAAACTTGCGGATTTGATCTCGAGGCAGGTCGGGCCGGGTACTTTGTAAGTACTAAAGTCGGCGGAATAACATCAGAACTGTAATGTTATTCTCATCAAGAAATGACGTCTCATTGGTTGTAGGAGTGATTATGCCAGTTTGAATCGGGATGTTCCGTGTTTTATTCTGGTGTTCTGCTTCCCATCAAGAGTCGGCGTGACTGCTCTACCTTTAATTTCGCGACCAGGTTCTGAAACGCAGGCGGAGACGGAAACGCATTTTCGCTGACCGCACGCTGTTTTTGCGTGCGATATTCTGTCGGCGTCCTGGCGCTTGTTGCGGCCAGCGTTGGATCGGCGTCGATGTTGGCGTTTAGGAGCAGCGTCTGCGATCGTCGAGGCCGTTTCGGCGGCTGCTGTGTAATTTGTGACGGTGCCAGAACGGGCAGTGCTTCATTCGAGCTGAAGAGGCCAGCCGAAGACCGGCTCTTGACTCGTGCAGGTACGTCTGATTTCGAGGAAGTTCGTTTAGGGTTTGGTTAGACGAGCACTAGTTTTGAAAGTTGAAGGACCACTAGAAACTTCTGAAGGAACGCTTAGATACAGTTCATTAGTGTTTTTGAACAGCATGTTTTTACTCGGGCCGACAAGGGGGGCGGCGGTTGGCCACCGCCCGAGGCTTTCCAAGATTGCGAGAGAACAAAAGAACCTAGCACCACGAAATGTTATGTACCTTTTGTTAAGTCATTCTTACATCGTATGTTTGACCTAGGTCAAGTCAAGTCGAAAAAAGTAAAGGGCCCTCTTCCTTTTTTGGAAGACATGATATCGTAATAAAACTTTCAGGGACTAAAGATCTTCATAGATGCAAAAAAATCCGCAGTCTCATATTTCTCGGAAACTTCTGGATCATTGACCTCAGGTAGAGCCCATTTTTAAGACATGTCTTTTCTCGGAAATTGACGATATTTTGCAATATTTTGAGAGTGAGGTGATGCAGACATCCGTCAGATGCAGTTACCGGCATTTGGCAAGGTAGCAATGGCCCCCAACCCTTGACCTGAGGTCAGGTCACCAGTAACTCGTACGAGCCAAAATGCATCGCCATCGGAATCGGCGATGAATGGCTTGGAATGGATGGAAAATGGCAGAATTGGCTCTGAGTTGTGAAAAATACCATGAAGTTCAGAAACTTAAATACTGCAAGTTTGGAAATGAACAGGTTTTGCGAATAAAGCTGCACTCATTGTGCAGGCTGATCTTTTTCAAAATTTGAGCACGGAAAACCATCACTAGAACTCCTAGCATTAAGACACTCCGCTTGGCAAGGCTTATGCTGCCAAACTTTGGAATGTTAAATTAGTTCGTTTACTTCATCCTGCGTTCGGCACCGACGCCCGCCGTGCAGTAGCGAGAATATCGCTGTATTTAGCTCAACGTTCCCGCGTTCATGTTCAACATGTCAGAGAAATTGGATGTGTGTCGGCATCTGCGGACCTTAACCTATTCGTTGGTGCCTTTAACCAGACTGTATTAATCACAGCGCGTGAGATCCACGTTGTTTCTTGGTTTCATGTAGTCGGCTATGAGAAAACATATATAGGCAGCAAATGACTTGCATATCACCCAAAACTAAAGAAGGAGGGCAATATTGACTGTACTGGTCATGAGTTTTCTAACGGTACGCTTATTTTTATCATGCGGTCAACGTTCGCGATTTAGGGGGACCGCTCCCTCTCCTCTTTCCAGTTGGGCTCGTTTTTTTGTGATAAATTTGATCCAAACCTTTCTAAAGTGAATGGCGTTGCGATCAGAGTAGTTAACTAACAGAGTCAGAGTAGATCAGAGTCGTGACTAAGCAGAGCGTGGTCTGTAGACCTTGACCCCGCCGCCCAAGTGAACCCGAATACGGAGAAATTTTGCTCCAGGCAAACCCCAGGTTTGAATGTAGAGACGTAAAAAAATATTGGCACCATGAAATGCCGCGTGCCTAAGCGCTCGGGACTCGTAACTACGAAGTTGGATATACACTCATTCAAACTTCCGTTATTGGAAAACCTTGTCTGTTGTAGTTCACTGACGATTGTATTGAAGACTCTGCCAGTTCTATTGACTTACTTTGAGGCTAGTCAGAATATTGAATATAAAGGCAGTGTATTCCAGTCATCATTGTGTAATTGACCGAGTCCGTGTCGTATTAGAGATACCTCTCACAGGTCTAGATGCATCTCGAGATTGCGTATATGGCCTCATTCTGTCTGTCCACTGTCAGGGGCTGATATTCACTAGTTTTGTTATCGGAAGACGCGTGGGTGACGGCAGTGGTCAGTTAATGCTGTCAGTGGGGAGAACAGTGTGCAGCATATTTGCGAGTGCAGGCGCAAAGCGCGCTCCATTCGGATATGCCGCAGGCATCTTAGCAACATGACGCAACTGCGGTCATGGTGGGGCTTGGGCGCTGCGTTTTGTGTGGCCATTGTTCCGTTGAAAAGGACAAGCATGCAGAGTCGTCATGCGCCTACGTAGTGTACAGCGTTGCAGTGCAGTGCACCAGGCAAGTTCTTACGCCCGTCTCAGTGTCATGAATCAATTTGGCAATCAACGAAAAGGCTCAAGATCAGTGCGAGACGATTTTCGAGCAAGAAGTGTCTGTTAAGTGTTTTGTGATAATGGGCTTTGTACAAATCGTAACCCATAAGGAAAGGATCCTTTCGTCTGTTTCGGTTTGTTGTCGCGTTATTATACTTTTCTGCAGTGCGATTTCATTTTCTTACAACGTTGCCGCTCAAGGCCTTCCAGCTATTACTTTTTTGTGTCCTTTGCCACCAGTAACGTATGTGTTTTTTTGCGTTTCGTCATTGCTGCAACATGCAACGAGAACAACCCTCTTATTGACGTGACCGTTCGACTTAAACACAGGATTTGGGCGGCAACTCCCAGCGGCCTTTCGTTTCATATCAGGGGCCAGAGTGGGTTATTTGTCGGACTTGGTCGCCGAACTGCTTTACCGAGGGATTAGGTGTTGAGAAGGGAGTGAGCCTTTGTCACGCAGGCGAACGAAACATACCGTTGTTTGTCACGCGAATCGTGTTATGGGAGGAGCGTGGATGCTTCTCGAAGCACAGTTGTGGTTTTGTACATCCATGGTGTTCTTGGTATCCCAAATGTTGCACCTGACATTCATCGTGTGGAGTTGACTCTGGAATGTGGTGGTTTGGTCCCTTTTATACATTTCTTTTTAATTTATCGGTGTGCCGAGTAGAACATGTATGTGAGAGAAGGCGATGCGGAATATATTGTGTCGCTCCGTGCCCGTTTGCCGTTCCATTAGCTCGTCGAGAAAACTTTCCAGTGACGTGAATGATGAGGCTAAACCGGTCTGGCTCGCCATAAAATTACTTTCCCCAATCTTGTCTTTGTTTTGCGGCTACGGCCGTCAAAACAAGGCTGCTGCAGCTTCTGTTATCGACTGGGGTGCTGCAGCTTCTGTTATCGACTAACTCCGACGTGATCAGATTTGTCCGTAGGCATAAGTGACAGAACCGACGTGTAAAAGAGATTGCTTAAATGATGCATGTACGCTAGTACTTTCCGTGTTGCCAGCTAAAGCCAATCAGTGTCATCTTGAAAACGCCATGTGATTGATTGAGGATGACGATTTTGGTTAGTACATTTACATCGTCAGGAATCGTTCATGGGGACTGCAAAAGCTGACCGGCAGTGATACATTTCATGGCTGTACGTTATACGGTATTAACCGTAATTACAGTGGGTTGCTGCAGCGTTTTGATGTTAAAACCTTCTCTCGGCTTGGCTTACAGTTCGGCTGTTTTGGACTTGTCATGTGTCATTGCGGGGTGATGTTTATTCATGAAAGTTGTCAGTTAACTCCGCAAGTACTTGTTATGGTTCGCCGTTTCCTTTGTTTTCGATGCATGTCTGTGATCGGTAGATATGTTCAGTAGACAGCGTTTCCCCCGAAATGGCGCCTGAGTCGCCATTTGCATATGTTTTTGCTTATTTATTCTTATTGTACGTATTTATTTATGCAGTTTGGCTGGTAAGTCACGTCCGATTGGACAGGATCCGAGAAAATATCACAACATGGGTGACGCGGAATGGAAGTCAACTTTTGCCTCGGCCTGACTACTTTTTTGTTGCGTTTGTCCGTATATGCGTCACGTAATAGCAGCCCTGATGTCTGGGACTAAATCATTAAGTTGCCGCCATTCATCATTGAAGTGTACCTTCAGCTCCATTAGCTAACAGTTGGGCAGTGCCCTGGGCATGTCAACAGAGAATAGCCCGCCATTCTTGCGTTGTGCCTGTTACTGCTTCCGGGGAGAAACATCAACTCATGTCGTTTATTTTCTAGAATACCAAGTAATCGTGGCTGGACTAGCCAGGTCTCCCAGGAACATCCTGAGCCTTGAGTACTTATCTTTCAGGATTCAAATTTCGATATCGTTTGTAGACATACAAAAACTGATAAGGACCAAAAGAAGCATACAAAGGCCAAATTTCCGCAAAGAATATCGTCACAAGTACAAATGCTCAATTCGCAGACGACCTCGGGAGTATTGTGGTTTATCAATAATCTGAGCAGTCAAAGGCCTTTGTACGCATGCCAAAGAGAAGTGCTTTTTGGGGGTAGGGGTTGGGGGCAACAAAGCTTTTCATCAGAGCTTCCTCAGCCCAGCTTGGTATTCGGAAATATTTGTAAAACGATGAGTCAGCATCGTAGCAAACATCAGTTGGGTGAAAGACGCAAATACCCGCAGTGACCAGCCCAGCGGTCTGCAGCAGTGGTGGAAATGCGGAGAATCTTGACAAATACATTCAGAAATGTCATGACGGACCCAACCGTCTGTAACAATGTCACAGATACGGAAAATGCTGACAAACGCATATATAAAGCCGGCTTATGGTACATTAATGGGAGGGTTCTTATGGCTGACTTGACACCGAAAAGAGCTGATTGTCAGCAAACTATTGTCCTCACCAGGAAGTTTAACGTGCGTATGCCTACCGTTTGTCGGTGGAGTACTGAAGTGCTTGCGCTGTGGACGATTGTGCTTTTAGTTGTTATTAATGCGGCTGTTTTAAGCGTCGTCATGTGTTACCGTCCATATTAATAGAAGGGGGGTTATATCGTAAAATACTAAGTGAGTGGTTTGCTATGTGAAATCGATTGATGTGAAAAATATTACTATCGATAGATCCCCAGTTTTATTTAAAAAAGAACGATTTTTCAGTTTCGCATTAATCAGAGTATGGGAGCCATGATCTGAACCCAAATCTTCACGCATACCCAGATATGAGATATTTTGTTATGCTCATGGCATCACACTTATTTCAGGCATATGTTCCTGTGCATTTAAATGGGGAAAAGTAAGGAGATTTCTGGTCATTTGCGTTTGGCATTACTTGCAGACGTGTATTTTGGGAAAGGCGATACTAAAAGTGGAAAAGTAGGATCATTTCCAGCCAGCGAAAATGGTGAGTTGAATTTTCTTAATTGCGTCTTCCATATGTTGATTTAGTGGCGGCAGATGTGCCTGCGTTAAGGTGACCCCATCGATGTTGTTCTCAGTGGCATATTCTCCGCGTCATTGTTATTACTAGTGTTTGCTGAAGAAACATTTAAAGAGCATCTCAAGCACAAATTGGCCATTTGCACATGTAATGCCGTTTTGTTGGTTGATGCCATGTGCATGGTTAAAGTCCCACTTAAGGACGATTTCCAGGAGCCACCGCTAGTGATGTCTTTGATGTGTACGTTTGTATCCCGATAAATGCGCGGATAATTGAAACCATTTAGTGTGGTTCCAGGACGGAAAGACGGAGATGTTGGGAACGCCAAGAGGAGCTTGTCGTCTCATAGAAACCGGCCAGATGGATTGTGGATTGTGGTGGCGGGACACCGCTTGGCCACGGGAACGCGGAACAGGAAACCCTCGCCGTTTAGTGGATCAGTTATGTTGATATGTTTGCTTTGCCAGTAGACAGTGCGTAGTGTTTTCACCGATCCTATCAGCCTTTCCTAATTTCCCGGCACACCCATGGAAAATGGTGCTCTAGCAAAAAACGAGTCAGATCTCGCGGTCACCGCAGCCTGCCTAAATTAATACGCACGGTGTAGGGCCACCCAGCTAAATTTGCTGTTCAGAGGCTAGGTTCAGCCCGCTATGTGTCCGAAATTTCTGTGACTAGCGACACAGGATGTTTAGAATGGGACGAAAAAAAAAATTAATTCCATGGTGACAACGTGACATGCCAGGTTATCCATACCAAACGAGTTTAGACTGAGATTTATTTTATTCTCTACTTGTTTATGTATTGTGATGTGACAACTTGACACCATCCGCGAATGGAAGCCACTGTCATTAATTTGTGGACGACAGAAAAGGATACGGGCAGTGATGTCCTGGTTCGGGATGTTTTTAGGTCCATTTTGTGTTGGCATTTTGTGTCATTTATCCTTGAACTAAGCATTACATTAGAAGGAACAGAAAAGACACGGTCATATTATAACAGAACTTGGCATATTCGTCGGCCAGAATGTCATCAAAGGCCTTTGAAATACTCCTCTGTAGGATGCCCTGCGTGAAGCGGAGTGGGTGATGTGGCGCTGACTCTGCAATGGCGTCGATCCTCAGTTGAGCTCCGATAGTAAGCCGAGAATTGATTGCAGTGGATTGTGTTTTTGCCTCAGACAAAAACCCGATAGTATTGGAATATCTACAACGCTGCTGGTCGTGTTCAGATGTTTCTAAGTACGGTTTGTGGTTCCTGGAGGTCATTTTTCTGGGAACGAAACGAGCGTTGTACAAGATGGTTGGTGCACCCCACCCCCCTCCATCACCTTGAGGTTTTTCGACAGTTAACCCGCAATGAACGTTTCAATCGCTGTCAGATTTTTCATGGCTGAGTCTACATCTTTTTTATGTATGACCTGTGACCTCTTTCTTGAGGGCATGTTATGACGAAATAACGCTGCGGCAGCGGTCCCCGGAAAGAAACGTTCATATATTTTATGGTACTAATTTTTACTCAGTGCTAAACTTCAGTGTTCCCATAGTGGAACTGACCTCTCTCCTTACGTGGGTCAAGGCCGTCATAGGTCGAAATCATGAATTGAGGTTATTGACCTTTTTGACATTTAATCGACGTTGGAGGTGTCATGATGTACGCGGAAACGCTGATTGGCATAAGAACAATAATTTGAGTCCTTATTGTCGAAAACGTTTTGGCCCCGTAAAAGCACTCAACATGCTACGTCTCAAAGGATGCAACGAAAACCACAGTCCACGGACATGACCTCTGGAGACCGCCTGTACGGCCACCGTTTGACCTAACAGGGTCAAACTAGGTATCATCTAGTTGCTAAAAGACGGAGCTGCACGCTTGTTTCGTCGCATTTCCAAACCTGCATCACGTCAGGTTTGTAAGTTGCTGCTGGTTTTACCAACCTCTTCCCACCCTTTACTGTCAAAGTTGGCCAAGTAGCGAATGCTGCCGAAGATGAAAAAGAGTTAAACGGAACCGGATTTGTGGTCACGTAGTAACAGCACTACGTTACACTGTTGTTTAGCCATTACGTAGGGCAAATACTTGACACCGATCCACTTAAATAGATTGGAAAAAGTTCTGTACCCAGTATTTACTGTACTAAATCAGATGCACAATCCGACACTTTACAAATACAAATTCCATTTATGTCACGCTCACTGGGAAAATTGCTCATCACGAGGCAGTTTTCTTTATTGAAATGTTTTGTTCATTTTTTCAAGAACGCTGGAGCGGGTTGGTTTCGTTGTTTGAAGTGGTCTGCTGATTTGGTGTTGACACAGTTGAGCCACCAGCTTTGAGGACATTTATCGGCCGATTGTCTGGTTTGCCGTGGAGGCTGCGATTTCCACACAAATGGAATTTTTTACAAAATACTATGTACGAAATACAAAGCTGTTTCGTTGGTTTTGGGCCATCCGTCGCGACTTGCAGCTTTCGAAAATCGTTTATTGCACTTACTAGTTTCAATGGTACATTAAAATGGTTATGTTCCGTGTGAGAGTTCCATCAGATTAATAGTGTTAAGTGAATAGTGACCTTCTAAATGCGGGAAGGTTACTATTTACGAAATGCAAAGCGTCCCATCTTGCGAGATGACCCATGTTTTACAACTGTCAGTTAAAACGACCAAATGCCGTTCATTAGTTCATGAAAATTAAATTTGATCTGGATCAGGACAGGTTAAGCACTCTGTTAATTATATCGAACGCGGCCTTATTCATGTCAGCGTTTTCAAATCCCACGTGGTGTACTGAAAAGTGAAAGATTGTCATTTGTTAAGGGCTCTGGAACAAAAGCATACCTACGGCTTGAATGCACTGCAGACGTAGGCGCTTTACGAGTAACTGGTAAACGTTAAGTGTCGGTGGTTGTTTCTTTAAGGGAATGATATGTTCTGGCGATATTAACTCGGAATGCTTGAACTGCTTTCAATACACGAGATCTGCTGCCTTCTTTTCCTTTCTTCAGTGGTTTCATGCTTACATAGCCACCCATGGTTCGTAAGCATGCTTTTGGCATCCATTGACGCGGACGCATGGGCATGAATGAGAACATATGTTTTCTCATCTTGAGAAAATTAAACCACATTGATTCCAGTTCAGCGTCCTTATACAGATCCTGGGCTAATCAACTACACTACTCCTCCCCATGAGATGCTAAGTGCGCTGCCAGCCATTCATGGTGGTTATTCATTGCGTCTCGTGCGTTGTACGGAAGTTTTGTATTGGCGCAGCGTGAAAAGCCATAAGTAGAAAAGCAACTTTGCAACACAAAGATTACAAAACCGCGAAAACGAGCCGAAATTACTTCTTCGTTTCGTCGCCGTTTTCTTGCTTGTCCGGCGTGAATGTAGTTCGCATGGATGGGTGAACCCTGAATGCAAACTGAGAAGTTGCGGCAACATACGGCATCCATCAGCCTCTTTCTCTTGGCAGGGGACCACCTGACGTGCCGTGTTTGCGGCAAGTTCTACACCAAGCTGGACACGATGCGCCGCCATATGAAGATCCACTCGGGCGAAACCACGTGCCCTGTGTGCGGCATCGTGTACGGCATGGTGACCAACCTCCGGCGCCACATTCGGAAGGTGCACGGGGCAAGGCGCGGCAGCCACAGCTAGCACGAGCGAGTGCCTCTAGCGACTGAATGAATGACATTAGTGGAATGAGTGGTGCGTGTGCCGGCAGCTGGCTGCGATGTGTTGAACGTCAGATTCCCGTTTACGTTGTGGTATTCGGACGCACGTGCTGTGCTCGCGGAGACCAGACTGTCTTTGAAGATATGCTGCATAGTCAGTTCACCGGCGCGCTGTATTTTGACTGAGGTGTCTCGGCTGTTTGGGGTCTTTCTTGGGCGCTGTATTTGTTGGAGGCTGCTGTGGTCAGACAGCTTTCGTTAATCGTGCTTTGATTGTTCTGAAGGGCCGTCGCAAGCAAATGGTGTTGGAGGAAAGGCGGCACGGTGTTTTAGCGTTTTGGTAACATTCAGCAATCATGCCTGTCCTCGTCGTCAGGGTCGGTCGGAGGTAAGCTTGTTACCCAGCGATGACGGATGTGTCACAAATGACGTTGTTGCAAACCAAACAGGAAATAAGATACACATACTGAATTTTTGTTACGAGCGAGGCCTTAGGCCGCGTGAGTTACTTCATCAAGCAGGTGAAATGAAACCGGGTGACTGGCCCAGCCCAACTCTTTGAGGAAGCTAATAACCTTGCAACCACTCAGTACAGAATTATGATTCTTTCAGTACAAGAAAGCTCAGTTCCTGAAGGTGCAGGCATTTGCGTTCGCAGTTCGTTAGCTTGTAAACTGTCACTCACATTACTGTTCGGGGAATAATGTTTTCGGTTATTTTGAAAGGGGTATTTTCGAACTGCGCGCTGTTTGCAGGAAAAAAAATCATAGGTGCGCGTGACGATCCAGTTTCTAATTCCTTTGATTCAGAATATTGAAATAGATCGTTAAATATTTGTAGCACGAAATGCGTGCAGGGTAAGAAATGTTCCAAACAATTTTGAAAGCACTTCCGAATCCTGAAACATAATAAACTTCGTTCGCCGCACCGCACAAGGCTTCTGACTGGGAGTATGAAATCGGCACATTTTTCAGCCAGCGTATTTCCTCTCATATTTACTGTTCCCTAATGTCACTGTCATTTGGCATTCATGGTATCGCAAGGTGATCACGGACCCATGTATGCGTACTGTTCCGTAGAGGCTTTCCCTGTCCGGCGCCGGGTTTGTCAAATGTTGCAGTTAACCCTTCAGCAGTTTTTCGCCAGTTTTTGGCGTTGCTCTCTGGCTGTGAGTTAAACGCGATTGTACTGTACTTCTCCCGGAAAGCATATTTCTCATGCACCGTGCTCAAAGAACTTTTGATGAGACTTCATTGCCTTCACGCACCGGAGTTGGGGTGCTGGTTAGAAAAGGTAGCAAACCGCCCGAAAATAGTCAAAGTGGTGTTTGTGTGATAAACGCGTAGTAATGGGTAGAGATGATGTAAACTGGAACTCAGCATCAGTTATGGCACTTAGTCGTGCCGTGTACCGCTAGTCCGGAATCGATACAAGAAAACGTCGTGTCCGGAGAGATTGTCGAACTGCGTGGACTTGTGAACGCGATGTCTCGTCCAATAGCGCTATCGGTTAAATCAGCTGAAGGCAACTCGTCTGAACACATGGCCGAGGACATTGTGTACGCCCAACGGTCACGCATCAAAGCTTATGTGCGAACGGTTGTGTGTCTGCACCTCGCATGTGTTTGAAATTGCCAACCTTTCTTCACGTTCTTTGTTTTATGAATCTCGACCCTTTTACCCAAAAAATAAATCAGTGGCTTCATGATATGCCATCCACGTTTTGTCGCCGCAGAACCCGTTCTATTTGTATGAAAAGAAAGAGTGGCGGACTGAGATACACGTTAAGAACGGAAATCATTGGCTCCTCAGTATGAAAGAAGTGGGTTTGTAACATCGCATTCAAGCATTAGCATGGTGGTATAAAAATTATGTAGAGTTCCCGATGCACATCATGATTGCTCCGCTTTTAAATGCATCATTTCAGGGATACGCCATTTTGGTTAATGTGGAACATTTTTACAGTTCTTTATGAATATAAACTCATAGCGTGTATAATTTTGGGAGTTTGCTTACCGTGATGGTTCCTGGGGTCGGTAGACCATGTGGTGGAGCGCCAGCCTCTGCTGGCACGACGTGTTGGAGTCGCCCCGGTGCTCCGTATTTGCCTTCAGGTGAGCTGGCAGTAGACCAGTAGAGGGCTCCGCCGTCCTGTCATGTCTGATCGGCGTGTTAAACTCTCGCTGTAAAATCGGTTTTGCTTTGTGTTTAGTCCGGGCACTGCTTCAAACATAACCCTAGAAAACTACTTGGATGAAGTTTATATGGGAAAGAAAAATCTGCGTCTGGAATTCGTTAATCATGTGCAGTACACGGCGTGAATGGTTTCGGCACCTAGGTGGCAACGTCCTTCGAAGATGCATCGCCAGAGCAATTGAGTCTTCACCGAAGCTCAGAGCTATCGCATACGGTTAGTCGCCGCTTGTCCTCGCAGTCTGTGCGCACCACAAGCCGTCCGTGGCCCAACGACCAACCGCTGCCTCTCTTTCAGCGGCGGGCCGACTGTTTCCGTGTCCGCACTGCAGCAAAGTGTACAAGTTCCAGTCGTCCCTGATTCACCACCGTCGCCGTCACGAAGGCCTTACGACGTGCGCCCTGTGCAGCAGCGTCTCCAGCAACGTGTACAACCTGCGGCTGCACCTGCGCACCGTTCACCGGCTGTCGGCGGAAGAGGCGCTCAGAATGGCCGCGATTCCGCGCCGCTAGGCGCTCGGCGGACGCGGAGGCCAGGAAGTGTTCGGACTTGCCAAGAGCAGGATGTCGGTTGGCGTCTGGTTGAAGACTGCGGACGTGCAGGGACTGCTGCGTCGCGTCTGGTGCTCGCACAGCGCTAACTCGAGCCATTGCGTGAGACTTCCGCCCGTGAAGAGCCGGTCATTCAATTGTCTGCTGGTCAGCGTCGGACCTGTTGAAGCGCACGGGACGGTCGACATTTGGCGGCGACGATGTCTCGGTTTTGGCGAGTATACGGCACGTCTACCGCTCCTATGTGACATCGGTCTTCATATGGCGATGCTCTGCAGCATGGAGCGCCATTACCACTTGAGGCTACGTGCCGTTGCTATGGCCGCCGATGCACCGTTGTATTCTGACTGGGTGTGCATGATCCATTTGCGGGTGCTGTGGTTGTTGTCGTCTTTCGGATTAACGCAGAAAACACTTTCGGGACAGTTAAATAAGGTTTTGTTAAGGCATTATCACCGTCATTACTCCGCGTTCTTCTGGAATATAGATATTCCTATTTCGAGATCTGGGGATTGTTTTTTCAGCGTGAGGTAAAATCGTATCTGAAATATATAGGCCCCATTGTGGTAATTTTGCTGGCTGCAGTTCACTTTCATTAAGTTTTCATGTTTCTGTAGCTGAATGGGATATTATAATGTTTTAATTCGCGCACTTTTTGTTTCGTGCAGATAAATAAACGAAGATGTTAAGCTGTGAGTTTGTACCTTGTTGAGCCCTCCTTCCGCTTCCACACAGAATACTCATTTCGCTCATTAGCAATGGCAAACGGCAGGGCGCCAAGCATTTGTCTTAGACAACAACGGGCATGGTGTCAAAGCACGCAGAGCCAAGCTATGGCTGGACCCTGGCGCCATTAGATATAAGTTCTGGACCTGATATTCATTTTCTGATGCATTCGTGACCTGGTATACATGATCTGTGATCATTCATGCGTGAAAACAAAACCATTTTCAGAGCCGTCACTGGGTCATTTATAGAATCACGTAGCCGAATTTCTAATACGACAAGGTTCTGCGCAGCGCCCTTGTACTAGTTGTACGGCGATGTACTGTCTTCCCTACCGTTCTGCTTGGCCTCTTACTCTTTTCACACACACTGCGCACAGAATTTTTGATAAAGCTTCCTTTTGTCCTCTTTTCAGTGGCGAACAGAAACGTGTGCGACGTGTGCGGCAGCTCGTACAAGCACCGCGAGTCGCTGTACCACCACAAGAAGAAACATCTGGGCCTGACCAAGTGTCCCGTCTGCGGCAAGGTGTGCAGCATCGTCGCCGACCTGCGACGCCACATGGAGGTGGCGCACAGCTTGTCATCAGAGGACGTACGCAAGATCATCCCGACCAAGCCGAAGGAGAAGCTGAGCTGGCATCAGTTCATGACTGGCCGGTGAGGGTCGCGACGCTGGCCCATGGCCGCTGCGGACCATGCGGCGGCTATTTTGACTCGTCCGAAGTCCGTGCGGCACGTGCGATGCTGGCTCTGGCGGGGCCAGTTTGTTTGTGAACCATCGATCATAGTCAGGAGGAGGCTCTGAAGTTGTCCGCGCCGTGGCACCCGAGGTCCCGGAGCCGTTCCCGTGGCATCCCAAGACGTCTTCAGGCCGGAGGTTCCCGTTTGGAGCGTTGCCGACCGGGGACCTTCTCTTCCGGGGTTGTCACCAAAGTGGTGCGATCACTCGGACCGTGAATGGCTCTCTGCGGCCATAACTGGCGGTTCAAGTGGGGGACGTTGAAGCGTGTTGTTCCTGAACTTGGAGAACGATGGTTCCACCCACGTCGGGACCATGCAGTGACCTATAGACGAAGGTGAAGACGTACACCGGGCGTTGGTGGCGTGATGTTAGTTTTCCGTGCTCGAAACATGACACCAGATTTCGCCTTTGTTGAGGGCTAGTGAGCTCTCAGGCCTCGTACCGTAGTGGCTCTGCCTTTCTGCGATTTCCAGCATTGAGCAAGCTTGGACTTTGCGATTCGGTGTCCCTGTCTTTGTGGTAGGTTTAGCTTTCTGTTAGGTGCCGCTTTCATTTATTTTTACTTGTAGTTGTTTGCTAAGGGAGCACCCCGAGATGCACTTTGTATAACGAACTCATCATGGTGACATTGTATTACTGTGTGCAAAAAAAGATTGCCGCAAAATGTAGTCATTCGTCGCACTTCCTGTCGATGATTAGGATCAGAGATCATTGATATTGGCACGTCCTATGTTTATGGACTGTTTGGTGTTTTTTTCCGTTTCGGTGGTCATTGCTAGAATTTTATGAAATGCTTTTTGAAGAAAAGCGGCACTGGAAGATACCGTATTGACGGTGATATGGTGACTGCTGTGGAACATTATGTAAACCATTCATTGCATGCATTTTTCATTCTGTGCTTGTGTTGTGCAGATTGACGTGTATTATTTGGCATTAGAATTGCCAAACCGGAGCGTCATTGGTTGTGTTTGCAGAGTATTTGAGACACGATTTAACATTCTGGCGAAGATGTCAGTACGTACTCGAGAATCCGTTTATCTGCAAATTTGCAGCATAGTGTTAGAAGTCAATTTCAGTTTGAATCATCGATTCTTTTGGTTGTTTTCCCTCTTTCGAGACTTCAGCTCCTACAGTGTTCATGTTTTATCATGCAGGGCTTAGAATATAATGTTTGATGCATGTGGTTTTATAATTGATCGATGATTCGTGTAATAGAAGAGGCTGTTCGTCGTGTGCGTATCTGCCGCTGACATCCTGGGACGCAGCGACGTATTTCAGTGCGAGTAGCATCATTGCTTGCTTTTTATCTTGAGGCACACCGTTCAGTGATGACCTTTGACACAACATAGAAGTCCTGAGCGCCATTGCTCCGGTTCAGTCTACCATCTTTCGTGGTACATAAAAACCCGAATGGAAGCCTGAACCATGGGCGGATTCTTCCGACATTAGAGCCGCTTCTTCGACGTATCTTCGATGCCGTCCGTTGAAAACTCATGGCCCATGTGTATTTTGCCATGTCCTTCATGCTATGTTACCGAGAGTTCACCCAGAGTTTTTGTGCGAATTTTGTTATGTATCGTTCTTTCTCAAAATTCCGTAACGTGTTTGAATGCATTTAATACCCACATTCAGGCCAGGTGTCATGAGTATTTATGCAATTGTACACGTCGGTTCTCGGTACCCAAATTTCCCATGATGCTGGGCGGTAATGCCTTTGGAAATACACCCGTTTTCAGCAGAAATAATATGGATTTTGACTACTGGGCAATGGTAGTTTGCCATGTGAGATGACCGTCGTTTAATATGTTTTTTTTTATTTCGGAGAACAAATTTTGTGAGGAAGATAAGGTAAGCGCCTTTGTTTTTGCTTCAGAACGAACCTTTAGATGCTTACTAAATAGATTGTTCAGTTTTTGTGGTTGACGTTGAAGTTGCTTTGGCTGACATTTAAACTTTTTTAGTGCATCGGAATGACATCGAAATGATCGGAATGATTTCAGCGTTTGGGCTGCCGTCGGACGCCTGTTGGTGTGGGCTGTCTTGCTGCCAAACGGCATGTCTCGCCTTTTTCTAATTTTCATAGATTGTTTTGGTACGAAAAATGTCATTCGTAACGCTGTCTACACACATTTTTGGAAAACAGTATGCAGGCTACAGGAAATGTAAAACAAAAACTTCGTTCTGCAGTCATGCACAGATATGTCCCATACTGGCCAATGAACGAACGCAGTCCGCAAATGGGCCCTGATCTGTGCCCTTTCCTGATGTTACGCAACAGGTGTCAATACCACACGGCTAAAAGGTGACTATAATACGACATGGGGAAACTGGGAAATCGCTTTGGATTTCCATTAGTAAAGTTTTGAAACCTGGCAGGTACGGGCAGATTGCGTACGTGTTATGCACGTAATCACTTCAGGATATTCTCATGGTGTTTCGTAGCTCTTATTGCTGGAAACTCTGTCGCAACCACATGAATTGTTCATTCACACTAACTCCCTTCAACATCCCTGGCGCGCAAGCACAACTCCGCTAACCTGCTAAATCGCTGCCAAGTCACTTTACTGTAAATCACTGCCAAGTCACTACATTTCACCCCTTAGAAACTGAAGATCGGAACCGACAATGAGGCACGTTTAACGTACGCACCTCAGACTAACTAAACCCAAGCGCTTCTTTGTGCCATCTGCCAAACTAGAACTGAACCTCGAACTCCGGCGATATAGCGACGTCAGCCCGCACTGCTCTCACCCGAGGATCAACGTACTGATTTCGATTGGCCGCTTGGAGAGCGCGTTTGTCTTGTTTGTCGAGCTTGTCTTGTTTGTCGCGTTTGTCTTGCTGCGCACTGTCGGCAGGGGTGACGGCTGCAGGCGGCTCTGCTATGCTGCTCTCGTCGTCGCCGTCCGCGATGTCTCCTCCCCCGGGGTAGCCGGCGCGTGAGGCACGTCCTCAGAAGGTTCTGGTCCGGCTGCAGGCGGCGGTTCCGCCTGGTCCGGCTCTGGAGACGGCCGGGCCTCTTGGTCCACTGGTGTGACCACATGACGGTGGGTCCTACCGATGGTGGTCCACGTGGACGAACCGGATCCGCCTGTGGGCTCGGCAAAGGTGGATGGGCGGCCCTTTGCGGCAGGCGATCACATCAGGTTTCCATGCACGTCGGGTTCCACTGCGGCGGTTTCGCACGAGGATGGGCTGACTTAGCATCGGCTTTTTGCCATCGTGGCTGGCCTTCTGTTGGCCCTGTTTGTCGTCTAAGTTGATCTTCAGGCTGAAATTCAGCGGGGACAGACGTGTTGATGGTGCTCGACGTATGAGCAGTTCAGCCGGTGTCTTTCCGGTAACTGTGTGAGGTGTGTTTCTCAAGGTGAACAGGAAACTGTCCACTTGATGCTGGAGACTTCGCTTTGCCTCCGACAGTCGGTTCTTCGCCAGACTGTATTTTAACATCCTTACACGGCGTTCGTCTTCGTCATTAGAGGCGCCTTGCTACGGCGGCTTCCTCTTGTGACCGATGCCTTTTTTCTCATGAAGCCACCATACCCGCCGGATGTGCGCGTGGGTCCGTTATCCGTCGCGACCACCTCTGGCACGCCGCAGCGGGCGAAGATGGTGCGGACAACTTCTACCGTCCGAGCCGCTTCAATGTCGGCCATCAGGATCACTTCTAGCCATTTGGAATGGCTGAACACGATTAGTAGAAACTGCTGTCCTCGCTCCTCAAAGTCGAAATGAATCCTTTCCCACACTCGCTCAGGCCACTCGCAGGATATCAGTGGCGCCGGCTTCGGGTCCTGTCCAAATGCTTGGCATGCGGAGCACCTTTGTACCTCCGCTTCCTGGGCGCCGAATGACCTTGTAGTCGGTGCGCCCCTAAGCCCCAGTAACCAACCAACCACCTTCGCTTCCACCTCAGCATCCTGTCCCGGCCGGCAGAGGCAGCGCCTGGCGAGTGCCTTCATTCGACCTACTCCCGGGTGCTCTCGATGCAGGTCTTGTAGTAATCTTCGTCGGAACTTGGGTGGTATGATCACTCTTCGTCCCCATAGTAAACAGCCCTGCTCCGTCGACGGTTCTTCCCTACGGTTGAAATGCGGTCGCAGGCTGTCCTAGTCGTCAGACCGGCCAGGCATGACGTACTCGCTTACTTTGCCGAGGACGGGGTCCCTCCGTGTTCCCTCCTAGATCCCGCGGGCCGTCACTTGAAGCTCTTCCACGATCGAGCAGAAAACCGGCTACTGAGCTTCGACTGGGTTAGTCTTTGATTCTTCGGCCGTTTCTTGGACGAGGCGTGACAGCGCATCAGGGTTCCCGTTTTGCTCCGATCTTCCGTGCTCGAGCCGGTACAGGTACTCCGCTAACAGGAGCGCCCACCTCTGCGTCCGTGCTGCAGCGAGGGGTGTGTGGTCCCAGCAGGCTTGTCAGCTTGATGATCAGTCACCAAAGTAAACTGTCGTCCGCAGAGGTACTGGTTGAATTTCTTCAGCCCGAACATAATGCTGAGTCCTCGTTTGACCTGCGCGTAGTTACGTTCCGTCGGCGTCATGGTTCTTGACGTGCACGTGATCGGCCGCTCCGTGCCATTTCTCATGACGTGGGAGACCACGGCCGCAGGCTATCTGTCGAGGTAGCACAGCTGAGCCTCACCGGCTCGTTGACGTCATGGTGCACCAGCACGCCTTTGCGCCGTTGTCACTGAGAGCCTTCTTCAGCTTCTGAAACACTTCGCAGCGTCAAGTCCGCTTCCAGTCGGTGTCCGTCTGCAACGACCTGTTCTGGGGCTGCAGCTGGGTGGATAGATTGGGCAGGAACCTCCTGTAGAGGTTGATGACGCCAGCATGCTCGGGAATTCCTAGGCCGTCTCCGTTCTTTTCATCGCCGGGGTGACCTGGATCTTTTCGCTGGTTGGCTGGATCCCTTCTGGAGTGATGTGGCGCCCAAGATAGTTGAGCTTCGTGCGGAACAGCTCACACTTGGCGCGGTTGAGCTTGATGTACGACTTTAGGCGCTCCATCATTTTATGGAAGTTCTTGCGGTGCTGTTCGTTTGAAGAACTGGGCACCAGTATGTCGTTGAGGTCGACAAGTACTCCCTCCAGGCCCTGCAGGGCCTGGCCATGACCCTTTAGAACAGTTCCCGAACCAAGGAGACTCCATAAGGCAGACGTTCTGGATGCAGCAAACCTCGATGTGTGTTGATCATCAGCAGCTTCGTTGATGCTTCAGTCAGCTTACATTGCATGTACGCCTGCGGCAGGTCCAGCCTTGAGAAATCCTTTCCTTTTATCTTGGCGAAGAGGTGTTGGACTGTGGGCAGCGGATGCGTCCCCCACCTGCGCCCACCAGCTGACGGTGACCTTGTAGTCACCGCAGATTCGCAGTGTCCCGTTTGGTTTCATGACGGTCACGACTGGTGAGACCCATGCACTGTTGTTGACTGGCGTTAAGACGCCCCCCCCCCCCTTTGTCAGCCCCTCCAGCTCCTCTGACACTTAAGTCTCGAGGGTATATGGTACATTGGGTTGCTTGAAGATGCACTGTTGGGCATCTTCCTTCAGTTCTATGTCAGCTTTGAAAGGCTTGATTTGCCCACCTCCGGCTTCAAACGCCTCCATGAACTCAGCCTTGATCCCGACTTTAACGTCTGCGTTCTCCAGCAGGTGCACTGACTTCCAGTCTATTTTCATGAGATTAAGCCTGAGCATCCCGTCAGGTTGGGTCGCCCTTCATCCACATCCACAACCAGCAAACCGAGTTGCTATGTTTGCCAACGGTACTGGACCTAGACTGTCATTTTTCCTACCACAGGCATGATTTTTTCCCGAAAAAAACTTTTGTCGTTACACTGGCTGGCTCCAATGGAACATCTTGATACGATCTGTTATATTCATGCTTTGATATCACCGTTTGGGCAGCCCTAGTGTCCGCTTGCATTTTCAAATGCTTTCCATTGATGTGCAATGCAACCTCATATGGTTTTGTGCCACCTGTCATACTGTACAGCTCATACATTTTGCTCTCTGGCTTCGGGGAACTTGCAGACTTTTGAGAGATTGTTGGCTTTTGCCAGCCAGTGGACTTCTGCGGACTTGCTGACTTCTGTGAACTTGTCTTAGCCCTGCGCTTGTTCGTCGAATGCCCTTTCAGGCTGCACTCGTAGCCAATTGCTCCTTTGAATTTGCATTCTGCAGCCTTATGGGATGTCCCCCTCTCTTCTGTGGCATGAACTTGTTGAGGCCTTGTTGTCTCTCTTCACTGTACCTCTATATCCCACACCAACAGCATGCACTTCCGCACCTGGGTTTGTTGGGCTACGCAGACCTCTGGCTTTGGGTGATGCCTTTTACATGCCCAGTACAATCTCACCTGCTTTCACAAAGGTGAGATCCTTTGCTTCTGCGAATAGTTCTGGATCGAGGTGTCTTTCAACACACACACTAGCGCCTGTCCATTAGCGCTTGGTCCAGAAAATTGGCAAATTCACAGGAGCTGGACAACTTCCTCAGTGTCCCAGTACAAATCCGGCAGTGTCCTCTCTCTCACTTTGGACTCTGGAATGGAGCTGGAAGTGCTCCGCACTTTTTAGTGGCTTTGGGCTGAAGTGTCAGTCAAGAACTCCAGCATGTCATTCAATTCTTCCACGTACTTGTCTTCCGGCTTGGCTGGGGAAACTAGGTCACGTAGCATTCCATAAGTCTCGGGTCCCATGACAGCCAGAAATGTCTCTCCTTGCAGGCCTTCCTCTACTTGGGCCACCTAAAGGTATGTCGCATCCTCAACACATACGTCTCAAAATTCTCATTGGATCCAATGAAGCGTCCCACAGCGCTTAATGGCGCGCCTAGGTTTGACGGCATTTTCTTCCGAATTTAATGTCGCCACCCAGCCCAACTGTCGCCAATTGTCCCAATTGTCGCCAGTCTCGCAGCTCTTATGGCTGGAAGTAACGCGGCAACCACATGAGTTGTTGATTCACACTAACTTCCGTCAACATCCCTGGCGCGCAAGCGCAACTCAGCTGGCTGGCTAAATCACTGCCAAGTCACTACAGTTCTCACTTACTCACACTAGTAATTCTAATGCTTCTTACGTAATAATACACTATTCAATGCTTTCTTCCGGCTACAACGTGGAACATGGATAGCAATTGCGCCACAACATGCTTCAAATTTATATACGAATTGGGGAACATCACACAACTAAAAGGGAACACAGCGATAAAACTGACAGAGCCATTCTAACTGTCATATAAGGGTCAGCTGAGATGGCTTGTTCAGGTAGAGCGGAGGGGAAGAGGCGATAAATGCACAGGGATACCGGATGCTAATGTGGGCTTTACCGCAGACCGAGGCACAACGCGTTATGAGTGCAACATTATACGTTGAAAGGTTGCAGCGAATAGGGAAATGCCAGCGTATGCTTCCTGTCCCTGCATACCCTGCATTAGCGTTATTATTACCATTATGGGTTGCGATCTGAGAGGCGTGCCTTAATCGTCAGAGCTGGGGCTCCAGACTGCATCTCTAGCCTCCTCACACCAAGATCGTGTGCAAAGCTGATTCTTGCGTTTTAGCTTTCACAACAAAGAGTTGATACAGACACCTAATGGAACGCTGGTGTATATTCTTCCAGTTTTCTGTGCCATTAATTGAAAATGGGATCTTAGTTTATTAGCATCTTTTCGGTAGCGAGGAATTACGCGGTGCCGTTTCTGGTCATGCTGATCTGTTCTAGTAATCGTTGCTGGATGGCGAGCAAATGGGCGAGCAATGTGCATGAAATCATTACAGCAACTACGGAGAGCTCCTTCCGTCGAAAGCAGCTTTACTAGGCAGTTTCTTTTCTGTGAGTGATTAGAGTTAACACGTAATTGGTATCGTAACAGCCAGTGGTGATGTCCAATGATAAGCAGATGTTGATTTTAATTAGCAAAGATATACATTCTCGCTTTTTTTGTAATAGTGTCAAACATTAATGCCATTTGCGTCTAGAATTATTCCTTCCGAGGTCATCGTTCAGCACTTGTCCTATTGTAATGGTATTGTTTTCCATGTCGTTGTCTTGCTTTGCACATATTCCACGCGTTCACCTTGAGCCTGCACAACGAAAACCAATTTTCGAACATTGGCTGGATCCACTTGCGGGATTGCGTCTCCCCCCGTCGCGAATGGCGAAAAGCGTCCTTGATTCCCTCCATGGAGAGAGTTGACATGCATATTTTTATGAGCTGCAAACCCAGTAAGCAGTGGCCGGTAATGAATCAGTCCGGCATTGATCCAGCCCAGTTCTTCTGAACCACTCACTGCTACAAAAAAGCAGCTGAAATAATGCTCATTACATTATGTCCTCTGTCATGGCGCAAAAAAAGCATGAGGTCTGTCTTCTGGTTAACTCATGTGAATACATTGTAAATAGATTCATTTTCCTCATGCTGCTGATACTTCGAATGTAGGGTACCGATTGGGCTGCGTTTGTTGGCACATGTTGCGCCCCCTTTGTTCTGGAACAAAGGGGGACATTTGTCTACGAACTCTGGCGTTGTTTGTCGCTCAGTTTTGCCTGATTCACTGGGCCTACTTTCAGTGGTCTTATGCGATGTACTGGAGACAGTTTACTGGGAGTGTCAGTGGTGGGGCCAGGATACTAAAACAGAGGTTAAATGTGGTATACTGGAAGCGTCAGTGAGCTCTCAGACAACCAAACCATTGTCTGATTCATATGTTTCTCTCCTTGTTCGTCATCTGCGTATGCCAGTTCCAGTTAAGTGTATCTGTCAAGCATGCACATTGCGTAAATGTGTTTACCATATTTAAAGCAGTAAGCTTAGTTTGGTATATATTTGTCAAAATAAAAGCTTGGGTCGCAAATTTCTTCATCTAGCCGCTCTGGGATTTTCCGTATGCTCTTCACGGAATGTGCATTTTTTATCAATACCATGGCACATAAATCATTCTCTTTACAGACTCATACTTTGTTTTTTTCAGCACGTAGGACTCATTTACTCATGTCAACACATTCCCACTAGACACTTGCCACCAAGGAGCCCATGTTTACTGCACCAGAACAGTAGGACGTCTCACAATATAGGTTTGGTCTTGCGCATTGCGTTCAGCTTCGAAATTATTTTTCCGTGGTCTCCTGCACCCCTCCCCTCTTCCTTCCCCGGCAATGTCGTCATTGTGCCCGGTCCTCACAGACCAAGATACGCCCAAGGCTGTTAAAACATAAGGTAGAGGATTCCGGTGCGAAAAAGTGTAAACGGCTCTGGCTTTGGACGAACCTGCCTTCGATTGACTTGTACGTTTAATGCCGTAAATATGACGAAAAAGATAGACGTATATTCCCCGTTCACGATTTTTAGCATTGAAATGCTATGGGCGTTTCGGGAAGTGCTTCCTTCTCTCGTCACACTTGGCTGTCGGTAACATGTAAAAGGGGGAATGAGTTAAGAAACTGGATACGCCATAAATGGTTTTCCTCCCGGACATCGCCAGAATATCTCGTCTTTGGTTCCAGGTGAGCGATTTGGGGACGTGGTGGCACCTGGCAGTGAGTGGCTTGGATCGCTGACTCGAAACGGCATAAACCACTCGACTTATTTATGCGCTGATGGAGACCATTGTTATAAGCCACTCACACCGAACTCACCAGTCGTGCTAGAAATGTCTCACACTAATACAACTACTTGATCTGAAAGAATTATGCACAAGTCTAATCAGATCTAACAAGTCGGGCAAGTCTAATCAGGTGGGTGACAGTACCGCAAACGCGATGATTCTTTTGCCTTAATGACGTTTTCCCTTAATTCAATGGAAACGTCACATTTCCTGTTTGAAAGTTACGTTAGAGAAGGGCAATGCACTTTTACGTGATCTGGGAAATAGGCGGGGCTAATGTGCCCCACTTTGTCGTCACTCGACCATGGACGACTCACGGCGTTAGATGGCCTTGGCGTTGATTGTGACTCATTTTCGCACACGTTGAAGCTCGGGAGTAACACTTCTGGATCCGTCGATGCTGGCAGACCAGGCTTTTGTCACGGCAGGGCGAAATGACCCCGGACTGGAAAAGACAACGGCTTTTCTTCAGAAGCAATGCTCTTTGCGGCTTTGGTCGTGTATGCTGTTAACAGAAGGAGTTCCACTTGTTTTTGAAGGTTTTTGTCTATTCCTTCGAGGCAGTATATCAGTTGTTTCATTTTGCCACCACATTCATGGCATGCTTCCTTAGTAGAACATTCTGGCGTTTCTATTTATAGCTATTAAAAATGGGTCATTTTTGCACGGTCCCAAGTGAAATTCGTTGAATCGGATGGGAACTCCGACATAAGTGTTGTTCAACCATAGCGAGGCTGTCGCCTGGCTGGTTGATTGACAAATGTCTCCGCGTTTTCTTGGTCGTAAATGGCCGTGAGGGGGACGGTCACGCGGGTCGCCCCAGTCGATCACACGACTAACAGCGCCGCCACGCTGCATCAAGACTGAAACTAGCGATAGGAGACCCCTTCGTTCGTGCATTTTAAGGACGTACACAAGTGCGAGCACAAATTTCGTAAAGGGCGGCAAATAACCTTATGCCTGGCGTGCCCCAAAAATCCATTGTGGTATGAATATTGGCCTTCCTGGAAGACAAATAAAGCGAACGAATACTGCGTGGCTTTGACGTTGATTTCGAGTCTCAATGCAGGTTTTAACAAAGCAATAAAACGCAGCGGCATTGGTGATGCCCGCGGGAAAATCAACACTAAAGCTTGACCGTCTTCGGCAGGCATCGTCGTGCACGCCTGCGAAGAGTGTGGCCGCACGTTCCAGAACCCCGGCACGCTGCGAAACCACCGCAAGCTGCACATGGGACGCACCAGCTGCCCGTTCTGCAACGGCATGTTTAGTGCGGTCTTTGCGCTTCGGAGACATCTGCGAGAAATTCACGGATGCTCCAATCAGGACGTCTATCTCCTGGTGCCGGCCGAGAGATCTGGTCGGCGCAAGCCCGTTAATTCGCCGACAGCTGACTAGTGCATTTCACTTCCGACACCATTATAGATGTGCGGAGGTTTCGCTGTCGCAGCGCGCTGTGATCCGAACTTTCGGTTGCTGTTGTGAAACTTGGTATCAAACCAAGGACGTTTTCAAGGCCTTTCTTCCGCTTACCCTGTTCAGTGCTGTATTGGTGAAAAGAATTGATTCAGTGATTGCCGACGTCGAAGTCCATACTCATGTTATGTGGCCATCCTCTGGTTCATGATGTTAAGTTGTTCATCGAAAAGTGTGACTCCGAAATACATTGCTTTTCTCCGATTCATCCGGAAAAGAAACTCTGGCTCAACAAACGAAAAGAAAAAAAAACAGGGCGTGATAAATAATAGCACGATGAGGAAAAGGCGACACAGTGGGGAAAATATGGGGACGATAGGAAACGAATTTGAAGTGAATGTCCATCTTAACGAACACCAATTGGCTGAGGCCTACCAGCGAATTCCAGAAGCAGTTGCCTCCTGAACCCAAAATTGGTGTGCAGGTGACAGGAATTAGTATTTGATGCTGGAACAAGTCTCTCTCTCTCTCTCTCTCTCTCTCTCTCTCTCTCTCTCTCTCTCTCTCTCTCTCTCTCTCTCTCTCTCTCGCCCACTCGTTTTCCTCAATCTCTTACCAAAAAATTAGCCACTTTAACTTTAAAACTGAGCTCGTTTCACCAGATTCACGCCATGAAATTCGTGGTCGTTTCTGTAATGTGTCATCTGTTCGCCCAACGCCATAACATAACGCGTTTTCTACTGTAATCGCCAGCAAGATCGGCCATATTTCTTGAGGATGTTTTTAGACTTTACCTAAACGGCACAGGAAAAGTTGTGAGGACATTCTCACGCTGAAGTGTCTGATTTGCGAAGTCGATATTCCCTCAGTGTGACAAACTGCTTCACCCTGAAGCCGAAACCACTTACTTCTGAATGACGCTGACCTTTGCTCTGTTATTGAGTTACTTTAGACAGTCCCTGCATAGATCAATTGTCGTGATGAAATTGCAGTGCTTGGCACCAGCCAGATATTCGGAGCCACATTTCACAGCTCGGTATTTGGCCCGCAGTTAGCTGGCAGCTAACTAGGAGTGGGTTGCACCGACAGGTGCGCGGCTGGGTCTTTTCTGAGGACACATTGAAAGGTCGCCACATTTTCACTCTAGAACTGTGTTAAAACGTAATTCGGAACCGCTATGGCAAGCCGTGCTTAGCACGTTCCTTCTTCAATTATTTTAAAACTTCAAAGCCCATTGTTTTATTTAAGGGAGCAATTCAACGTTTATCTGGGAAGGACCACTTGGTTAAGTAGACATCAGACATGCTGTATGTGTTAATTTTACTGCTATTTTTGTACTTTTAATCGGCAAGGTCGAAGACGGATTTTCAGTGTCTGCGTAGTACACATCAGCTATGATTGGTTTTGTGACGGTGAGCGGCGTTGTGTGACATTGCCAACTCTGTTTTTAGTATTTAATCTTGGTGTACGAGCATAGAAGGGTTGGATCGGGTACACCGTAAGTATAGTGTATTGATCCTTTTCGTTTTTTGTTTTTCTGTGTGGAATTTGTGTTAGCTGAGTTCGGCCGCCCGACAACGTTTCGCTATCGGGGGATTCTTTTCATCTTTGGAGTGTTATACTCATCAGTTCCACTGAAACGCCACCCATGAACAGATAGCTAAGCTGCTCGTAACATGAAAATAGTGTTGTGTCTAACTTCTCTGGCATGGCGCGTTGCGAAAAAAAATGTAATAGTGGGTAATACCTACCCGCCATTAAACTATCGACAAAAGAGAATGTGGCCCGTAAACATGGAGAACAGACCACTCAGTGAAATGTGTTTGAAACACACCGAATCCGGATAGATGTACGCCGAAATGAATGACGGTTGCGTTCAAGACCGCGATAACATTACGAGACAGAGATAAGTTCTGCCGACGTAGCGGCGATTCCAGGTACCTTGGTTTAGTGTCTTGTGATCAGAGCCAGTGTTCTTTCATTGTTTCCTTATCCGTGTTTACGCTTTGCCGCCGTGCCTGCTGGGTCGAGTTCGAGGATTCACGACCGACCTGCCCCGCTCCTTCCTGGTTCCGAACGGCGTTGGACAGGAACACAATGTTTAAACAGCAAAAGGAAAACACGACGTTTCGCTGGAGCGCCGGCTGGGCGCGTGACGTCACCGTTCAAACGGGACACGTCATTTCTCGAACACGGTCCTGATCGGGCTGGAGGGCGGCGGGCGTCGTCGCCTGCGATCAGTGACGTCACTTTCTGCGCAGGCCGCGCCTCCTGCGCCACTTGTCGCCTGCGGTTCAACAGCCGCCGCTCGCTCATCAACCACCTGCACCGGTACCACGAGGGCCGGACGGCGTGCCAGCTGTGCGGCGTGGCCTACTGCAGCCTGCCGTACCTGCGCTCGCACCTGGAGAAGCGGCACCGGCTGTCGCCGGCCGAGGTGCAGCGGCTGGCGCCGGCCGGCAGGGAGCGGCGTGCACCGCCGGCCGTCGCCTCTGCCGCCGCCTCTGCCGCCTCTGCCGGGCTGGAAGCGAGAGGAGTTCCCGTTGCGGTCGCCTCTGCCGGACAGACCGGCGTCCAGGCGAACTGGGCGGGCACTGGGGGCCACGCAGGCGCTGGGGGCCACGCAGGCGGTAGGGGCCACGTGGGCACTGGGGGCCACGAAAGCCCTGGGGATTACTCAGGAGCTAGGGCGATGGAGGGAGCCAGTCAGGAACTGAGATATTGAAGAGTCGGAGAAGGGGAGGGGATTAAGACTAACGAAGGGACGTTACGACATGGGGTTGGCAATGGAGGGGTGGTATGGCGATGCACCCAAATATAGAGATGATGGAGGGGCCCAAGAGGTATGCAGACTGAACTAAGCAGGAACTAGAGCGATAGAAGAATCACTGGAACAACTTTGGAACTAGCACTAGAAGTGGGGAGACGGGATACTCAGCGATTCGGAGGAGGGAGGGGCCTTCTTTAGGGATTGGGGCTGGATGCTGTGGCTTCTAGGACTGCCTGGAGTCCCGACGGTGGCAACAGCTTTCCAGAGCAGGCTCGGCGAAAGGAACAGTCGCGCGCGGCGATTAGCTGGCGAGGAGCTTCTGTACGTGACAGTGGTTTGGCAAGGTTATGCCTTGTTTCTCGCTGAGACTTCAGCGTCAGTGACCTCTTCATTATGTGCGGTGAATGGGTTCATCATGTTCACGGGCTCCATGCAGAGCTTTTAACATGGTGTTCGAATAGTGGGAACGCAACGGAACGAAATGTTTGGCGCTGCTTGGTTCTGTTGCAACTCGAATGATTAGCTTGGAGCGCCAACGTCAGATGCTGTTCGAGATGCGGGAAGCTGTTCGGAAAGCCTCGTGGCGCGGACTGGAGCCTTTTGAGCTCGCAGCGTGGAACAGTTAGTGCTGGTTTGCCTTGTTACCCGGCGTGATTTGTGAGATTCTCACCAGACAGGAAATTTTCGCCCGATGTCGCGGCGACCTCGCCTCGCCGTGCTTTGTCGTGTGACGCTGGTGTCCGCCATATGCATTCATGGGCGTTTGGTTTGCATTATGGTTGCATCTATCCTAGTTCTGAAATACCCACATGATGCGTATAATATCCTAGTTCATAGAAATAACCACATGATGTGTATGTTTTGTATCTCAGGGGGTGTATTCGAGCTCTCGTAGAACAACATGTAAGCATTGTGACGTTTTATCTGTAGAAATTTCTTTGGATGTTTTGTTCGTGACATTTTTTATTCGCCCAACAGCCTGTGAAGCGTGGAATTTTGTTACGTTAGGGATCAGGACAAAATACACCTTATTCATGTGAATAGAATTGAAAAGTTGTTACCATTAGCTGTGGAATGCTATGACATTGACGTGCGGGTTTAAGGACACAGGTGCGCTATCGAACACTACTTTTTGGAAAGTTCTCATTTTACGTAACAGCGATGCTGTGCAGTTTTAAGCGAGAGCCCCGTATATAGATGCGATAGAACGGATTACCACTTACCACGCCTGACGGCATGTTCTTCTAAACTGCGCAGTTTGTCGTGGGGTCCTTACTTCCCATTCTCCTTTTATCATTTAGAGATATCACGCACATCAGTCTCTTGACTTGTCGACGTCGTGTTTTGGGGCCCTGTTCCTAGGAATGTGATGTTCATCGCCGGCGTCCAAAAATGATGACCGGAGAAAACGGTGCTTAACTCAGCCAAAAAGAGAGGTGGATGGTTAAGGTAGCCGACGTCGCTAATCACGTCGTTTCGAGAAGTTTGCTGACTGGGTCCGTTTCGGTAAGTGCATTACTTTGGCGCCTCTGACACGTCGCTTTCCCATCCAGCTTTAAATTAACGACAGCTACCGATGTGCAACTTCGTGGGCAGTCTGAGTGCATCTTGTTTTAAAAAGGAAAGCATAATATCTCGTAACCCGTTCTTCACGGCATTCCCGCTTTAATTTGATTTAATCCGAAACGGCCTGGTGTCCATCTCGGGTGTATGCTTCCCGGGGCGATGCGTGGGTCGAAGCCGGTATAATCCGGCACGTGCCAGAGTTAAGGTAATGTGAAGTTTCATTATTAAAGTTTCAGCACTGCCAACCCAGGCGCTCGTCCTCCACGGGCGCATGTTATCCATCAAACATCTTTGTATTTCCTGATGATTAACGTCTGATGACAGCGTATCGTTTCCTGTATGTGATGCCTCTGGTTCCCGTTTTAGATGTCGAAGTGACACAATCGATTACAGCGTTCAGTGTTTTGCGATTTCAGATGGCGAGGACCACCGGTGCGAGGTGTGCGCGAAATCCTTCAAGAACCCCCGCTCGCTCATCAACCACCGCCAAGTGCACGAGGGCCGCACTATCTGCCCGGTCTGCGGCGGAGTGTACAGCACGGCGCACAACCTGCGGGCCCACCTGCTAACGCACCATCGCGTGTCGCCGCTAGATGTCAGCCTGCTCGTGCCCAACCGGCGCGCCCGACAGTGATTGGCTGCGTCTTGGCGTGCTGGGCAGCTATTGGCGGAGCGGTGCGGCACGCGCGCCAACGATTGGCTGTACTGTGGCGCACGAGGCAGCGTTTGGCTGAACGGCGGGGCGCGTCCAGTATTGACTGGCTGAGAGTCGTGGGATAACATTTGCAGTCAATGAAACGCTTGTTTACGCCGGGCGTATTGGAGGCAGCAGCAGGGTCCGTTTTTTTACATGTAATCTTTTGGACCACGTCCGCGTGGTACGCTTGGGACGTAATTAAAAGTTTGTTTCGTTTTTGACAATTGTTCAGACAAGTGATGTCTGTAGTTCATGTGAGAGTGAGAGGAAGGTGTCATTTAGATTTAAATGGTTTTGGTCGGGCGCCGATTCGTTTGTCTCAAAATGCAGAACACAACAGTCTTAACCATGTATTAGGTTATGGTGTTCCTGGGTTGTTCACTTAGTTTCATTCGTTTTTATGAAATTGTCCCATGTTCTAAACTGCTTATTTTTGTAACTCCTTAGGGCCTGCCGATGCTGAAAGGACTACGACTATTTGTGTAGGCTATGACAGAAAATTCCCGAAGACTTACATTGTAAGTTGCAACCAAGCCGGCACCTGGCTATCGTACAGCTGTGTCTGTACTGAAAAGACATTAAGTTAAGACTCGAGATTAGAAAGCATTTGGTTTGAAAAAGGTACGAGTAGATGACGCCAGTATTCCATGTAAAACGCATGATCATCAGAATTCCGACCTTTTTGTCATGACGTCTTGTTTGGTAAAATAAGTCGTTATCTAACAAAATTACACATCATAAATGAACGGAATTCTGAAATCGTGGCTCATGAATTTAGTACTGGTGTTTTAGATGCGGGCTCAGAAAAATTTGCATGCTGACAATAAACAGGTTTTTGCTGCCCTTGATGGGTAAAATGAGTGTGCTGCTCACCAGAATTGGAATGATGTAGCAATGTCACAGTGGCATTTTTCTTTTGCCCTGTGCTGGCCATTTTCTCTGGAATATTAACATGTCGACGTTCACCACGGTTGTGGGCCATGGTTGGCGGTCCTTGCTCCTGGCTATGAACAGTACAGATCATGAGGTAGCATCTTGTTTGCGCTGCAGGAAACGCACAAGGTTCAAGGACGTTGTCGTTATTTCTCCAAGGAGAGGCCAGAGCAAACTCAACCAATCTCAGCTGAAAAAGTCCTGAGATTTTGGCTGTTGCTTGGGTTCCAGATGTTTATATTTATTTTAATGATAGGGGCGTAAGGAAATTTTAAATTTAAACCCCAAGGTGAACCATGGCCTCTTGGCTACACTACGTTCTTTCGTATTCGGCTCGAGTGTAAGAGAAAATGGCGTGTGACTCACCATACACTTTCAAAAAAAAATATATATATATATATTCCATTCCATACATCTTGCAGGCTGGATTCCCCAGATGGCGTGTTTGGATTTCTCTGGCCATTGTGTTTTGGTGCGTAGAAAAACAGGAATGTGATAGAGAATAATTAAATACACCACACAACAAAAGAATAATCCAGATGCCTAGCGGGACTGTTTGGGAAGTTCAGGTCAAAGGAATCGAGGTTAGACGTCTCGGACTTCAAGCCGTTAGGGTGTCATGTTTGGGTAGACGGCGCTAAGGTTGACAACGCGTTTATATCAGGACAAATTGCAGTGGACTAACGGCAATGTTGTATATTTTATGACCGAACAGAAAGGACGTCGCTACCCCGAGCACCGTCCGAAGTTGAACGACAAATAAAGTTGCGCAGGCCCGATAGGTCGTCGCCGGAGGTGTCGTGCCCCCGGACAATGTCCAGAGCGGCTGCTGGTCCATCGCGGGCAGCAGACGGCGGCAGCAGACGGCAGCAGGCGTTACCGTCTCTGCGGGCCAAGCCGCAGGCCGCCTGAGCGAGACGTCAGTCGAGGTCGTGCTGGGCGGATCTCAGCCGCCGGCAGGCCGCTCGCCGAGCCGGCGGATGGTCGTTCCGTCGGCGGCCGGCGGCGCCGAGAGGCCCGGACCCTGTACCGGCCCCCTCGGCGGGACGGCCGCCGGTCGGAGCGCCGGCGCGTTACGCAGCGACGGCCGGCGCCGCGCGGCCGGCGCTGGCGGCCACAAAGGCGATCGCGCTGTCTGCTGGCGGGCGCGGCGACCCGACCGCGCCTGCTGACCGAATCATTCATTTTAACGTTGTGCTATTGATGGCATGCGATGAGCATGCACAGCCGTGTTGTTTTCTCCTGCTGCGGTATCCTTTTTCGAATACCTGGTCGGTGGCAGGCCGCTTCACGAAGCGGGTAACTTCAGGAACGGCGTCGTTCCGCGTGACTGATTTATTACAACTCCTAAGGTTTGCACAAACCGTCGTCGGAGGGCGAAAGGTAAGTGGCAGGTAAGCGACGTCATTGGACAAGGTGATGACACCGCAGCAGAGGACATATGGCGCGTGGCCCTGCACCGGCGTGGCGACCGCTTCAGAGAGGGACAGCAACCACTTCGGCACGCGCATCGACTCTCCACATTGCCGCCACTTCCGGCACTGCCAGCATTTCAGACGGTCGGACGACGAGACGCTGATAGACTCCAGCGGCGACAGCTCCCGTGTTGGATTGAATTCTGGTGTGCTCTTCGTGTCTGCATTGCTCGTTACGTTACGTTAGTTTCGTATGTGATCAGAGGTATTGGTATGCATTTCTTACCAACCGTTTTTCTGTCAAACGGCTGAGCCCACCAGTTTTGACTGTTTGAAATTCGTTTTAACTTTCGTTTGTTTTCTTTTGTCTCGCTGACTGCTTTTAGCTTTGTTATCAGCTGTATTTATTTGTGTTAGCTTTTATTAGCTTTACTATACAGTTCTGTTACTCATTAGCTTAAACATATAAACATGTTTAGTTATTTCTCCCGATATTTTTGGTTTTTGGTCGTCGTTTTGAAAAAGGGATCGGCATGGAGCAATTGATTATACCAAGAGTGGAATCCGGCATTAACATTAGTTTTCGCCGGACGAAGGGGGACGCTTTTCACCTAAGACGCCATTTTTCTGAGGTGGCTGGTGAGCGCGTCAAGCTCACCCGCCCGCGTCAAGAGCGTGAAATTTGCAGAAGCTGATGTTACATTCCTCCTACATCTCTCCCTCCCGCAAAAAGAATGCTGGAGCCGCGTCATTTCAGGTTACGGACTTACGACATCATTTTCGAGAGTCTACAAGCCGGTCTTCTAGATCTTAGATACTTTTTGGCTCCTCTCCTAGAAGCATGACGAGATCAGGAGTCAGTGTTTGATACAGGCTTGTTTCCAGATGTATCTGAACCGGTCATCAGCTATTTTTGCCCCTGATTTCATTACTAAAAATTGTTTTTACGTTTATCCATGCTCAGAACTGTAGCGGGCCATACTCAGGCTTCATTTTTGGCACTAGCGGCGTAATAAAAGTTGACAATGATGTGTGACCTTTCATTGGCCTTGCCTAGGTCCCGAAAGAAAAACAATCACCGTCTACAATGATTGGTCGATTTCAAGATAGCGTTACCACAGAATCACGACGTCCAGGCCGGACTGCTTTAAACTGCTGCGACTACCGCGGTGACGGCTTTGGCCGTCACCGCGGTGGCAGTGGCAGATTGGCCACTGCTCACTGAATCAGAAAGAAGCGTCACACGAAACAAGAAACGTGCGACATGCCTGCTTTTGTTTTGTCATTCGGTCTTGGTTAAGAGGTAAATGGAATGGCGGCGGGATGCTAAGCTCGTTTTGTGACGCAGGCTTAAACCCGTGCGTCCGGTGAGGGTTAACGACACCATCCCGCTAACGAATGCTGGACAAGTTAAATCTCGTAAGCTCAGCGTAGGATGCGGCTCTATTTTGGGGCGTGAGCCTCCTTTGGAAGCATTTTCTGATCTAGCTGCCTGCGCCACAGATTTTCCGTGGGATACCACTTATTGCCCGTAAATCCAAGTGATAAAGCTGGATAGAATTTCCCGTCTGGAAACAAATTAAGTTTCCCTTTATGACGGGGCTCGTCTCTGGTGCTGTGGTGACACGTTCGACCCCGCCCGGCTCGCCGCCGACGCCCGACAGAGACAGTGGTCGCCGTTTGTTCGGGCTCGGCACAGGTCAAGGGGGCAGACCGTGGGCCGGCCGGGCACGGCTCCGCCGGCACGCAGAAGCAGAGTTCGATCAAACTGCTAGAGTGCCGCGCCGGCTTGGTGTCCTTCAACTTCGTTTTGCCTCCGAAAAAAAGGCCCAAATTGCATTACTCTCTCTGGCTGGCGGTGTTCATGAAAACCCCTCTCTGTTTTGTGGAGTCAAAAGTAAGGAGACACGGCCGCGAGACTTGGGGTACACACGGACAAGAATCCACCCATTTGGATTTTGTGAACCAAAATAGGTGTTTTTGGGTCATACATCACCCCTAATTCGGACTGTTTGAGCAAAAACGGAAGCTGGAACCATTTTTACTCACGATGGTTCGCATTGTAAACTCCAGTTAGCGTTAATCAGTCAGCCGAATTTAATGTTCAATTATGTGTCCCAGCTAAACAGTTTCAAGCTTGGCTCCATGCTGTAAAACCGATTTACGTGAACGCATGATCTCCATTCGGCACAAAAAACGGGTTCACTTGAGCATGTGTTTCAACGAGCCATCTCTTGTTACACCTCCTTAGCTCACCTTACGCCGGTGGGGCTTTCCGCTCGGTCAAAAAAAACGTTGTTCAGCTGAGGAAAGTTCACGCCATTCGAGGAAGAGCTCCTTGTGCACCAAAAAAACGTCTGCTGGGAGTCCGTCATCTTGCGTTCGTGGCCCTGGCAGCGGTATCGAATGAGCGAAGCGGGTGTTGGATTTGTGCGTGGTGGCGGTTGGAGCAGCAGTGACGGTGGTTTTTGCATTTAGGTGAAGAAATTTGTGTCATGGTACTTTGGTGCCGTGGAGATTGAGTACTGACAGGTGCATGGATCACAACTTCTGTCATGAAACTGGCCTTGGTAGATGAAGTGTCCCATAGGGCAGGCATGGCAGCTGCCACACCATCTGTGAATCGTTTGAACGGTATGGGCTTATGTGGTCTTCCATGAAAAGAAATAGCTTTAAAGTAGTTCTTGCTAACAAATTTTGGAAGCACTCTTACATCGATGATCTTGGTCGATAAGAGTATGGTAATGTGTCAAAACGGCTTCTTGAAGTGGCCAAAATTTAGCGACCATCTAGTGATGCAACCAGAGTTTTCTTAACCTTCGCCGCGGGAGAAAGGGGGTATGAGAATGATGTTGCATTAGTGTTTCAGTGGCGCTGCATGGAAAGAACTACAGCCTTACAGTAGTTCTTCCTAACGTATTTTGGGAACGTTCCTACGTTGACGACCTTGATCGAAAAGAATCTGACCCTGTGACAAAACGGCTTCTTGCAGTGCCCAAAACTTAAGTATCTTTTACTGGCGCACCCAGGATTTTCTTCACCTCTGCCGGACCGGCGGAGTCCATGAGGACCCCCTCCGCGTCCCCCAGTTTTCTGAGGCTAATAAAACAACGAAATAACTCATAGATGCGAAATCTGGCATTCGTTTTTATACTCATTTTTACGCTTCGTGTCAATTTTTCAAGTCGGGGTAATCCCCGGTCATTGACTTAGAACATTTCAAATAAGACCGTATTCCAGAAAAAATGGAAGTAGCATCCTACATTTTGTGGGATGTATCGATGGACATGAAACTTGCCATATTGACGGAACATGATAATGGCCCTTCAAACCTACCAATTTACTCAACCACCACACCACAACCGCCAATGAAAGTCAACTGCTCGTTTAACGTTGTAGGTTCAAGTTTGCTGGCTCGGACTGCTGCATGCGAACCAAAACGCGTCGCGACTTGCCCTGTTGAGACCAGTGGCCCATTTCACGGTAAACCAGCTGCGCAACCGTGAGGCCAGCAGCCCTCTTCACCGTGTTCCGCCTCTATCAATAGCAATTCAAGAACATTTGCTGGTTTGCAATGAACCCTGTAATTCCACACGGGATTTTCGTTTAGCCAGAGCTTCAGCAGAGGACTCAGCCAAGAATGTGAAACCTAAAACTCGTTTAAAAAAGGATCTTCTTAAATCGTTGTCTCATTGTGGGGTCAGGTCACTTTTCAAATCGAATTTTAATTCGTAATTGTTGAACATAATTGTTTGATTTATAATTCTGGAATGGTTATCTGTAGTAAACAATGCTTCAGGAGTACTGTCTGGCAAGAATCGTACCTGCAAATGTTAATCTAATACCATTTCAATGGAGGTGACCTGTTTTAACCTTTTAAAATATTCCGTTTCTATGTGAACACACCCTGTGTGACCTCAAGTGATAAAAATGCACAGCAAAGGACCCTCACCATCTTTCTGAATCGTTGGTACCATTGGAGTTCATAGGCACAGCCAAGGGGCCGGGGGGCCACCCCCACCCGTAGGCCCGCATTTCTTGTTAAAACCATTGCACATCGTCTTACCGGCAAGCGATTTTCGTATGATTCCAGTCCACTCTAAGCTCCGCCCCCCGCCCCTTAAGAAAATCCTGGCTGCGCCCCTGCTTGAGTTGTCCTTTCTTTGGCACCAAAATAAAAAAAAAATTCCCTTCAAGAACATAACATCTTATCAAGTACCAAACTTTTAAACCATGACTCCGCCCCTCGTGCGATGCTGGAATGACTAACGTGAAACAAATGTTTCTGAGGATGAGTTTCATGGGGCACGAAGAATTACATGGAGATATTTTGAAGAACAATGTGCATTTTCTTTTTTGGTAAGTGGCCAGGCAGCAGCTGATACAACAGACACCAGAAACACGCGACATCTGAAGATGGCGCGGCACAGCGAAGGAAATGTAATGGACGGAGCGGCTGCAGATGCTGAGGTGCGGAGGTGCTGACATGCTGAGATGCTGACGGAGCGGCCCGAGATGCCGTGGTTCTGTAACGTGTGGGCAGGGACGTACCCAGCGTATGTGCACTGAATAGTAGCTTTTGTCAGTGTGCCTAGGCAAGCGTTCCCAGAATCTGCCCCACTATGGAGCAAGCCCTGCAGTGAGTTGCCATAATATACCTTCATTCGGGAGTCGAGCTGCCGCGCCTTTAAGGCTGGCGGTGTTGTCACGCAAAGCTATCAGATCCCCCACATGCTGTAAGGCGTCAACAGGCCTGAATGAAGTCATATGTTGACAACAACGCGACCGGCTGGAGATACACAGTTCTGATTACAGCACACGTGGAAATGGCGAAGTGCAGCTCCGTAGTGCCCTGCGGTCCCAGTTGTCTGGCAGAGAGAGGACCCACGAAGTCCACACCGATGATGCTGAAGGGTGGCTCGAAACACAAATCTGGGAAAGATGTCATGGGCTGATAAAATGCAGGCGCACGGGACACTGCGCAGCTTGGCCATTCTCTCCGACGCGCTCGGAAAGAACGGCAGAAACATTTTAGAATTTGGTACCATTCCGCAGCAGTAATAAGGAAAACCTATCTCGCCACAGAAAGCAAACCAAATGCGGTTCGGTTGTCTGGCACAGCCACGGGTGTTTTCTGGTCGTAGCCTGAAGGAAGAACGGCGAGGCGTTCACGCCAAAGATCATCCGCGTCATGCTGCGCGCCGTCAGGTATGGATCGCCGATTTGTTCCGCCCAAACAATGGAGATATGTCTCTGTCTTCTGGATTGAATAACAGCTTGGGGAACGTCTTATGTCTGCAGTGGGAGTGACTGACTTCAAATGAAAACGGAGAAGCACGGCCGTCGGGTTCACGATTAGGTTTGGACAGACTGGAATGGAGTCTTTCAGCGCGGCAAAGTGTCTGCGTGCGTCCTCTATATTACGGCGGTCATCAGGCGATGTTTAAGAAATATAGTCGATTTAAAATTGAGGTGAACATGCGACTATGACAGGTCCCTTTTTCATACCCCTGGTGCCGCCTTGAGCAACATTATACGAACAACGTTATACGATTTAGACTTCTTAAGTATAGAGTGAATGATAAGGGCTTAACCCGCCCCCGACTGGGGGGCAGTTGACCGTCACCCCTGAGGTTTTTCTAGGATTGCGAGAGAACGAACAAACACAGAGCCACGAAACTTTTTGTACCTTTTGCTTCATTATTTTTACACCTTGTGTCAACGTTTTGACCTCAGGTCAGGTCAGGTGCTTGACCTAGGTCAGGTCAAACGAATCTATGTCCAAAAAAGCTAAGCGCCCTGTAACTTTTTCGCAAAACAAGATATCACAATAATACTTTCCGGGATTAGTGATCTCGATGGATGCAACAATGTAAGTTGTAACAATGTAACAGCAATCTGCTATCTCAGGTTTTTTGGAATTTTCTGGATCAACGACCTTAGGTCGAACCCATTTCTAAGACATGTCGTCGTTTTTCGGAAACTGACGGAATATTTCATAACATTTTTAGTGTGGAGTCAAGCAGACACCTAGTTACCGTCATTGGGCAAAGTATCAATGACTCCCAGTCATTGACCTGAGGACAGGTCACGAATAATTGTAGTCAGCCAAAATGTATCACCGTCAAAATAAGCGATGAATTACTCAGAATGGGTAGAAATTGGCAGAACTGGTTTGCACAGACGTAAGTAATACCAGGAACCTCAAAAGTAAAAAAAAAAAACATATTTTGGAAACAAGCAGGCCCTCGCGAATAGAGCTCCGCCAATTTTGTAGATTGGTAACTAATGAATTTTTCCAAAATTTAGGCATGAAAAACCGTCACAAGAACCACTGAGATCAATAAAATTTACATGGATAGGGTTTTTTCGCGAAAATAAAGGAACGCTAAAACTAGTCCCGTCAATTTCTTACTGCGTACGGCTGCGCCGGACGCCGACAGCCGGCGCGAAAATTTCCGTGTCTGTAACTCAACGTTTCGACGTAAATGTTGAACAAAGCCGAGAAATTAGATGTGTATCGGCATTTGCAGACCTTTACTTGTGCCCGGGTGCCTTTAACTATGCGTTATTAGTCACAGCCCTTGAGATTCAGGCCGTTTCTCGGTCTCATGCAGTCGGCTATGAGAAAACATATATCGGACGTAAATTGCTTACATATTATCTAAAACTAAAACAATGAGCCCAGTTTCGAGCTCTACTCATCACAAGCTTTCCAACGATATGCTTGTTTTTATCGTGCGACCAAACGTTCGTGAGTTAGAGGAGGGGGGGCGGCCAACCTCCCCCCAGTCGGGCATGATCGTGACTGACCGACGGTTGTGCGCGGGTTAATTATTATTTTGAACTTTTCCTCCCATATATTTTTCCATGAAAAGCATTCCACTATTTTCCAGCTTTGTGATCTCCTACGAAATTTCTCAACATTTTAGACGTATGGGCATAGGCCAAAGGGCCACGTCCCATAGATTAGCTCCCTATTTACGGCGATTGCATAAAAATCGGTCAATAATCATCCAAGTTAAAATAAGCAAAAATACCCCTATATTGCTCTTTTGCCCTCTCCTTTTCCTGTGCCCATCCCTTAGGAGATTTTCAATTTTTCTGTTTTCTAAATCTGAAAAAATTAAAAAATCAGATTTTTTCTGTTAATGAAACGTAATTTACATTATGGCGAATCGATTGCCGTTTCTTTCGACCAAATCGGGGGGTAGTTCTCGAGATCTCAGGGGTAGGGCGAATAAGTCCCCCTTCCCACACGAGAATGTGTACTACTGTAATGGGTGCAGAAATAGCGTTAACCATAGCTCGTTCAGTGGACTGAAGCCGTGTGCAAGGGCGTATTGCCAGTTCGCAGGCAGTGTGTCTGGCGGCATCCTCCATGGCCACCTCGTATCGTATCTGCCGCGGGCAGACGTGAGCAGGTCTCGTAAAACTCGGACGCTGTAATCCCGCTCCCTTCGGTTTTGTCTTTCTGGAGACTGGAATCGTCGCTGCCGATTCCGATATCCTCCATGTCCCAGGGATGGGCCAGAAGTCTGTGTGCCGTGAAGAACTGGTCTTCACGAAACACAGACCTTTTGTAGTCTTTTGCCCGAGACCGGTGTCCGCGGGTCCGCACAAAATCCACCTAAATCGTGACTGGGCCGCCTGATGACCACGTCAGCCGGACTCTGCTTTTCTCCGCTTATAACTGGTAGAAGTACAGTCCCACGATCACGTTTTTCCTGTCGGATGCCCCCGCTTATGATGCACTGGTCATAGGAGGGTGCTACGAGCACGCCTTCGCCGTGGGATTCGCCGCGGTCGGGTGACCCGGCTGGCCGCAGGTTCATGCCGGCTAAGCTCAGCCATCGCAATCGATGGGGACGCATCGCAGAAGACCGGAACCTCGTAGGCGGCCATTGTGAAACGAAGATCTATGGGTCCGGTTAAGAGCGTCAGCTGCACCAGGTTTTACTGATATCGTTTTGCAATAAATCGCCGGGTGTTTGCACACCCAGGCGTTCACTCACGAGAACCTTGCGTCCCAGCCTTCTAACGATGTTGGTCCTGACGAATGACTGGTGGCTTCCTATCTGGCGCTTGCTTTCTCCTGTTGTCATGATACCAGACGTTTGCATTAGAATAACCCGGTTCTGTGTAGATGTGGAGCAAAGGGGGAGGGGGCGATACAGTGGCACTGCGAGTAGAAGCTGCAGACGCTTGCTATCTCTTTCGCCGTTGCAGAAAAACGAGTGGTGCTTTCCGATGTAGGCTGAACAGGGTGACCTGATGCTTCCGTAAAGAACAGCAAAATGCCTAAAACTGCCAGACACCAGAAGCAGGAACATGCCCCAGACTTCATGGTCCTGTCTGCTCTTTCTTCTTGGCTACCCCTGACCTTTGGACACTCTTCGCTGCGAAGCGGATACGCACAGAAATCGCAACATTCAATAATCAAACATTTTCGGGCATCTGTCTGGGGGACAATGGCAGTACCCGACAGTTCATGAGATTCCTCGCATCTCTCCCTTCTGCCGATACCGTAGCTGTGAAGTGGCCGACCATGGGCGCCCAAGTTTTCTCAGCGTTCGTAGCTAGGACTTCTTAGCAGGCGTCCATTCTCTTTTAACTATATTGCCAGCGACTTAGGTTGCATGCTTTAGAGCAGTCCTTGATACCTGCGACCTGTTCTTTATAAAGGTGACGTGGTGCATTTTTCTCCAGGTGGTGCTAATTTTTCCACGGAAGGGCCCCATTCCGAAATTTGGGCTGCAGGCGGTATCCCCCTCCCCACCAAAATCTTTCGATCCTGCAGCTCACCGCGATCCAAAGCACCCCAAACATCGCCTCGCACGTCGGCTGGTCGCTAGGTCTACAGCACGCTAGACAGACCTGGCCCGGCGCACGAACAGGAAACGCCGACGCGGAGAAAAATCGTCACTCCCGCCAGACCAGGCCGGGTCTGTGCGGCACCAGACCCGCCTCCCGGCCTGCACAAGCCAGGTTTCCGGAGCCTGCGGCCCACGTGCAACGCCACGCTGCCATCCCGGCCGAAAACTCCCATCCGGAAACGGAAGGACCGCACCCGGCACTGAATTTGGCCGCAGGACAAGACGGGACAGAGCGGCCAACGGCAACGCGCCACGCCGACAGTCACGTGACCACCCCGCCAGACAGCAAGACGAAACATTTAACAGAGGAAGGCGGAGGATGGAGGAATCATTCGGGTGGAGGCTTTCCTAGCATTAGGATGCGCAGCGGGCTCCGGCCGCAGTGCACGTCCGGCAGTCTCCGGACTCGCCGAGGCCGTGCGCAGTTCTGGCCTGGCACCTCCAAACAAGACATCCTGTGTAGCTGATCTCCCAGTCTTCTTCGCCGGGCTCACCATGGCGGCTGCAGCCGAACTCATGGCTGCCGCCGCCGCCGCCGCCGCCGCCGCCCACTCCCATGAAACCTAATTTGGGCCTATTACCGACGGCGCCTACCGCCGGGCAGCGGGGGTTCAGGTTCACCCCTGCTCGATTGCCGTGCGGGCATGGTACGCTAATGATGTAGCGGGACGCTAAGGAGTCCTGTCCCGAGACAGTGTGTTAGAATGACAGTGCGGCGCGGTGGAAGACGACGAGTTATGGCTGGCAGTAAGAAATTTGCAGTGTTGACCCGTGTGAGAATGCATGTAAACAGATAAGCATCATATAACAAGAATGAATGTGAGGAAGATGACGAGCACTGAATAGCATTAACGCAAAGTTCTGGAGCGGCGTCACAACATGAAGTGGCGATAACAACGGAGCAAATAATTAAACGCGCAGAGCTCTTAAGCGATGGTTTTCTATTAGATTGCTTTCCACCCGACGCTCAGCAGTGAGTAAATCATCCAGTTTGAATCGCGTTAGCCCGCCAATATAGATCAGAAGCTGATGCCGATATTACAGTTTAATTTGTCCCCGACAGAACAGCACTCCTCCGGTTTCAGTTAGGTAGAATGGTAAGAACAAGTATGAAGACGGCAGAAAAACGCTCGTGCAGTGCCACGCCCGCTTAACTTATGGGACTGGTAAATAACGAAACGTCACAGGTTGAGCGTGACTCACAGTAGCTTAGTCAACAACTTTCATCAACGGGGTCAACATCAGTACCCGGCCGTGCCATCTTTCCACCTTAGGATATTGTCTAATAATGGCCATTCGCCAAATGTTGTTGACAGTCTACAGCGACATCCTTCCCTTTCGCATTGTGAAACTGATTGCTAAGCCAAGGCTTGTTAATTGGTTAGTTTAATTTATCTACAAGGTTCATCGTAGAAGCTCTCTATTGCTTGGGTAATGAAAAGTGAATTATACATTATCTCCAGTGCTACTAACTCCAATCTGTTTCCAGGCACTGCGTACCTTGCTGTTCCCAGAATTCTGCAACAGTTAATGTGTGCTTCCCATGAACCTACATTGAATGCTCTGTGATGCCCTTGATGCAGTTGTACAAATCGGGATTCATGTTGCTCACATTTTAAGCTGTCCCATAATTTTGGTGTCTAAGAGATCTTCCCAAGTGATTAATCTTGAAGTCGTATGTTACACAGTTACTCAATGATCATCAGTTGCCTGTAGTCTTTGATCCGTTAGTGCAGTGCATCGCCCGGCATTGTCCGGCATGGTGTTGGCCACTCCATTGAGCTCCAAGCGAACCAAACCCTCTCCTTGAGCATGAACCGTCCATGCGACGAACCAAAACGGATCAGCCCCATACTTAAATGTTCCGTGGATGGGATAAAGTGACAACCCTAACCCGGCTGGGGGGCCAACCCCGTTTACAGCAGACAGCTCCACAGAGACGGATACGGGCCGCCACAGTTGTGGTTCGGCAGGCGCCACTGTCGGAGGCTCTACAACGCCTGGGAGGGATTCTGACGTCTCCAGACTGCCCTGCGCATCGATTGGGCCAGAGTTTTACATTACTGCAAATGTTGCACGGTGTTGCAACGGCCCATATATTTGCAATGAAGTCACGGAGCGTCAAATGGGGCCTACCAAAGCGTTCGCAAGGCTCGAATTGACTGATAACCGCTTTTGGTCGAGCTTGCAAAATTGTATTCTTGCAACAAAACATCGCGGCGACGCTGCAAAAACCGTCAGATGTCTATTCACCGCTTTAGGAAATCTACCAGGCTCTGTACGAATTACGGAAGACTTCCATTGGCATTAGTTTTTATCTAGTGATTTTTTTTTCTTTATCCTTCGGCGGTAAGCCGGTATCTCCTTCAGGATGCGTCTTTCAAGTGCCGTAGACGGCCGCCTCTTCTTCAATGCGTCTTGAAAAACATCCAGCTCGGTCGATGAGCAGAGTTTTTTTTTGGCTATTCGTTTTACGCCCTGTTTTCCATCTATGAATGGGGGCAGGGAGGATATGTTGTCTTTACAGCTTGGTATTCACTGAATTTCCTTTAAATTGTATTTTCTGCCTCATTTGGTAACCGCTGCAACTCAGTTTGATGTTGTCGCTCTTTTTTCCCTTTTTTCGCTCCCGGTGTCGCCTGTCTTGTTCGTGACATTCTCTTCGTCGTTCTCTCTTTTGTTCTTGGCGTCCTTTTTCTTGCTCCTGATGCTCTCTCTCTCACGCAGTTCGGTCTTTTTTCTTCTCGTTATGCTTCTGCTGAGAGAACTTTCGGACATCTGACCTCTGGAGCCCGTGACGTGGTGGAAATTTCAGACATTTCCTCATTTTTAGGATCATGTCACGGTGTCCATGTCACGAATATATTTTACAAAACTGCGGAATTCAAAGTGCAGCTAGCTTAACACCAGCAAGACGCATTGCTTCGGGCATTGCGAGCGGGACCTACTTCGTAGTTGATTGCACTTTCATCTTCTTTTTATGCATTCCTCAACGCAAACACATACTGGCGCATCCAATTGTTCGGTTCCGTGGGGAGGGGTAGGCAACCAAAATTTGCTGGGAATGGCACGTCAGTGACCGGGGAAGGATGGCGGGGGGGGGGTGGAAGTCGCTGGCCGTAGGTTTGGTTGTAACAAGCAAACAACGCAACTGACTCTCGGATCAAAGACAAACACAGCGGATCGCGATGTTTCCTTGAAAATGGACAGCGAAAAACGTCTGATTGATTCTCGGCAGTGACTGATCCCGGCTCAGTCGTACGGACCGATAATGTCGTAAACTGGCAAAATGCATTTAGTGGTGAAATCGATCGCAGAAGCACAGTTCATCACACGATGGAAATAATGAAATACCGCTGATCTGTTTCTACACAAGGCCAGATTGCGCTGACGGGTTGAAGTTTGTATCACAGAGGCGCACAATTCATCCTACCCAGGTGTACAGACAGGGTATGCCGACAGCTGGTGTTATAGCAAAATTGTATGACGGCCTATCTTAAAGAATCGTGACTGCATATCTAATTTCGTCATTGGGTGTCCAGATAATCTGAAAAAGTCTTGGTAGTGATTGGCGTTATGATATAAACTTTCCAAAAAATGGTCGAGACTGATAACGGAGGCGGAGGATGAAGTGGTAGTGGCAGGACGCGTGCCGGCAAAGGGAGATGGGCACTGGCTAGCTTTGAGCCATTTCTTTCCATGCAACACCGTAGGGTTAATGTTAAATGTGGCCAGTTAGAGGGGAGGCACGGTCCCCGTACCCTTCCCCACCCCCCGTGTCGCAGCCTATAACTCTAAGTGCCACCACCGCGTTGCAAGAAATGGATATACTTACGACAGTGACCGTTTTTCATCCTCGTCCGATAGAACTGCAGACGCCGATTGCAAACATACCGTTCGATTTGACGTTCGGCGTCTAGTTCACGAAATGGTCGCATCGGAATGTGCAGTGGCCCTGAAAGGCGCCCGCGGCTATGTGGCGCCACGAAACGCCTCAGGCGCCGGCGAGCTACGTTGACGGCCGGCGCTTTCGCCTTACATTTCGGTGCCTTGTCACGTCTGCCCATTGAGACAGTTCCTGCAATCCGCCTCAGCGGTGCCCGGCGGAGTCGCATTGTCTCGGCGGTTTCGGGCACCACGGCGACCTCAGGCATTTCACATGTGCCCATCTGGACTGCAGTCGTTTCCTCCACACAGTCTCTGGCTCCCCGGCCGGCTAACTGGCCGCAGGTCCGAGCGGCGGGACGTGCTAAGCGCTGGGACACAGCGCCTCCGATTAAATCCCGAAATAAACTGATTTTCATTTCGCCTTGCATATTGCTGTTTCGCGATGGTATCTCTGTTGCTGTAAGGCGTTCAACCGCTGGTGAGCTGGTGAGCACAAGGATGTTTTGCGCGCCGTTATTCGGCGTTAATGCAGTCCAACGTTACAGACATCAAATTCAGTTGACAATGAATTCGTTCAAAAAGGCCGGTTCAAGAAACCCGTCGAAAATGGACACCATGATCATGACAGCGTTTTGGATGAGCGGAAATCTCCGAAACCCAGAAATAAGAGGCGTCAAGATAAGCAGGTAACCAAGCGATTCTCCAATAGGGACAGGCTGGGAGCCGATTCAGGTTTCCGGTTTGCGTCTTTTCACCCATTCATTGAATCAGAACTCATGCATGTTTGAGGAAGCTCATTACACATATGACGTTCACGATGTATATGCCGTAATGTGGTGCCTAGTCGTCGCTTGTAGAGGGGGTGGGATGGAAGAACTGCCTGCATTAACCGTCTGACTGTGTTGATTATAGATCCACCCACACCAGTCCCGTGCATTTTAAGACGGCATCGTGTGCAGAGCCATGACATTTTTTTCTCTTAAGAGACCACACCAAACTGAAGACTGGCATGAGGAGGAAATGCTCTAACTGATTTATACTGGCTGTGAATTAAACGTGGCGGTGGTCTGATCTGGTCTTGATGAGTATTCATGACTATTTTGACAACGCTGGCTAACCCGCCCTCGACTGGGGGGACGGTTGACCGCCCCCCCTCCCCGAGGTTTTTCCAAGACTGCGAGAGAGCGAATCAACACAGCGACACCAAACTTTGTGCACCTTTTGCTTCATTATTTTTACACCTTTTCTCAAAGCTTTGGTCCCAGGTCAAGTTAAGTTGTTGACCTAGGTAAGGTCAAGTGGGATTTATACTGGCTGTGAATTAAACGTGGCGGTGGTCTGATCTGGTCTTGATGAGTATTCATGACTATTTTGACAACGCTGGCTAACCCGCCCTCGACTGGGGGGACGGTTGACCGCCCCCCCCTCCCCGAGGTTTTTCCAAGACTGCGAGAGAGCGAATCAACACAGCGACACCAAACTTTGTGCACCTTTTGCTTCATTATTTTTACACCTTTTCTCAAAGCTTTGGTCCCAGGTCAAGTTAAGTTGTTGACCTAGGTAAGGTCAAGTGGGATTTTTTCCAAAAGGCCAAACGTCCTATAGCTTTTTCGGAAAACATGATATCACAAAAAATAAGGAAACAGAGGTTTTGATGAATGCAACAAATCTTTCATCTCGGATTTTGTTCGGAGTTTTCCGAAGGTCAACCCTATTTTCAAGACAAGTCGCCGTTTTTTTTTCAGAGTTCCAAGGAATTTTTATCACATTTTTAGTGTGAGGTGATCTAGACATCCCTTTACCGTCCATGGACAAAATGTCATGGACTTGCCATGTAATGGAACTTCAATTCCAGCCATTTCAGTCATTCGTGACATGAGGTCAGGTCACGAATGACTATTATGAGCCAATATGCGCTGCCGTCGAAGTGGGCGACGAATTACTCGGAACGGATAGAAAATGGCAAAACTGGCTCGCACAGTTGCGTGCAATGCTAAGAAGCTCAAATGGTTTCGAGAAATTGCATACCTATTTTGGAAATAAACGGACTCTCGCGAATAAAGCTCCGCCAGTTGTTTAGATTGATAACTACTCGTTTTTCCCAAATTTCACCATGAGAAACCGTCACAAGGACGACTAGGATTAAGAGATGTTACATAGAACGGCCTTTATCGCGAAAGTAAAGATGCGCTAGAATTTGTTATTGTTAATTTCATACCGCGTTCGGCTACGGCGCGCGCCGTCAGTCGGCGTGAAAATTGCCGTATCTTAACTCAACGTTTCGGCGTGTATATTAAACAGATCAGAGAAATTAGGCGTGCACCAGCATCTGCGGATTTTTACCTGTTCATTAGTGCCTTTGCCTAGACTTTATCAATTACAGCCTTTAAGATCCAGGCCGCTTCTGGGTTTTAAGCAGTCGGTTGTGAGAAAACTTATGTAAGACGTAAATGGCTTACACATTACTCAAAACTAAAAATGAGACCGGTTTCGAGCTGTGCTTGTCACGAACCTTTCAACGGTGTGCTTATTTTTATCGTGTGACGAACCGTTCGCGAATTAGAGGGGGCGGCCAACAGCTCCCCCGCAGTCGGGTGTGATCGGCGCCGACTGCAAATCGGGCGCGGGCTAATGTCGGCAATTACCATTAATGGCATCGGCTGGTGTTGAATACTGGTCATAACTAACGAATCTACCAACTAAAAAATGGTATACCTTTCCGTTCAACCGGTCGAGTTAGCGATCATGGTGGGACGAAACGACATGAAAAGGATCTAACTTTCAAACATCAATAATATGGAAATGACGTATTCAGCTGGAAGGAACTGGGAAAGTGCCAAGAAAAAAGAAAGATTTAATAGAGGCAAAAATATGCATATCCGTGTTTCCATGGTCACTGAGAGCACCTACGACTACGACGCGGTATATTATGTTCAGGTAAGCAGAAATTGTTTGATTGTTATTGTGCAGTGCAAAATGGCGCCGCAGCACCAGATCGTGCTGCTATTCCAAGGCAATGAGAGGGTTTGCAGAGGAGATAGCAATTGTGAGGCATTGCCCCAAGGATATTGCCACTGGGCCAGTACTTGTCATGTTTATTTTGGGGTAGCGGACTACGAAATTACGTCCAATTTCTACGATGTGTTTTCTTAAATCCACTTCTAGAGCCGCCACTTGATGCAGCACTGGGATCATACATTCATGCCAACGTATGTCAGAAAGGGCATTAACCCGCGTACGACCGTGGGTCGGCGGCGATCACGCGCGACTGTGAGGGGGGCGATTGACCGCCCCCCATTGACCGTCCCCCTCTCACTCTCGAACGGTTGATCTCGCGGTAAAAATAGCATACCGTTGGAAAGCTTGTGACGAGTAGAGCTCGAAACTGGTCTCATTTTTAGTTTTAGATAATACGTAAGCAATTTACGACCTATACATGTTTTCTCATAGCCCACTGCATGAGACCGAGAAACGGCCTGAATCTCAAGGGCTGTGACTAACAACGCATAGGTAAAGGCACCAACGCACAAGTAAAGGTCTGCAAATACCGAGGCACGTCTAATTTCCCAGATTTGTTCAATATATACGCCGAAACGTTCAGTTCAAGACACGGCAATTTTCACGCCCGCTGTCGGCGGGCGTGGGTGGGAAAAGAAATAAACGGGAACTAATTTTAGCGTTTCTTTATTTTCGCGAAGAAGCCTATCCATGTACATTTAATTTATCTTAGTGGTTTTTGTGATGATATCTCATGCTTAAAGTTTAGAAAAAATTCATTAGTTACCAATCTACACAATTAGCGGAGCTTTATTCGCGAGAGCCTGTTTATTTTCAAAATATTCAGTTTTTTAAACTTTTTGAGACTCTTGGTATTACTTACGTCTGTGCAAGCCAGTTCTGCCATTTTCTACCCATTCTGAGTAATTCATCGCTGATTTTGACGATGGTACATTTTGGCTGACAATAGTTATTCGTGACCTGACCTCAGGTCAATGGCTGGAAGTCATTGATACTTTGCCTATTGACGGTAACTAGATGTCTGCTTCATTCCACACTAAAAATGTTATGAGAAATTTCGCCAATTTCCGAAAAAACGACGACTTGTCTTATGGGCTTGACCTTAAGTCAGTGACCCAGAAAATCCCGAAAAATCTGAGACAGCAGATTTGTTACATCTGTCAAGATCACAAATCACTGAAAGTATTATTGTGATATCTTGTTTTGCGAAAAAGTTACAGAGCGCTAAACGTTTTTGGACATAGGTCTGTTTGGCCTGACCTAGGTCAGATGCCTGACTTTGTCGTAGGTGAAAACTTTGACACAAGATGTGAAAATGATCAAGCAAAAGGTACACGAAGTTTCGTGGTGCTGTGTTTGTTCATTCTCTCGCAATCCTAGAAAAACCTCAGGTCGGTGCTGTCAACCGCTCTCCCCCCCCCAGTCGGGAGCGGGTTAAGAACAGACACCAAGTTTCATACCTTTGTCGCGAATGGTTCAGGAACTGCACGCAAAGAACCCGAGGTGACTTCTTCCACCGTGTTCGGCGTCACGGCCAGGGCGGACCGGCCGGCCGCTGGTGGTTTCGTGACGTCACAGCCAATCACAGGCCATTTCAGCCGGGCGCCGTACCACTTCGATGGCTGAAAAGAGCAATTTCCTTTGCGATGTTCGCTGTCCTGGCAACAGAATTGGAATCAGAGGGGTCGGAACTGACTGCTTAACACGACAAAATGACAAAACTTTTCCGGAGGTTACTACTCTATTACAATCTTCCCGTATAAAACCGACTTAACCGACCATTCTATCCAAGGGCGTTCAGGGATCGCATTTGGAAACTGACCAAGGGGAAAGCCATCATGCTCCATGGCGGGCCGCCAGTTCATGGGCGTCCATACGCATGATTGGGGAGTCAACTGAAGTTAAAAAATGTCGCCATGCATTTTTTGCGTTCTGACGTCTAAATGTTGCGTGGATAGACGGCCCCTCTTCCCCTGGGCTGACAGGTAGCCGGACACTTTTTGTCATTACAGAAGTGCCTTCGGTACCATTTCATTTGTCCAGGGCGATACTGCGGTGGCGGGGCAGGATCTCTAACACCAAACTAACGGAATGTGGCACTGAGCGTGGCATGCGCGAACGAATCGTTGTATGTGCGTGTTTCGTGACGCTGCTGAAGTGCAACATACAGATGGAAATTCCACCCTTCCATGCATTCGATTTCCTCTTCCATACCAGGTGCTGCAGGTTCCCTAATTCTACGCATTTTACAGTTCATATTTAAGATAGATTTAAGTGGTCCCTGGCAACCATAGATCCTTGATGATCCAATTAGACCATTACACTTGTTGATAGTGCCACCACAAAAATATCAAGCAAAAACTTCTACACGTGAGGACTAAATCGTTAAGCAAAGTTGCAGTCGTTCTCCACACATTTCACACGGGCGTCTTTAACACCTGAATGTCATACAAGGTAGGTTGAATGTATTTTTCAAACATCATGGGCGCCTTTTCGAAACACCAAAGGCATCCCAAAGGCCCCCAAGTGGCTCTTGGGTGCCTTTTCATTGTTTATGGCGTCCTCCGGATGTTTTCCGGCCTCAGGGACGCCCTTTGAGTCCCTATGGGCGCCTCCCCAAAACCTTTGGCACCCTTTTATTTTGAGGATGTTTTAGCCCTTGGGATATTTTCAGACTTCATGGACACCGCTCTGGGGTTTTGGGCGCCGTTCTGTTCTTTAACACGCGCACTGGAAGAGCGCACAAAAGTGCGTCCCCATCTGATCTCGGAAACGGGAAAAACTAGAGTCAAGGAATTTAATGAACAGGATAGCGCTATCACGGTTTACATTGTGTGCAATTTTCATGAATCTAGATCAATATCCTCGAGGTCAAATGGGGTCAAAAAGGTCAACCTTGGGCGCTCTCGGCCCGTACAGGCCATTCCATATGACTTTTGACCGTAACGGGAAAACGGTCTTTGTTTGAGCTTTAAAACGTGGAATACAACAATACCATTCATCTGGCGTCTTGCCAGATTCGGGACAAGGCCAAGTCGGGTCATTGACCTATGGCGTCATTTCGTCATCTTTTTCAAATCAGATTTACAGCAACATGGGATAGCTTGATTGTAAGTAAGGGCGCTATACGCATCTTTTAGCGTATTTTCAGTCAAGTTAGCCAACAGCGTTACAATTGATCACTTTTAGCGTTCACTGACCTCTGCAGGGTCAAAAGATGTGAAGCGAGGTCATTGACCGTGGACGAAGTTTTTTACCCAAACTAACTTTTATGTCAGTTGTCTGTGCTAAAGCTGTTTCGTTATAATGGACCCAGTTACACGGTTTGAACGCTGTAAGACGTAAAAATTACATGTATATATATATATATATATATATATATATACATATATCCATATTTATGTATGTATGTTTATACATATCAGTATCAATTTGCCAAACGTGTTTTTAGTACAACCTTGGAAGACATATTTCATGCGAATCGACATATTGTAAAGCAAATCTAGACCAGGTCACAAAATAATTATTTTTGATCTTTGATGCCCGTGGCCTTCATTGAGCGCAGAATACGCAAGCGTATTAGTGTGCTCAGGCTTGTTTTTGTTAAGGTCTTTGAATGCATATTTCATACAGACTGACATGTTGCAAAGCAAATCTGGATCAGGTTACAACCTGGTTAACCTTGACCTTTGACTGCCTTGACCCTTATTGACCCTGGCTTTGTTTTTGGTACGTCCAGCACTTATGCCCGAATGACGTCGCCTGATTTTTTTCAAAAGGTAATCGTAGGTAGAACGCTTGTCCTTTCACAATGTTCCTATTTGTCAGCGACAACAGCTATTTCCGTTATGTTTGCTTGACTTCAAATGTTTGAAACTTCAAAAATCTCCAGCCGATTTTCGATTTTTCTGCGTCAATCGTCGAGCTATTCAATTTTCATAAATGCGACAAAGTAGCAGCAACCAGTTCCGATCCGTTCTCGAGATGTTGAGGAAAAACAGGTGGAGGAGGCACAAAAATACCCCCTTTTAGTGCGCGTGTTAAGGTGTTCTTCTGAATCCTGGGAATATTTCGGATCACAGGGATGCCGTCTGAGCCCTCGAGGGCCCCACTCAAGGTCTTGCGGTGCCCAGACTCTCCAGGGCGTCCTTCTAGCGCTCGAAAAAATATTTTCGGACCACAGGGACATCCTTGAGCCCTCGGCGAAAGCGTTTCAATGTTTAGGGCTCCTTTTTATTTCTTAGAATGTCTTTAAGCCCTCGGGACGTATCTTCATACCTCAGGGGCGCACTTTGGAACCCTCTGGGCGCCCCTCCAGAGTTTGAGGCGACCTTCTATTTTTTAGGACGTCCTTCTAGTCTTCGGGACGCATCTTGAGACTCGATGGTACCCTTTGAGTCAGCAGGACGCTCCTCAAATAGTCTGGGAGTCCTTTTATCATTTAGGACGTCCTTCTAACCCTCGGGACATAGGCTACAGGGTCCCTGGAATAGGCCCTCGATGGAGCCCTTCCACTTGGAGGCTTAGGACGTCCTTTTATTTGTAAGAACGTTTTTCCAGACCTCCAGACATATTTTCAGGCCACAGAGGCACCTTTTCAGCCTTCGGGAGCGCCCTCTAGGGTTTGGGGTGCCCTTTTATTTTATACGGGATCACAGAAGCGCCCTTTTAGCTCTCGGGGGAGGGGAGGGACTTCCCCGGAATTTGGGGTGCCCATGGGGCTTCATGACCATTAAGTTTAGTTGAGTTGTTGATTCACTTTCTCAACCTTGGGAAATTTCTAGGCCTCATGAGCCGTTCTTCAAGGCATGGAGGGCATAATTCCAGGCTAATAAGGCACCTTCGGCGCCCTGTTGCACAGTAAACGGTATCTCCTACAGGGGTGCCTTCGGCGCCCAGAAGGACACCATGGCCTGATGGCATACCCCTTTATACGTCCCTAATTCTACCTGTTCTGGTATGGGAATTGTAAGCATGGTAACAGCATCATATGCGGTCATAATCGGTGTCATACCCAAGACATTACAGTCACGAAACAAGCGGCGACAGTAGAGTGTCCGCAGCGTTTGCGATGAAAACTACCTCCCTTCTGAATCCTTTGTCTTTTATCCGGCGAATAGCCTAGCATGGGCTAGAGCCTCTTCATCCTGGCAGGGTGCATGAAGTCTCCATGCTCTGCGGCGCGCGATCGAGAACCGACTGACATTATTGGCAGCCGAAGGCCAGTGAATGTCGCGACTCCGTCTCGTGTGAAGCGAACGCAGTAGGCCATCGGTCGGGACTGCTCGGCTCATATTACAGCGCGTGTTTCTCGGCCAATTGGACAGGAATCCACTGTCCGTGCGGTTGCCTTTTATGATGGTGCATTTTAGCATAAAAACTGTCTCCAGTCAAATTGTTGGAACTGAGTCAACCACGCATTAAAGCGAGTAGTTTACCTTGGCATTAGTTTTGAACTGAGATGGCCACGTTGTAGTATATAGGCTAGATCTGGCAGCATTTCTGCCAAACTGGCTTCCGTGTGGTGGCCTATGGCGGTGTCACTTCCCTGGGGCCTAGGATATATGGAAATTTGCAGCCTTAATTGACGAGACGTTGGGAGGTAAAAATATGTTGGCTCCACGTTCAAACCTTTTGGGGGCCATGACCACCAAGGCCCCCCTGGATCCGCCAGTGATAGATAATGATCCTTATTTGCGTGGCACTTCCCACCGAATTGTGAAACTTACTGTTTTAATCACTCCTCAGCTCTTTCGACCACCTTTTAGAAACAGGACAAAATTTCACCTCTTGCTAATGCAGAAGGGTCTCCTTATGCTGTTGCAGGACTAACAGCCGAAGACTATAAGGAGGAGCAAAATGCAGAAAGCTAAGATATATCAGTTGGCAATGTTAACATGTGCTGGTGCACACGCTTGAACCCTAACCAACCAACAGAAACCTGAAAAGCACAAAAACATCTCGTTCCAGAATTTATAACACACTTTCAGTAACATCACAATTTTGTCTTTGTGTACCTCTGGTAAGTGTTTGCTATATTTCTTCGAGGGATACAAATCTTTGATCAACAGCTGGTATTTGTTACAGCTAATAACATCATTAAATCTAAAATTCTAGGCAATGGCATCATAAAATGTTTGTTATTATCTTTTAAGATCAAATATACTCCGGTTCGCATGGAGAGTTTTTGGCGACTCCTCTTTGACTCGACAGGGTCACTTATAATGACCTCTCTTGGGAGAAGGATGCGATGAGAATGAATGGGCTTATGCAAAGATTTGAAGAGAAATATGATGAGAGTGTAGGTTCGAGCATGCGGCAACAGATGCATGGTTGTATCATCATCAGTAGTGCATGCAACAGTGGGTTATGATTGAAAACTAACTGACACTAATAATGCACTGCCTAGGTCCATCCTGAAAATTAACTCACATTGATGACGGAATGCCAAAAGTCCGTCCCAAACCATTCTGCAGTCTGCAAACCAAACCATTCCCACCCTAGGGCAAAATTTTTAATTTGGGGCAGCTTTTAAAGCTATCTGTGCGCTTTCTGGGATCTTGGAGCAGAGTCAGAGCCCATGGGGCAGTCCTGCCACCCTGGCAGTACAAAAAAGCATGTCACGTGTCCATGCATATTTTATTTTTGCTTCGACTAAGATGAAAATCAGCACGATGTTGAAAATAGTGGCCTAAATCTGCCGATAAAAAATGGAATGTCATTTTAGGACTACGCCTCAGGTTAGTCAGGTCATCTCGCTGTTACACTGGGGACAGGACTGTAGCCGACCCAGGCATCTTGATCAAATTTTGGTCTTGGTATGTGTTATGCTTTGCAATCTGGCCGACGTGTTGATGTCCGTAGGCAGGTACCTAAGCAAATCCACTGCGATGTCCATGTTGAAGAATCTCCTGGACCGGGGACCAACCATACCATTGCCGAATGCCTCCTTCCCTGGATCCGCCAGTGCAAGTATGTGTTTATCGATCTACTCGTGTTTCAGAATTCTGCGTCTGAAGAACTACATTTTTTCATTGTCACGCGCGACCATGATAATATTCTTTGTCATTGCTGAGCGGTTTAAAAACACCCTTGGAAAAGTAGTTCTAGGGACGAAAACATTACTACTGCAACAGTTATGGAGGAGACAGAGTTTGCAAGTTAGCGGAATGACTATAGAAATGTAAAATGTGAAGAATCGAGCTATCTTTTCGGGGAAATCTCAAGATTCGTTGCCTAGTCTGCGAAGTTATTAACCTGCAGAAAGCGTTATGGTCGAGCCGGGCTGCTCAGTTTTGATTTTGTTTTGTAAGCTGGGTTAAGTAAGACTAAGTCGTGGTCAGGTTTTGCTCGGAACTATCTGTCTGTGCACATATTTTTGGCTGTCTTCCTTTGAGCATGTACAGAAAGATATGTCACGTGCAACATATATGTGAAACTCTCCAGTTTCATTTTTTTGGAACATGCTCATATCTGACCTATCCTAGGTCAATGGCGTGAGGTGACACTGAGCATAAAAAATGACACGGTGCAAAATCATGTATCAAAAGGTACTCCATGTTTCGTATGTCCACGCCTCTTTGCTTTTTGTGATAGCCTCAGAAAACCGGAGGGGGGTTTCTCATGAACTCATGCCCCTCCCCGGCTAAGATTAATGTAGAGAGAATTAATTTCCGATTTAATCCTTCAATGGACGTTTCTTTATGTTTGTGCGCATTCCGTCACTCATCAGCTGCTTCCCTTTCTCGTCGCTGTGTCTTCCACGATCCCATTTGTTGGGGAAGGAGGCAATATGATGTGCAATACCTCCACAGCAAAAACTCATGTTATTCTGTAATAAATGTCCGAGTCACCGGAGCCTCGTTCCGGTCAGCATATGTTCGGGTCGCTGGCCCTACTGTTGAGGAGAGCCTCATTTTCGAAAACATGGCAGTGGTTTTTGACGGACAGGCTGCAACGCACGCGCCAGTGAAGTGGTACGCAGATGCATGGGTCTCCTGGTCAATTCAGCCACCTGAGATACTTTCCACCGGTCGTTTGCTCCTTACTGTTATCCATGACGTGGCCATCTCCTGCGGCAGTTTTTCTTTGTACAGTGGGACAACCATTAACGACGCTCAACTCCTCAAAAATGCCGATTTTGCAACAAGAATTATTTATTGTAGTCACAGAATTCATCACGTGTCTGGTGCGTGACGTAATCGACGCCTCCTTACCTACCGCGAGACGAGTGACGCGTAACCTATAAAAATCGCGCATAAAGTCGAGAGCGTACGGAGAGCCAACCAGCCCCGCCTCGTTTACATCGAATCGACGCGCTCTTACGGCTGAGCTTCCCGCCAGAACAGCCTGCTGCACCTCCGCCGCCAGCCGCACGGCTGCCGATCAGTGGTCGTCCGCGTACCTGGCAGCCCAGCGGTGCAGTGAGCTGCCAGAGGCGGTGGCGCGGCTCCGCCCGAATGGCTTCAGGACTGAGGTAAAGGCCCACATTGTCGAGTGGCCGTGTTACTTGTCTCCCGATATGTCCGCTCCGCCATGTTCTGACTGCTTGCCCTTGACCCGTAAGAGCCACTGTTTTGTGACGCGGCTGCACAGTAATGGTATGGGTAACTGTTGTGAAGAACTGGTCTTGATGGTAAGGAGATTGTGTTTGTAGGAACTGTCGGAATTAATGGCCGAAAAATGTCCCATGTTTTAATGGGGTCTAACAAGCGCATCAGTCTAGTCAGATTTTTTTAATTGATATCAAGGGGAAGATCACAGCTTCTTTATTTAGCACGATGCAATAACTGCATTAAAAGCTATCCTAAGACAGTGTTGGAGAGTTTCGAAATATTAGGTTGTGAAGTTATGAACATATATGTGACAGGCATCATCAGAAAGAAGCACTGCTGCCGTACATCCAGGCGTTCTTTCCTAGTCAGATCCGCCACTGCCCTCTCTCATTGTGCTGTTTCAATTTGCTGTCTGTACATCGCGCGACGCGATCCTGACGTCTCGTGCTGCTAATAGTTCGGCGAACAGTTGCAGCTCTCGGCCGGCGCCGTCCGTTAGCGGTCGGCGGCAGCCGACCCGGCCGACGACGCTCAGGGGTTGGTCCGTCTTATGCATATCGCGTCAGACGCTGCAGTGTTTGTCGAATCGGTATGGTTTTATGCAGTAAGACGTAAAATTAAGCAATAGTGTTATCAGAAGATATTCATGATGTTTTGTTCTGTTGGTTCTCAGGTGCGAGATCACTTTCGAAATTCGAAGCATATTTAGGCCGTCAGTGTATTAGTCTTGTACTGATAAATTCAAACATAGAAATGGCAAGGTACATGCATCAGGCGACTGCGCGCTCAGTTATCTGCCATATGATGTGCATTTGTCCATGTTGCTCTTGAATGTATGGCTACGTTACTGAATAAAAGGCCACTGCGCGCGCACTGGCCAACGCACGCGGTCGCAAAGCGCTCGATATCATGGCGATATTTGGCGTCTGATTTTGGTAAAATTCAGCGCATGTGAACATGTTTCATATTAAGACATGTCACACTGACCATCTGACACCTACTGCATGTCAGATTGTGTCGTCGTGTACAGTTCGGAGGGCATCGGCAAAAAACAGAGCTGTTGCTTTTTAACCCATTCTAAGGCGGTCGCGGGCTCGAGAAATACGGTTCTGTCAGAGCAGTGATGTGGTCCGAATAAATTTCACACATGCAAAACATGCGAGAGACTGAATATGTCGATGAATATGGCTGCCTGTGGTATGACGAATATGCTGTCAGCAGCTGCATTCAGAAGAGGAGAGGTAAACAAAAACAAGATTACCAGGACGAAGCTAACCACTAGGAATAAATACACGCAAAAAAACAAAGCTGTCGTCAGTTGGTTTCTGAAAACTTCTTCCACCTATTGCTTCTGCCAGATAACTCGAAATGAAACAATGTTTTCGGGGACTCGGGGATTCCAGACTGACGAAACGCCTCTCAGCAGGGCAGTCGTGCTCGAAGGCCTCATCCTCGTCCTCAGCAGGACAGCAGGTTAAGCCGTCAGCTCAGCGCCTGCGGCTGGCAGCCCGGCGCTTCCCAGGCGGAGGAACACAGCTGGGTGCCGGTGCTCCTCGGCAGGAGCGCACGGCTGGTGTCCGGTGAACTGATCAATGCACCCGGCTGGCGTAGTCGCCTCCCCAGTGCGTCATTCATGGCCTCGCTCAGCTGACGCGGACATTATTATCGCGTCCAACGACGCGGAAGGGTCCCCAGCGGACGTCGCCCTGCTGCACTCCCCAGTTGGACGCGAACGTCATATAAAGTTCGATTAATTACGACAGATGAAACACGGAGACTTCATATGGAACATTTATTGCACCAGTGAGCGAAAGAAAACACGCAATCCGGTGTGGCATTGGGGCATAGCCGGTGACTGCGGTTGACATGACGGTCCGGTGGAGACTCATAAGAGCCGCTATAGATGTTCATGGAGGCTAGGTCTGGCACCTGGAGTAAGGCTGTCAGTTACGTTTACGTGCCTGTCTTGTTAATTACAAGCTATACGTGCGCCGAATGGAAATGTTTGCTGATATTAGGCATTTCCTTCTTCCTTTTCTCATTATTCTTTAATTTCGGAAAAATGTTGCAAGACAAAACGTAGTCCAGTGCCAAGATGTCATACTCACATTATTGGTGGAACTAGTCAAGCAATGTTTAAGTGGCCAGTATGGGAGAGCCGCACCCGCGGACGATTTTTGCACAGGATCCTGAGTAAAGCATGCTTTTGCAGCCGGCGCAGTCGAAATTGCCTTCTGGTCTGAGCAAAACAAACAAATCGGGCAGGATGAGTGCTGTAATAAACAAGTGTTAAAACTGTTCTCTAACCCAGAAGCCCGATAATTTTCAGGTTTCGACGATATGTTAAACTACCTCGTAAAATTGTGGAGCCGCTTGAAGTGCAAGGTTTCAAAATTTGGTCAACGGTTGCCTTGTGCTGTCCGCAGCGATGACTTGGTGCAACAAACCTCATAAATGGCTGGTTTCTATCAGAGGGGGGACATTGCTTACATAGAACGCCTCAGAGGTGTTACGTTTGACACGCGGACGGTGTAAAATATCGTTCGCAGAGGTAAGAGTAATAAAAAAGTGCGGACACTTATTTTGGTTGACGTCGGACAAATACGTATTAGCGTTCCTGAAAATCGGCCTGATAGCGTGGCATAGCTACAAAATCATAATCTTATCAACGAACGAACATAAAAGGAATTAACACAAAATTGATGTGAAATCCCTATGACGAGACGAGTCGCAGACGGCGCCTAGCAAAGTTGCTAATTTCGCAAATGACGCACCATTTTTTGACACCTTCCAGCTGCTGCTGAGGGACATTTTGCCCACGTCTGTCCCGTGCAACAGTGGACGGATTACAGCAGTTCTAACGGGACTTAAATCCCGTCGCCCAGAGCAGCAGGGCTGATCTGAAGGCACATTTGTCTGAGATGGCTCCTCATTAACTTCAGAAAGCAATGCGATGAAGTCGTCCGTTCGACTTGTCCATGAGCTCACAACGAGCACCGCTTAAAAGGCTACGTGCTGTTTTATCAACGTGTATTAACGTGGCCAGTAGCCTGCTTTTCTGTTGCTGAGTTTTGCAGCGAACGCGCGTGCACTGCAGCGATTCCGCGTGAAAAGAGGCTTTGCTTACGGCCTGCGCTCAGACATATGATGTCGCGTTCACAGAAAACTGATGCACGAAACTGAACCATTTTCTGATCGGAACACATCTTTCGGAAAAAGGAACATAATCGTTTACGGTCATTAAACCCTATTCCCGGAGGGCTGGACGGTACGGCCGATTCCCGATGGGGGGACGGATTCACTCCCCCCGAGATCTCGAGAACTACACATCCAATTTCATGGCAACAAACGGCAATCGATTTGCCGTGACATAAACTGCATTTTTCAAAAAGAAGTTTTCAAAATTTTGAAGGAGTTGGATACAAGGGGACAAGAAACCCAAAAAGGGATATTTTTGGACTTGTTATAACTCCGCTGTTTATAGAGTGATTTTGATGAAATTGGCATGAATCGAGAGATTATGGATGGGACTTTTATCATTCGTACATGCATTTGAAATTTTGAGAAAATTCCTAGGTGTTCACAGGGCTCCAAAAAAGGACTAGTTTTCAATAACTGATTTTACAAAAAAAGTTCAAAACACTTTTTTGGTTTCTGCCAGTCATGTTATGTTCAAGAAGCATAAATCGTATTACAATGTTTGTATAATGTTAGCTTAGGCGGTGCCAGGGATATGCAAAACGGGGAAACTGTCATGGTCACATGTTCTTCTGATAAACTTATGACCTTTGATCTTAAATGACCTCCATTGACCTTGGAGTCACTCTGAATGGTCTCATGTGCCTTTAATATTATCTGAAAACGTTTCGAATCATTCGAATTCACCCTATTTCGAAACTTACATTTTACGGCTGTCGTGATGTTGGGTGCGCGCACTGGCCTTTTAGGTCATAGCTCCGTGACCCAACATGATGTCACACTGAAGCTTGGTACACAAACAGAAAACACGCTTCTACGTCATATGTATCCCGGATTTGGATTTGGCATTTGAGAAAATAGCACTTAAGTTATTATTATAAAACCAAATTTTGAATTTGGCCTTGACCTGACCTTGTAAAGTGATTTCAGATGACCAAAACTGTATTTGTGTGTTGCCCAACTATTTAGCTACACATTCATGTAAAGTTTCGAGTTCCATCTTAAAAATGATGTTTTTAGCAGTCATTTTTACCCTCAACAGGTCCAAAAATGGTCTGAGGTGCCTCCCAAAAACGTTGCCTGGCTCCGCTCCTGAGCAAAACGGAATTTCGGAGTCTTGTCACAGTATGTAAAAAAACAACGGCTAGGAAAAGCCACCAAGTTTCGTGAAGCTGCGTGAGAAACCCTGGAATTGGACAGCAAAAAACCCGAGGGGGGATTCAGGCCCCCTGCCGGAAATAGGGTTAAGCATGGCATCGAACGAAAAGCAATAGGTATGAATGAAAAGCACGTCAACGACGCCTCGTGAGACACAGAGCTTGACACAGTATTCTGTACGCCAGAGCCAAGTGTCTGGTGCGTCCCAACTCACAAACAAACAAGAGCACGTATCGCAACAACATTAAAACACTTCATGGAAACATCGAGCAGAAACATAGCAACTTCGTCTGGTTTCATTATGGTAATTTCACGCAGGTTCATAGTGTATATCGCGTCTTCAGAAATAGTTGACGAATGCGGCATGCTTTCAACATCCACACATTTCAGCGTCGGTTAAGATCATTTCATTGCTGAAGAAGTCGTTTGAACGAGGACCAATTTGCATCAATTTTTATCAAGCATCATTTCAAAGAAAATCTGGAACAAAAGGGTATTTGTATTCGAACACACGCCACTTCGAAAAAATCAAGGGAACGATTTCCACATTTAAAGGTGTTCTGAGCCGAAACTGCCGAATTGGACAATGCAGTCTTAGAAGTCTATCCGTGATATACATTGTCAACACTCTACACCTGCAGAAACCGCCGAGTTGTACAATGCGATCTTAGAAGTCAATCTGTGATATACATTATGCCAACACTCTACACCTTCAAGGTTGTAAGAGATTTCTCACGGTTTCCACGTGACACTTATTCGGCCGTGTCCTCTTTATAACTGCTGCGTGACGCCACGATGGGTGCAAACCCGAATCGCGTCATGTTGGTGGATGGTTACATGATATATGTTTTTTCACGACAAATGTGTGGAGATTTTAGATATTTTTATCAACCTTGATCACTCAAAACGTTATCAGCCACACTTTTCGGACCACATAAGTATATCTATGAAAAGTTGACCAAAGTGGAGCATTCCACTGAAGTGGAATGCTTCAGCTTGGTCGAATTTTCAGACGTAGCGTTAATAGGTCCGAGGAACGTCCTTGATTACGTGCTCAGTTTTCATTTTTCTCCGGCAGATACCTCCAAGATGTGATTAACCAGAAATTACACTACGTAGATATGCGTAGATATACGTAGATGTGGCGACACAACGCGCGTCTTTTGCACGCACTGATTGGTCTACGCCCGCTCATGACGTAACGCAATAGCTGATCATTAGACATACCAGAACAGAACGCGGGAAAACATTCGCGGAGATCACTTCGAAACTCCGAAGATATGAATTTGCAGCATAATGTATGCTGCAATTGGTTTCTGAGTTTGCAGGCTACCACGGAGCTGTCACAGCTCAAAATACTTCTTAAAGGTGACGCAATGCCTTTAACAACTCCTGAGATATTTCACGGTACATGCAATGTAATCTCAACCGTAGATACAGCCATTGGCATCTGTGGATCATATTGTACAATACTAACAACACTGACACAGTAGTCTGTACATTCCTCAGCCTTGTCCATTGTCCCTTGTCCCTTCATCCCAGTCTTCATCTCCTAGGTAACCCAGTCTTCCCAGTCATCCCAGTCTTCATCTCCTAGGTAACCATGTCAGCGGAAGCTATCTGTTTCTGATTTGTGAGAAGAAGTGGTATCAGGCACAAGATATTTGTGACGCTTACTGCAAACAAGACTGATCTGCGTAAAAAAATCCTTATGATACTTATGTCATTTAGTTAAATACTGAGTCCAATGAATCCGTTCCAATTCATTCATCCATTCATTCCACGTTTATTCATTTATTCATTTATTCATTTCACTTTCATTCGTTCATCCATTCGATTCACATATTTATTCCATGAGTCCATGGTTTCCAAGATGTTGCTTGCCTGTGGAAAGCGTCAAATATACACATATATATATACATATATATATATAATATATGCGTGTTATATTGCATCTACGAGGGTCGTTCCAAAAGTAATGCCTCCTATTTTTTTACTCCGCCCCAAATGATCGGAGGGGGTTGAAAATTGCACCGTATGATGACTGAACCTTTGCGCACATTCCCTGAAAGTTTCATCCCTCTATTGCAGATATTGACGGCGTGACGCCTTGACAAACAAACTTTGTCATGGAAGCTCGTCAGAGGCAGAGGTGCGTGATTGAATCCCTGCATGAAGAAGGAAACGGGCCCATCGACATTCACCGACGCCTGGTGAAGGTCTATGGAGCAGACGCGGTCGATGTAAGCACAGTGAGAAGATGGGTCCGCCGGTTTGAGAGCGGAGACAGAGATGTCGATGACAAAGCGCGCTCCGGACGTCCACACACAGCCACCACCCCAGAGAACGAAGCACGCCTCGATGAACTCATTCGCGCCGATCGGCGGATAACGGTGAATGAAATGCGTGCAGAGTTGGATGTGGGTGTCAGTGCACTGGAAACGATGTTGTCATCTCTAGGGTACAGCAAAGTTTGTGCCAGGTGGGTTCCAAGGATGCTCACGCAGGACCAAAAGGACCGGCGGCGGGATGTCTGTCAGGACTTGTTGGACCGGTACGAGGCTGAAGGTGACGGATTCTTGGACCGCATCATCACTGGTGACGAGACGTGGTGTCACCACTACGAGCCGGAGTCCAAAAGGCAGTCGCTGGAATGGCACCACTCCAACTCCCCAGCAAGGAAGAAGTTCAGGACGCAGGCATCACCAGGCAAAGTGATGTGCACCGTCTTCTGGGACAGGAAAGGTGTCCTCTTAGATTCCCTGGAACCAGGGGCGACTGTCAATTCTGATCGTTACGTTCAAACGTTGACAAAACTGAAGGCCCGGATTGCCCGCGTAAGGTCAGAAAAAAGGGAAACACTCTGCTTGCAACATGACAACGCCAGGCCACACACAAGCCTGAAGACCACGGAATGTGTGGCAAAGTTTGGCTGGACGGTGCTGCCCCACCCTCCGTATAGTCCTGACCTGGCACCGTCCGACTTCCACTTGTTCGCGCCTCTGAAAGACGGCTTACGTGGGCAGCGTTTCCCAGACAACGACGCCGTCATCGCCGCCGTGAAAAAGTGGACTGCCTCGGCGGGCACTGACTTTTACGAGCGAGGCATCAAGGCTCTCGTTCATCGCTGGCAAAAGTGCATTGAGAATGGCGGTGACTACCTAGAAAAATAAACATACGGCAAAGAAAGTCCGCTCGTTTCAATGGTGCCACCCCCCTCCTCGTATCTCATCAACTTTTTGAGTTAAAAAATAGGAGGCATTACTTTTGGAACGACCCTCGTATCTCTATATCATATACGTGACTCAAATAAAATAAGACCTGTTAAAAATATAATTTCGATCAAAAACCGCTAAATACAAACACTAGCCGGAATGCATGTACGACCGGGCGCGAGGCGTATCTCCGATACATGCTGTCAGTGGACGGTGGTCAGTGCAGGCAGCGAAATAATGTAATGGCGAACAGCATCGCCACACGCCACTTTTAACGCAAGTCGTTTGTATCAGTCGGGTGAACCTCGATTGCATTGATGCCGTAACGTTATGGTATCTCGCAGTGGCCCATGAAATCCATATTTCCATTACACTACAATGGGCTCATTTTCCGAGAAGTGAAACTAAATTTGGCGTGCCTTTAGTTTAGTTTAGTGCCTTAGAGTCCGTAATGAAGTTTTTACTTACCTGGTTGTGATTACGATTTGGGGATATACGTGAATTGGTCAATCACTCACCCCATTAACGAAAACATCACGAGTCTATGGGGGCTTTTATGACAAAAACCTGCTTTACTCACGCATGGTCCGACAAAGCGTAATCGTGACTATGACTCGGCGACTGACGAAGCCACGAAACGATAGATGATCAAAAACTGCAAAATGCTGAACTCGGATTTAGACTCAGATAAAAGTAGGCATGGCTCAGATTCACACTACGCGATGTCAAAACTTCAGCAGGTTTAATAGTAAACTTATCCTAGATTACTGAAATATTCATGCAAATAGAACGTGAGAAAAGGTGCGAGAACGCCCAACATGGTTTGAACACACATTGTTTAGCTTAATGCTATTTAATGAGGCAACAGTGAAATTGTGCGAAATATATGCTAGCAAATATGCTATGCTGTCATGCTAGCAAGCGTCGTCACTGTGTCTGCTTTTCTTCCGAACCACACGTATTTTCTGCCCATGGAATGCAAATAGGAAAATATGCGTTAGTCATTGTAAAAATATAGGAGCTTATTATAAAAGATGATTCTCTTCAGTTTTCACTATTCAGTTGATCACACCTTCCTTTGAACTGGCTGACTGGTACGGGTCAAATGCACGTTGCATTTCTACAACTTAAAATCCATGTCACCTGGCAGTGCAGAAACGAAAAAGTAATAATATACTGCGACTTTCCTGTCCTCGCGTCTTTTGAGCGTATGATTACTGGGATGCTGATCGGTGTTCAACGGGGTGCATCCCCCAGCTTTTGACCTGGATTCAGCTATGCAGGGTAGGCCACAGGTGGGCCACATGTGGACGAATGAAGTGTGAAAAACACGGAAAATGGAAACTCCCCAAGTTACGGCGTCAACACCAATTAGACTTCATATGGGCAATGGGTTTACCACACAGTGTCCACGTTTCGAATAAAGTACGGTGAATTCAGTACTGCATATTGGATTCCTACATGGGGCTTTACACGGGCCCCGGATGGAACTGACGTGCAGCCTACCTGAGCGGGTCTCGCACCGGTCTTAGCACCTGTTTGGGTGACCGTATAAGTTCCCCATCTGGTTCAAATACATTGAATGAGGGTGGATGTCTAAAGATCACTCATACAGAGCCTGACTGGGGTTGATGGCTGGGGATAATGACTATGTGGTGATTTCAGTTTAACGAAAATTATTTCTCGTTAAATTTCTGCTAGTGAAATCATGTTTGAACTCCTTTGTTCAGTATTGATGAGTGATTTATCTGCATTTCGCACCATATCGCAGCCAGAGCCTGCGGGGCGTGTTCTGATGTTGTTTTCTGTTCTGTTTCTGTTCTGTCCGTGATATGTTTCGGGAATGGCAAGGCAAGGCGCGATGGTGAAAGAATATTCATTGTGAGGTAGTACCACTTGCTGAAATTTCCTTAAACCGCATTTTTCTTCTTCTCTGAAAGTTCAAATAAGGGCGTGTTGGGATGTTCAACGGTCACTGAGGTGTAACCATAGCATAAATTATACTGAGGGCACCTTACTGCCGGGTCCAGGAGCGGCCGTCGGGGCCACGTCCCCTTTCCGGAAAATCCGGAGCCAACATGTCTTTTATCCTTTCCCCCTTATTTTTGGCGAAAATTGTAGACATTTTGTTCTCGAAAGAAATATTTGTTTACACACACACACACACGCATATATATATATATATATATATATATATATATATATATATATATGTATATATATATATGTGTGTGTGTGTCTGTGTGTGTGTGTGTGTGTGTGTGTGTGTGTTAATCTTCCAAATTGCAAGTCAAAGTAAGTGAAATCCAAAGACAAATCAACAGTGGGGTCAGGTTAGATTCCACGGGCGGATACTTCATTTGCATTCCTTTAGCATTTGGTCTGAATCCGCCATTGTTTGAGATGGTGACCCGTGCTGACTCACTCATGGGTACGCCATTGACCTGTGAAAGAGTTGACTGGCGTGACCATCCCAGATAGCTGTACTTCATTTGGTGAAGTGAAGCAGTAGGTGTGTATGACCAATGAGATGGCGAAAATCGCATAATACAGCTGTGCGGTTAGATGAATGCGCAGCTGCTGTCAGCTCAGAGCAGCACTCGATGTTACTGTCCGCTCAGAAGAAGCGTTCGCTGCTGCTGTAAGCTCAGAGAAACGCTAGCTGTTGCTGTGGGCTCAAAAGCTCTCGCTGCCGCCACCAGCTCGGAAGCTCTCGCTGCTGCTGCCAGCTCAGAAGAAGCACTCGCTGCTGGGCCTGCTGCGTTTGGCCAGCAGTGAGATGGTGAGCGTCGTCAGGCTGCTGCTGCGTTGCACCACGAACATCCTGCCGTCGTCGCAGCGTGCTCGGATGACGCAGTGCGGCGTGTGGTGCGGGCTGGCGGCGCCGTCCTCTGCCTCACCGGAGTACTCTCCCGACGGCATCCTGGGATGGAGGTGTCTCAGTTAGACATGAGTCACACACTGGCAGCAGATCGGTGTCGATATCGTGAGCGAAGAGCGCGGGAACGAATAGGGGGCACCGAGAACGCAGGAATCCATGAGGAATGGGGGTGGGACAAGCTTTTCCATGACACGTCTTTCAGGCACTTGTTGCCATGCAGCACCATGATATGTCAAATGCGATACAAATTATAAAACGCTGGCGAACGCCTCCGCACCGTCTCCTTCAAATGCCTATGTAGTGATAGACATCATGACCAGTTTAAGTCGGTCTTAAAGTCTGGTCAGTAACGTTATCTTAGGTGATAACGTTAGCTGATGATGATAGCTCAGGTGATAGCCTGAGGTGATGTCAAGCGTTGTCTTGCCCGCTCTGACGCCCTCCTTTGGTCCTGATGTCCCAACGATGTTTCTCTCTTCATCCCTTTGCCCTCTTATCTTTTCCCTTCTCTTTCCTCTTTTGTCTCTCAGTCTCAGCATTCTCTCTATCTCATCATCACCCTCGCTTTTTTCTCTCTCTTTCTCTGTCCCCTCTCTCTCTCTCTCTCTCTCTCTCTCTCTCCTCACGCGTGGATCACGGTGAGCGACTGCACGATGCCGTGCTCCAGCGGCGGCCCCCGTTGGCGGTAGCAGAGGCAGCTGGCCAGCGAAGGACGGCTCCCCACCGCCTCGCGGAAGTTCGGGTGGCTGATGGAGTAGATGAAGGGGTTCAGCGACGCCGCCAGCTTGCAGATGACGCCTGGGGGCGGGGGAGTCGGCGAGGGAGCCGCCGTCAGACCCGGAACCGATCGGATGCCGTAAGACTGTCGTCGGCTGGGGTCTCTAGTCAGAGGCAGCGATGCAGACGCTGACGCCAAGACGAAGACGCTTAACACCGTGATAGCACGCGGCATTGTGTTCTTCAGAAAACTTGCAGGTCAACGGCAACTTGGACTTTAGCAAAACTTGGACTTGGAGGACTTTAGCACTCGCCTCACTAGTATCTGACTGACTGCGATACACATACACACACACACACACACACATACACTCCTTGCAGACATATAGAGCTGAATCGGCAGACCTTAAGTCGACCGGAGGCTAACCAGAGCGTTGGACCGAACTGAGGGAACACGAGCATTGCGTTATTCTAAATGCACGCGGCAGATCAGGTTTCTTCGCCGGATTAGGAAAAAGTTCGGTAGCCATGCAGATGTTGACAAAGACAGGTCGCGAACTTCTGCCCAGAACCAGACGCGTGCGGTGCAGGTGTCCTGACCTGGTATCATGGTCATCGGCGGGGTGAGACATTGCTTCAGACCAACCACGGCCATCAGAGTGACGGAGGCGTACGGCGTCCAGGCGATGAACCACAGCAGAATGATGGTGCCGACGACCTTCACCAGCCTGAGGAAACATCACGGAACCACTGACGCGTTGGCACCTCTACCGGCTTCAGGAAACACCACGAAACCATTGACACATCGTCACCTTCACCAGCCTTGAGGCAGCATCACGGGACCATTGAAACATCGGCACCGTCACCAGCCTGAGGCAGCATCACGGGACCACTGACACATCGGCACCTTCACTGGCCGCAGACAGGGCCAGGGCACCGCTGAGACCGTGAGGGCACCTCCACCAGTCTGAGGAGTGTTCGGGGCAATACTGAGCCTATATAGTCATCTTTAAACGCCTGAGGCATAACCCAGGCACTATAAACACCGCATCTTCACCATGACTACCCTTACGATAGGCGGTCCGTGACAGACATGAGTCTCGACATGTCTTAAAAGTTGTTGGGATCAGAGCCATTTCGAGAAAGCTCGTGACAGCATAAGCCGTAACGCTTACGTTAAAATCACTCAGAGTCGACACGGCCTCCATCGCACTTGTCGCATTCCCCACTACATCCACGTCTATGGCAGCGGGTTGGAAATAATCGACCCAGGACCGTGACCCATGATTTCTGGGAAGACGCAACCCTGGCGCGCTGTTCCGGTGGCAATATCCGGTCATTTCCGGGACTCATTTTGCCGGAGAGGCGTCTCAAGCTCGTACCTCCGCCAGCAGGTACAGATGTCCGGACCAGGCCGACGTCCAAATTTCCTTACTATTATTCCCATTTCTTGTTTTAAGGAATTTACTGCGCACGCATATAGCATGAAAATATTAACAAAGGTACATTACAATGTACACCATGACAACATCAAAACATCATAAAAACGAACACAGTATTGATGTCTATAGTACCACCTACCTTTAATTCCCCCCGTGTTCCGTTATACTTTTCCTCTGTTTTTCTTTGGTTGTTTTACGGCTAAACCAAGAAGTCCAATGTCAGCTCTACTTATTTTGTGTATCCCATGTCCCTTACCCTAACTGTTTCCTTCCATTCTGTGTATTACGGGCTGAGATCTTTGTTATAAACAGCTATGAAAAAATCTCTTCAAAACGGAGCCGTTACTTGGGACGTGCGAGGCTAGGCTTTATGGCTTTATTCCTTGCAGAACGCATCAAGGTTTTTGCTGGAATTAAAACTGGCATTTGTATTTCTGGATGATTTTCTGAAGATTCAGGCTTTTCCAGCCATTAATCTTTTATGAAAGTCTTTGGATACGTATGAAATAAACTGTGAAATGAAGGTCTGAACATTCGTACAACGATGAAATAAACGCGCGATCGCTTATTTCATCACGCCACAGAAAGAGCACAGATTATTTTCGTTTATATTAACCCGCGCCCGGCCGGGCCTCAAAATGCCTTTCGCCTGGCCGGCGGGGGGGGGAAGAGTGGATATCCGCCGCCGGGATCTCTGTGCTTGGCACAGAAAAAAATGAAACACCAGCAGAGAGAACTCATCAGGGCGAGTCGAATAAGCACATGTCTTTTAAGCTTGGGTCAGTACTGAGGTCATCAGAGATGTCAGACTGAGTTAGAGTGGAAGTGAGATAAAAAAGGAAGTTGACGTGATTTTCATTTTGGTGGAATGTTAAGATGATTATAAGCATGTCGAACACATTCATAGTGGGAGACCAATTTCGGCTTGGGATTTTCCTCACCAAGTTTCCTTTGTACTATTGTACTCTGAACTTCACATTTTCAGCTTCTCCACCTATGTTGTGCATGGGGGTTAATAGTGCTTTTGTCCGGAAAATCGAAGGGTAAACATTTGGTTTTTCGACGCTAATTTTAGAATCAGAGTACTCTGAGAACTTCTTGAGTTCGGTTAATACTGCATCAAAGGTCGTTTGGGTACCAGGCAAAAAAAAGAACAGTCTTGTCAGAATATTGAGATAACTTAAGGTCTTCATAGTTGAATTTATACCACATATGAGATTTGAGAATTTAATTTTATTCGTCACAACTTCGACGGCGAGGAGACTCAAAAGATATCTGTAGGCTGGATCTCATTGCCATATTCCCTGCTGTAAATGTTTTCCTTCGTCCAAACAAACATTTCGAGGAATTTCTGAGGAATATTAATCACTTGACCCTGACTGAGCAATACTGATCACCTACACGTAGTGTTAGAGCGCATTCCCGTATGGGGGTCTTTATTCGGTGTCCCTGAGATCTCCAGAGCTACCTGTCAGATTTCTTCGCAACAAACAAAAATCGCTTCGCCGTGACGTAAGCTGCATTTTTGCAAAATTTTGAAAGGAGCGGATACAGGGGTGGGAAAAGGGAGAAAAGTGGTATTTTTGGTGCATTATTAATCCAGTGCTTATGGATTGATGATCACGCCATTCGCATTAATGGACAGGAAAGCGATAGTACTTTTCCGATTCCGCCATACGTTTGAACTTTTAAGAAAATTGGTAGGTGTTCAGAGGTCTTGAAAAGCGGGAGATTTTCTGAAAGCTGAAATAAAATGAAAACTAAAAATGGCGTCAGACTCACATGGAATGGCCTTGACGTAGTTTCATGGCGTTTGAAAACGTTCCCAATCATCCGAATTTCTAAAAGTTCTGTGTGTGGCTGTCGAGATGAAGATGATGATGCACCATTGGTGATGAGGGTGCATGCAGTTTTGCGTAGGTCGGGAGTTTTCGAAATGTTTTTCAAAAGCAACGTCATGCATCATACAAAATGCTCGTACTACTGGAGGTTTGTAACAAAATAAGGCAATTGTTTTGAATTTTGACCCCATCAGTTTGCCTCATACTCATGTAACCTTTCTACAGATAATGCCAACGGCAAGCGGTACCTGAGGCAAGACGCGACACCACCACAGAAGCTGCCAGTCCGCTCTATTGAGAGAAGGAAACCTTCATAAGCAGCCAGCTGCAAAAGCATCCAGGGCTGCAAGCAGGCCATGTTGGCCATCCCACCCTGGCATTTCATCTGAGCCATCTATCAGCTGACCTGTTATGAGGAGCTGCGGTGCGGTTTGGAGGGGGACCGAGGCGTAGAGCTCACAGGGATGAGGCTCTGGTGGAATTACAGTTAAGGGTGGCTGCAGGTGTAAATGTGGGAATCCAGACCGCTATTCTTGATGACGTGTCTGGGAAGTACAATAAGGACCTACTGGATCTTATTAAATTACGGTAAAGATGTGCAGATTTGGGCTGGGATACCATCCATTAGTTGCCTGGATATGTCGGTGCAACAAAAAGTCTCTAGCATGCAGGATGTCAGAAGAGGGCTGACCTGACCAAGATTTCCAAGGCAAAACAAGGCAAAACTTACTAGGTACTAGAAACGTTGACCAATGCTATTTTTCCCTAACATTGCTCGGAAGTCTGACACGATACTGATTCAAAAGCGGCCTCAGTCTACCCAAAGAAGAAGCCCTTTTGAAAGAATTGCCTTTACTCCCCTCATGGAAAATAATGATGATGTAAGCTAACCTAATACATTTCGCCTGTGAAGCGTTTGGAAGCATATGCTGTTTGTTCTGGGCGGACTTGTTTGCAACATACGAATTTTACTCTCTTTGCGGTGCATGTAGAGGCGATTTCGAAATAAACGTTTGTTAATGTGATGCGAACCCTTTAATTCGTGTATCAGCTTACCCAGCTTTGGAATTAAAGTAATTATTCCCTCTCTATGAGTTATGAACAAAGCATTTTTCAAGTTGCTAAATCTGAGGGTCCGACGGAAAAAGATTCCTAACTCATTCCAAAAGGTTTTGAAGAAGTTCGCTGTGAAACCATCTAATTCTGGCAATTAACTTTTTTCATTCGTCATGAAAAGTTAGATATGAAAAAGCCCCAACAGATAACAATGTAGGACAGTTTGTTAGCGATGATATTTCCAGAAAACCCACGGAGGGCAATATTAAGTTCAGACAGAAGATAACAATGGATGGGTAGACGTCAGATTGGCCTCGTCTGCATAAAGTCGGCGTCCTTGACATGGATGCGCGTGCTGACGAGGCCAATACGCAGACGGAACGACGAGAGCCGGACAAAAGACGTGATCAAGTTCGGAGGTCGATTGCACCGTCCGACGCGGAGCCCGCCGGCGCTGCATCCTCCTCGTGGCGCGCGTGAGACGACGAGCAGGACGTTCCGAGACCGTCAGGCATCCTTTTAGCCTCCGACCAAGGTCAAGGTCACGGTCAAGGTCAAGCGTGATCTTGACCGCGAGGCCAAGGTCACGCTTGTAGCCGTGACGTCAGTTTCACACGCACAGCGGGGTGAGTAAAGAAGTCACCCCGAGAGGACACGGTCGATGAATGCGTGACGGGAGAGGAAGCAGGAGTCGGAGCTAGTTAGCTTAGATTCGGCTAGCGCACGTTACCATGTACTTTGATTGCATGAAAACGCGGGTATACTTTTGTCTGGCGTATGCAGAGCCTGAGGTGCGGCGCGTGGCGGTGTGAGGTACGGCTGGAACTGAACCGACCTGCGTTGACACTGGCCGGAGCCGGACTGGCGGAGGAAAATCACGTGACGCGGCCAAACGCAGCTGGCTTCTGGTCAGGTTCTGTTTTGAGCAAAGCAAAATGTGACGGTTAGGTGTTAACTACCTAGCATAGCAAAATGTTAAGGTAGTTAAGGCTCCTGAAACAAAATTCACACGCTCACGCCATTTTTTTTAAGATGTGTGGCCCCAACATTAGTTAAGGCCTTAACTACCAAACTGTTCGTGGTCACACAAATATTAAAAAAAATGGCGTGAACGTGTGAATTTTGTTTCAGGGGCCACCAGATAACTTCAACTTAACTCCTCTGGGGTTCTGTTCTCCCCGCTACAAATATTTTTTGCCTCCCCCAGGGGACAGAATGGCATTTTGAACCAGTCATCGCAGCCGCTTCGACAGTCCTCCATGGTCTGGAATCCTGGCCACTCCCCTGAGTGATACATACCACACCCGCTGAAACATCCCAACCAACGTTCAGCTGCTGCTGCCACTAGACCTGTCCAGGTGACGTCAGCAGCAGCGGACACCCACCTGAGCTCCAGTTGGTGGTAATCATTAGAGCAGGTGACGTCATCAGCAGAGGACACCCACCTGAGCTCCGGCTGGTGACGATCATTAGAGCAGGTGACGTCATCAGCAGAGGATACCCACCTGCGCTCCAGCTGGCAGCGGTCACTAGGGCTGTTCAGGTGACGTCATCAGCAGCGGTCACTAGAGCTGTCCAGGTGACGTCATCAGCGGAGGACACCCACCTGAGCTCCAGCTGGCGGCGGTCACTAGGGCTGTCCAGGTGACGTCATCAGCAGAGGACGCCCACCTGAGCTCCAGCTGGCGGCGGTCACTAGAGCTGTCCAGGTGACGTCATCAGCAGAGGACACCCACCTGAGCTCCAGCTGGTGGCGATCATTAGAGCAGGTGGCGTCATCAACAGAGGATACCCACCTGAACTCCAGCTGGCGGCGGTCACTAGGGCTGTCCAGGTGACGTCATCAGCAGAGGACACCCACCTGAGCTCCAGCTGGCGGCGATCCCTGGACCCGGAGCAACGCCAGCCGCACGGCCGGCCGCCGTCCAGAGACCGTTCAAATCCTGACCGTCGTATCGCGCGCACGATCCTGTGGACGCCGTCCTGTTGTAACGGTTCACCGGCGGGCAGGTCAAAACACACTGCGAGCTGGAGAATCAGCAGCACGTCGTTGCCTCAAAAAAAGTTGAACTTTTTCCGTGTCCAGAACAAAACGCTTTGAACGTGTCTGCGAAAAAACAGTGGAGGCATGAGCAAACGTTCACGGGTGGTTCCTCACCTGTAATAAGACCTGCATATGCGAAAACAAGGGATGATCCAGGCAATGGAGAAGAAGGTCAGGATGAACGCTTTGTTGGTTGTCTTGTCTGACGTGTAATCGAAGCTGCAGGATGTTAGGAATCCTTCTGGAGTGAACCGCAGCCCTGTGAAAATACGGCCACTTTGACGTTTCAGCTTATCAACCTTTTTTAAAAGCTTTGGAGTGAGAATCAACGGCGTGGCTAAAACAGTTAGAGTGACAATAACGGTGAGGTAGGAGTGATTTTAAACTTGATATGATCGATCTATGTTGGCATTATGTTTGTGCGACCAATGATGTCCAAGATCTCCAAGGTTGGTACCGCCCTATCTTCCCCTGCCTCATTCCATCATAGACATAATTGGTGGCAGAACACCGGCGGACTGTAATTTCTGCTTTTTTTCTTACGTTTCAAAGTTTCCCTCCCGTCTCGATTTTTAACGTTTCACTTCTCGGTCCTAGAGAGAGCAAAACACACCGAACGGCATCGTCCGGTGACGCGATCTTCGCACCAACATGAATTCTTCGGCTCCAAGTTCTGCATACATCCCGGAGCGCGTAAGCCTCATCCGAATTCCGCATTTACCGGACAATGCACGCCGTCTTAATATCGTCACGCTCGTGCCCTGTCACGCAGTACGGAGCGAAACTGCGGAAAAATGCGCAATCGTAATGAGAAGCAAGTCGACGTGTGGCGGCCGCGGGATGAGGGTTCTCCCTGAGTCCCCGACCTCGTAGCAACTCCACAACTGATGGTGATCTCCCGGAGAGGGTCGTCTCATATTGCGATGTACAAATACTCATGCGGTGTTTAGGTCCACAATCGCGTGGGCAAAATAACATATAAATATATTATATATTGTATAATATGCGCGTCGTATGAGCAGGATTTTTGTTTCCGTTTTTGCTCCGAGTCTGCTGGATTGCTGTTCCGCAGGCTTTGTGATATACCTCGAATGTTTTCTGGATTTAACGCAGTATGCTGGAATAGTCCATTACTTTCTTAAATGGTGCTGGAACATCAGCTCATGCAGCTGGATGAAGCCAAGGAATATCTCCGCTGGATTCCGCAATAATTCGCAATAATGTCTGAAAGCTTTTCGCTGCACGCTGTACGAGATAGCACCCAGCAATCGACCTCCAGTGCGAAATACGCGGCCTTTAAGCTTTTCTGCCAGCGCATTGGAACACGGTTCCGCGGTGAACTAATGGTATTCTGGCCTGCATGGCTGGGAATGCCCCTGTCGCCCTTACCTTCCTTCCTTATCAATCTCAAAGGCTAATGATCCAACAGAAGTAATCCGAACCGCAATCGATAGCCCGTCGTCCTGGGGTCCGTATATGACCATCTTCCTGTCCCCAAGGTCAATGATGGCTTCATAACTCAGGCCAAATTCAAAAACTGGCGGACGAATGGGCGTTATTTGCAGTTCGTTGAATCAGAGACTTACTTGCCACGGTAAATCATAATTTTGCAACAATGGACCAGTGATAAGTATACATGATGTGGCGAAATGATAAACTTGAGGTTATGGTATGACTAAACTTTTCGCATGTTTCTAGTGTAGAATCTCCGAAGAATTTGAAAACTTGTATTTGGTTTGCCGTATCTAGAGGAATGATCGCTTGAGCTAGATCAGTCTCAGAAAAGACGCTAAACTGGCTTTGTACAAAGTTAAAAAATGATTATTGCCGGCCTCGTCTGAAGCAATTCATAATATAAACATAGCAATCTAATCTAATCTAATCTAATCTAATCTAATCTAATATAAATATAACGACATCCTTCGCCTTTGGGCCGTCCCTGACTGTTTTGCGTTCACTGATTGCCAGCTTGTTTCAAACGATGTCTCAGAAGAAAAGACAAGTGCATCCAGACACTGCCTGAAAACCGCATTTGTGATTCAGTTTATGACGCAATATTACGTGACGTGTGTGATTTTGCCAACTTTTTTCATCCCAAAGTCCCTGGGCTGCTTGCGCAGCAGAAGGAAAATTTTTAGATCGCTTATTTTCTTTCGTAGCGCGGATGCGCTCACACCATCACAGGGTCCAACAATGCTTTTAGTGGCTCCCGGGAGAAGTAGTGATTTTCCGATTTGTGGAATCCTTCAGATGGCGGTAAGAGCTGGAGAAGACAACGTTAACCGTTGCGGATGCAGTCTGCAATGCCCACGGAAACTGCAATTCGTGCTTTCACCACAGTACAATCGTTACCTATGAAACGTTGTGGCATTACTGCCTTAACTACCAAGCTGCTCGTGCTCACACGAAGAAATGACGGCACATTAGAGTCGAATTCCCGGCTAGCAAAGACATGCCAGCTTCCTCTGAAGGGAAAATCGCATAGGTCTTTCCAGTCATTTGATAGGCAGCGAACTCTTTCAAAAGAATACGAAAAGAATATCTTCCTGCATTGGGATCCCCTGGAGTGTTCATGCAGGCAACGTAATTTCTATGATTTCTTAGCGTTTATCTATAGATGCGTGATGACCATAAAAACGAAAACAATTATTACTGACCGAACACTTCGGTTTTACTTGGAGTCCACAAAATAGCCTGCTACTGGTACTTACACTGGAAGGTACTGGACACCTCTGGTCCGGGAACATGACTGGGTATTTCCCAAAGTCCTTCTGAGGAGTTTCAGCATCGTCCTTAACCACCTGTTTCCATTCAGTCCCACAGGACTTATACGAAGGTCACTGAAAACTGCAGCGATCCAGACCGTCCCGACCTTCCCAGGACCTCCACGTCATCTCTCCGTATTTACCGGAGCTATCGCCAGCCGTGTAGCAGGCGCCGCCCACAGCTCGCGGATCCCAGTCGATAACTGAAGTGGACTTCGACTGGGCTGTTTAATCGTCTTGTGACGTCATCTCAGAATGGGACGTTTGCCCAGCACTCTGCCGTGCCGAACTGGCCTGCTCCAAAATGCCAGCCTTTCACGGCCGAATATTCGCGAGGTGCGTCCAGTCACGCGTTAGTTAGCCGTCCCCCAGTCGACTGCTCTACACCGCCGTTACCTGAGAGTCGGCGCCATGCAGTTGCACACTCTGCTGGGGAGGAGAAGGGAGTGATGGCAAGCCCCCGTCTAGCTCACGAACGATTGGCTGCAATATGAAAAATACGAATACCTTTGGAAGGCCCGTGGTAAGTAGAACTCAAAGCTGGTTTCACTTGTTGGTTTTGATGAATATTGAAGCACTGTATTCCTTACATCTACTCTTTGGAGGCTCCGGCAGCATGAAGAGAAGTGCTTTGTTTCTCAACAGCCTACACTGATCAAGGAAAAAATAAGGAAAATAAACCAGACATACAGTTCGGTACATCATTAGAACGACTTTTTTAATACCTGTGCGACACTGTAAACGAGGTATGCGCCAATCCCAACGCTCAGCGCGGCCGCCAACGACGGCCGGACACAATACGCGGGAAGTAATTTTGGCGCCCTCGGGTCATCAGGGACATCAGTGCCAACAGACATATGTTGATGACAACCAAACTGCAGTCGTGCCTTCGTCTCTGGCACACATCGCAAGAAGCCTACTACCCATGTTGGCGCTAGATCCCTCTTTTCTCATGTCACAAGACGTGTGAGGACGTAAAAAAATCTGGAGGTGAAATACGTATACATAACCCTCCAACTTCGCATGTATATATACACACACACACAAAAATATATATATATATACATATAGTATGCATGTATGTATGTATGTGGCATATAACTGAATCATTAGCTTTTTTAACCCTATTTCCGGCAGGGGGGGGACGGAATCCGCTCCCCATCAGGTTTTTTGCTTGCCAATTCCAGGCTTTTTAACGCAGCTTCACGAAACTTGGTCGCTTTTCCTAGCTATTCTTTCTATGCGCTGTGACAAAATTTCAAAATTCTACGCTGCTCAGGAGTGGAGCCAGGCAACGTTTTTGGGAGGCACCTCAGGTCATTTTTGGCCATGTTGAGGGTAAAAGAAAAATGTCTGCGAAAAACAGCGTTTTTCAGATAAAACTTCAAACTTTATATGGATGTATAGCTAAATAGTTGGGCAATGTGCACACAAAATTTTGTTTATCTGTGGGCACTTTACAAGGTCAGGTCAAGGTCAAAAGTCAAAATTTGTTTTTTTGCAATGATTTTGGCTCTGTAATTCAAATGCCAAAGCCGGAATATATGTGACGTAGAAAGGTGCCCTCTACTTGTGTACCAAGTTTCAGCTTGATATCAGGTCGGGTCACAGAGCTATGACCTAAAATGTCAGTGTGCGTACCCTATATCGCAATAGCCATAAAATGAAATTTTTGAAATAGAGTGAATTCAAATGACTGAAAACGTTTACAGATAATATTAAATGCACACGAGATCATTCCAGGTGACCCCAAGGTCACTGCAGGTCATTTAAGGTCAAAGGTCACCAGTTGATCTAAAGAACGTGTGACCTTAACAGTAACCCCTTTTTCATGTCCCTGGCACCGCCTATGCTAACATTATACAAACAATGTAATGCGATTTTTACTTCTTTAGCATAGCATGACTAGCAGAAGCCAAAAAAGTGTTTTTACCTTTTTTGTTCATTCAGTTGTACGAAAACTAATCCTCCTATTTTTGAAACCCTGTGAACGCCCATGAATTTTCTCAAAATTTCAGATTTGCGGACCCATGGTAAAAGCCCTATCCATAATCTCTCGATTCATGCCAGTTTCATCGAAATCGGTCGATAAACAACGGAGTTATAAGAAGTCCAAAAGTACCCCCCATTTTGACATTTTTGCCTCCCTGCATCCACAAATTTCAAAATTTTGAAAATTTCTTTTTATAAAAATGTAGTTCACGTCACGGAAAATCGATTGCCGTTTGTTGCGATGAAATCGGACAAGTAGTTTTCGAGATCTCAGGGGGGAGCCGAATCCGCCCCCCCTGCCGGGAATCGACCATACCGTCTAGCCCTCCGGGAATAGGGTTAAGGTCCAGCCAAAGGTCAGTGACATGAGGTCAGCGATACATTTTGTGTATACAACGATATATGTTGTGTGATTTTAGTTTCTATCTTTTCGCTCACCAAAAACAGGAACGAAAATCACCTTTTTGTCAAAAGAGGAGAAATGTATAAAAAAAACTAACACGGCTTAACGCCAGTGACACAGAATTTTTCCAAAAATGTGAGATAGCAGATTCTTAAGCTTTGACAAGATGTCATGTCGGGTCTTTTCACTTAGATAGCTTGTGTTCCAAAAAAGCGCGGGCATATTTTTCGGGAAAAGGATGTCTTGACCTGACCTAAGTCAGAGACCTAATCATTACTGAAGTAAAAAGGCTGTATTCAAGGTACCAAAAGGGCAACGAAAACAATACATAAAATTTCGTGCCGTTGCGTTTGCTCCTTAATATTCGGATTCCACGAATGTTCGATTCTTGATTTAAATATTCGAGTAATCGACGAATGTTCGGTTAGCCACTTTTTAATCCAAATATCCGCCGGAATTCGAATGCCAACCGAGCATTCGAACACTGATTTGCATTTTACTGCAGAATCTGAAGAATTATATGAGCCGCATCATACATGACATCGGGGCATTGCCTACCGTTGTCTTGGTTTCTATACATCACTGTGGATCAGAACAATGATTAGAGCGACGCTACTAAGACATGCTCCGCCCCCTTCCCAATAAAGCACGGATCTGCCCATCGCATTTCATGGGGAGATGAGTAGCCTCGAGCGCAATGTGACATTTGTTCCGTGTCCGGCAACGACGGGCGGAGACGCCGGGTCGTTATCAGTCGGTGGGTGAAGCTGGACGCTACCGTAAATTACATACGAGCCCGTCTATATCGCCTCTTTTACTCTGTCTATTGAAACGAATACTGGGAAACAGTCCATCTCTCAACACATTGACTGGCATTGTGCGTGCAATAAGCTTTTGCACATATGCTGATTTTCCGTTATTTCCGGTAGATACTAGCCCGAAATCCAAACGAGAAAATGCGGCACCGGGAGTCTTTCATGTATTATCCGGATGACTAAAATTCGAAACTTTTCATACGAAGATGTGATTATTCTTATACGCATTGTGCTTTACACGAACTTCATCTCTTTCAAATATTCTCTTTGAGCAGAAGCAAAAACGAGCACGTAGACCGTCCACAAATATCGTGTTTTACTGCCAATGGGGAAATTAGTGTCATGTTGTTTACGGATACGGTGGCGAGAAACAACAGGAAAGATTCTTACGAATTTCAAGGCTGGGGTGGATGTTTTCCCACATTTGTCTCTCCTCAAACTAATCATTCCGAAGCGCCGTATCGTCCTGCCTTGGCGGTTTTTATCTTTGGTTATACAACAGCATGACAGACAACAAGGGCGTTCTCTGACGCCCATCATATTCCTCTCCTGCCTCTGCAGTTCCCCTTCTCGACAGACTGACGCCTGACGGGATACACGACTTCACTCAAGATTAGTCGGCTTCCGATTAAGACGCTGACGGTCAATCCTGACTGTTGCGTCGAAAAAGAAGCCAGAAAACAAAATGCCCGGCCACCGTTCACCCATTGCTTGGCATCGGCTGCAGCCTCAACGTCCAAATTGTTGATCCAGTTGTGAATCAGTGTGATTTTTACGCATTTTGCCGATCGTACATTTTAGAAAGAAACAACATAGACTTCAAAAGATTCAAATATTCGATCCGAGTATTCGAATGTACCCATCAGACAACGACGCGGGAAGCAGGAGAGAAGGGGGAGGGGCTGATGCATTGACACTATGAGAGTTGACTGGAAAGATTAACCCAAAATGCCTCTGCCTCCCTTCCGAACCGTGAGGAAGTCCCCGCGTCCCTGCCATCAGAATATTCGAACCCACAAATCTATCCGAATTCCCAGCTTTAATGTCAGCAATCCCCAACGCCCAGCCGGATGCCAACGAGCCACGTGTCTCCTGGTTCAAGAGTCAGGACGCACAGCCTGTCGGGCTCAGGTGTCCAGGGTCTGTGTCAAGTCTCCAGTCATTTCTCTCGACGTGCTGTGACGAAACCGACCACTTGACTAACCCGCCACGCCGAAGAGCGGCGGAGAGCTGAGCAGGACGGCCCACAGCCACACGGACAGGATGCGCCGGCAGGCCTGGCGATGCGTCAGCTGATGCAGCAGGTCCAGTGGCTTACAGATCACCCGGCACCGGTCTTCGGCTATCACCGACAGCGTCATGATGCTCACGAGGCCGGCCACACAGGTTGTGAACCCGTACGTCCGACACCCTGCCGATAATGGTGACAGGTTTAGCTCAATCAGTTATAAAAACGAGCTTTGTAAAGAGCTGTTATTAACAGTACATTTTCCACTGCAAGGGAATATGGACAATACAGAACCATTCTGACAAACGTTCTACGAGGAGCAAAGGTATTATAATATCAAAAGGTTTTCAAAAACAGCCAAACAGATTACAAAAAAACGTGGTAGCTTCTTGGTCAAATTATAAATGAGCCAAAGAAAGCTGCAGACATTCCCAGAAACATTTTAACAAAAGGCAATAATGAACATGAAAATGAAGAACTGCGAAATGGATGTAACCATTACTTTACAACTATAGGGGAAATATTTGTACAAAATATGCTTGTCCCAGATGACAGTCCATTACAACTCATTCCAGGCTTACTTATCAGCCCTACCCAATAATCTCAACACAACATTCGTTCATGCAGAATTAATCATAAAATCGCCGAACCATGTGGTGGGTGGACAAGACAAAACACACTCATTTTGTTAGGAACTTACAAATCATGTCTTCATCGTCTGGTATTTTTCTTCAACCTTTGCTTACGGATTGCAACTTCTCATAAAATGGAAATGGCACCAATTAAGCCAGTTCACCAATCAGGAGATTTTGATCGAACTACAAATTATCGTCCAATTTTGCTACTGTCAGCTTTGCCTAAAATACTCCAGAGAATTATAGACTCATTCATGATCGATTACAATAAAGAAAATCTATCATTATCAATGTGGATTTGGAAAAGGCTAGAATACCTGCATGTCCAGTGCGCTTGCTGTCGACGAGATGACCAAATCCCTTGAAATAGCAGAAATGCCATTGGACCGTGACTTCAAAACAACACTTACTGCTGTTGACAGAACCATTCTTCGAAAGAAAACCACGCCTTTTGGAATTAAGGGAAAATGTTTATCATTCGTTGAAATCGTATTCAGCCAACAGAAAGGTAATATTCATTAATAGCTTGCTCTCGGAAGTCAGTAGGACTGACATTAGGGTCCCACGAACCTCAGTAGTGGGCCCTATGTTATTTATTTTAAACATTATTGACCTCTGTACTGTAACTGAGAAAGCCGAGTCATTCTTGCTTGCTGGTGATACTGCAATGATATTTAGTGACGATTCTCCCGGTAAATATGAAGAAAAATACATCAAATCATTTTCAACACCACAAAGCGCTTTTTTTTACAATTCCTTATCTTTAAGTCCTTCCAAATCTGACTATCATATTCATTTTCTTAAATAATTGTCGATTGAGTATGACGTGTACGTGATCAAGGCAAAAAATTGCCAGTCAAAATCCAACTGAATATTTAGGTATATACATTGATGGAAATTCAAAACGGAATTCTCATACCCGCGAAACTGAATAGGGTTAAATCTGCTGATAACGAAACCGCTTATAACGGAATTCGGCCATTACGGAATAATTTCTCTGTACTCATTAAAATTCAGCGTGAAATGTCGCTTATACCGAAAACAGCTATAACAAAACTCCAATATTTACATGAGTCCGATTTTTGGGATATTTAGAGCAATATTCGGTCAACCTGAAAGCTTCCTATTTGGTGGACGGCATGGCAGAAGGGGAATTATTCAGTACATTTGTGTTCATTACCCAAAATCTTTAAAACGGAGTAACCCTCGCCAAAGATGAGGACAAGATTTTGGTGAGTGTAACAAAGGAGGTACCTCTGATGAGGCCGCATTCACTTCTACCTGCAGAAAATTCGCACGTGGCACTCGCGCTGGTAGACCTCAAATATCGCGCATTGATGGGGTGGAGACATATTTTGTCCCCTCCCCGTCCCCTAATTTACTCAATCGATTGCAAAAAAATCTTCGAGAACAAAGTTTGTATAGTAAACTCACATTCCTCAGAAAATGGATGACCTAGGGGTCGTGTATTGAAGTCAAATGAATAAACTTTGGAATTAGTAGAGCCTTTCGTTCTTCCAAAATTACAGAACCCATGGCAACAGAATTCTGGCCAAATGTCATGGACTTACATCCAGAGAAGCGGCGTTGACCTAGGTCATGTCAAACGAGGTCACCTAAGTCAATATTTGAAAATCTTTCATTCCATCAAAATTGATCGAATTCGTAATACAATCTGGTGCGTTGTCAGTAGGATATCCTTGTATAGGCGTAAGTTAAGAGACTTAGATGATCTCAGGTCATCCGAGATCTTCTGAATTCGACGAAATGTATACCCACAAAACGCAACTGAGAACATTCGGGTGTATGAGCAAAAATATTTTTTTCTCATTTACACTTATTGGCCTTGGGTACCTCAATTGAACTTACCTCATTTTCTCGTGCTTTGAGGTAACTACAGTTATCATTCGATCAAGGCCCCCACCACTTTCCCATGTGACTCACTTTCCGAATTTTGTATTTCGTATGTCATGACCCTGGCTGACCTCGACTGACCCAACCCAGGTTTTCTGCGCCTTTGCATTGGAAATTTATTGCACGGTCTGATTCCTCACAAAGTTTTGCAGTTGGCTGCGCGGCAGAACGTCCTGCATGCGTGAAACCCTTGCGTGAAACCCTTCCTTCAGTCCGAGACGCTAGCGGCTGTCCGTGGCTGACGAGAGTCGGGTAGCGCGACCGACCCCTCGATTTCGCGGGGCTGTAGTGACAAAGATTACGGAACGATGTTTGAATTTAAAAAGGCGAAAAATAACTCAGCAGAAGACACGCAAAACTGTCTCGCGCTGGCCTCCTTGCTCGGATGTTCTGCGCAGAGGTGGGTGTAACGTTGGAGCACGCCATGAGGGGAGCTCTGTATTCTTTATTATCGCTACTTCTGTATCACACACACCTTCCTGATTTGCTTCCTGAGCAAACCTTCTTTACTGCACGCGAGCTCACGAGTCTGAGTCCTCTTCACGGTTCTCAGAAATGTAGTAGGCAGCCTGACACACCCGCAGCTGCTTTGCAAGCCTCATAGGCCCACATCGCATACTTCCGACACCGTATCCGCTTTTCCCTACGTTCAAAGCTTTCGACGCACGCAAGGCAAAACACATCGTCGTCATCACTGTCAGAGAACTGCAGCCTCCTCGGCGTCTCCTTCTTTCCCTTCCCTTTGGGACGCTTCCCCTTTGTCGCGGAGTTGCTGCGGCGACGTCCTCCTTTTCTTTCCTTGCATTTACACCGTTTTCGCTCCTCCTCTAGAGCCTTCTGTTCCGGTGTGCCTGTCAGCATCGCCGACTTTCCCTTTCTTTTCCCGTGTGTATTTGTCTTCCTCGGATCGGCTTTGGGCAGAGGCCAGATGATTTATATGGATAGAACGCGTCCGAACGCCACCGAATCAGCTTCTACTGCTTGCCGTTGTCGATTGCTGTGACCTGTGGCGCCGACACTGGCGTCCTGCGACCGGCCGGCCGCGGTGTCGCCCTCCAGGTGCAGGACAGGGGATTTGTCAGCATTTCCCAGGGTTATGAAACCTTGGGAGATTAATTCTAAGACCAGTGTCACCGCATGATTATCTTTTACTGCGCTCAGAATCATGTCACGCGCACTATAAATAGATTAGCTTCTGTCTGGGTGCTTCCAGAATTTGTCATCTTATTTATCTGCACACTCAGTCATGTCTGTCAGATGAGTCTGAATTTGACCAATTCTGCATTCTGATCCTCATGCTCTATAAAGCTTCCAGCTGCTCTAAAAAGTGGTATCCGAGGGCTCAGTTTCACAAAAAAAGAAGTCTCACCTTCTGCGGCGGGTCTTGTGCGGGGGGCCGGCAACTTGCGAGGGGCCCGCCTCGCTGTCGCCCTGCAGGGGGTCCGAGTCCCGTTCGGTGACAGCTTGACGCAGCGTCCTAATCCGCGAACTTGTCAGGATCGAAGGGGCTTATTCCGGCCGAATGGTTGCATCCGTTGCAGCCGTTTGTCACGTTTTCAGGCGATCTCTGCGATATCAAATATCGCCGCTGGCTCCCCGGGGTGGCGACGCATCCACGCGCCTAACTGGGTCGAACAGCTTCTCTTGAATGGCCCGAAGGCGCTCCGATCCCCCCGTGGTCGATGGGAGCAGTGAGGAGGAGGACAGCATGATGATCCCAATCTTCTTCGTCAGGTCCGGAGCTTCTCGACAGATACGATGAGTGACTGTCGAACAGCGGCTACACCGTTGAGTCGGTACTGGGCCTAACGCGCTTGATGAAACGTTTCATGAAGAGGGCTCCCTCATCCAGGCAGACTTGTTCGCGTTTCCGATACGGTTCGTCGGCCGCCTCGGACGATCCACTAGTGGTACTTAACTCGTGAGAAGACGAACATCGGAGGCACAGTGTTTCCGAGGGCGCCGACGGCCTCACCACCAGATGACCACGCTCCTCTGAGGTCACTCCTCCTACCTGCTGGACCCCTTTCTAGCCATTATGCCCCTCGGCGTCTGAAGGGTTGTCCACCCGTCTCGTCCAGGTTCCAGATTCTGGACTGCTCCGGCTTATGCTTGTCCAGTACGTTCTGCAATTTGTCGGAAAAGCTCTCCACGTTTTCTTTGCTGAAGTTGGTTGTTCTTGACAGACCCGTAGCCTGGGGAGACCGGACAGAGAGCGCGGGATGGCGTTTCAGAAAGGCTTAAAACTAATTAACGCCAGCTCTCTCTCTTTCTGGGCCCATAACTAAAGTGTTTTAGATATCTGGACGTCACCCACTAATACGCCAGTTTATGCACGTCCGGAGGGGTGAACCCAAAGCATAAGTGAGAGGATTTCAGTACGTAGGCCCAAAAAATGCCTTCACCCTCTTTAAAGTCATTCCATAATAAAATACTTGATACTGGGCATTAAGCTTTGTTTGTCGCAAAGCTACCTGCTAGTACCATTAAGCGATAGATAGGTCATAAATTCAGTGTCATGTCATTTCTCGCAAAATGCCACAAACAGCCATCAGAAGCAACTGTAACACTGTTATAACTCATCCCGTGAAGAATGTTTCATTCCGTCCCGTAGGCGCCTGCCATCTCCCATAGGGCGACATGAACAAAGCAGCATTATACGTTAGCCGCTGTGTCGCAGAACTGTGGACAAATGAGCCAGGTTCACTGGAAAACACTCTAGCTCATGGCCGAAACGTCCACGCCAGGAAACGAAATTATCCCTGGAAGTCGAAATAGTTTTAAACCTTCCCCAAAAACAAATTCAGTCTCATGGAGCACCACTAGCATGTCCATTCACGCCGCCACTTCGTGAGAAAGGGGATCAGCTGACTACGTCTCCGTGATAGAGCAGGACCGACTGGGCCGACAGGACCGACTGGCGGAAGCTGCTGGAGTTCAGGCTTCTGTTACATTTACCTAGTGTTACAGTTAGTCCCGTTCTCCCCTAAAACAATGAGGTCAAGATTTGGTAGAGCGTTATGTAACTCTGTTGCATGTAGGAAGAAAGAGGACAACAGCCTGAACAGCACTAAAAAGAGAGAGAAAAGGATTCTAAAAAGAGTCGTCATGAACAAGTTTTGCAACTGGTTTATATCTATTGACGCAGGTGAACTGAAATAAGCGGTGCGCCATTCAAAACACCAGGACACACCAACAGCGATGTTGGTAGGTGATGGCCGTGATTTACATAATTTTGGGCTTGCGGGGTTTGGAGGATCGTTACGAAGCGTTCCAAGCGGCGGGTGGTTACAAAACTGGAAAAATGAGTTGCGTAATTTTTGGGGCACCTTTGGCTTTCCATCGACATGTGGCCAGGATGTGGCTTTCTTCCAGTGGTATTTACAAAAGGGCAGGAAGCATGATTAACCCTCTTGGTACCATTTTGCAGTCACTGTGAAATCTTGATCACTGGCATTGGATAAATCACCATACTTTCTGATTTGACACGCGCAGTGGAAGGAGGTTTCGCGCTGACGCGCACTCCCGGAATCGGAATAAGCTAGAGACATACAGTTTTATGGACAGGGTGGGACCATAACGGTTTACAATGCGTGCAATTTTCATAACCCTAGGTCAAAGGCTTCAAGGTCAAATGGGGTCGAAAGGTCAACTTTGGACACGTTCTCGGCCCGTGCAGGCCATTCCGTAGGAGTTTTCGACCGTAGCGGGAAAACGGTCTTTGTTTGAGTGTTAAAACGTGGATGCAACAATTTCCATTCATCCGGCGTCTTGACTGACGGTTTCAGGTCGCGGTTATATCATGTGATTGACCTATGGAGTCATTTTTTCGTCTTTTGCAGGTGAGATTTCGAGCAACACGGAATAGCTGGAGTATGAATAAGGGAGGTACACGCATCTTTTGGCTTATTTTCAGTGAAGGTAGCCAACATCGGTGCCTTTGCTCATTTCTAGCGTTTACAAACCTCTGCAAGGTGAAAAGAAGTGAAGCGAGATCACTGACCTTGGATAAAGCAGTTTACCCAAAGTAAGTTTTATGTCAACTGTCTGCGCTAAAGTTGTTTCGTTATGATGAATCCAATTACACGGTTTGAGCGCTGTTAAACATAAAAATTATATGCACATATACATGTATGCATATGTATATATGTATACACATATAAGTATCAATGTGCCAAACGTGTTTTTAGTAGGGTCTTTGAATGCATATTTCATACAAACTGACATATTGCAAAGCAGATCTGGATCAGGTCACAAAATAGTTACCCTTGACCTTTGATGACCTTGGCCTGCACTGACCCCGGTATATATAAGCGTATCCATGTGCGCACACACGTTTTTATTGGAGTTTTTGAATGCATATCTCATACAAATCGACATGTGGCAAAACAAATCGGGACCAGCTCACAGCATGAGGCGCGTTTATACGGGGATTTGGAAAGCTGCCAGATTCCCGGCCAGGTTGGCCGGATTGACCAGCTACCAGTTGTAGTTTAAATGCTGATCAAAACTATAATTGGTTCTGAAAAGGCGTATTTTAACATAATGTGACAGCATGAATGGATTGCAATGCAGACAACCTTACAACAGAAGGAGGAGAAACCTTGGTTTTCTGTACTACATGCCATGCCTCGCGTGTTCTGCGGTTTATATGGTAGCTTCTGGCCAGCCTGGCCGCGTTTCGCCAGTGCGGCTGCAGTTGACCTTGACCTTTGATGACCTTTACCTTTACTGGCCGTGGTATATGTAGGCGTATGAGTATGCGCACACTTGTTTTTATTTGGGTCTTTGAATGCATATTTCATACAAACCGACATATTGTAGAGCAAATCTGGATCATGTCACCGGGTTGACCTTGACCTTTGATGACCTGGACCCTTATTGTCCCAGGCTCTGGTCTTGGTTTATCCATGACTTATGCCCAAAAGACGTCGCCTGGTTGTGTTTAAACGGTAAAGTTATGTGGAACGCTAGTCCTTTCACAAAGTTCACATTTGTCAGCGACAACTGCTATTTTCGTTATGTTTGCTTGACTTCAAATCCTTGAAACTTTAAACATTTTCGGCCGATTTTCGATTTTTCTGTGTGAATCGACGAGTTATTCAATTGCCTTAAACGTCACAAATTAGCAGCAACCAGTTCCGATCCCTTCCCGAAATTTTTAAGAAAACAGGTCGGGATAGGACACAAAAAGATTCCCCGTCCATTGCGTGTGTTAAGCAGCAGCAAGAGATTTAAATAAACATGGTGAATTCGGCGTCATTAAATGCACTCCTATAGGCCCAAATGTCGGATGATTTGATTTTGAGACGGCTGAGAAGCATGAACTCAGAAAGATAAGAGTAAACAACAAAGATCAGTCTACAATGACATTTCCACTGACAAGATGAATATCAGTCACTGATCCCATTGATGAACGCATTTCAAGTCGTGCCGCAATATTTGTTCCGTGTTAATATGATCAAACCCATACATACATATATATATATATATATATATATATATATATATATATATATATATATATATACGTATACTCCGAAACGACTGCATCACGTAAACAAAGAAGTCAACTTACCCAATATGCCTAGAACTGGACCGGCGTATACAGAATTGATCACAATTGTGATCGACTTGAACACCATGATGAAGTCGCTGACGGCCAAGTTCAAAAGAAACAGATTGGAGGGTTTTCTGATTTTTCGATGCCTGTAAACAAAAACCCGCGTTTAGTTATATTAATGGTGTACTTTCCGTATTCATTGTATCTTTCCGTTTCATCAGGCTGCCTAATGGGTTTTTCGTGACAAGTAAGCGCCAATTCTGATATGAGCTGTAAGGAAGGAATCACTACAAAGTTACTATAGCCGGCAAAAGATTTTTTTGAGCCAGACAAGATCTCGCTGAATAAACACTCACGTAGCGTATCCAACTTTCAAGTAAATACACTTCTAATCCGCCAAAGGAGCGACCGATGATATTCGATTACCTACTGGAGATTCGATTGCACTGGCGACTACGTAGTCACCTGATCACATTAAACGGAAAATTCCCAAACGCTGCCATCTAGGACAGCTTAGTAAGCAATGCTCGGATCGTGTTTCGAAAGAGCAATGCGCAGGAAACGGAAGGTTACGCGGCAGTGCCCTTTCTAACTAGACAAAAACCGTGATTTCCCTGAGAGCTCGGAGGCCGAAAGCAGAACTCCAGACAACCAAAGGATGATAAGTGCAATTCGACGGCACCCCGCGCCGGTACCTGAGGAAGATTATGATGACGAGCATGTTGCCGAAGCAGCCCACGAGGAGGAGGGCAGTGTGGAAGACGGCGATGAGAATGTGGTGCAGGTAGGGCGGAGCTTCGAACGACGCCCACAGCGACGGTATCGACCGTAGAAACCGCTCCGAGCATTGACCTGACGACCACAGCGGTACAACGTCATATGCTGCCCTGGATACAGACCTGATGGACACATCGGCGGCATCGACTGCACGAACTGCACTAACGAGCATGGACCTGACGGATACAGCGGTACGTCATGTACTCCTCTGGATACAGACCTGATGCAAATAGCGTTGCAACGTCATGCACTGCTCTGGATACAGACCTGGCGGATACAGCGCTACAACGTCATATGCTGTTCTGGATATGACGACCTGCCCACGGATACCACATTCCAGCGGATACAGTATTCCAGCGCCAGACACTGCTCTGGATGCGGACCTGTCGGGCGCGTCGGTACCAAGTCATGTACGTACTGCTCCGATTACGAGGCAGTGGTCCAGCGGCAGATGACGCTCCTGACGCACACAGCGATACAGCGTCGGGTAATTCTGCGAGAACGCGTCTGACAGACACAGCGGTACGCCAGGTACTGTTGCAAACACACACCTGAGGGAGATAGCAGTGCACAGTCAGCTACCGCTCCAAACACACCTGAGGGAAATAACAGTGCACCGTCAGGTACCGCCCCAAACACACCTGAGGGAGATAGCAGTGCACCGTCAGCTACCGCTCCAAACACACCTGAGGGAAATGACAGTGCACCGTCAGGCACCGCCCCAAACACACCTGAGGGACACAGCAGTGCACCGTCAGGTACCGCTCCAAACGCACGCCTGTAAAACAAAGCGCGTTACGATGTCAGGTGTAGTCCTAAGTACACACCTGAAGGACGAAGCGGTGCTACGTCGGTACCGTTCCGAACACAGAATCTCATCTGATTGCTTCGAGTATAAACCTGCTACACGCAAAAAATGTATATTCGATTGGCTCATCACGTGTAAATCTTGTCAGACAGAACATGCGGGTGCTTCTTCAGTCATAGGTTTTGCATACTTGAGAGTTTAGGCTACAAGAACTTGGTCCGGCGCGTGCTTAATTTTCAGTTTGAAAATGACGCGGTAGTACAATCCCACAGACTGTAACCGATCGTTTGGAGGAGACCACTTGCTAACAGGTGTTTGCTTCGATGTTAACGACACCATTAAATCAGATGAGACGTTTGCCAGACACCAAAACCCAGGCCAGAAAATGTGCAATGTAGGGAGGGCGTCAGAGTATTACAAAATATTCTCCACTGCCAGCAACATACATATGTTCTTAAATATACTCAGTTACGTTTCGGCTTGATGTGTTCTGGTTCGTGCACATCATGCGGGTAAATGATCTTACCGAAGACGTACCATGCCGGCACGTCATAGCCACGCTGAAGAAGCACTGACGTCACGTTGATGTTTTGGGTGCAATCAGCTGTCGGAGTTTCGCAGGCGTCCTCCCCAGTTTCCGTGGAGTTCATTGGGCAGCTAGCGCTCCTGAAGATGGTACGTTCGCGGAGAAAGAGTACATGTACATGGGTACAAAATGACAGCAGAGGCCACGTATTATTCACCTAGCAAGCACACATGACATATGCCTGCCTTTTCGTTGTATGGACATTATTTGAGAGTTCGATCCCAAAGTCCGGTAAAGGCCTCTATGATGAAGTTTATTTTTCTTCTTGATTCCATTTGCTTCAGGCAACAGGTTGCCTGTAACCTGTCATCAGAAATGTCACGCACTGGCATCTTATTTCGTGCTGTGTTGGCGGCTATGCCCATTTGTCTGTCACATTATGGGTTTCCCGCGATGTTGGCGTGAAAGTTATGTGTATGCTAAACCCCATTCCCGGCAGGGGGACTGAATCCGCCCCCCCCCTGGGTTTTCTGCTTGCCAATTCCAGGGTTTTCGGCACAGTTTCACGAAACTTGGTCACTTTTCCTAGCTATTGTTTCTACGTACTGTTACAAAATTTCGAAATTCCATTCTGTTTAGGGGCGGAGCCAGGCAACGTTTTTGGAGGCACCTCGGGCCATTTTTGGCCTTGTTCAGGATAAAAGGAAAATGAGTGCCAAAAATAGCCTTTTTAAGATAAAACTGAAAACTTTATATGGATGTATAGCTTAACAGTTGGGCAACGTGCGGGGACAGTTTTGTTCATCTGAGGTCACTTTGCAAGGTCAGGTCAAGGTCAAAACTCAAAATTTGGTTTTATGGCAATAATTTCGGCGCTTCTTTCAAATGCCAAACGCAGAATACATGTGACGTCGAAATGTGCCCTCTACTTGTGTATCAATTTTGAGCTTGATATCAGGTCGGGTCACGGAGCCATGGCCTAAAATGTCAGTGCGCGTACCCTATACCACAATAACCGTAAAATGGAGTTTTTAAAATGAAATGAATTAAAATGATTGAAAAGGTTTACAGATAGTATTAAATCCACATTAGATCATTCCAAGTGACTCCAAGGTCAATGGAGGTCATTTAAGGTCAAAGGTCACAAGTGATCTGAGGAGCATATGACCATGGCAGTTCCCCTTTTTTCATGTCCCTGGCGCCACTTATGCTAACATTATAAAAACATTATCATACGACTTGTGCTTTTTTAGCATACCATGACTAGCAGAAGCCAAAAAAGTGTTTTTGCCTTTTTGTTCATTTCGTTGTGAAAAAACTAATCCTCCTATTTTCAAAACCCTGTAAACGCCCACGAATTTCCTCAAAATTTCAAATATTTGTGCCAATTTCGAAAGCCCTATCTATAATCTCTCGTTTCATACCAATTTCATCAAAATCGGTCCATAAACAACGGAGTTATACGAAGTCAAAAAGTATCCACCATTTTAATATTTTTGCCCTGATATTTTTGCCCCTTTCAAAATTTTGAACATTTATTTTTTCAAAGTGTAGTTTATGTCATGGCAAATCGATTGCCGTTTGTTGCGATGAAATCGGATGTGTAGTTCTCGAGATCTCAGGGGGGGGGGGGCAATCTGCCTCCCTGCCGGGAATCGGCCATACCGTCTAGCCCTCCGGGAATATGGTTGAATTGCATATCCTTTTCTTATCGGACCTTATAGTGTCTTTTAGTTGCTTGGCGCTTCCATTTTCTGTTAATACGATACGCCCTGCAGTGAGTTCCCCAGTGATTTAAATAAGGCGAGGTATGGTGAACAGCAGTGCAGAGCCGACAGAGTGCCCCTTTTTGAAGAGAGAGAGAGAGAGAGAGAGAGAGAGAGAGAGAGAGAGAGAGGTCCATTTAAACGAACCCAGCCAGCGCTGAAAATGCGTGACCCGGCCGGGCTGCGTTTCTACATAACGGGAGACCCCATACCCAGCTTTTTCTCGAGCGGCTGATATCGTGGCACCGACAGAGAAAGCTGCATTAATGACGGTCGCCAAGGTGGCGGGGGGGGGGGGGGTGAATCCCAGGGAACTATGCTCACGTTCATTAGAAGCGTGATTAGCTGGGGCAGTCTATAAACATGACGCATCCCCGGCGTGGCAGAGTATCGTGCATCCAATCAAGCGCTCTAGGAGAAGGGAACTTGGCTTGCGAGAAGAGTACACTAATACATAATATTACATGCATTTTTCACGATTTATTTACATATATATATATATATATATATATATATGCATGTATTTATATATATAGTTCATTGAAAACGACAGCTTGATTGGTATAGATTACTTCCTTTGACAAGTTTTCGATCTTTCGTCGTATAACTGTGTTTGTTTCTGGGTGGTGCTAGTTTACTATGATTCCGATATTCATAACACATAGGAATAAAACTAGCACATATTTGATATTGTCCAACGTTTCTTCCTACATTAGAACATTTCCAACAATAAAGTGAGGCAGTTCAAACATCCGATACAATAAAAACACTGATCAAAGACATGCGAAATCATACAATAAGAATAAGAAATCATACAGACATTCATATTTTGTCCCGCAAAAAGCTAAATTTTTCGCCCCAGCGTTTGCTAAACAAGTGTAAATAAGTGTAAAAAAGTAAGTAAATAAGACTACACAAGTTTGTCCCAGCGTAGACTAATAAGTCCGGTAAAACTCAATGTTTTCATCGCATCGGGTTGAATTGATGCTGTCCATATTTGATATATTTTCACATGTCGATTTCTGTAAATGATTGGGGGGAGCCGAGCCGAGGGCCCGACAACCTAACCTCCCCAGAAATCTGGGCTTCTCCACGAATTTAGCCCACTTTATGTTAATCCACGGAAGCTTATAAGTTTTTTTTTTACTATTTATCAAATAAAAATTGCATATATTCCATGTGTACATAAATATATATACAAAGGAGATAGAAAGGCAAACAGATACATCACTATATGTTTTATTCTATATTTTCCGCCTCTTATATTTTCCGGCCGTTCTTTTTCTTTCGCTTTAAAACTGGCAGAAAATATGGAGGGGTGAGGGTCCAAACTGGTATTGGCGGGCCCAAATCGACATGGGGGGGGGCAGGGCCCTTACAAAAGAGTACGAATCGACACCTCTCTATTTATATTAGTCCGTCTTTATCATATTTGCCAGTTTGAACTGTCCCAATTTTCTTAAAAATGACCTCATGGAGGACGAAATGTTGAAAAATATGAAATCTGCGCTGATATTTCCCTTACGTTATAAATATTGGAACTATCTTAAGTGAGCAAGACCTTGAAACAAAGAAAACTATACCAAAGATTGAATACTTGTCCAAAAAGTTCATCAAAGCTCATCAAGGTGTCCTTTCTTATAAAGACTGTTTGAAGAGCAATACGCTCCCAGGATTTCAAAGATATGTGCATACACACACACATATATATATATATATATATATATATATATATATATATATATATATATATATATATTATAATATATGTGTGTGCGTGCGTGCGTGCGCGCGTGCGCTTATATGCATATGAGCGTGATTGGGGTTTTAGGGTCCCATTACGTGGTTATATAGCGCTCGATGGGGTCGACTTCGGTGTGTCTCGCCCGACCTTCTTTGGCAGCGCGATAACCATTGGTCACAGCGCAAAATTGTGTGGGCTTACTTCGCATGGCACACATAGCCACAATAGGCAGTGTATAATCTGGGACCCTTGGCTCAGTAGTTTATGACTGAATTATTGTTTCAGCTCAAATTAAGCCAATGGCAACGATTTTACGAAGCGTCATGCGCCTTATTTTCTGGTCTTCCGGGATACATTTTGACACTGAATTCGATTTGGCACCCAAAAATGCCTCACAAGTCAAATTTTTGGCACAATGTCGTTCGAGATCATCTGACGTCAACCTATCTCACTGACCTGAAGCGACAACGACCTGAAGAAGATCAAATCGCAATAATTTGTTCCACAGAGCCAGCTACCGTCACTCAGTACTGCTTTACAGCTGAACCAGATGTTCAGAACGGGAAAATGAAAATTTCATTGCATCCTCCCACTGCCTCTGAATTCCACACGGGCATCGCGCGGAATGCTAGACTGGAGGCGAAATGGAGCTGATCCATTTCTCCTGGACACCTATTTAACCCAACGTTCGCCATGTCGCCAATGGGCGAAAAGACCATCAAAGTTCGTCGCACGTGGTTCCTCGTCGTGCCAGATCTTTATCACGCTCGATCCGTGGCCTCTTTGGTTGGCTCTCTGGCTTCGAGTAACTTGTCGTCTGTTCGTAATAACTCGGCAGCATTTTCGCACTCGAAATAGGGCAATAGATGTGTTTAAATTTGCTCAGTGTATGTCAAGTGTACGACTTTTTTGGTCCTCCGAGCTGGATTATTTCTCCGCAGTTTGTGAATGATTCTGGCGTTTTGAGCCAACAGCACAAAGAGTGAGAGGTTGCTCAAGACCCGAGGTGTGGCAGCTTCAGCTTGTTGTCGTCCAGCGATGTGAGACGCCAGGCGGCGCTGGCTAAGCGGTGGTCAGAGCAAGCACGACGTGTAAAAAACCTGAAATGCAAAAGAGAGGAACTGGAACGCCGAATACGTGAACTGAAGCAACTAGTGAAGGAAAATGAGGTCACTGATGAAGTCAGTCAGCTGCAGCTGGAAACCAGGTTAATCGAAGAGCAACAGCAAGAAGATAGTGAAGACCGGAGCAACAGCAACTCGGCCAGAAGTCAGTCACCTCTGTCTTCACCTTCAAGAAATCTGATTTAACAAAACTTGGTCAGGAGCTGGACTTAAAACGCCACCAGCACGCCAATAAACTCAGTGGAGAAACCCATCTTACCCAAGAACTTTGGCAGCAGAGAAACGTTGCTCAGATCCAACTGCCGAAGTTCAGAGGTAAGGTGACTGAGTCGCCCCGATGGGTGAGGTTCTTTTAAAAGTCTGATTCATGGCCAACCCATCCCAGTGCTTTACCTGAAAACTTTGATCAATCAGCCCAACGCCGAAAAGGCTGCGCACATCAAATTTTCTGTGACGGGCCTTGCTCAACAGACCATAGAGGGGCATGCTTTTTGATAGGAGATTTCTATCATTTGCTTCTTCGGATTCTGGACAGACCCGATAGAAAAGAGGACATCGTAAGCGCAAACCTCGGCAGCATCTTCAGCACACTCCACTGCGGGACATTGACCTAGAAGCCCTGGAGGGATTCCAAGCAGCTGTATCGTGTGCCGTCATTGTCCTGGAGAACATGGAGGTATGATGGGTATGGGTGAGCTGAATAGCACAGACAACCTCCGACGCGCTGTTGCGAAGCTGCTAAATAAGTGAAAAATGGCTGGTGTGCGAAGATGTTGAAGGTCGAGCCTAGGTGTCAAACCATGAAGGATTTCGACAACGGTGACAACAGCTCAGGATCACGTTGAGTTCTGATCGAGATCGATCCGACAGAACGATTGGTAGAGGACAGTAGAAGAGTTTCATTGCCGCTGAAGTTCAGTTGTGTCAACACTGACGACGGCCGGCAATAAGGCTCTATGACGCCATAGAGGCGCAATCACCAAGAGAGCTGTCACGCTGACGTCCTTCTGCGCCTGCAATCAAGAACTCAAAGCAGAACTCTTCTCCAGATGGTTTCTGTAAGACTTCGTGGAAGCAGTGGCGGTTTCATCGATACTTTTTCCCTTCTGGACTCTGGTGGTCATGTCTCTCTCTGTTCCCAACACCTGGTCAAAGCTCTGGGTCTCTCAGATGAAACACGCCAGTTGTGCCTAAAGAGCGTAGAAGGCAGTGGTCAGCAGAGGACGGCCCTACAAATGTAATTGCAGCTAACCCCGCTGGCAGCCGGCGGCAGGTCAGTAGACGTAGACGAGTCAGTAGAGGCAGGTCAGTAGACGTAGACGTAGACGAGACCTGGACCGTCCTCCTGCGCCACAGCCGAACTCCTCTGATTGGTCAGACTGGCAGCACCTGGAAGCACTGGACATAGCAGATGTCGCTCCTGAGCAAGTGATGGTGCATCTGGGCAAGTGATGGGGCAAACATCCTGGAAGCCATCATTCAACGTGAAGTACGTGTGGCAAAGTCGGGCCAGCCTGTCGCCATCACGACGCGCTTTGGATGGACGCTGACAAGCACGATCGCTGGATTTATGACGGCCGAAATGCAGCACGTGATGCATCATCGTCCTCGCAGGAACGTGAACTGAACAGCATGATCCAGGACTGGTGACCAACAGAATCATTTGGCACCAAGTGTCGTGGCAGCTCTCTGGACTCGCCAGGGGACCGCCGAGCCCAGAAGCTCCTGGAAGGCACAACGAGAGTGGCCGATGGTTACTACGAGACAGGTTGCTGAAGAAGAATGATGAGATGTCGCTTCCTGACAATCGCATCGGAACTCCCCGTCGCCTGGAGAGAACGGAGCGAGCCCTCGCGCGAAACGCCAGCAAGGCACGGGTACTTTTGAAGATAACATTTCAAAGGGCCATGCAAGGAAATTGGGAGAAGTGAGGTGGCCGCAGGAAATCCCAAATGTTGGTCTCTACCGCACCATGCGGCTGCGAATCCGAACAAACCAGGCAAAATCCGCGTAGTGTTTGACGCAGCCGCATCTGTCCAGGGCACGCCACTAAATGATGAGCTCTTCACCGGACCAGATCAGCTGCAGCAGCTACCAGGTGTCCTCATGAGGGCTCGAGAGGAACAGATCACAGTCACTGGAGACAACGAACTGATGTATTATACGAAGAGGATAACTTCCGACACTGTCCTTTAATGCACATGTTACCGGGTATTATGTGTTTTCGTCGCCTCAAAATGTCCGATGTTGGGAACAGGGAGCTTGTTGTAATCATGGCTTACCATGTAACGCGAATTTCCAGTGATCGAAATGCTGAAGTTCGTCTCCTTTATTTATTCAGATTAATCGTTCCAGGTCAATGGATGTTTTTTCAAATGGACGGTATTGCCCGCGCCCAATAACCAAACTGATTGTTCACATTTAAGTGCGTTATGCATAGTTCTGGAGAAATCGGTATTTGGTCGCGTATTTGTATTTAACACAAACTGCATAATTTTGTAAAACACGTAGGGTGCATCTGGCATCATGCCACCGAACCCTAGTAAGCTTTTCTTTAAATGTTGATGCCTACGTCACTTTGAACCTTGCCGTACGGACGGGCGCTCTTTGCGGGTGGCTACACATAACACAGAAAATCCAAAAGAAAGTAAAAATGGAACCTGTTGTTGCCATTGTCCTCCGCGAAACTTCTGGTATATCGATTCAATACTGACTTTTATGACAAAAATGAGATTCAGCTTTGATTCCGACCCACTGCAGGTCCCCACTGAATCAATCTGGATTCCTGCTCATTAGAAACGCGCTAAATTCCTGCACCCATTTAGCGCTGCTTCGATTCGGTTCAGAATCGGGCTCAAGCCTGGAGCTCAGCTCAGCGTCACGTGCTGCTCTGGTGCAGCTGTTTGTGCCCAGCATGACCAGTCCCGCCCTGACCACCGCCTGGGCCATGGCCGACCCAGAACAGGCCGACGTCAAGGAAACCGAGGAGGCTGCCGGTCGTGAAGCTCAGGAAAGTTTCGGGACGATTCTAAGGAACTGCAGCGAGTTGCGTCATTCGCCGCTGCTCTTGGGGATTCCTGGGAACTCGTGAAACAACTGCGAAAATAAAAAATATGGGGTATCCCCATTTCGAGTGAATGTGTTGTCTGTTGATTACCTTCTATTCGGCCCTGACTCTGGTGTCGTGCACGCGTAGGTCTCTTGGTAAGTATCGTGCAACAGAGACATAGTGCAGGAATTTTAGCCTTCGTTAAACGGCTGAGGCCGCACCATGACCACGCTACGATACCCGAACCCAAACATCACTACCCCCACTCAAGGTTACCCGAATTCAAGGTGCGGTGACTCGTGAGAGTAACGGGCGTCACTAAATTACCGTCAAGAATCACGACATAACACTGACGCCATTACTAGCTAATCTGAACCGGTCTACCACCAGCTGATAGCCCTGAATCTTGCGATTTAGAAAATATTATGTTAGCCCTGGCCACATGATTGACGACGTTACAGGCTACATAAAACGCATAACACGACGTCGGAAAAACTAGGAACGGTTTATGCATTATATCATCGGCAATACTGATCATCGAACCTTCAGCTGGGTATCAAATGAAACGCCACGACCTTCTGCATTAAACAATTGCTCTAATGGTAGAAAGAGCCGGATCAAGGTCAACTTGGGCCACGTGAAATATTGGTCTTACTTTACCTGCCAAAGACCGATATTTACTCGCAGTCTTTTAATATACTTCGGTGCTTGATTGAGCATGGTTGTTGTAATAATGTGAGACAGAATTAGCTTTAAACTCATTATATTCAAAAACACGAAAACAAATTAATCCTGTATTTTGGCCACATGCTTTCCTCTGAGATCACGGTCTTTAATGGTCCCTGTGGAAGGCCCGTAGCCGAAGCATAGGAATAATCTGTTTCCGTGTTTTCTGGATACTATGAGCTTAAGACTAAGTCTTACTAAGTATTACCTTCTTACTCGGAGGCGTTTTGATCCACGTCACAAAAAAGGACCGAAATGAAACCTCCTGCTAATCAATCTTGCATTGTTTGCTTTCTATCCAGGCAAGAGCAGTCTAAGTCGGATCAGGTAACGTGGCCTTACTCTTCCTGACAAAGAACAATATCTCCCTAGGATTCTTAACTGTGTCAAGTGTAACACTGAAATGATATCTCGTGGTAATTAAGTCTACTCTGACTGTTCTTTATCGGGTCGGGGCCAAGGCAGGTCACGTTAAATAGTCATTTTTAATTTTCTGACTTGGAACAATAATTTTTCTCTGCTGTTAAATACTGAACTTTCGTTACTGAACGATCTTCCACAGACAATGTTGTACTTCGTTTCGTTTTGACATCTACCTATGACGTGACCTGATATGACTTCACGTTGTATTTGGTGAAGCTTGCTAAGAGGCGGATATAGGTTTGTTCGTCCAGATTGGACAATGGTGAAGGTCAGCGGCAACTACTTCTATCGCCCACATTGCAAACCAGTCCAATTGTCATCATGCATGTGACCTAGCATTACCTCTGTTGTTGATATGCTACAATTGTATATCATTTTGTGGCCCGTGCCCTATGCAAATCCGAATAATTCATGCATTGTATTCGTGAATGTTGTTAAACAACCAAGCGTGTTCGCCGCACGTACGAAGAGGCAAAAACATGCATGCAAGGGTTCACTTATGACTCCATATCTCCATAATCTGACCAAGCATGGAGATAGTTTTAATGTCAAAATATGCAAATTGATTGACGAACAGGTGATGAAAATTTGGTTGAGCTGACCGTAACAGTTCGGAAGTTATTTAAGAAAAACCGATGTGGGGTGGCCTGTTTGACAGCTCCAGGCGATGCCGGTTTAACTAGTGGCTAGATAATGTATGTCACCAGGCTTTCGAAAAAGGTACCGCTTTAAGTTAGTGTTTTCTCACGACGCCCAACAATGCCCCAAGAATGAAACAGTGTCGGAACGGACAAAATAGGGGGGGGGGCGGGGGTCCTTGGGTTCCGGGTACCTCTTTGTTTTCGGAACTATCCTGACCTTTGGATGTCTCCTAAGACGGTATCGGACCTGGGGTGCAGGTGAAACCTATCGTTCACGTGTCAAGAATGGTGGTCGGCATCCGAAATCGGCCCGTGCAAAGAGGCCTCTTGTGACTGTCAGATATGTGCTGTGTAGTGACAGGATTCGTGGAGCGCTGTGAACCCTCTGATGGAATGGGGACACCACTGGCGACGAGTGGGCCTCCTGACGTCGTAAGAGGCCTTCCTGTGCTAAACAGGGGCCCTGACGATGCTTGAGGTCACTGAGGGGACTCTCCTGGGACACATCTGAGTTTCCTTTGCAAAACGCGGGGAAGAAGAGCATTATCGTTCTTCCAGTCCTGAGTGCGTTAGGAGAAGTCTCGCCCCCCTTCCCCCCCTGTCCCGCGGTCACTGCACACACCAGTCTGTTATCTGTACTACAAAGCGTGAAAAACATGGGCCAGTAAACGTGGAATACGTGCTGCCCATTGGACAATTCAATAACCGTACCAGCGTGTGCTTAAAATGTTATTTTCCAGACGAAAAGGACTGCCATCCCTAGGGTGGATGCAGTGGATACGGGGAAGGGCCAAAAAAACTAGAAAGGGGGATACTTTTTACTTGCTGTAACTCTGACGTTCATCGACCAATTTAGATGCAATTGGCATGAATCGACAGTTAATCGATGCGACTTGCCCTTTGGCCCATGCATGAAAAATGTTGAGAAAATTCATAGACATTCACAGGAATTAGAAAATGGAAAGAATGTGCTTTCTGAAAACCAGACTAACATGGAAGTTTCAAGTATTTTCCAGGCTATGAATAGTCATTCTATACTTCAGAAGCACAAATAATATTACATTATTAATATAATGATGGTAAAGGCGGCGCCAGAGGCATGGAAATGGGGAACTGTTATGTTCGCATGTTCATCAGGTCAGCTTACGACCTTTGACTTCGAATGACCTCAAATGACCTCAGAATCGCATGGAATGGCCTCAGACTCATTTCATAATGATTAAAATGTTTCCAGTCATTTGAATGAACTATATTTCTGAATTTATGTTTATGGCCATCGTGGTATGGGGTATGCGAGCAGACATTTTAGGTCATACCTCCTTGACCCGACTTGATATCGGCCTGAAAGTTGAGAAAAAATGGAGAACACTGTGTTAAAGTAACTATATTCTGTTTGTCATTAGCATAAAAATATTCACATAAAACCAGGTTTTGGCTTTTGACCTTGGTCTGACCTTGTTAAGTGACTTCAGGTCAACAAAAATATCTCTGTATGCTTGTTGTTGTTGCCAAGTTATGTACCTATACATTCAATAAAGTTTTAAATTCGATCTTGAAAATCCTATTTTGGTAGCCATTTATATTTTACTCTCAACAGTGCCAAAAATGGCCTTAGGTGCCATTAAAAAACATGGCCTGGCTCCGCTCCTGGACAAAGTAAAACTATGAAAACTTGACACAATACGTGTAGAGCGTGTGTAGAAAAAGACCAAATCTCGTAAAGCTTCTTTAAAAATCCTTGAAATGGTGAGAAAAAAACGAATTTGGATGCTCCCGAAGCCCTTCCCCCATACGGGGATAGAGTTAGCCGTATTCCTGGAGGGCTAGACGGTATGGTCGATCCCCGGCAGAAAGGCGGATTCGCCCCCACCCCCCCTGAGATCTCGAGAACTACACATCTGATGTAATCGCAACAAACGGCAATCGATTTTCCATGACGTAAAGTATACTTTTATAAAAAGAGATTTGCAAAATTTCGAAAGCAATGGATACAGGGGGGTAAGAATGTCAAAATTAGGGGTATTTTTGGACTTCTTATAAGTCCGTTGTTTATGCACCGATTTCGATGAAACTGGCATGAATCGAGAGATTATGGATATGACTTTTACCATTGGTACACACATTTGAAATTTTGAAAAAACTCATAGACCTTCACAGGGTTTCAAAAATAGGAGGATTAGTTTTCAACAACCAAAGGAACAAAAAAGACAAAAACACTTTTCTGGCCTCTGCTAGTCATGTTATGCTAAAGAAGTAGAAATCAAATTACAATGTTTGTATAATGTTAGCATAGACGGTGCCAGGGACATGAAAAAGGGGGAATTGTTATGGTCACACGTTCTTCAGATCAACTTATGACCTTTGACCTTAAATGGCCTCCACTGACCTTGGAGCCACTTGGAATGATCTCGTGTGCATTTAGTATTATCTGTAAATGTTTTCAATCATTTGAATTTACTCTATTTAAAAAATTTCATTTTACGGCTATTGTGATATAGGGTACGCGCACTGACATTTTAGGCCATAGCTCCGTGATCCGACTTGATATCAAGCTGAAACTTGATACACAAGTAGAGGGTTCCCTTCTGCGACACATATATTCCGGTTTTGGTATTTGAAAAAAGCGCCGAGATTATTATTATAAAACCAAATTTTGACTTTTAACCTTGACTTGACCTCGTAAAGTGACCTAACATGAACAAAATTGTATCTGCACGTTGCCCAACTATTGTGGTATACATCAATACAAATTCCTGAGTTCTATCTTAAAAACGCTATTTTTGGCAGTCATTTTTCTTTTACCCTCAATAGGGCCAAAAATAGCTTGAGGTGCCTCCTAGAAACGTTGCCTGGCTCCGCCCCTGAGCAAAACAGAATTTTGAAATCTCGTCATGGCACGTAGAAAGAAGAACTAGGAAAAGCCGTCAAGTTTCGTAAAGCTGCGTCAAAAAGCCTGGAATTGGCGAGCAAAAAACCAGAGGGGGCGGATTCAGCCCCCTGCCGGGAATACGGTTAAACACATGGCACCGGCGTCAAACCTAGCATTTCTTAATTCTCAGGACTATTTTCCGAAATAATGCAAGTAGGATTTCGCATGTTGGCATTTCAGCAAAGCACTGTTTTGTTGTTTCGAAGGCCTGAAAATTTTGGAGCTCAAATGTTCTGAAAAAGTATTCACGTCAAAGAAACAACCTGGACGAAAAGTAATGGTACTTTTCGCTCACACTCACTGTTTAAACAACTGCTGTTCACTTAACACCCCAGATAGAGGCTACGGAGGTATGACTGAAGCCCTCCATCCGTCAAGCTCAATGCTTTGCCGGAGATGACGTGACTGTTTGTTAAGTGATTCCTGTCTGCTCCACCCGACTGCGTGGCTGATGCGCCTCACACGGTTTTGGCACCTGTGCCATGTTATAGCTGGGCGTGGAGCACGGCAAACATAACAATGCTAATTAATTCTGAATGGCAATGGATGTTTATGGCTGCGAGTAGGCTGTACGTAAGGGTTTTATATTAAGTCTATAAACAACTCTCAATGAAGCTGTTGGTGGCATTAAAGGTAGGCAAAACCAGTCTAAAGGAATCCTTAGTGAGACCTATGGCTAGAGCAAAGGCTGGGAAAATCGGACACAGTAAGCCATGACGTCGACAGTTCGAAGCATGAACATGCCACCATTTTCCTGAGTATCAAAACCTCGGACTACGAACAAAGAAGCGTGTGCACTGCTTCGACTAAATGCACCAAATATTCCAAAACGCCACACGTCATCAGCCAGCGTTTCTGGGGTGTTCGGCACTGATTTGGCTCAGCGGAATCGGAGCCCAAACCGACAAAACCCAACAGTGCCGCAGGCGTACGATCTCAGCCCGGCAGTGCGACTGCAGTCTGATCTAGAGTCAGACGACAAGGAGACCGCGAGTTGTCGGTGTTCCGTACGGAAGACCAGAAACCGGAACGTTCCCGTTTTGTTCCGCAGTGCTTGGGTAGCCCGTTCAAAGCATCAGGTGCAGGTCGCGAACTTAACGAACATGGATCGTAAACATAATTGTAATGTGGTGCGATACTTGTCTAGAGGTTCGTGGAGATTTGCAACTTTAACGAAAACACAGATTACGAGATAACAAATACCAGTGACCAAAGGGTCCATGTGACATTGATATGACGTATTCGATGAGCAGTTCCTTTTTCTTGGCCATCAATTCTGACCGGACCTTTTTCAGAACTTAGAACTGAAGCTGGTAAAAGTTGTTAACCCATGTTATCCATGTTAACTCATCATTATGGATTCTGTAAAAACAAGCTACAGAACCGGCGGTTTCACACCGACGTTGGAGTAATGACTTATGCATGTTGTAGAGACACTCAGCACCTCATCGAATCACGCTGACAGGAGCACTTTAGTGATTTCATCATTCCGGCAGCAGCCACATGCGCCGTTAAACAAACGATCGCCATCCCCACGTCCGGACCTAAACCGGCAATCAGCGAGATACCTTCAGAGCTGCAGGCTATTTCCTGTGGGTCTCAGCGGCAGAGAGCCCTCCGGAACTCCGGCACTCCAGATCTCCGCCGCCCCTCACCCCACCAGCCGCCGGCAGTGTTCTCGGCCGACTGCAGCCCAGCGCGGTCGGCTCGCCGCAGCCGAGCGGCGACTGCGCGTCGACGGCGACGATGCCAGCGCGCTCGGCGCGTTGGCATCGGTCGGTCGGTGCCCGCCGGTTCGCCGACGACCGCTGCTGGCCGTCTGAGGCCCGGCCGAGGCCTGAAGCGACTCGACGATGTCGTCAGCCGCGGACTGCCGACCCTCCGCCGAATCCGTGACGGTTTGGCCTGCGGTCTGCCGTCTTCTGTTACAGACTGTCCGTCGGTCTGCCGCCTTCTGCCCCAACTGTCTCCGTCTGCAGACTGTCTCCGTCACAGACGCGCTCGTCGGTTGCGACGACTTTGCCGCGACGCAGTGGTGCCCCCCCCCCCCTCATTTACTCTTTCTCCTAACCAACATAAACGAAATGGCTTCGGTCGCAGCACATTTCAGTCTCGCCAAATGTCAAAGCTGCACCGGCGACACTGCGCCAGGACAATCGTACTTGTTAGTTGGGGCCTAGGCTCATTGGATTGGTCGCGGCTTCAAGAGCATGAAAACAACGCCGGTCATACGCGTGATGTTACAAAAGTCTAACACGACTGACATTGTGATGCGCAGTGCACGAATGTTTTGGCTTCGTTTGTTTCGTTTTTTTTTGCATTTGGTTGCTATCAACATTGATAAATTTTCGGCGCACTTCGCATGTTTTACAAAGGTCACTCCAACGAAATCTCCAAGGTTATTATCTAGGTCATTAAGTTCTGCCGGATGCGGTATTTACTTCGCCCCGTAGGGTTTTTCTTAGACTTCCGGTAAGCAGTTCGCATCAGGAGCCTAAAATTTGCTATAGCTTACCTTACATTCTTTTCGCATCTTTTACAAAGCAACATCAAACACAGAGAGACGAGTTATGGCGCCATTCTCGAGGGCATGAAACCCGTTTTTCTAGATCTGAACCATGTTTGGGGGTTTTCCTCAGGCCTCTGACGAGATATGGGGCCAGTTTTTGATACAGAACTGTTTGAACACGTGAAAAACATATTGGGATTTGAAAGACCAGTGATTTTTCCGCGGTCATGCGATATCACTGACCTTATATCACGTCAAAATGACTCGGAACCGGTCATGTAGTGGTGCTGTCACTGATTTCAGCAGAAGCAGTGATTTTTACTTTTCTCAATAACCAGAGCTCCAGTCCGTGACAAACACAATGTCCGGCACCACCAGCGTAACAAAAGCTGATGGCGATACTGGATCTTCGATCGACTTAGACCCTGACCTCAAGAAAAAAGCCCACTGACTGCAACAACTGACCATTCGTAAAACTAAGTAGCTGTAAAAACATGGTTTGCCGGCTGAAGTGCTATCAAACCATTACGGCGACAGCGGACATAGAAACTGATGGGGCACTGCCCTTCATGTGACCTTAGAGGTCGCTACATGCCCTCAAGGGATCAAAATAGGTGTCTGGTGACCTTTTCATTTGTCAGCATTGCCGGCCACCGAAGTCTTCGAAACGGCGAATTCTCCTGCGCTGGCAGTCCTGGGATTCTCGAACGCACCGACTGTTGAAAATGCTTAATACATCGTTTGAATACATTGTACACAGCGATCCCATCCGGCGCCAAACACAGCATCACTATTCGGGCTCGTCGCGATTCTCGCTGTGGGTGAAGAACCGGACCGGAGCACTGCGTCTAGGCGGGCCGGCGACCGACTCATGGGCGGGCACCTCTCCGCGTCAGAGGTGAGACCGCCTTCGACGGCGTCCACTTTGAGGGCGTCACGCCGCCCTTCCCGGGAGAGCCCGTCGTCACGGTGGCGAACTCTTCTGGCCGCCGTTTGGGCGGGGCCGCGGAGTGCCAGTGCTGCGCGGGCCCTGGACGCTCCGCCTCAGGATGAACTCGATGACGACGGGAATCGCCTGCCTGGAAGCAGAAACAGAGCCTGCTGCAGCGACAGAGGAACTCCTTCAACGCCAGGGGCACATCACAGACATAGACGTAGACATGTATCTGGGCTGTCCAGAACGGAGTCCTGGCTGTTCCAGTCCATCGTCATACAAATTAAAACATGGGACGACTGTCAAAGAAACGAATACGTACTCACGCCCACCGATATCAGCAAGACATAATTACAAATGGCCACATATACATATATGCCATTGGGTATTAGTGAACAGATGTCGTTTCCGAGCGCGTGCAAAAGATGGCACTGCAAGGTGCAGCACGTGATTCAGATGATTATACTGGGAAGCTTCTCGGACAGAAAAAGGCCTCTTGCCCGTTTCTGTTCTCGACCTAGCAACGCACAGGTCACCGTCGCGTCGAGTGTGCCTCGAACGGGTCTCTGGCGCAGCAGAAAACTAGGTCGTTCGGCTCTCCTAGCAACACACTTTGTGTACGAGAGTCAGAGCATTGCGCCTCAAAAGATCCCCAGTAAGCCAAATTTCTCGAGCAGATCCTGAGCGCCATCAACGGGAACCGCGACAGTTATCACCGCGACGGCAGGGACATTCCGTCAACATCAAAGTCACATTTCCGGAAACCGTGACAGAAATTGCCGCGACGACCGGGAAAATTGATGCGATGGCGCTTCGACACCACGGCCACATTCCCAGAAACCGCAACGGAAATTGTCACGATGCTAGAGAAATCACGTCCGTACCAGCATAACGTCCCCGAAACCGTGATAAAAATTGATGCGACGCTAACGAAACACGTCGCCAATATGATGCAACTTCCCAGAACCGTGGCAAAAGTCATTGCGACTCCACGGGGCTTTTGCTTTCGGCCGTCAACGTCAGAATGATGAAGATGCCCTTGAGCACCAGAAACACATTCCTGAGGTCGTGGCAAAAGTTGCTGCAAAATCATCCGATATCCGTCACGGACACATCCACACATCCGGCCACAGAACGGCAGCAAAACTCAGTCCAGGCAGAGGGCCTTTTTTTCAGTCACTTCACCACCAGTCATCAGCTGCACCTTCGGAGGCGGAGATGAGTCACTAAAACGTGACGGAATGTTATTTGCCACTAGGATTACCTATCGGAGAAGACTGAGGCAAACCTTCGTAGTAAAGGAAAAAAAGATTGTAACAGTGGAGGCTACCTTTTTCATTTATTTGCACAGACTGTCGAGATACCAGTGGGTTCCAGATCATCGCTACAGTGGTAAAGACAAAAAACATCAAACATAACACACAGAACAGAATCAGACACCTCCCAAGGAACTAACTAATAAAGGGACTTACCCGTTTGTGATTGGCTGGAACATCTTGCCCAGCTCAAATTGTATTCCCGGCCACATTTCTTTCAAAGTATGGGCTTTGAACTTCATATGAATGTATTCGTTCAGGACAGGTGCTGAAATGGAATCCAAAACTGAAAATGCCAATGTGTGAGACGTTGTAAAAAAATCGCATGGTATAGCATTCGACAACCGCACAGCGCTGATATAAAGAAATACAAAACGCTGGTAAATGCGTTAGAGGATACAAAACCGTACATATAAGCCTCACAACTGTGCGCGGGAAGCCTTGGTTACTAACAGCTTTAATGATGTCACGACAAGTTTGGGGCCAGCTAATTTCACTACAGAAATAGCAAAGTTCAAAAGGAGTTTCGATCTCCCCTTCTTAGATTTCTCCCCTTCTTAGAGAGCAATTCTGACCCGGTAGAATGTTGGAAACGATTACAGTGCATCCCGCTGAGCTTGGTGTCAGCAGTAATGGCGTCGCAGCGGGAGGCGGGGGAGAGAACGGGGTGCTGACACTCTTCCGCGCTGACACTCCTCATCGGGGAAAACAAGAACTGGACTCTGCAGCACTTTCAGCTCGTTCCTGGCCTTACGATATTCAGGAGAATAGCTGAGGGGTGTCACTGGGACCAGCTGACCCATTTTTCTTGGTTAGGGGTTTCTAAAAATGATTCTCGTAACAATGACTGGTTTAACCCAACCCGACTGGGGAGCTGACGCCCTCCATGAGGTTTTTGCAAGATTGCGAGAGAAGAACAAACGCAGCGCCACGACGTCTTGCTTATCTTTTGCTTGATCATTTTCACATCTCGTGTTAAAATTTTTGCTCCCGGTCAAGTCAGGTACCTGAGATAGGCCAGGTCAAGTGGACCAATGTCCAAAAAAATTCAGTGTCATATAACGTTTTCGGAAAAAAATGTTATCCCAATAAAACTACCAGGAATTGGAGATCTTGACATATGCAACAAATCTCCAATCTCATATCTTTCGGAAACTCCCGGGTCAATGACCCAAGGTGAGCCCCATTTTCAACACATGTCGTCGTTTTTTTGGGACTTGACGGGATTTTCCATATCATTCTGAGTGTGAGATGATGCAGTCATCAGACCACAGCCACTGGGCAAAGTATCAGTTACCTCCAACCATTGGCCTGCGGTCAGGTCACAGATGACTGTTAACCCTATTCCCGGCAGGGGGGGGGGCGGAATCCGCCCCCCCTCGGGTTTTTTGCTTGCCAATTCCAGGCTTTTTACCGCAGCTTCACGAAACTTGGTGACTTTTCCTAGCTATTCCTTCTACGTGCCGTGACAAAATTTCAAAATTCTATTTTGCTCAGGGGCGGAGCCAGGCAACGTTTTTGGGAGGCACCTCAGGTCATTTTTGGCCATGTTAAGGGTAAAAGAAAAATGTCTGCCAAAAGCAGCGTTTTTAGAATAGAACTTAAAACTTTATATGGATGTATAGCTAAATAGTTGGGCAAGGTGCACACAAAATTTCGTTTATCTGAGATGACTTTCCAAGGTCAGGTCAAGGTCAAAAGTCAAAATTTGTTTTTTTGCAATAAATTCGACGCCGTTTTTTTCAAATGCAAAACTCGGAATATATATGACATAGAAGAGTGCCCTCTACTTGTGTACCAAATTTCAGCTCGATATCAGGTCGGGTCATGGAGCTATGACCTAAAATGTCAGCGCGCGTACCCTATATCGCAATAGCCAAAAAATGAATTTTTTGGAATAGAGTGAATTCAAACGATTAAAAACGTTTACAGATAATACTGAATGCACACGACATCATTCCAAGTGACCCCAAGGTCACTGGAGGTCATTTAAGGTCAAAGGTCACAAGTTGATCTGAAGAGCGGTGTGACCATGACAGTTCCCCCTTTTTCATGTCCCTGGCACCGCATATGCTAACATTATACAAACATTGTAATGCGATTTATACTTCTTTAGTATAACATGACTAGCAGAAGCCAAAAAAGTGTTTTTGTCTCCTTTGTTCATTCAGTTGTTAAAAAACTAATCCTCCTATTTTTGAAACCCTGTGAACGCCCATGAATTTTCTCAAAATTTCAAATTTGCATACCCATGGTAAAAGCCCTATCCATAATCTCTCGAGTGATGCCAGTTTCATCGAAATCGGTCGATAAACAACGGAGTTATAAGAAGTCCAAAAGTACCCCCCATTTTGACATTTTTGCCCCCCTGTATCCACAAATTTCAAAATTTTGAAAATTTCTTCTTATAAAAATGTAGTTCACGTCACGGCAAATCGAATGCCGTTTGTTGCGATGAAATCGGACGAGTAGTTCTCGAGATCTCAGGGGGAGGGGCCGAATCCGCCCCCCCCTGCCGGGAATCGGCCATACCGTCTAGCCCTCCGGGAATAGGGTTAAGAGCCAGAATGTACCACTGTTAAAATCGGCGATGGATAACTTGGAATGGATGAAATATGACGAAACTGGCTCTCACAGTTGCGAGTAATACTAGAATGTTAAAAGAGTTTCAAAAATTGCGTGTTTTGAAAATGAAGAGGATTACGCGAATAAAACTCGGCCAATTTTGTAAACTGATACCTACTGTTTTTTTTCATCATTTAAGAACGGAAAACCACCATAAGAGCCACTAGCATCAAGATATATATCATTTGGCAAAGCATTGTCCTCAAAATAAAGGGGGCCCATTGGGAATGTCCTCAGAACCCTGAAAATAGTTCCCGTTAATTCCATCACGTGTTCGGCCACGGCGGCTGCGGTAGGGTGGCGCAAATATTACCGTGTCTTTAAATCAACTTTTCCGCGTAAATGTGACACAAATGAGAGAAATTAGACTTATATCGGCGTCTGCGGACTTCCACTCATTCGCTGGTGTCTTTACCTAGGCTTTATTGATCACAGCCCTTGAGATGAAGGCCGTTTCTCGGTTTCATGTAGTGGGTTATGAGTAAACATGTATAGGGCGTAAATGATTTACATGTTATCAAAAATAAAATCGTGGCTATTATTAAGCTCTACTCGTGAGGAGCTTTCCAACAGTACGCTTATTTTTATCATGCGACCAGCCATTCGCGAGTTAGAGGGGGGCGGTCAACCGATCCCCTCCCCCAATGGGACGGGCATGGCGCCGACTGCCATCGGGCGCGGGTTAAAATAAAAATCTTTTTTTTTTGTTTTTTTAGTCTCAGGATGTGCTGTTTGGTAGAGTCGTTTCCCCGTATTCGCAGTAAAATGTAAGAGTAGTATAAGACCTTTTTAGTTTAGCCTTGACCTGCTGACAAATATTTTCGGTATGCTGCTGGCCATTTTTTTCGAAGAGGAGTAGACTGCCACACTTTAAGGACGGTCCGCATGTCCTGAAGAATTACCTGGAGTATCTTGTTCGCAGTACAATGGACACAAAACATTGCCCAACAAATGTATGACACTGACTGCACGTTAGCTTCGTTTAGTTTGTGGTTTGTTGTGGTTATTATATTTGTACTTGTTATTATTATTATATTTGTATTTGGTTATTATATTTATATTATATTTCTTGTTGTTTGTTTGTGGTTAATGGAGCTGGCTTACATTACACACATTGAGGATATCAGTTCACACACCTCAGCAGTGTAGTATCAAAGGCGCATTTTTTTCCATAATTGCAAGTGGCTCAGAGGAAATCACAGTGAAAGAAGGGCTTTCCGTGTGCCTGCGTTATGTCGGAGATAATATGGTCCCCAAGAAAGACCTTCGGGCTCTGCGAGTGCTCCCTCATGGGTGGAAGTCAAAGCCTTCGTGGACAGTGCGACAAAGGGAAGAGCAATATGTCCCGGCGAACAGCAGGGATTCAGACTTGCCGTACGTTAACTGCGTCAACCATTCGCTAGACCCTTTGCTGGCCGGAAAGGCAGGGCAGACTGCCCTGATACACGACACTGAGAACTTGATTATAGACGTGTCTAGTTCACTAAATGCAACGGAAGGAGGGAGGGAAGTCGGGGCACATTCTGCATGGGCACATTATCGAAGTCCAAAAGGACAGCGGAGAAACGGTGGGAAGTCGGGCAGCTCCCAGGAAGCTCTTTGCCCGGTGGCCCACCTACTGGAGGTGCGCTGACAGGCTTTCATTCGATTTCTGGTCAACTACGACGCAGTACTGAACACGTTACAGAACCTAAGCGATGACAGGGGAGCGTCTGTTTCTAAGGATGTCCGCACGAGGATGCGAGGTCAGCTGAGCTAGATACATAGATTCGACACGTTTTGCGTTAGGCATCTGCGGGAAGACATTCACACCATGCCAGCTCTTCGCGAAGCAACTCCAACGACCTCCGAGGACTGAGCGAGACGCTCCAGGACGCGAAGCTCCTCACCGAAGCTATCGGATGCCTGAGGTCCGAAGACGAGCGCACCGCGACGTGGCAGAAAGCAGAAAGCCGCGAATGCCAGTGTGAATGCCGACCTTGAGCTTCCTCATCGGCGGAGAACCAAATGGCTTCTTGGACGTTCCGAACAAGAGCACGCCGCGAGCGGCGCTAAATCAAACCGAAATGGTTCCCTCCGAAGACAGCACTACGAATCCTCAGACATTTTTCCGGTCGAATTGCGGATGAGGTTTGAGGAGTCAAGCCTGAAGGTTGTCAAGAAAGTGGAAAATCCCCTTGGTAGGGTAGATGGCAGTCGAAAAGGGATCGTGCAGGAGTGTCTGGGCCATATTGTGTGCCCGATGGAAAGACCATGTAGACGCAGAGCTCTTGAGTGCTCAGATGACAGTGCTGAGAAATAGTCAGCTGATCAAAGATGGCGTCAGACCTGTGAGTGACTCGGCACATGACGGCGGTGGAAAGAAGCAATTTGTGGAATGCTTAACGAAGTGATGAAGCTGTGCAAGCTATTTTTGAAATCCCGTTGTCTGCTGCATCTGCGGGGCACTCTTTCTCGGTGCTTCGCGGCACCAAAATATACTTACTATCGACGATGAACCAGGGTTGCCTTTCTAATCTCCTGATATTGCTGGTGCACCAAAAACAGATGCTGGCCCTGGACCCCAGGTAGGTGCTGTTGGAATCCGTCAGCAATTGGCCAGAAGGGAGGGTCCCAGTATTCGGCCAGATGTCAATAAAGCACTAGCTACCGTACCTTGTTCCAGATGACCGTCAGTGTATCCATCAGCAACGCTGGTCAATTGTGCTGCAACACACAAAACTGTTGCGCCTGTCGCTTGAAATGATCTAGGCATACATGTTGTTGATGCAAACCAAAATATATGTCCTGAAAGCAGCGTCACCGGTTTTAATGAGACATGTCCGAGAGCCAGCGAAATGTTAGTGAAACCGCCAAGAAATAAAGTGGATTGGGTTTTCCCTCTGGGCCGAGAGAGACAAAATACCGACCTCATGTCAAGCGTTTTCGATTTTTTATGTTTTCGACGAAGTTCTTGGTAATCTCTTACCCACAAGAGTATGTTTGGAACGTCATAGAAACGCTTGTTTTATCGGGTTTAATGTCTGCCGTTTCCATTTCAGCGCAGAATCCAGTTGCTCCAGTCACAAATGCAAGGGCTAATCAAAAACGTCTCTGGATTTTTTTAAGGAACAGTTCCGTTTTAAACATATCTGTTTAGCTGAGAACAAATAAAGAAGAATGTTTCAGTCTTCATATGTGCACCTAAACTTGCGAATGCTCAAACTTGAAAGGTCTGGGAGGTTTTTCAACAAAATCTGTTCTATGTTAAGAACTGCTCTTGAACACAGGGAGGCGCTCTCTGTTTCCGGATTGGAGGTGTCCTTCGGTGGTTCCATGTGGCGTGCACATTGGAAAAAAATTCCATAGACTTAACATGGGGATTTTAAAATCATTTTTATCTGTAAAGAATTTTGCCAATAGCAAGATTTTTGCCGAAAAAGTGATGGAAAGCTCTTTTCACAAAACTGACAGGGCATTCCAGACCCATAGACCACAAGCCGATTCAGGGTGAAAAAGTGGGAGGCAGAACTGCCGATCGGTGTAATTTGCTGCTACGATCGGTGAAGATTTATCGAAACGGTGCTGTCACGCTAGCGCAGGGGGATAGCGGGAAGGCTGAGTGGTTTACCGCCGCGGTTGGTTGGCGGGAGGTTTGTGATTTAGGACCATTGTCCATGAGCATATCTCACTGATTTATATCTTTTCTTCATGCCGAACTGTTTTGCCCCGCGTACAGTCATGGAACATGAAGGCATCCGTGAAAGCAGTTTCGGTTTCCTGCAGGTGCTGTGAAAAGCAAGTTATGAGTCGATGCAGTGAGGTGAGCTGCTCAATGCTGAAGGCTGCGCAAGTTGTCATTCCTGCATATTGCTAAATGCAGGTCATTCGTTACTGATTCGGTACCTGCTCTGGTTCCAAAATCCAAATGGATCGCAATATCTAATATTCTGAGACGAACGACCTATGACACTTGCGCACAAGAGCGCGGACACTCGCCTCGGCACGGCAGAACAGGTGTTCATTTTCTGACTTCTTTTTCGACGCATCAGTCAGCGTCGTAGTCGGAAGCCGTCTTGAGTCGAGTCGCGCGTCTCGTCAGTCTGGTCTCGTCTCGTCAGTCGTCAGTTGGTCGTCTCCCCAGTCTCGGCTGGGCTACGTCACAGCAGAATCTCCGCGCCGCCTTAGCCTGGGATGGGCCAGGGATGGGGGCGGATGCTCAGAAAGGTTCCACCCCAAAGGAGCCTCTCAGCCCAAAGCGGCCTCTGTCAAGCAATGCTGAGGGGACATCCATACTCTAAAACGTGGTAAAATCATGTCGTTTCCAAGGCCTCCTTTAGCACAAGGATGCGTCTTATAACTTTAAAGGGGCCTCCTATAGCTCGATGAGGGCCTCTATAGCATCAAAGGGCGAATGCGGCCGGAGAGTTTTCGGTTTTCGGTACCGAAAGAAAGCCGAGGCCATTACCAAGTACAGCTTAACCCTATTCCCGGCAGGGGGGGGGGGGCGGAGTCCGCCCCCCCTCGGGCTTTTTGCTTGCCAATTCCAGGCTTTTTAACGCAGCTTCACAAAACTGGGTGACTTTTCCTAGCTATTCTTTCTACGTACTGTGACAAAATTTCAAAATTTTTTTTTGCTCAGGAGCGGAGCCAGGCAACGTTTTTGAGAGGCGCCTCGTGCCATTTTTGGCCATGTTAAGGGTAAAAGGTAAATGTCTGCCAAAAACAAAGTTTAAAAGCTAAAACTTAAAACTTTATATGGATGTATAGCCTAATAGTTGGGCAATGTGCAGATGTAATTTTGTTTATCTGAGATCATTTTACAAGGTCAGGTCAACGTCAAAAGTCAAAATTTGTTTTTTTCGCTATAATTTCGGCGCCATTTTTTCAAATGCAAAACCCGGAATATATGTGACGTAGAAGAGTGCCCTCAACTTGTGTACCAAGTTTAAGCTTGATATCGGGTCGGGTGACGGAGATATGACCTAAAATGTCAGTGCGCGTACCCTATATCGCAATAGCCAAAAAATGAAATTTTTAAAATAGAGTGAATTCAAATGATTGAAAACGTTTACAAATAATCTTAAATGCACACGAGATCATTACAAGTGACCCCAAGGTCACTGGAGGACATTTAAGGTCAAAGGTCACAAGTTGATCTGAGAAACGTGTAACCGTGACAGTTCCCCCTTTTTCATTTCCCTGGCACCGCTTATGCTAACATTATACAAACATTGTAATGCGATTTGTACTTCTTAGTATAACATGACTAGCAGAAGCCAAAAAAGGGCATTTGCCTCTTTTGTTCATTCAATTGTTAGAAAACTAATCCTCCTATTTTTGAAACCCTGTGAACACCCATGAATCTTCTCAAAATTTCAGATTTGCGGACCCATGGTAAAAGCCCTATTCATATTCGATCGATTCATGCCAGTTTCATCAAAATCGGTCCATAAACAACGGAGTTATAAGAAGTCCAAAAGTACCCCCCATTTTGACATGTTTGCCCCCCTGTATACACAAATTTTAAGTTTGTGGAAATTTCTTTTTGTAAAAATGTAGTTCACGTCACGGCGAATCGATTGCCGTTTGTTGCGATGAAATCGGACGAGTAGTTCTCGAGATCTTAGGGGGGGGCCGAATCGGCCCCCCTGCCGGGAATCGACCATACCGTCTAGCCCTCCGGGAATAGGATTAAAGGTACCCCCATGTGCCTGCATAACTACGGTTTCTTTTTGTTCTTTTCAACGTGCTCGTCGCTCTCAACATCATTTTCTTTTTTGTTCAGTGTCGTACGAGGCTTATAAACAGAGGGCGGGAGCAGAAGCGTAGTTTTGCCTCGGACACACTGTGACTGGGGGCAGCTGCCCCCTGCCCCCTCCCTCTCCCGCCGCCTTTGCCTTTTGATGCTATAGAGGCCCCCTTCATCCTATAGGGGGTCCCTTTAAAGCCATAGGACGCATCTTTGTGCTAAAGCAGGCTCCTGTAAATGATACGATCTCATTTTGGAGTATCAGAGTTCCATCAATATTTCTTGGCGGAGGTCAGTTCGGGCTGATGGGCTCCTTTGGGGCGAGGAGGCGACCTTTCTGAGCATCTTCCCCCATCCCTGGCCCATTCATGGCTATGTTCCAGGCCACTCTTTCCCCACCACCACCTTCCCACCACCATCTGCAGATATATACTATCCAAGGTCACCAAAAAGCAAATACTGGTGAGGATCAAGTCGTAAAAGCTACTACTTCACCGCAACATTGAGTATAGGCCCGGCACGGTTGTATCTGCTACGCAGCTTTTCTCCATACAGTGACGGACGTAGCCGTTTTGACCGCAGGGGTGACATCTTGCGTTTAATTTATAAGAATCTGTTCATTAACCCTATTTCCAGCAGGAGGCTGAATCCGCCTTCCTCGGGTTTTTTGCTCGCCAATTCCAGGCTTTTTAACGCAGCTTCACGAAACGCAATGACTTTTCCTAGCTATTCTTTCTACGTGCCGTGACAAAATTTCAAAATTCTATTCTGCTCAGGGGCGGAGCCAGGCAACGTTTTTGGGAGGCACCTCAGGCCATTTTTGGCCTTATTGAGGGTAAAAGGAAAATGCCTGCCAAAAACAGGGTTTTTATAATAGAACTTAAAACTTTATATGGATGTATAGCTCAATAGTTGGGCAATATGGGTAGGTAGTTTTGTTCATCTGAGGTCGCTTTACAAGGTCAGGTCAAGGTCAAAAGTCAAAATTTGTTTTTTTTGCAATTATTTTGGCGCCGTTTCCTCAAATGCCGAACCCGGAATATATGTGACGTAGAACGGTGCCCTCTACTTGTGTATCAAGTTTAAGCTTGATATCAGGTCGGGTCAAGGAGCTATGACCTAAAATGTCAGTGCGCGTACCCTATATCGCAATAGCCATAAAATGAAATTTTTGAAATAGAGTGAATTCAAATGATTGAAAACGTTCACAGATAATATTAAATGCACACGAGATCATTTCAAGCGACTCCAAGGTCACTGGAGGTCATTTAAGGTCAAAGGTCACAAGTTGATCTGAGGAACGTGTGACCTTGACAGTTTCCCCTTTTTCATGTCCCTGGCACCGCCTATGCTAACATTAAACAAACATTGTAATGCGATTTGTACTTCTTTAGCATAACATGACTAGAAGAAGCCAAAAAAGTGTTTCTGCCTCTTTTGTTCATTCAGTTGTTAGAAAACTAACCCTCTTATTTTTGAAAACCTGTGAACGCCCATGAATTTTCTCACAATTTCAGGTTTGTGTACCCATTGTAAAAGCCCTATCCATAATCTCTCGATTCATGCCAGTTTCATTGAAATCGGTCCATAAACAACGGAGTTATAAGAAATTCAAAAGTACCCCTAATTTTGACATTTTTGCCCCCCTGTATCCACACTTTTTGAAATTTTTAAAATTTCTTTTTATAAAAATGTAGCTGACGTCATGGCAAATAGATTTCCGTTTGTTGCGATGAAATCGAATGTGTAGTTCTCGAGATCTCAGGAGGGGACCGAATCCGCCCCCCCTGCCGGGAACCGACCATATCGTCTAGCCCTCCGGGAATAGGGTTAAAGCTGCAATTTGTTTGTATCTGCGAAAAGTCCGATTAATTACGCGTAAAGTACTTCCCATGCTCACTCTGGAAAAAGTACCCTTTAATAGATTACTTCAGCGTCGAAAAAAGCGCCTCAAAAGTCCCATCTTAAGTCTATGTAGTTTTTTCCAGATCAGCGAGGTTCATCCATAAACGATTTCAGGGCATCTCCGCGACGGAGAGGATGGCGCAGCCTCATTAACGCTGTGCCGCCTGTCTATGTGGCCATCCTAGCAATGCTTTTTGCTCTCCTCCTGCAATCTTATTAAGGTGGCGCCATATAAGGATCTATAAGGGGCATCCACTTTCTCTGTATATATATATATATATATAGATATATATATAGATATATATATAGATATAGATACATATATATATATTCGTTTATATATATAAAATCAATGCGTTTATATCGTTATGACATCGGAAATGTTTTTTTCTTCTTCTTTTGTTGTTTGGTTTTGTTTTGGCCATTTCGTTTCGTGGAAATCATTGTCATAAATCGTAAGTATATCTAAAAAGCAAATCGTATAATTCCTTACATCGTTAAGTATTTTACAGCACTGACATGCCGACCGGACCTTTCAGTACAGTTCTGACTTGAAATGACCTTGCCTGACCCGAAGTGGCCTTTATCTTATGACTGTGACAAGTCCTTTGTGGGAATTTGTATGGTAGCATCGCAGCTGACGTAACACCGGTGTTTTGAAAACTCGTATCAACACATTTAACGTTTTTCGGACCATTTAACTAGTTTTCATTTGACGCGCAAGCCAGTTTTCTAGAGGCAGACGACCACTGCATGGCGTTCATATTCAACAAGGTAGCCACAGAAAACCGAGGTGATTTCCCTCTCTTCCGCCGCACCTGCAGAGAATGGAAAAACAATTAAAATATAAACACAGATAACACTCCGGCGTTACTTACATGAAGAGAGAAACGGCGTATATTTTAGGTTGATTTTTGCATCCAATTTCGCTGGGTCAAAATTAAGCCTGAAGAACTTATCCTCAGAGTAGAAGCGAACGATGCCGACATTTCTTCTTTCTTCTCCCCAAACGTCTGAGCGAAACTGCATCCGCACATTGGCTGTAGCGAATGACGTCAGGTCACATCAGTTGCAGTGGTTCATGCCACGTCACACGCATCAGCTGCAGCGGTTCACGCCAGATCTCATCAGCTGCAGTGATTCACGTCAGGTCATATGAGCTGCAGCGATTCACGCCAGGTCTCAGCTGCAGTGATTCACGTCGGATCACATCAGCTGCAGCGGTTCACATCAGGTAAGCCGACACTAAAGCAGAAACGTGGCCAAGGGCTAAGGACCCGGGGGTAGTTCAGCCCCATGGAAAAGATATATCTAGTTGCATTCTGTTACACAGACATCGTAAACGTGACCCGCGTTGTTATATCCGGCAGACGATAACTTCATCTCCCTTCTGTTGGCATCGTTTGAAACGCAACTGATTTCACCCTCCCGGGTGTAAGGAGGATTCATACGCAGTGTGTTACGCATTGTGATTTGGAGTTAAAGAGAGCGACACTCGGCTCAGTTGACACAAACTTCGACATGGTTTTAAAACGGGAGTTTGTTCTTTTGACTACCAACACCGCAATAAGGGTCCAGCCAGGTACTCACGTATCTTCATAGTGATGGTGGCTGGTCTCTTGAAGATGACCGAGGTTAGCAGTGCCATGGTGAAGGTGGCGTTCAGTTCAAACGTCCATAATTTTGTGAGCCACTCGGATGATATTTGCAGCGGTTTTCCTTCCTTCGGACTGGGCTGGACGGTTCTGCAAACATAACGGTTGTGAAAATGACCCGCTTACATTTGCCTGGTCTCAAGCGCTCCGTGATGTTACCAATCCTCAAGATAAGTTGCGCTTTTGGTACACACACACACACACACACACACATATATACACACGTATGTACGTTCATTTTACTTCGAAGTCACGAGGTTTTCGGTTACTTCGTGCAAACGGCACCTTGGAACGTCGACAGGGTTGCTCCCCCTCCGTGGACTGTTACTGGTGTGTAAAAATGCAGTTTTCCTCATTTCCACCATTCAGATTTCCGACAGGTGCCCAGGAACATCAAACAGCATTGTACAGTAAGCGTCTCGACGTTGCCAATTCATGATGGCGCCGAATGGATCTCCTGCTGACGTCAGTTGGCCTGTGCCCCCTCGTGGCGTCGGGCAATAGCTAACAATACGATACGGGCGAATGGGACGAAGTAAAATTCGCGGACATTGTTTCTGAAACTGTGTAGATATAGAGTTCTACGGCAAAAGGCGTGTTATAAGAAGGTTCTATATGACTACTAGTCAACCTGGATTATCTCGTTTCAAGACATGTTAAAAGTGGAGAATTCCCGTTGAATTCGAAATGAGGTACTGCGCCGACACAGTGGACTGTGTCGACAGACAGGTGGACAAAGAGACGAGGCTGTAGAGACAGGAACAGCTCGAACCGTGTCAGTGTCTCACCCGGCTGCGCGCACGATCGGCCGTGCGAACACGAAGGGCTGACAATGCCGCTTTCCGAGATCGGTGGCTCGCCTTCTGCACTCATTTTTATTCATCTAAAGTAAATTAAGCCCCGGTGTTAATTATATAATAGCTTTCAGAGCAGAATCCTCGTAAAGGCGACGATTTCGCGGGAACCTCGACTCTCCCAGCCTGAAGTAATTTTCCCCAGGGGCCGAGCCGGATGGCATTTGAAAATTCCGGTAAGTGCAGTTCCATTATCATGGCTGGTAAATTGTCAACTTTTAGCGTCGTATCAGGGCTCGAAGATCTGTGCTGATACACCAGCAATTATTACAAGCCACAGAGGTCAACATGGTTAAATGAAGACCGCTAAAACGCTAGAAGCCTCTCTCTCGTAGCAGCAACGCAATACATCAGGAGCCAGTCTCATTGGTGTGTCGGGGAAATGACGTCACAATGCCGATTTCTTTAATATAAATAATCAAACGAAAAAGGGATTTGTGGCCCATGGGTCCGCACTCCAACAGGATGGATCTGCCCAAGCGAACGCTGTCAAGTGTTGCGTGAATTTGGCCTTCTGTCTTCGATTTACTCGATGTTCTCGGCTGCACTAACCTAAGCCACCTGCGCTTAAGCTAATTACCCTGGTGGTTCACAAGTGACCAGACTTGGCTGTGCTCCATTGGGAAAAATATAGTATTTCCATATCCTGACCTGGGCTAACCTCCATTAACCTGACCCATGCACTTGGCGGCATGTAAAGTCATCGTGCAGACTTAGTACCCCCCAAAATTGGTTTCGATCGGCTGAAGAGATGTCGAGGAAAAACAGAGTGTTTGATGTTCAGAATTCGACTTCGGTTCACCTTAACCCTCCCGAGCTCGGCCGCGTATGCTTTAGGGTTTTCGGATCATCCCACAATCTACCTCCCCACGAAATTTTGTTGCGATGGGTTGAACAGAAGATGAATATAAAAGCCGCAGGCAAAGCACGCCCATCCCTCATCAGTGCACGTTATATTCGGAGGGCAAACAGAGAACGCGTCACGGACAAAGCCGGACACTTCCCAGTGAATGTAGTACGATCGTTTGCCGAGGTTCGCCGCGCTCACAACGGAGACATCGCCGCCGGGAATCGAATCAATCTGTTCTCCGCCGCCACGCATGCATTCGTCACTTGCTGCTGTCTTCGCGGTCACTGGGCCATCCTAGCCACGACCAAAGCTGATTCAATGCATTATTGTCATGTCTTATTATTAGAGATACCCAGCGCAAAGACCGCGTACAATCAGGCTAAGTGCAGATAGCCAGGTTGATGCAGTTCAGATATATCTATAATGGTGCATCACCTGATTTCCACCTCACCCAACTCCCCCACTCCATTTGCAGTGTTGTGATGACCGCGTGCCTTGCGCGCGCACCGATAAAACAGTTCGAAAACGTTTCAAAAAATGGTTTACTGAAGACCAGTTCTCGGGCTTATGGTCTCCAATGAAAGTGAATTCTGGTCATATCTTTGGTTGTTCTTTGTTAGCCATTCTTACTTATTTCCCCCGGGCCTTTGAAATTGCATTCCGGAAAAGGCACGCTGGAAACTGAGCAAATGGATAATCTGAGAATAGTTGTTTTTCCTTTTATACAGCAAAAAGGACTGCGGATTTTGAAGCACGCAAGCCGACGCATTGCCGGCTATTGTGCGTTTTGAGAGCCATTGCGACGAGTGACCGGGACTTTGTCACAAGGCAAGTAGGGAGCAGTGACGATAAAGCCTAAATGCACGCCATTAGTTCACGATTTCTTTTCGTGCCTCGTGACACACGACCAGAAAACATTAGTGCTAAGCTCGCGTGACTGGGCGCTGTGTATCTTTCATGCCTCGCGGGCATGAAACGCGCGTGCACTTATCTTGTTAACTGCAGGGTTTTCAATCAGGCTTCCGTTGCCGTGCTGACTTCAATAAATGATCCAACAAGTTTCATTTTTTTAATTCGGAATCTTCCGGCTTAATTAAGCGCAGACTTCGCCGGCGCTCAGCGAGCTGGCGCTGGCCGGCCTGAGGTTGCTGCTGTCCTCCCCCCCCAACCCGATCCGCGCCGGGGTGCCGCCGCGCCTGCTCCTGCTCACGGCGACTCTGTGAAGCGTCAGCATGGACGACCTGTGTCGTCCGGGCGGTTGCCGGCAGCAGCGGCACTAGGAACCGTGCGGGGCCTAGTGCCGCTGCCAGACCCGCCTGTCGGGGACGGTTCAAAGCATCTTGGATGTATGGATTTTGTGGGCATCTTCGTAGAGAGCTTTTCGTTGAATACACAGATGCGCCGCTTTTAAACAGTGTCCGGGTGTTCGCACCCGAAATGCGACAAGTGAAAAGGACGGAACACTGGCCTTGGGAGAATGCCGGACAAGCATTTAGACCTTTTCCCGCTGTCCTTTGAAACATACAAACGAGATCAAAAACATTCATCGATGTCGCAAAGCCCTCTGTATGGGCTCATTGGAGCATTGTTGTCGATCTATGAGATCAGAAATAAGTCTCATTACAGTGATTTCAGTTGAGGTTACAGCCGCAAATAAGACATCACATCCATTTAACCCTATTCCCGGCAGGGGGGATAAATCCGCCCCCCACCGGGTTTTTTGCTTGCCAATTCCAGGCTTTTTAACGCAGCTTCACGAAACTTGGTCACTTTTCCTAGGTATTCTTTCTACGTGCTGTGACAAAATTTCAAAATTCTATTTTGCTCAGGAGCGGAGCCAGGCAACCTTGTTGGGAGGCACCTCATGCCATTTTTGGCCATGTTGAGGGTAAAAGGAAAATGTCTGCAAAAACAAAATTTTAAAGATAGAACTTAAAACTTTATCTAGATGTATAGCTAAATAGTTGGGCAATGTGCAGATGTAATTTTGTTTATCTGAGGTCATTTCACAAGGTCAGGTCAAGGTCAAAAGTCAAAATTTGACTTTTTGCAATAATTTCGGCGCCGTTTTTTTCAAAGGCCAAACCCGGAATACATGTGACGTAGAAGGGTGCCTTCTACTTGTGTACCAAGTTTCAGCTCGATATCAGGTCGGGTCACGGAGCTATGACCTAAAATGTCAGTGCGCGTACCCTATATCGCAATAGCCATAAAATGAAATTTTTGAAATAGAGTGAACTCAAATGATTGAAAACGTTTACAGATAATATTAAATGTACACGAGATCATTCCAAGTGACACCAAGGTCACTGGAGATCATTTAAGGTCAAATGTCACAAGTTGATCTGAGAAACGTGTGACCTTGACAGTTCCCCTTTTTTCATGTCCCTGGCACCGTCTATGCTAACATTATACAATCATTGTAATGCGATTTGTACTTTTTTAGTATAACATGACTAGCAGAAGCCAAAAAAGATGTTTGCGTCGGTTGTTCATTCAGTTGTTAGAAAACTAATCCTCCTATTTTTGAAACCCTGTGAACGCCCATGAATTTTCTCAAAATTTCAGATTTGCGGACCCATGGTAAAAGCCCTATCCATCATCTCTCGATTCATGCCAGTTTATTCGAAATCGGTCCATAAACAATAGAGTTATGAGAAGTCCAAAAGTACCCCCCATTTTGACATGCTTGCCCTCCTGCATCCATGAATTTCAAAATTTTGAAAATGTCTTCTTATAAAAATGTAGTTCACGTCACGGCAAATCGATTGCCGTTTGTTGCGATGAAATCGGACGAGTAGTTCTCGAGATCTCAGGGGGGCCGAATCCGCCCCCCTGCCGGGAATCGACCATACCGTCTAGCCCTCCGGGAATAGGGTTAACTGGTATTAAAAAATGACATCCTTACTGCACAAGGCCAGGTCAGGGACAAAGTTCAAAAATTATTCCCAAGCCCAGGGTTTTTGATTTCACCATCTCAGATAATCATATCAGCCTCAGAAATTCCGCCAGTTTCTTTTTCCATATCGAATTCAAGGCTGACATAGTACAAAACAATGTCAGAGGACCGAACACAACCGGACACAAAGTCCACTGTTTCTGACTACTTCTAAGTCATCTGAAGTCATTGACCTGAGATGAGCTTTATTAGCCTATCCTTTTGCATATCATCTTTGCATATCCGTTTTGCAAAAAACTTATTTTCTATGATTTTTGTACGCTGGTTTCTAGTTCAGTGCCCAAAATTATCTATGTATCATAAATGAAGGGACAAATAACTGCCAAAGAGGAATACATAGGATGCGCTGCGCCATCGGTCTAGCAGCCTGTGCCATTCCTTCGTATATTCCGGGGAGCAAGGAAATTTGTATTTATCAGTCTTAAAGACTTGGTTTCGCGGCAAAATGATACCAGATGGCGGTAGTTGGCTACGTGGAACACATTCACGATTTTCAAGATCGCTATAAGGCAGCACATGTTTATTCATAGCAACAGAGTGTAACATATTATGCAACACATTACTGCATTATCCACTATCTACATCAACAGTCCAGAACATGTTGGCAGCCAGACTCGCGCTGACAGAGCGCCTCCTGCGCAGCCTCCATGCATGCATTCTTCTGCTGTGTGATACAGGCAGCACCCATCGGCGCCGCACCTTGTATAGCCAAGTTGTTTCACCACCCGTGTGACTGAGGCCTCGCTGGTGCTGACGCCGTTGCTGATGTCCTGAAGGATGTCAACGTCGTTCCTCCGAGTCCAACGTCGTTCCAGAGGTCCTCTCCTCTGTTCGGCGCTGGATATCAGCGGTGCGTGCGCGCCTTGGCGCCCCAGTGTGAGGTTCGTCTGAGTAACTTGCTTGCTCCTCCTTAAACTGACTTGTCCAGCTTTACATGAACTGCAGAGACGCGGCGCTGTGTCCGTATACGTTTTTCAAAAACTGGTGCACCCGTGTGCTTCCCAGCCATGAAATGGGCGCGGATGACCTCGCGCTGGGAAGGGACGCAACGTGGCATCCGCTGTGCTGAGAGCCGTGCGCCAGTCTGTCCGGGATTTGAATGGTAAATGGTCTGAGATTCTTACTTTTGCGTTCCTGATGCGATAAGCTATGACATTAACTACAATTTTAGCTGCGAATAGCTAGTTTTTTAATTAGTCACGCACATGCAAACAAAAATACAAAGGTACTTCCAAGAAATATGAAACAACCAAACAACTTGAATTACATTTCGTGATCGTTTTGAAGTCACATTAGGATGCAAGTTGGACTGCACCAATAATTTAAGCAAAATAGTAGACCAAGCGTCGCAAATTATGTGATCTATCCTGCCTCCGACTGGGAGGGCAGTTGACCTCGCCCCTGAGGTTTTTCCAATATTGCGAGAAGAGAGCAAGCAGACGCAGCGCCACGAAACCTTTTGAACCTTTTGCTTGATCACTTTTATGCCTTCTATTCAACCTTTGACCTCACGTCAAGTAAGGTGTCTGACCTAGGTCAGGTCAAGTGGACATATGTCTATAAAAGTTTAGCGTCCTGTAACTTTTTCGCAAAACATGATATCACAATAAACCTCCACGGGTTTGAGATTTGATAAATGCAACAAACTTACCACCTCCGATTTCTTTGGAAATGTCCGGATCATTGACCTAAGGTCAAGTCCGTTTTCAACATAAGTCGTCGTTTTTATCGAAAATTGAGGGAATGTTTTATAGCAGTTTGCGCGCGGGGAGATCCAGGCATCCAGTTTCCGTCAATGAGCAAAGGTTCAATAACCTCCGACCACCAACCTGAGGTCAGGCCACGAATAACTGTTATGAACCAAATGCACTGCCATCAAAATCGGCGATGAACGACTCACACCGGGCAGAAAACGGCAAAACTGGCTAGCACTATTGCAAATAATGCCAAGAACTTGAAAAGGTTTCAAAAAATGCAAATTTTGGAAATAAACAGGCTCTCGCGAATAAAGTTCCATCAGTTGTGTAAATTGATAACTAGTAATTTTTTTAACACTTAAGCATCACACACACCACAAACACACACACAAAACGACTAGGATTGAGAAACGACACCTGGAAAGGCACATGCCGCGAAAATAAAGGAGCGCTAAAATCAGTTCCCGTCCAATCACCGTGTCTTTAACCCAACGTTTCCGTATTCATATTAAACAAATCAGGGAAATAAAACATGTGTCGGCATCTGCAGTCTTTTACCTGTCTGTTGGTGCCTTTTTCTAGACTTTAACCCGCCCCAACTGGGGGGCAGGGGGGGCGGTTGACCGCCCCCCTGAGATTTTTCAAGGATTGCGGAAGAACACCCTAACACAGCGCCACGAAACTTCGTGTACCTTTTGCTTAGGTAATCATTTTTAAATCTTGTGTCAAAGTTTTGACCTCGAGTCAAGTCAGGCGTCTCACCTAGGTCAGGTCAAACGGACCTGTGTCCAAAAAAGTTTAGCGCCCTGTAACTTTTTTGCAAAACAAGATATCACAGTAATACTTTTAGGGATTAGTGCTCTTGATAGATGCAACAGATATGCTATCTCAGATATTTCGGAATTTTTCGGATCATTGACTTACGGTTAAGCCCATTTTTAATACATTTTGCCGTTTGTTTCGGAAATTGACGGAATTTTCATAACATTTTTAGTCTGGAGTAAAGCTGACATATAGCTGCCGTCATTGGGCAAAGTACCAATGACTTCCAGCCATTGACCTGAGGTCAGGCTACAAATAACTGTTGTCAGCCAAAATGTACCACCATCAAAATCAGCGATGAATTACTCAGAATTTCAGAACTGGCAGAAAATGGCAGAACTGGTTCGCACAGACGTACGTAATACCGAGAACCTCAAAACGTTTTAAAAAATTGCATATTTTAGAAATAAACAGGCTCTCACAAATAAAGGTCCGCCAGTTGTGTAGACTGGAAACTAATGTATTTTTTCCCAAAATTCAAGCATGAGAAACCATCACAAGAACCACTAAGATCAACAAAACTTACATGGATAGGCTTATGTCGCGAAAATAAAGAAACGCTAAAATTAGTTCGCGTTAATTTCTTACTGCGTACTGCTGCGGCGCCCGCCGACAGCCGGCGTGAAAATTGCCGTGTCTTTAACTCAACGTTTCGGTGTATATATTGAACAAATCTGAGAAATGAGACGTGTATCGACATCTGCGGACCTTTACTTATGCGTTGGTGCATTTATCTGTGCGTTATTAGTCACAGCCCTTGAGATTCAGGCCGTTTCTGGGTCTCATGCAGTCGGCCATGAGAAAGAAAGAGAAAAAGGAAAATAAAGAAAGGACGTAAATTGCTTACATATTATCTAAAACTAAAAGTGGGAACAGTTTCGAGCTCTACTCGTCACAAGCTTTCCAACAGTGTGCTTATTTTTATCTTGCAACCAACCGTTCGTCAGTTAGAGGGGGCGGTCAACCCCCCAGTCGAGCGTGATCGTCGCCGACCCACGGTCGTGCGCGGGTTCATAGTTACAGCCCTTGAGATCTAGACCGTTTCTCGGTCTCATGCAGACGGCTATGAGGGAACATATGTAGTGCGTAAATGGCTTACGTGTTATCCAAAACTAAAAATAAGATTAATTCCTTGTTCTAGGTGTCACGAGCTTTCCAGCGGTGTGCTTATTTTCATCGTACGACCAACCGTTCACGAGTTAAAGGGGGCGGTCAACCCCCCAGTCGGGCGTACATGACGCCGACCCATTGTGGAGCGCGGGCTATTGCACCGTCGTGTGCTGTGCAAAAATGGCTCTATACATTTTATCGTTGTTACCAACAGCTTTCGTTGTGCGAATGGGAGCCTGGGGAGTCGCTCTGAATTTGACCTTCTTTAACCTCGTTTTACCCTGCAGTCATCAATTTGGAACCTTCACGTTTTGCATACGATATTTTCTCTAGGGCTGCATTTATCCTCTAAATTTTGTGGCTTTAGCCCCGCTAGGTTTTTAGATCTTAGAAGAATGGAGGAAACTGGCACCTACACGAGCGCGTTATGTTTAACTGGCTGCCCGTGGGAGTATTAAACCTTCGCCACAAATAAGCCGTTACTTGGAACTGATCGATCGTGTGTAGAGCTATGTCAGGCTTACGTTAAGTTATGTTAGGAAGAGGTTCCGATCCTTAACGTCACCCCAGCAACCATTCGCATCAAAATTATGAATAAAAAACGCCGCCAAATCCTAGCCGTCTCCGTTATCACACTGACAGCTTGCGACGTTTCCTGCGCGTCCTTTTCGCACGTAAAACCAAATTTTGAGCATTTTGCATCCTAGACGGAGTTTCTTGTACACATAGCGGGCCATTCTGCGGTTGTTTCAGACGGCTGCTCACTTGTTATCATGTAAAACATCGGCGTTGCACGCCAGTAGTTGGGAATGAAATGATTCCAGTGCACACCATGTCATGACAAATCTGTTATATAATCTACAAAATGCTTGAACCATGTCAAGGGCGGGGACAGGAGACATCGTAGGGAGTGATGCAACGTCATGCGACGCATGTCCTGCGCTTTGGAAACAGTGTCGACTCGGTTTTTACGTGCTGACAACATTCATACACATGACGGACATATAGGGAGAAAAGGCTTCAGGATGCAGCCAGATTAAGAAGTTTGGGCCACATGTAACAATGGTTTACATTTCGCAACACGATAATGACACCTATTCCATTCACATGTACATTAGATACCTATAAATGCACTGCTAGAGGCAGACCCAACACAAATAGCGGAAGCAGAAAATGCGAGATGGAAAACAGAACAAGGAAATGGAAAGACGGTTTGGTTGTCTGAATAACCCAGCGATGCTTTCAATAGGCTGCGGTTACCCGGTTTTGTTTTTTCTGGACTCCTCATTGACGTTCCGATATACTGTGCCATCGCCTCGCATAAAGCTAGTGATATTGGCACCGTAGACCAGGCGAAACTGGCTGAAAACAAACAAGGTTTGCAGACTAATATTCCCTATTTTGGAGAGTACGAGTCAAACTCTGCTCCCAAAATTGACTATGCGTTTTATATTACAGGGTGACTTATAAACAGGACTTTAAGCGTGAATGGGTACATTTAACCTCTACCACATAATACAGCGTGTGAGATGCAAAAATACGAAAAAGCCCAGGATGGACGGCTATTTACGTGCACTGAATGGATTTGTTGACATTATGTGTAAGTGTAAGATACCACGACGCAGTTATTTATAGTGCTAATGAACCAGCCCATGACTGAGTTCTGCGTTTTGGTAAACATGTTTCCCTGATACGTTTGAAGTGTACATCAGAACACGTATGGCACTGGTAGAGGCTCCACACAACACCACACGCCACGCCGACGTCATGAGGCTAAAATCTTGTTGGCCCAAGTCATCTTCCCGAGGGTCATCTTTTCGGCCTTACATGGTATGAAAGCCCTGAGAACAGTACACATGCAGCCTGACTTACGAGAGCTTAACTTGGATTTGTGGAGGGTCACCTGCATGCCGAGTACATGAATTCAGTGGCAGAGCTATTCTGGAATCACGGTAGATGTCTGACGGGACTGCCTTGACTTACAATGATCTTTTCATGAAAAGGAAGCCCCAATACGTATAGGAAATGTCCAGTACCCGACATTCTGTAATGATGCTAATTTACCGTCCGCTCGTGGAATTATTATTAACATTAAGGTTTGCGTACACAATCGTAAAGGTTCGCGTAATCGCAATGAAGCCAGCAGCATTTGAACAAGGAGACTTCAGCTTTTTGGGTTTCCGAAGCCCTGAAAGGCAAAGAAAATTTCTCCCTGAAAGGCATTCCTGATTTGAACTAAACTGAAAAAATAGGATATAAACTTTGGCGTTTCTCCGAACACCATAGTTTACATCTTAAAATTCCCCATCTCCAACGCAAAGCCATAACGCCCAAAACACCTTTCATGTCACATGGAGTGCAAGTGATGTCACCTACAGCGCCCGTTCCTTCCGCCTGGATCACATATTAAATCCACCACGTGAAGACAGGGTAAAGCCATGTTTCGTCGAAATCAGACCAGTAGATCGGCAGTTCTCATGAAGGACGGCCGAAACGTTCTCCCCGCATGAATCTGAAGCAAAATCCATCGCATGAAATTACAGCTAAGAAGATATCCCTAAGACCAAAAGCCACAGCCTTCCCCTCCCCCAGCGTCGTGTGACCCTGTCAGACGCAGCCCACTGTACACAACAGCAGCTCAAGAAAGGAAAGCCGTTCCCAGTAAGCTGTATCCCGGCAATGCAGCCTAAAATCCGGCCGCTGGCTGGCCTGAGAAGCGAATCGTCTTGCGGTCGGTGAATCTCAACACCGAAGACCATCACCTAGGCGGGGGCCGATCCAGAGTCCGTGCTGCGCCAGACATGGGCCACTCGTCCCGCGCTCAGAGCCTCCGAGTACGGCGAGAAAATGTGGTCGGTCGCGGCGGCAGGCAGCGGTGGGTGGCCGTGTGTGACGTCACAGGACGGGAGAGGCGGCAGGCAGCGGTGGTGGCCGTGTGTGACGTCACAGGACGGGAGAGGCGGCAGGCAGCGGTGGGTGGCCGTGTGTGACGTCACAGGACGGGAGAGGCGGCAGGCAGCGGTGGGTGGCCGTGTGTGACGTCACAGGACGGGAGAGGCGGCAGGCAGCGGTGGGTGGCCGTGTGTGACGTCACAGGACGGGAGAGGCGGCAGGCAGCGGTGGGTGGCCGTGTGTGACGTCACAGGACGGGAGAGGCGGCAGGCAGCGGTGGTGGCGCCACAAGTGTGTGACGTCACAAGCCGGAGGGGCAGCAAACGGCGCTTCTCGAAGACTGCGCCGTTCGGAATCCTGTCTGAGATGTTATCGTCAGGCGTCAACGTCAAAACAGGCTTCCAGTGGCGTCTGAAGAATTCCTTGCGCGACGCCCAGCGATCATGCACGTACTGCAAACCTCTGCACAATCACCGTGACATCAGGGAAAGGGTGTTTGCTCATCATCCCCAGTTAATCGGATGCCTCGGTTTTTTTTGCAAAGTTGGTCCGAATGATTGTTGTGGTCATGTTCGGGACCGGAGATCGTACAACGCATGGCTTTTTGGTTAAACTCCGCCCTCTTCACCTGCTCCAGCGATTCCAAGTACTAACTGCTTATTTTGTGGTGAAAGCTGAACATGCCGCCAAGGGTGCGACATGACCGTGTAATAGTCAGCTGAGCCCGATATGGACCCGTTGCTAGCTCGCCCGCGGGAGAAACATGGGGCGCCGAGTTCACTTCCGACTGACCTGGCCCGTCTTCGACCTTTCTTGATTCGTCTTGCCAGGAAGGGGAAACCAGCGCTCTAAACAGCTAAACTAGTGACCACGGTTCCACTAGCTACTGAATAAATGCTCGGTGGTGCCTTCTTGTTTAACTATGAGATTTCTACAGCAAACATGAGTAATATCATCAGTACAACATATAACATAACAACAACATAACATCAGTAAACTACAGTAAACATCACTGCACGGTTTCGCAGTCAATATTGATCAACAGCAGTCAGATACAAAGACGGTAAAAAGATACAAAGACGGTTTTCAGTCCCTCGTGTAATGGCCTTGAAAAGGGCACGTCGTGTGGAGAAAAACGAAATCAACACTGATTCTATCAAAATCAGGAAAAACAAAAACAATCTAATGAACCATGTGGTACAACAGGAACAGAAAACGGATCAGTTTCCTTGTAAAGAGTATTTCACTTGTTTTAATGCCATCTTTTTCCGTTCTCAATCTGGTTTCGGCGGTTGCTGGGGTGATGTTGGAAATCGCAGCCCATGCTTCACATAGCCTGTTGCACAGACTCCGACCCGTACACCCGATCGAGCAATTCCAGCTAACGGCTGATTCTGAGGCGAAAGCTTAACATTCCACCAAGGACGCGACACGACCGCATGTCAGTCAGCTTGACCCTCATTTATCCAGTTGCCGGCTGACCCGTGGGTCAAAAACTGAGCGTCAGAATGACCCGAACCCGTTTTACCAGGACAGGGAGACCAGCACTCTTCGAACTGAACAGCCCATCACCATAATCTTCTGTTTATTCTTATTGGTTCGCACTTTAAGGTTCTCAAAATCGAGGCGAATCCGGCCACTCTTGAGTAGCTTACTGGCGAGAAACCCCGTAAGCTTCTCCCGGTGGACGATAAGTAAAAATCCGTATGTCATTTACATGTAATTTTGCTTGGCATCTTTTTCTGCGATTATTCCGTCCCCGGTCAAAGGGACCCTTTGATTTTTCAGTTCTGAATTCATGTTCCATTTGATTTTAAATTGATTTTATCGATTTGGAACGATAAAAATGCATGAGGCTGTCCATGCCTGGTGATTTAGGTCAAAACATCCAAAGGATCTTGAAACGTATCCCCGAAAACGTTTCGTTTCCGGGGATACGTTTACGTTAAACGTTACTCTACGCTAAACGAATGCGCGTTTAACGAAAACGTTAAACGAGCAATCGTTGGGTAACTGTATTTCGAATACGTGCATAGATGAGCATGGTTGTGCACGTAATACTCCAACAAAGCAGACGTGCAGAAACACGAAAAATGCAAAAAAAATGTCAAAGCACTGTGGGACTATCATATTTGGTGTTTGTAGTTTCTTGAGGTTTGAGCGTACGTAAAAACAGTGGTGGGGATTAGACATAGTGATATTTACTGACATGATATCGGGCATCGTAGACTTATGATCGCCAGTGTAAACGCCCTGTTTTACACGCAACAGAGATCTGAGCCTCTTGAACGGGAGGGGGACAGGCTGGCCAAAATACGCCTAAAGTAGTCTATTACCTAGATAAAAAGGCATTTTCGGGCATATATTTGCATTGAATGAGTATCTAGGTAGCAGGAATTCACAGAAACAGCCGAGTACATAGAGAAATGTGTGGGAACACCTGCCACGTTTCGGTTTCTAGGTCTACACTGTTCCCACCTGAGCAGATTGCCCACCCCCTCCCATGCACTCCCCCCAATCCGGTGGGCTGGATTAACAGTGGTCACGTGGACCCCTGTCCGGTCCTACCAGTGGCACGACCTCCTCTGGCGACATCGTCCCAGAAGAGCCCGCCCGTGTCGCCGAGCTTACGAAAAAACCGGAGCCCGCGGACGTTCTGCACGTCGCCACGCCGTCGTCGATGTCGACGAGACGGCAGTTTCCGGCGGAACGACGACATCCGTCACGTCCGGCGAGCCGGGGAAGCATAGGGCTGCGTTCTCCGGGCAGCCGCGTTTCAGATGTAGCAGACAGCAGCCTTCCGCAATGTCTCACAGATGAAACAATGGACGCTTGCCATTTCGATACCCACATTTCTGGTGGACTTCAGACATCCGGCGCTGCCTGATGAGAGTTGGCGGAATACTTGAAAGTTTTTCGTGCAATGTGCATGCCTGCTCATCTGTGTGCTGTGCATGCCTGCGCAGCATACTTTTAACGAGGAATGCACAGCTTTTCACTTTCCACAGCGATTTCGCGGAGACGGCTGCGGAGATCAGCTGCGGTAATTCCGGGGTTGATTCAGTCTGGCCCCGCCAAAGTTCAGGAAGTTTACACCAACAAGTAAGCCATTCTGTTGCGCTGTGCGCTCCCGTTGCCTCTTCCCACGCCCTCGTCTTCGATAATTATTGGCGACTGCTGAGCTCCAGCCCACTGAGTCGCGGTGTCAACTAACCGCAGGACGAAAATGCGACGTCCTATCGACGCGAGAGCGTGTTCTGGGTATTTACGCACCCGGGTTCCCGCAAAATGAAATAAAAGTTTGGACTGCAAATTATAAACTGCTTTTAGCAAAAACGAAAAGGCAAAAAATGGGCAAAATAGTTAATCGAACTCTCGCCTTATTAATTTACCGTTCCGGAGACGATCAATGCAACAGCAAAAAAAATGTTCGGAACCATTATCTGAATATCACAGTTTCAGTTGGCAAGAACTGGTTGTGCTGACGGGGTCATCACAGGTAACCAAATGACGTCTAACCGCATACTTCGTTTCGTCTTTAACCATTCCCAGTTTGCCAGTGCACATTAGCCTTCACGCTCCATGAAAACAGCCATTTGTGGTATCCTGGTATTGAATAGCGCATTTCGTCACCTCCCAGCTTTTGAGGGCTTGTTTGTGAGGGGATTTAGGACCCCATTCAGCCATTCAAGCATCAATCGATAGCTTGTTGCCCTAAAACTGCAGATATGGTCCGTCTGTTGACCTCAGGGTCATTGATCACATCGACGGCCAGGTCAAACTTCCATAATTGAGGATAGCCTGCCGACCACTCGAGAGGCATGGTCGGAACTGACTGGGTGCACCAAGCCCTAAGTTAACTTTTTTGTATCATATTTTTGCGAAACATAGCCTGAGGGTCACATAGGTCGCGAGACCAACTCAGTTGATGACCTGGCGTTTTGCCTGTTGCATGTCCCCGTTGTAAAATATCGCGACATGCTCGAAAATGGTATTTGTTCCCCTACATCTGCGGTGTCTTAAAAGGAGATTTTTTCTCTAGAGCGTGTCTTTAAATCTGTCTCTCACAATGCCACTAGTCAGATATGTCCCAGAAAAGACGTGGAGTCGACACTGCACGAATCGAAGAAACGACCACTGCTGACCTTACCTGCTTATATTACTTGCGTGACACCAACGCAGAGGTAGACTCAAAAACGGCGGCAGAGCCATGCCGTCTTCCGCTCGAATATTCTGGCGTCCGACTCGTTCAAAGATACCCCAGAAGCACGAATATTTCAAAATATGTTCGGGTGGGAAAGTCAGTTTGACCCTCCCTCCCTGGAGTTTTTCCAAAATAACTGGAAAACCTCTAGAAAACTGGATAGCAAATCTTTTGGATAAAAAACTGTGCAGGTCGTGCGGTATCACCGAGCTAGAGCGGATCAACATCAGGTTATCGATTTCAAAAATAAGGTAAGTTTCAAACTGCTGCCACGAATAGTGTTTTAAGGACAAGCATTGCAGTTTTGTATGCGTTAATAGATAACCAGCTGAAAAAGCAAGAATACTTCGGTTGATCTGAAATCGGCACATGGAGCCTGGTCGAGGTCAAAGGTTTAAGGATGTTTTCGAACGTAGAACACCCATTCTTATCATCTCAGCCAAAACACCGGCACGAATAGCAAGATTTCTCTATCACGAACGACGACTTACCACTCTATGCTGTGCCAATTTTTACGTCGATATCAGGTCAGGTCACATACAGAGACCAAAAATGTGCTCGCGCATACCATTTGCTATACAGGCGAAGCAATGAAACACCGTCAGTTTCTTGTTCAATGTCTCATTCAAAGCTGAAATGGCACAAAGCAGTGTCGAGGGATGACCGAACAAACGCTCCTGGATATTTTTGACCTCATCTAGGTCATCTAAGATCATTGAACTGAGATGAGTTTGATTGACCTTGGTGCGCTTTTTTCCGCAAAAACTTTCTCTCCGGGTTGTTTTTTGACGCCGATATCGAATTCAGCGCCCCAAACTACCCATGCATGATACATATTGGGGTAAACTGATGTCAAGGGGAAATGGGTCAGGGGGGCTGTGACTGGTCTAGCATTCCGTGTCACGCCAAGGCACTGTTCTTAGGGATCGCGAGGAAACAATTAAGTTTCTGTTCATCAGTCCTAAATACGTGATTGAGCGGCAAAATGATATTGGATAGCAGTAGTTGCCTCTCTAGAGCATATTTTCGCGATTATCACTTTAGGTCAGTGGTTTACCTGGACCCAAAATGACTATGGGCAAACTTTGTGGCAGACATTTGGCCTGTAAGATTTGTGGGTGCCAAAGTCGAACTGAGCGCCGGAATTTATCCTGACAGGCCACAAAGCAATGACATGTGACATTTGTGAAATTATAGCCATATGGCTTACGTTAAACCGAAGCAATATTTTCAGCATAATTACTGAGCCATGCACCTCAAGTTACATACCAAACCATTGCTGTGTTTTGTGGCCGACAAAAATAGATCATACGACCAATCGTTTTCGCCCCACAAGCGAAACCCTGATGAGACGCACCAAATTTGATCCTATTTGACCTCATTTGATCCCGAAGGCCACTAGAAACGTGAGACTTCTACACAAGAAAAATCCTCAGGGTTGCATCTGCCCTGTAATTTGGTGCCTTTGTGTATCTACCTCCGTTAATTTCCGAGATCGCAGCCGGAATCCAAATTGACTCCACCCCACCTGGGCACGTCACGCTTCACAGATCACCCACACGAGTGTTAACGGTAGGTGGGAGGACATTCTTGGGAGTCCCAGCCCCCTCCGAGGAGATATGTGAATCGCTCACGCCACTAGCAGACTGTCAATGCAAAGAATCAGACCGCTGAGCTTCAGCACAATCCACTGTCAAAGCCTTTAACGTCGCAGGATGTCAATAAACCTGTTGGCCATGTTTTGGCCATGTTGCGGGTCCATGTCAGGGATAATTACTGATGCTGATTGGAACAAAGTCAGCGCGTCCACCCTCAAGACAGCAGAGGTAAAGCTGCTCATCGCAAGGCGAGGCCTTTCCCAAGCTACCTGGGAATACCGCACAAGGACAGAATATGCTGACTGAGTCATGCCGTCCGGGGCAGCGAGCTTCCAAAATTTACCGTGGATCCACAGAGGTGGAAACACCTGCGTTTTTGATACTGGCACTGCAAATTAGTAATGCCAAAATCTGGCGTTGGGTCCATGACAGTGCACGGAAACCTAAAACGGCTCACGGCAACACATACAGTGTAGACGTGCCGTTCTGCCCCGAGCCGGCACGTAACTATTTTGAAGAATTTAAGCGACGATATGCGATAAATACCGCTACAGGAACCCTATACGCTTTTTCCTACGATTCTTTGCTATTATCCTATATGGGCACATAGGGCCCTCATTTGGTGCAATTTCGAAGGCGTACCCGCTTTCTCGCATTTCTGGATTTTGTATGTCACATACCAGTAAATTGAGCTGAAATTGCATGTCACTGGCAGACATCCTGTGCGTTCGGTGCATCGAGGCCACGCCCTGAAGGCTAAGTCAGGAAATGGACGCCAGACTGTTGTGCTACTACAGATGTCGCGGATTTCGTTAGCGTTTATTTCACTGGGTGCTGGCATTGCTGGAGGGACTGCCATTGTACACCAGACCAGACCTGTCAGGGTGTCCGAGACGGTGGGTCGGACGGTTCGAAATAATCCGATGGAACGGGTCGGTAAAATGGGAGATGAAAGGAAACTCACGCAACAGAATGCGAGGCGCTGAACTTAACGGTGCGCATTTTCCTTCTTGGCCTTCTTATTAGCCAAATCGTTATGTAGTGATTAGATTAATTAGATTCCGAAGAACTTTTCGATTAATGAGCTCTTGCGACAACGGCTATTTGGACATCACCATATCTCGACAAGGAAGGAACTGAATCCCCCCGCCGGCTTTTCCTTACCAGTTCCAGAGTATTCATGCGGCTTGGCGAAACGTTATCTCATTCGTTATCTGTTCTTTCTTCGTTTTGCCAAAATTTTCGTATTTTGTTTTGCTGAAGGGCTGAGCCAGGCCAAGTTTTTGGAAGGCGCCTCAGGCCATTTTTTCACCCTTCTGAAGATACAAGAAAAATGGCCACCAAAATGGGGTTTCTATGATAGAACTTAAAACATACATGAGTGTATAGGTAAATAACTATGCAAACATGCAAAAACAATTCCGTTAATCTCAGGGGAATTCAATGGGTCAGGTTCAGGTAAAAAGTCTAAATGTCGTTTTATGTTAATTATTTTGGCGCTTACTTTCCAAATGCAGAACCCGGAGCACATGTGACATGGGAGTGTGCCCTCCACTTATGTATCAAGTTTCACGCTGATATCAGGTCGGATCACGGAGCTATGACTTAAAATGTCAGTGCGCACGCTGTATCTGGAAAGTCATGAACGGGAAGTCTAGAAATACGAGATTCAATTCAGATGACTAGCAACGTTTCTGAAAATAGAATGCACACAAAGTGGTTCCATGTGACTCTGAGGCCACTGGTGGAAAATTTAGGGCCAAAGTCGTGATGTGACCTGGTGTTGTAAGTTGACCTGGTGAACACGTGACTGTGGTAATGTCCCCCTTTTCATGTCCCTGGCGCCGCCTATGCTAACATTATGCAAACAATGTAATACGATTTGTTCTTCAATATAACATTACTAGTGAAAGTTAAAAAGGTGTTTGTAATTTCGCTGTTCATCCAGTTTTTGAAATATAGCTCTCTCATTTTCGAAACTCCGTGAACGACTATAAGCTTTTTTCAAGCAATGCAAGGTATGGACTAACTGTAAAAATCCCACACATATGCTCTCGATTCATGCCAGCTTCATCGAAATTGGCCCATAAACATGAACAGCGGAGTTATAATACATCCAGATTATCCCTCACTTTGAATGTTTGACCCTTGTATCTACCTCTTTCAAAATTTTGGAAACTTCTTTTTATTAAAATGTAGATCACGTCATGACAAATTGATTGCCGTTTGTTGCGATGAGATTGGATGTGTAATTCTCGAGATCTCAGGGAGAGCGACATAAACCCGCACCCCCACATACCCCCTGCCGGGAAATCGGCTTTACCGTTTAGCCCTCCTGAAATCGGACTAAAACCGAAAAATGGTGCGGGAAGTGTCCAATGGCTTTCGAGTTAGGTAATTCGTTACATACAGTCGAGCCCCCATAGTTTGCCCGGAGGAGCCACGGAGCGTGACCAGACAACCTTCGCCGTGTGACCGCCACAGTCATTTGTGACGTGACCCTTCTGGCGCCGTGAGGACTGCTCGCCACTGACCTGTTTGTTTCGCGCTCACCTCATTTTCACCACCTCGTACTTCGACAGGTTGCTGAGCCTGATGCCGTGCAGTGCCCAGGAAAAGTTGGCGTTGCCTCCCGTCATGTTTACGGCGACCACAAACGGGTCCTCTGCAAGGAAGTACGGCAAATCTTTGGGCCAGTCGGCACAGGAAGGTACCGGTTATGCGGGCAGAACATTTGGGATTCCAAAGACATCACGGGAACAAGATCTGCAGATATGAGTCAGAGACGAATGAGGGAGATGAACATTTTCGCAATAGTCTGCGACGGTGAGCTCCTGAACTTTACCGGAGGAAACCCCCGGAAGGAACCAGGAGCAACCCTGTCAGGAGGAACCACAACCAGCAAGCGGTGCGTTTTCATTGCTTTTCGGAGACAGCGCCCTCGACCGGAAGTATGGATATATTCTTCTTACTTTCATCGAAGAGACGACGAGCATTTTCAAATCCTTTTTTGAAACAGGAATCCAACTTGGTGCTGTCTTTCGAGCAAGCAGAAGAGAGCCCTTTTCCTGGTAAGCAGACAACTGCGTAAACTTTGCGGAATTTCACAATTGTTCGGAAACGTACAGAACACCAAAGGGAAGGAATCTGCCGGAAATTGGGGAACGCATTATTACGCCAATTGCTCTGAGGTCAAGTGCATTTTGATTTCATAGTTTTCGGTGTCAGAATTTAGGACAAATTCATGGGAGCCGATGCATTATTGCAACAATGTTTCTGAGCAAGCTTGGATGCAATGAATTTTGTCTTATATTGTAATGAATTTCCAGAGGTTTGAAGCGTGTTTTAATGATATTTGTAAAACGCAATTTTTCATTCAAAGGATGCGTGGAACATGACATAATGCGTGATTCTACGTCGAGAATAAAGTTACGATATAGTTGCCTGCCATCCGTGAAAATAAAGAGCTCATGGCTGATATTGCATAGCTTCTGAAAAACCTATAGGTCGTTTCACGTTGCTGCTCCCGGAGCGTCTGCTAACGGCATCAGTGGCCACAGAGATTCCACCACATTTACGGCATCCACGGCACTCTCAAAGACTGCGTCAGAGACCCAAAAACTCAGAGTGATGGTCGCAGTGACTTCACGGGCCTCACAATGAGTGTCTCAGTGACGCGGGTACCCTCACCCTGGGCTTAAAATGTCAGAAATCATCATCGGTAATTTTCTGTGGCCTCGTTGACTCGTATGCGGCTTTCATGAACCCGAGAACTTCGCTGGATATTTGGGAGGTCTCACAGACTATCGCCAGTGGTTTCACTGGAACGGGGACCCTGCGCATGATCTCGAAGACCCCTGAGACTGCCACCGACATCCCCGGCGACCAGGACCCTCGCCGAGACCCTCGATGATGGCATCGGGGACCGTGACCCTCCCCCGTGGTCTCGGGGACCGGGGGCCTCACTGATCAGGTCGGTGAACCTGGACGAGCTGCGGTCTTGGGTGAACCTTCGTGCGGAGTCGCTGCCGTTGTGCGTCGTCAGCTGCAGGTTGGAGTGTTGCCGCTGCCGCAGAGGAGCGCTCGGGCGCACCTCCACCACGCCGATGTAGGGTTCGAGAGTGAGCGGCGCGCTGGCGCGGGGGGAGCGCAGCTGGCTCGACATCCGTTGGCGGTCGGAGCGGACCTCGGAGAAGGCCCCTCGCACCATGGCTGCCGCCGCCGCCGGCTGACACGCCAGCTTCCACCTGAGCAGCAACAGCAACGGCAGCTCCAGGATCGTGCCCTCGACCACGGTGGTGTTGCATAGGCTGCGGAAGGCGCAGACGGTGTCGTTGGTCCTGCAGCTACGCCGGTGGTGCAAAGTTTTGACCATTTTTTCGGGGTGGAGGGAGCTTGTTGAACAAAATTCGTTTAAACTGGGGAGAAACAAAGGTTTGGAGATATTTGGTGTGGACTCGGACGAACAAAATTCAATCGTCGCCCAAAAGCGTCGTAAAAAGAAATTGCACCATTTATACACAAGGAAGCTTCTGTCTTTCTGTACATGATGACTAATACGGGATGCATCGGACTAAAAAATATCCATTGCGCCGCACGCGGTTTGAAGAAACAGCAGCAAGAACAGAATCCACAGGAAACACATGGCCAGCAGCATCAGCATTCTATAAGACTGTTGCCTTACCGGGTTCGTACCATCTTGCTCTCCATGCATTTACTGATTTTGGCCTTGTCATTTGCGCGCAGGTATTGCTGGAAGTCACTTCTACTGCACGCCGTAAGCGTGAGAGCCGCCTGCGCGCAGCCAATCACAACAGCGATAACACTGAAACAGTGTCGATGCTCATTGTAAGCGGGCTCCCATCAAACTTTTGCGAGAGGTCTGTGTTCGTTGCGACACCTTGAGAGACGTCTCGCCGGCTACGTCGCCTTTTAAAATTTGCCTTGTTCTCGTTCAATGTAAATCAACGCACTGGACTGAACTTGCAACACTGAACTTTCATTTAGTTTTAACAATGAAAGGTGGTTCGCAGTGTTGTCAAGTGCAGCTGTAAATCGGGTATGGGCAGACCTAGTCAAATAGTCAAAGCACAAAAGGACATCTAATTGGGCCCACGTCCATGGTTTGTTTCTTTCTTTCTTTTCCTTCTTTCTTTCTCCTTGCCTTTCTTTCTTTCTTTCTCTCTCTCCCTCTCCCTCTCTCCCTCCAGTGCCACTGTCGTTACTCACGTGACGACCAGGTATCCCATGATCGACCGTCGGAACGACAGGCCGGTGATGGTGAGTAAGAAGACTTGTCACGTGTCGTAACGGCCGGCCGCGCAAGATTCCTGGAAAAACGTCGGATTCCTGGACGAAATCATCCACAATCCGTTTGAGATGCTTCAACCGACCCGATTCGGGGTCTGTGATCAGCCGCGGAGATTACTTCATTCATCGAATAATCCATAAGAAGGATCCATAAGTCAGGAGACAGCTCATCTGCATCAAAATATATCCCTTGAATACGACTCGGACAGGCGTTCGTCTGCTGCGATCGTGCGGTCTCTGGAAGGTCCCGTCAACCCTGATGTTATCAGCCACCGATTCTGATGAGTCCCACACGAGGTTGTTGTAAACCTCAGCCGTTGTCCGGTTATCTGCGTCTCTCAGCTATCCCCGAGCCCGGTTAGCCTGGAAAGAACGTTACGCCTTGCAGGCTTCTAATCATGGACCACTCCACATGGTGTCGCGTAACGGATAAGTCATCTTCAAGAGCGTTGCCAAGGACTCCATGACAAGCCGCCGAACTCGCACTCCGTGCCAAGTAGGCCATTTGTTTTTTTTTCCGTTGTACAACAGTACATACTCGACATAGTAATAACACTGGAATTCATTCAGATCGCACAACATCATTCGGTCGCGACCACACCACATGTGTTCATTGATTTCGGCCTGATTTTACCTTTGGGTTCAAAAACAATTTTTGAATGTGGTTTTATAACCTTTAACGCTGTTTTACAACGTGTGTTTTAATCTTTCGACTGGAAACAGTTTGTAAAATGACGACTTGCCCTTCATACCATATTGCTGGTAGGTTCTTCATATGCATTACAATCGGTCAAAGGATGCCATTGTTCACACGCGTACGCCGTCATTTGTCGAACGGCTTCGATCCGGACCAGCTACGCACACGATGACCAGACGGTTTTACTCGTGTTGGAGCAAGTGCACAGAGCCTACGGGATTAAATTAAATTCCGTGCCTAGCTTGCGATGATATCCGCCTAATTACATGATCTTAAAGTAATCCAATTGCACTCCGCATTCCTCAAGTTCCAGCCGTTTTATCAGATTTGGGGGAATCCACAGCTTGTACTGCATGTTCAGGAAAAATGGGGAAAAATGCCGAGTGACGGAATCCCTTCAACGGAAACTACCGTATTGCCAGTGTATTGGAATCTGGTACTATGCAGTCCTGCTTACGACTGCAGGCCCGCCATCGGCGAAATAGTAGCACCTGTGTGTGTCCCTCAACATATCGTGACGTGACGCAAACTAACCCGTTCGCACTTTCCAGATGAGTGCATCACGATGCGCTGCATAGCAAAATAACCCGTGCCCTGAATGCTGAACTCAACTTAAGGCTGCGGGGTCTCGACAAAGCATATTTTGTGTGCAGATACATGTATCATACTAGGAAATGGAAGACTCGAGCGTCCACGTAGATGCAGAAGCAGCCAGGAGCAGTGTCATTGCAGGGGCAGGAGCTTGCGGAAAAATTCTGACAAGACATCTGGTGATTGTCTCCACGCATTGCCACCTTCTCTTCTCGCCTTATTTCCCCTAGAGGTGTATAACACGCTGGTCATACCGCGATAATTGTTTGACTTTGTTATGACATTGGATTTCTGCCGTAACAGTTAAATTTGCCTGGCAATAACAATACTTGAGGTTGTTGGCACCATTGTCCTAAATATGCTAGTTTCCATCCAGCCTAAAGACAAAAATTGCCTACCCATAGCGTTTTTTTTTTTTTTTTTTGCTTTACGTTTGCAGGAATAATGCTAACGAGCCAAGATGTGTTCTGTCTTCAGTCTTCCGATGGCTGTTCTAGCGCATCTTTCCCTGTCTGAAATTTTGAAATCGGTTCGTAACTTTTTCACTGTAGCCCAGAAGAGCAGGTTGTGCGGCCGACCCTCCGTCGGCGGCGGATGGTCGCACGCATGTCCGGGCCGTAGGACGGACACTGTGTTGCTTATGGAATAGGTTCTGCCGGTCAGACAGCTACAAAACATCATGGAAAGTTAAACCTGTGTGATAAATTTGCAATTCGAAGGTATATGTAGCCCGGGCCAGGTCAGTCGAGGTCAACCAAAATCAAACTATGGACATAAGACATTGCCTCTTCCCGGATATGTGTCAATCTACTGTCAATGAAACTTTACGGGAAGTTAATCTACAAGAAGAACGTACTGAATCGTAAGCAGAAGTGACGTAAGTGAGGTCAGTCGAGGTCAGCCGAGTCCAGGTACTGAAATGCGGCATTTTTTCAAAGGGAGTATACGGGAATTCGCAGGGACCTTTGCCTACATGATGAATGCAGACGCATCAAAACCTAGGCAAATAAGGTCAGGTCAACAGGGGTCATCCAAGGGCAACTAGCAAAGATGGAGTATTCTTTCTTTTCTCCAGATTTGCACGAAATATCCCATTTAGATTTGATGAAAATGCATTATGTTAATTTCCGTTGATATCAGATGACTTCAGATTTCCTAAGCACAACACCTGATTTCCGGAAATATAATGTTATCCTTCCAACCCGCAGTCTGCCAGATTGTATTATGCTCTGTTCCTACAAAATGCAGCATTCTCAAATGCTGAGCCCGGTCGACCCTGGTCCTCACCATTAACCTCACCCATACCGATTTCTTCTAGTAGTACGTACGCTCATCATACGGACTGAGGTTGCGCAACATTTGGTTGTGGTTGGCTAAGTAGATCTGGAGGAAAGAAAGGGTGATACGTATTCGACATCTGGCCTCGTTTGACCTAGATTGACTTGACCTAAGTTATTCATTTTCGGGTAACTGTAATGTCAGCACGCAAACTTCTTCTTCACAAAACTTCTTCAGAATCGACTGAATAGATTCGAAGATAGGGGGGAGGCAAAATGCGCCCGCACCAGCGGGTGCCGTCCATCAGCGCGCGTGTTTAAGCGCAACCGCAAGGTTGTAAAGATTTTTTACGTAAAGTGTAGGCAGAAGATGTGCAAAATAATATAAGCTACGGGTTGTTGTTCGCCGACATTTCAAGGTGTAAATCCTCGGGTTTAGATGATGAAATGCATCGATCAGTATCTTCTTCCACTGCAAAATTCACAACGAAAATACATATGTCCCCAGCAATATTAGGATTTATCCAAATTTGAGGAGCAACGCCGTGGGTCGCACTCGTCTTGCTGCCCACCAAGGCGTCCAACTGATATTTCAGGCGTCTGTTCAGGCACACCTGTCTTGAGTCTTTCTCGTCCGCTCCGTCCACTTTCATGGCCCCGATTGGCCTAACGTCACCGTAAATCCGACAGCAATTTTCTTTAAAAGAACTCTGACGAAGTGCAAGCTTTCGCGGACACTCCCACGTGGGGCTCCGCACCGGCCCTGTTCCCGAGGGAGGCCGCTTTTTTGACCGAGGACCGGTCTCTGACTCTCGTGACACTGCGTCGGCCTCGCCTACGCGTCAGCCGCACCTTGGTGTCACACCGGTCACCGGATTGGATTTGTGACGGGTGGGGCTGCGGCCGTCAGCAAGACCTCTGCAACGTCGTTTTTGCGAGGTGCTGAGAGGCGGGTGACGAAACTGCGTGGGAATTGACACAGTTTGCGATTTTTGTGGGGGTTCCCGGTTTGAAAAGGCGCTAATCCGTCATTAGTTGACCATTCACACCCGATTGTGTGTCCGTGGCTTAGTGGTGATTGTCACCAGGGTAAAAAATGAGTCGGCTTTGGTACCAGAGCAGGTAGCTGGCGTTTGGCCCCGGAACAGGCAACAGACAGACAAGGTAGACAGATAATCAGGCATCAGACCGACCCCCTGCTGCCCGGCCCCGACGTGCTGTTCCCGTACTTGACACCGTGCCAGTCGAATCCCACGCCACGCCAGCAGCGCCTGACACCAGGACGGGGCGCCTGACCTTGACGTCTGACCTTGAATCCGGGTCACGTCCTCGTGACGTCAGCCGCAGCGCTCCGGGCGCCGCGGAACGTTGGCTGTCGTTGCCGACTCCACTGCTGCCACTGCCACCGACTGACACTGCTGCGGAGGGGGCCGTGGTCTGAATGCAGAGGGGAGGGGTTTGACAGCGATCAAAGCCGACCAGTGCCCCCGGAGCAGACAGCTGGCATATGAGTCAATCAGGTCCCCGGTGTCTCTGCAATGGTCGTCGACGGTAGCTGCTGGGAAAGCGCTGGATCTTACCGGATGCCACCTGACCACTGACGTTTAAGTGAAAAACCATCAGACTGGGTTTCCTGTTGTTATTCATGTTGGCGAATAATGGACTTGTTAGCGAAGTTGGGCCAAGCGCTGAATTCGTGGCAACAACTAAAAAGTTGTTTTTTAATTACTCGTATAAGCGACAACAACTGCACGGTTTTATGCGTCGCTAGCAGCGATGATTCGACAACAAAAAGCTCCCATCTTGCTCCATCCACGAGCTTGCAAAACTGAATGGATTTGCAGAAGACGCACAACGCCTCGTAAGCAGCTCATCTTCTTCAGCCGTTTTTGCAGCCATGGCTAAACGCATGCTTGGGCTAAATCATGTCGACCTTGACATAGGTCAGCCTTGAATTCCAGCAACAAAACACCGACCGTTCGCCCGAAGCCACTGGACGCCACAGCTGTACGTCACGAACAGTGGAACCTCGACCGCTGTACGGGTTAATCACAGCAGTATTTTGAGTCACGCAGAGGAGATTGTCTAATTGAGGTCTCTTCGGTCGTGGCTCCACCGTGAGGAGGGCCGGCAGGTGGTGCGAGATTTCTGGTCTGCCCCAGGCGTGAAAGCATGCGAAGCGCGATGGGAAGAAGATGGGCTCGAGTGGGAGAGGCAGAGAGAAGGAGACAGTCAAACGCGAGAGATACGTATATGGAAGGCGTGAGGGAGGGGAGAGGAAAATAAGCCAAAAGAAGACGAAAGAGAGCATGGGTGTAGGACCGGGGGGCCTTGGGGCCATGGTCCCTCCCGCTTATTGAGCAATTTAACATTAGCTCTAAGGGGAAAACGGTTTTGTCCCTCCTCCCCCCATACTTTTCTGGAAGCTCCGTCGCCACCGACAGCGAGCGAGAGAGAGAGAACACTTTATGTGGTTTTCGGGAGTGAGGGAGCAACAGAGATGGAACAGAGATTAAGAGAGATTCAAGCAGCCCAGACATCACACTTTATTGTGCCAACAAATCAGCATCTACGGCTTCACCTCGCCATAATCTATAGCGAGGGACAACCAGACCCAGCAGGACACCACACAGCCGTCCTCACACCCCGACCCGAATCCCTGACCCGTAAATCGGGCCCATGCCTGGCCCCGCGGGACCGCCAGGCGATGACGCCCGGGGCAGACCCCCTGCGGCGTCCTGGTGGGACAGAGGACGGGACTGCTACCAGCCCTTGCGTCACAGGATCGTTTGAATAATCCCCCGCCAAGGTCGCGCGGCCGGTAAGAGGCCGGCTCACGGCCACGACGGCCGCTTGTCATCCCAAATGCTGGCAGGGCCGGTCCAGGCTGGCCGACGCTGACAGCAGAGAAAAACCGACACCGGACAGGGCCGGGGCTTACTGGCGGACGGGTGTAAGCCGCAGCTGTGAGCGCCGTGCCGGCTGTGGCGAGGTAATGCGCCAGCCGGACACCGTCCGTTCGCGTTACGGAGGGGGCCCTGAGCGGCGGCGAGGCTTTAGGGAGGATGGAAATAGTGCTGGAGTGGGGGATAAGTTGTTTGTTTGCCGACATCTTGATATGGCAGCTTCTTCCCACGGACGAAACGTCTAATCTTCAAAACCCTCGAGAGGCCCAGTGCCCTTTAGACTATCGCAGACTTTTCAAAAAGCCACAGATCTCCATCTGAAAACTGAAGACCAGTCCCGGTGCCGGCTAAGCTGGTTCAGTGACGACGCTAAGGCATCTGAAACATCACATCACACGGAAAAGGATGTTCTGAAGACGATTCCCTTTTCAGTGCACGAAGAGCCCCAAGTATGCATTGGCTACTGCTTCCATGTTTCCGTGCGTTCGCGACGTCGTGGGGTGACAGGGCTAGGCATTAAGACTTCTCCTCGCGGGAGGAAGAATCTGATCAGGATGATACCTGGAAGGCACGTTTTCACTGGGTGAGGAGCGACGCATGCTGAGTCAGCCGCGGCCCGCGGAGCCGCTGTGTCTGTGTCTGTGTCTGCGTCGAGGTCGCTGTGTCTTGCGGCAGACACACGGCTCGAGGAGGTTCGAGACAGCGCGGGGGAGATCACGTACAACACTGAAGCGACTGTCGCGGATCGAAAGGCTTCTGACCGTATGACAATCCGGTACGTGTGCATACAATAGCAATACTTGACCGCACATTGCATGCCCCAAAAACAGGCGTTGTGCGGGTGCCTGGCGTTGAAAACCAGCCACTTCGTCCTTCACGGCTATGGCTGTGGCTTGGTCTATGGCTTGGTCTTGGCTTGGTCATGAGCTATGGCCTCCGAACCCAGAACAACCTGCGCTGCCTCACAGCGGGCTATGCGATTATCCGACAAATTCACGCAATGGGTTAAAGGCGCAAGAAGTGTTGCAATGATTTGCACTATGTCAAGGCCATGTGTATTCTAGAGGATCTAAGAGCGAATAAATAAGGCGATGACCTTCAGAAGACGACGACGGCCTCGTGAATTTCAATGCTTGTTTTAAATTTACTTCACACGCAAGATAATTTGCTAGACCTGCCCCCACAACCAGCGACGCAGACGTCCACATATCTCCGATGGTTACGCGTGCTACACTGATAGGCTTAAGAATTTGAGACCACCCATCTCATGTGCCCGGCTTAAAAGAAAAGTTGAGATTTGGCATTATTATTAAGATGTCGGTGGGGCGTGCTAGAGGTCTGACGTGCAAGAAAACTTCAAGAAAACACGATTTGACCAAGCTTTGCTCCCAAGACGTGAAGCAGCTTTCGCGTAACCCGTTGTTTCGTCCGGCAGCTTTAGTTATTTTTCCTGGTGTCGCAAGCCGTTACGTGCGCTCTTCTCGGTGATTTCCGTGGCAGCCCAAACCAAGAACAGTCGAAATGTGAATGACATTGGAATGGTCCTTCTGGTCATGCAGCGCTGTAGAGATGTCAGTCTTTTTCGGGGCTCTGGATGCGGCCGCCGAGCCCTTTACTTCCACTTAGATTTAGCCTATAACTTGCGATATTGGATAACATGATGTTGCTTTTCATCCAGCTCACGGCAATCTCCAGGCACGTGCTGTATCCGCTTTGAGGTATGATAGATTGCCTGAGCCTGTAGTCTGACCAGTTCCCTGTCGTGTGGGGTAGGAACGTTTGAAAAGAGGGGGGGGGGAGAGAACCAGTCAAATATAAAATCGAGGAGCCACCATTGTGATTGGCGCCATCAAAAGTGCGGTCCTTTCTTCCCTTGCCCCCACCCCGTTCTGTGGACTAGGGCGGATGTTGTGATGTTTTTTCCTGGCACACGTCCACAGCTTGGTAGCCAGTTCTCCATCAGTGCTCAGGGAGAGCTTTGGCTCAGTCTCTGTCGGCCCGGTGATTGAGAGGATTACCTAGCCCAATCCGCTGAGTGACCTCAGGCTTGGCGGTGGCCTGCCAGGCAAGGACTTTGTAACTGGGTTTCAGTGGGGCAAACGGTGTCCAGGTCTCCCTTCCCAAGTATCTGAACTGCTTCTAAATGATAATATTCTTCGGCTATTAACCATTTCATTTAATTTATCTAGACGACGAATGAACAGCTGCGCAATCTGCGAAATTAAGGACCTCTTCCTGCAGTTTGTAAGAGAGGGTCCATGTAATTTACATTGCGGCTGGAAGTGTGTACACTTTCTTCGCACCTTGAAGTAACTACATAGCTGCACCATGGCGTGGCACACGGTATGGGATTAACTTCTCAACAGGGTTTGGGAGCTATTCTCTCCCTCCTCTCTCTCTCTCTCTCTCTCTCTCTCTAAAAAAGAAGAGGTGGGGCATCATTTAGCCTCTCACGTCTCTGAACTACATTACCACAGATTGAGGTATGTCTGCTACGTTACCCCCCGCTTAGTTTACGAAATAGATGATACGAATATCTTACCAAATGCCGAACATAGCAAAAAACATTAGCACGTGCCGTGTAATAAAATCCGGGTTAAGATTTTTGATGCAGTGCTCTATCAATATGGGTGAAGGAGAAGCCCACCGTCAAAACGTTAATCTGGAATATTGAACCAGGCCCCCAGATAATTTAATGGCCTTTATTTGCTATGAATGGTGACTTTGAGACTGGCTATTTCATTTAAGTTTCGGTGTGCGTATTCGGGGAATGGTTTACACGTAATTTTGAAGTATAATATAATTTTCGCACCTGTTTGTTATTTTTCATTGGAAGGAATAGCTCCCTAGCGGTCAGATGACAAAGATGACGGGCGATGGCCAGAACCAGAAGTCGTAAATGATGACGCAGTGGCAGCCGTTGATGTCAAGCGCGACTGATGGCGACAATGTCTCGACCAGTCAGCAACAGCGCGTCATGCAACACGACTCACGCGACAACACAGATCGTCGCGCACCGAAGACGCGCGAGTCGCGCGGCATTCGATCCAGCGTGGCATCACGTCGTCTTGTCGGTGAGCGCGGAACGCAACAAAAACGGCGGCGAACGTGCGAAGCCGACAAAGCCGCCAGCCTCAGCCGTCTCTGGACGCTGACATCCCTCCGCTGCAATCCGAAGCGGTCCCCGCACCGGCGCAGAGGGGCTCGGTTGCCACTCCTGCCTCACGTGCGTCTCATCGCTTTGCACAGAGAATCAGCCTCGTCCACCGGCGCGCTCTGGGCAGTCGCGGGGACGCCCTGCGAAAGACCGCCCTGCGCGGCGGATCCTGGCTGCGAGTTCTATGCAGATGCGCCGTAAACCAATCGGAGCCCCTGGTTTGCAATTATCGGCGGCCCGTTGCCGCCGTAATGGCCCGGTCAGGTGGCCAGCGATCGCCGCAGGGCGGAGAGCAATCGTATAAAGACCCCGCGCGACGATACGACGAGAGGCCTTCGCGCTGCACCGTCTGGACTGCACGGCGTCATGAAACTGGTAAGGTGATGCGACCGTGCCTGGCCACATCATTCTGTGGTGATCAGCCCGATAGAGCGGCGTCAGGTATTCGTGAATGCGTTCCAGGCGCAGGAGCCGGAGCTGGTCTGCGCGACCTTCAAGATTTCAGGCAGGTGTTTCCATGCAGCGCCGTAAACAAGACGCTGAGATGAAAACCGTTGCGCGAAGGACGGAATGGTCGTCCTTGATGTCCCCAGGCTCAAAGGCCTTTGGTGTATGCGTAGCCTCAGGCTCCGACCAGTGGTGTGTTGGTAGGATGAAAGGCTGGTGTAGCGACAATAGAAAACAGGAGCATAATTGCCAGACGCCTGCAGGCGGGCAGAAAACACGTTCTTAAATCCACCGGAGGGGTGATTTTTATTCTGCGTTTTTGTTTCCATTGATTTCGGGGCCGGGATTTAACTTTCACACTGCGCACTTCAAATACCGGGTGGAAGCGTGCCAGCGCTCTGGCACAGTGATCACAGGTATTACCAAATCTTTACATCTGACGATTATTTGTCGGTCGTTTGAGTAGCAGATTAACCGAGAAAGAATGGTCGGAATTGAGTGGACGCAATATTAAATGAACCCATCTTGCAGAAACATTCTCTCTTTAAAACATGAGTCAAGACTGACCTTAGACATGATGTCACATTAGATTAAGAACCTTATGTTTTACTTGCTACATCTTTTGAAGTAGAATGTTGCGAGAAGCCCAGAAATGGTCTTTGTTTCTCTATAGTTCCAATGCTTTGGTCGACAGAGCTAGATTTATCTCAGAAGAGTCTAAATCGACCTGTGCAAAGCCAGCTACTATCCGTAGTTGACCTCATTCGAGATCACTTATGGCTTGTACGAACTGATACTTGGTTATTTGTATCATTTGCTGAGTGTAGTTTAACTCACTTGAGGTCAGTTATGACTTGCGCGACCTGATAATTATCTGTGCCATCCCTGACAAGCACCTTGCAAGTTGCAGAAACCTGCCAGTGCCTGGAAACGTGTCTGTGATTCATCTTATGGCAAAAGATAACCTGACCTATGGGAACCTAATTATCTATGTTACGTCAAAAGACTTGTTCAGACAGGTGTAGAGAAAACCGGGAACCGATTGCTTTGTTCTTCTGAAATGATACGGGAAAAGTAAAGTGGGGAAAAAAATGTTCCCAAATAAATGGGGGATAGGTAGCTGCAGGAATTTCTGACGTCGTAAGGCATGACAACCTGGGAACGTTCTTAGCCGTGACTTAGAGTCAAAACAGTAGTTCACCCAATCTTCAAGTCCGGTGATTCAGACAACCTTATCAGTTATCGTCCTATATCCACCTTCTTGTCATTGCTAAAGTCGTTGAGAAGGATGTTCAGTGCCAACTCCACTCCTATCTGTTCATAAATTACCTTCTTGCTCCTATCCAACACGGTTTCGTTCAGACCCCGGCATCCCACTGAAATTGTCCTGCGCGTCTCGGACCGGATTCCGGGTGTCAAGGTGAAGGTAAACATTGCTTTGCCTGATTTACCTCAGTATATGCTTTGATTTACCTGATTTATCTGATTTATTATATTTGCTATAGTTGCTATATTTGATATAGTATATTTGCCTGATTTACCTCAGTATATGCTATTGATCAATCAAAATTACTTACAAAATTGCAGCTTCACTGCATCGATACGGCGTGGAAACTACCTGTCTGGTCACACTCAGAGTGTCAGTTTCTCCTCGTCACCTGACAGCCAGATTTTGGCCTCACGCCCCATCAAACAGGGGATCTTCCTGAATTCCTCATTAGAGCCTCCGCTCTTCACGTTGTTCGCGAACGACCCAAGCCTGAATGCCGTTGGTGCCCTTGTTATGCGATACGCCGACGACACGCAGATTCTGATATCTGGCCCAAAATCTGTTTTGCCGGCTATCATCGCTGAGATGGGAAGGTCTCTAGCTTCACCAGATGCGTACTCCCACTCTTTTGGACTCAAGTAAATGAAAATAAATTCGAGCTTCCCACCCTGGGTGCACTCCATATCCAACGTAATCTCCCTTTTTTCTTTGTGAAATTCCGTGGCTCTTCTACCATTCCGTTTGCCGAAGTAAAAAATCTCGGACATATTTTCGACCATTTTCTGTCCTGGGACACTCACGTAAATAATCTTTCTCGTAAATGCTTCGGGATCCCCACAGGCGTACTTCACCTTCGCCGTCACACTCTGGTTTCCTCAAATGTCCCATGTTGCCTGACCGCCTGCGGTAACGGCTCTACTACTAACTTTCATGTTCTTCAGAAAACTTTGAATTCCGCCGCTCAAGTTGTTTTTAGAAAGAAGAAGTTCCAATGTCCAACATGATGGACCTGGAGAGAGTTGGGTTGTCTGGATGCACCGCCCATGGTACATCTCCACATTCTGCCGCTGCTGCACATGATCCCCCCCCCCCCCATGGCGAGCCAGAGTCGCTTTTTTGTTTTTTGTTTTTGCTTTTTTTGTTTTTGTTTTTGTTTTTTGTTTTTGTTTTGTTTTGTTTTTTGTTTTCGCAAAAACCGGGATCATCTTGGCCATTTGAGGGGCACGAGGCGGGATGATATGCTAAGCCCACCTAACATCCGCAGCCCCGCCTCCGGCAAAAGGCAGTTTGCCTACCGTGCAGCATCGCTCTATCATGGCCTGCCCCCGGAACATCGTGACATGTGGGCCTCCGTCTCCCGCCACCCTTTGGAAGAACGTCTGGCCGGGGCCTCTTAAAGCTGTTTCGCGGTGACGACCAGTGACCACCTAACATGTTCTAAGGCCATATGACCATTACTATTCTGTTCTTGCGCATGCGTGAAGCATGTGTGTGTGCGTCTGCCTCCTAGCCTTGTTTTTGCTTCGTTTCGACCTGGGACTCAGAACAGCCCTAATGACTCCGGTCATATCTTGGGGGGCATCCCATGAAGTACCATGAATAAATAAATAATAAATAGACTGGAGTATCCGGTAGTTATTTTTTGTGTATTGATGTGTTATTGACTTGAGATATGATGGACGGGAGCTGCTGTTGGTTTGCATCATTTCATTTGCAATTCACAACTTGCAATATATTTGTATTGTATCAAACTTTGTAGTGTTTTGTGTCCATTGTTTTTTTCCATTCTATTCCATCCATTCCATTGTTTTTCCGCCACAAAAACGAAGACTTGCAAAAAAGAGTGTTATCATGAAATACCCATCACGGTGTATATTGATGCAACCAAGGCAGTAACTTAATTTATTTATTGGTTCCATTTTTCGAGACATTAGACATTAGACATTACACATTAGACATTCGAGACATTGGACATTGGTAGCTCGTTTAGATGTCGTTACTGTAGTCTAATATCTGGATGTGCTGCGGTTTCAGTGCGTGGCATTTATGATGATTAACCATCGACGTTGTCTAACGAAATGTTTGGAGAATGTCAGTGTCAAAGGCTGATGAAAGGAATACCATGGGGGAGGAGGTAATGTGATTTCATGTATAAGTGGATTCTTTGTGTTGAAAACAAGGATAGACAAGTAAGCGTGTTTAGATGCCAAAACATTGATAAAAAGGACACGGGCTGCAGTGGGAACGCAAATAAGGATTACGGACAGATTGAGGTACAGAAATTTGGGAGGCTCGGACTTCGATCCACATTTACCAGTGATTTCTAGCGCTAATTTCAACTCAATAGAGGCCTTTACGAAAAAATGAATGTACAAGTAGTTTTGCATGCACTGGCAAGGATGGACTATGGAAAGTACAAAGGAGACGTAAGAAAACAAGAACCGTGGTTTGGGATTTTGAATACAGCATTGACACTTTCAGGAAGTTATAATTACTATTTTTGTTTCCTAGACTCACCTTTGACGTTTCTCATAGATCTCAACCATTGCCTCATGCAGCCGTATTGAAAGTGGAGGAAGCAAGCAGACAAAAATCAGTGAAAAATAACCCAAAAGTTTGTACACAACTGCCACCCTACGTATGACACTCTGAACCTGGCATTCCCCCCACAATTGCTTCTAGGCATGTCTGGAGACTGCCTAAAGGCCAGCAAGCCTATATTAAAATCGGAGTAGCTGCCTGCAGGGCAGTATGCCGTGGGTCAAAAGTCAGCTGTTTACCTTTTTTGCTCTCCTGAAGGCGCCACCTACGGTTTTTGGCGCTTTTTCACATTTGAAAAGTTATCTAAGATTACAAGCTGTCATTAAAGTCTTGTTCCGTCGAAGTTAGTCCAGCAGATCGGGAAATCTCGTGAGAGCGTGGGGGTCCCCATATGAGTTTCAGCTGTAATCCATAGCATGAAAATAGCGTTAACGATGATCATTCGCCTCGTGCTTTTTCAAAAATGGATTTGGTTGATCCGAAATGCGCCTGGTCACGTTTTCCGCATTCAGTTTTCCGAAAATACCTTGAAGCAGTTTAAAACGCAATGAATTAAAAGATGTATTTTAACGTCAACCATTAATGATGACGCACTAATGGTCTCTGTTAACGTTAATTGTCTTGTGCCCGTTCGTGTCATCATGCAGCAGTCGACCATAAGATACGGAAAGACAGAGCACACGGGAAGAGGTGTGCAATCTTTTTGTTACGCCATTAATATGGCGATTTAAGATATTGTGCATCGTTGATTTATTTTTCAGACCAAGGTGTAAATTATGATTTTGTGTTACCATTATTCGTATGCAATTGTGTCATTTCAGTTGTCAATAGGATAAAAAAACAGTAGAATAGAAAACAAAATTCAAAGGTAATAGACAACGGCAGAGTAACCGAAAAAGGACAAAGCTCGAGACACAGCTGGTTCAAAGTCAAGGTACAAAGGATGACTAAGGATATAAGGATGTAAAGACAAGGAAGGATTTATATGCCACAACCTATAAAATTACTCGGCGATACATTTGCTAATTTTCAAATTGGTCTTTACCAAAAAAAGGTGTGTGGCTCTTTGACTCATTTTAATTTGGTGGTCAGTTGTAACTCACAGAACCTTTTTTGCCCTGAAATCCATTTACTGAGTGGCTTATCTGTATGCTCTTCTGCCTTTTAGTTTCCCCCATGCAGCCATTCTGGATTCATAAATGAAGAAAACCGATATCAACCATTATGTTAAGACTTCACAAAGAGATCCTGCCTTTGAATTAATTCCGCATTTGTGCGCCTTAGGGTCGAATCCACGACTTTGCAACACACACAAGAATGCCAACATCTGCGGAAAACATCTGTCAAATGTTCTCATTTACCTCTGAACAACCCTTCCTTCTGCAGATTGTGTTCGTCGCCGTCGTGGCTGTGGCCGCTGCCCAGTACGTGCCGGGCAGCGACAGAGCTGCCGAAACCATCAAAAATGAGTTTGAGCAGGCCATCGACAATAGTTACCGCCACGACCTGGAGACCACAAACGGCATCGTCGTCAGCAGCTACGGCGAGAGCCTGCCCGGCCCGGAGCCGGAGACGGGCAGCTTTCGCATGTCTGGCAGCTACTCCTACCAGACGCCCGAGGGCCAGACCGTCACCGTCAACTGGGTGGCCGACGAGAACGGCTACAGAGCCACCTCGGACTCCATCCCTAAGATCTAAAAACGGAAATCACGCTGAATGCACGGCTCGCTGCTTGGATGTCATCATCTGACTTGTCCCCACGAAGTGACGATAACTCTGCAGCTTTTAACAACGACATGCCGGTTCTGTTTTTCATGTGATGGTGAAAGTACTGAGACAATAAATAGGTGCGTTTATACTTTTTCTTAACCATGCCGTCAGATTACAAGGCCAAGACGTCCTGCCTCCATGATGCCGGATAACCGTTTCAAACACACCCTCATACGAGCACGGAGGATCAGGCAGACCCATACACTCGCGCTCTTTACTGGTAAAACAGGAGAAAGTCGGGTATTCTTCCAGTGCAAGCCCATCTGAATTGGGAGCGAGGAATGGCCGATGGCCGTGCGCTGCCGCTGGAGAAGACTCTCAACATGCTCGCTTGAGGGAAGCTCGCTACGTGAAGCTGCAGGGCGTTGTAATGCTCCAGAGTTCTTGAGCAGCTCGGCATTCGCTGCTCGGTAGTCGTGGTGACCTAGGGTGACCTATTACGAAAAGCTTTGTGTTTGCCTGACTGGCACGATCTCTCTCTGCGGTTTTTTGTTTTAATTTGCCTGCAAGACTGCGACCGACTGGTCGCTGAGCTCTGCAAACGAGAAAGAGAGACAGGGAAAGAAAGAAAAAGACAGGCAGACAGAGAAGAAAGGCACAAAGGCGCCAGCGTGTAGCCAGTGCGGGATGTTTGGCCAAAAGTTTAAGATATTTTAGAAGATGAGAAAAAGAAGTAACGCACATCACCGTAGGCAGATTTGTAAAACAGAAAAACTCAGCACCGATAAGTGACGTCGGGATGAGCTGGAAAGTTAACGCTAAGCAACGGTTTTGATTTTCAACGGGCTTAAGAGGGCACCACTTGGGGTCTTCCTCCACCCGCGACCAACGAAGGAAGAAGGGGCGGAATGGAGCTCCCTCATGCCTCAGGAACTTAGAGTCCAATTCACGTGATTCTAAAAACAGTCGATAGGGCTGAACTGTGGCGTCATAGGTCACGAAAATGTTAGAATTTATGGCCGAAAAAATTGCGATGCTTTTAAACCGCCCCCTAAGGTTCTTGTGAGACTGCGAGGAAACGAATAAACTAGCACCAAGAAACTTCGTGTATTTTTTCATTGATCATTTTTATGTCTTAAGTCAAAGTTTTGGCCTCAGGTCCAGTCAGGTGTCTGACCTAGTCAGGTCAAATTGGCCTATGTCCAAAAAAGTTAAGCGCCATACAACTTTTTCGGAGAACGTGGTATTACAACAAAAAGTTTCAGGGAGTAATGATATTGATAGATACAACAAATCTGCTTTCTCAGATTTTTCGGGGTTCTCCGAGGCATCGACCTAAAGCCAATCTCATTTTAAGAGATGCCGTCTTTTTTCGGAAACTGACAGAATTTTTCATAATATTTTTAGTGTGGGGTGATGCAGACATACAGTAACATTCAATGCGCAAAGTATCAGTGATTTTCAGCCATTGACCTGAGGTCAGGTCGCGAATAACTGTAATGAGCCAAAATGCGTCGTCGTCAAAATCTGAGATGAATTATTCAGAATGGGCACAAAATGACAGAACTGGCTCACACAGTTGCGGATAATACCAAGAAGGTCAAAAGGTTTCAAAAATTCTATATTTTGGAAACAAACAGGCTCTCGCGAACAGAACTCCACCAGTTGTGTAGACTGATAACTAATGAGTTTTTCCAAAATTTAAGCGTGAAACCCATCACAAGGAGCATTAGGATTGAAAAAAATATTACATGGAAATGCTTATATCACAAAAAACAAGTGACGCTAAAATTAGTTCCCGTTAATCTTGTACCGCGTTCGGCTACGGCGCCCGCCGGCAGTCGGTGAGAAAATCGCCGTTTCTTTATCCCAACGTTTAGGCGTATACTCAAACAAATCAGAGCAATTAGACGCCCATAGGTATCTGCAGACTTTTACCTGTTCGTTAGCACTTTTATCGAGACTTTACTAATCACAGCCCTTGAGATCCAGGCCGCTTCTCGGTTTCATGCAGTCGGCTGTGAGCAAACATATACAGGACGTAAATGGTGTATATATTATATGTAACTAAAAATATGGCCAATTTCAAACTCTTTTTTTTTACGAGCTTACCAACGGTGTGTCTATTTTTATGGTCCGACCAACGGTTCTCGAGTTAGAGAGGGGCCGTCAACTGCCCCCCGCCCCCCAGTCGGGCGTGTTTGGCGACTGCCGTCAGCCCGGTGCAGATCAGAAGGTCTGGCGAGTGTGCCAACAATTTTAAAGCTGGTATCAAACGAAAGCTCAATTAGGCGTGCCTGGTGTGATGTCACATACAGTAAGAGCTAGCCCGGAAAAGCCTGGGAGAGTTTTGATCCCCAAAATTATGGAGAGACGTACGGCAGTGATGGCCAGACGCCTGTCGGTGCTACCGTACTCCCGAGCCATCTTTCCTTCTCAGAGCCGTATCTCGCCCGTCGTTTTGTGCCGTTTCGATAGGTCACCTGCACAACGTGAGACACGGTCCTGACGTCTCCGGTTGTTAATAGTTCGGCGAACAGTAGCAGCTCTCGGCCGGCGCCGCCCGCCAGCGCCCGACGGCAGCCGACCCGGCTGACGCCGCTCAGGGGTCGGTCCGTCGTATATATTTCGCGTCATGGCTATCAAAGTTTTTGTTAGACTGGCATGGTTTTGATGACGTTAGATGCAGAATAAGACACTGATGCTGTGTTTAGAGAATAATCATGACTTGGTTCCACTGGATGTTGGCTGTGAGATAGCTTTCCAAATTTGCAACATTTTGAGACTGCGAACTTCTTAACCTTGTGCTCCTAAATCTGATCTCAGAAATGACGAACTAATCCCACCATTAGATTGCCTGTTCAGTTCCCCACAAGATGTGTACTTTGCTACAAACGTTTAAACAGAGGTAGGCTGCGGGATTTCCTTTACGACGAAAGCGTGGTGTTCGAGTATAAATAAATGTTCAAGCCTTTAGTATTAAAACTGTGTTAAACAGTATTACGACTGTAGTGTCGCACTCGATAAATTTTACAGTATTTACATTTACATGCGAGGATCCAACGCATGCAATGAATACCAGAAATACTTTATATTTTGTTCTTGGTACCAGGCGCCTTAAACGCCTGAACCTCATATGCAGGCTTGACACGTCAACTTGATACTTCGTCTGACATCTGCACAATATTTCTACCACGACTTAATCTTCTACTTAATTGCCTATTCGACTTCTATCACCGTCGAAACCTTAACTTATCCTTCCCTCAAGCTTCCGCACAAACTTTCATTTAAACGTTCGCTTGAACCGTCAAAAGTGCCTTGCTCTCCCCTCCCCCAGCAACTCTTTTTCCCTGCTAGAATCCTTACATTCCTTAACCTTTTGACCTCAAAACGAAGTTTTTCCCTGCCCTCGCGCGTTACAAACTTATGAAAATGGCACGCGTCGAACCTAAAAGACGCTGACGGCCCGGAGAGCGCATCTTCACCCCGACTCCGTCGACGTGAGCGACATCAATGAAGCGGCCGCCAGATGCCGGCGATTAAGTCGTTAATCACCGTCTCCCTCTGCCAGAAAAACCAGTTTGGTGACAAGGCGACGCATCACTGAAGACTTGCTCTGGACGCCCGCTTCACTGATAAGCCCACTTTGGTCCGGCAGGACCAAACTGTTTTAAGTGTCCAAGGCTCAATGTGCCCCTGGTCAGCCCATTGTCTACAATGATGGCCATGTCACCGGCCACGAGGGCGCTGCCCCATCGGCTCCATCTTTGTCTTTGCAGCAGGGTCTGCAGATAATCCCGCCTCCATCTGCTCCAGAATCATGAAGCCAGATGCTGAATTCAGCGCCATCGTCTTCTGGAGTAGCTGTCGCTGCTGATGAGTGAACCAGGTGGGAAATGTGGACCGAAACGGAGGAGGAGGAGCGGCTAATTTGGCGACGGCGGATCTAGACCCAACGGGTCATCAGATGGCGGCGTCGGCGGGCGGCTGCTGAATACTGACTCGATTTCACATAACAGCGTCGCCAGACCTTCCTCGTCCACGGTCTGGTTGAACAGCAGTGAGCTCAGTACCTCCCTTACTGAGCGGATCTGCCGCTCGCACACACCACCGTGGTGGGAGGCGCCAGGTGGGCTGAACTTCCATTTTATGTGGTGCTGCAGTACAGCCTCGTGGATTCGGTTTTCATTCCACTTGCGAGCCCGTAGTTGAGGGAGAAACTCGCGTCTTTCCAGCTAGGAACGAGCAGCAGCACCTCCTTCGTCGTCAGTCATGCGCACCGTGCCGCGCTGCACCGTGCCCAGTGTCACTTGCATCAGCAAAACAGTGAACCTCACAGAAAGCTATCGGCCTGAAATCTTGAGGCTTGCAACACTGTCTAATCTTACAGTTTTTGAGCTGAGGTAGGGCCTCGATCCACGGAACAGATGGGTAACAGCTGTTCTCCAGATATTGTGGTAAGGGGTCATCCCATTCGAGGTCAGACCGGCTGAGCTGCTGCAGTGGGATTTTTGAGCCATCAGGACAGGCGCCTTAAACCCAAGGGGACGAAAATTGAGCTGATTGTAGAAAGTATGCCTCGCCTTGTTGAAGGTTTTTGCGTGACTTCTATTTTGAATCCCACGGTGTCTGACTCCGCGTTCCGTAGGATGCGTAGCACGCGCTTATCTGCAGCATCCGCCACCTACAGGCTCGCGCCTGGAAGATCGACAACTCTGTTTTCTTCTTGGACGTTACTTCATTACTGATCTCTCGTTGGTGCCATATTTGGGAAATGAAATTCCCCCTGCGGCAGGCTGACCGGAGGTCTTCAGATTGTTTAATGACTGTGTCAACGTCCGTTTATAACGTCAGACAGTTATCCAAATAAAGTTTCTGTACATCGCATTCTTTCAACTCCGCTCCGAAGTACATCCAGTTGTCTTCTGCCGTCTTCTTGGATTTGCACAGGCCGGGGAACAGACGGTACCAAAAAGGTGAACGTGCATCCGGTAGTCTTACAGTTCCAAGACGCGTCGCCCTTTCCCCACCACAGGAACCTTAGAAAGTCAGCGTCATCTGGAATACGAACCGTATGACACCTGCTGCGAATGTCGGCCATGATTCTGACGGGCGGAACCTCGACAGAACTCAGCCCAACTGTTACTCAGGCCAGGCCCCGGCAGTACCTGGTCGTTAGGCGAGGTTTCGTGGTATTTAGTAGAACAGTCAAATACGACCCGTACCTTCGCTGGTTTCGCTGGATAGCTGACTGCATGATGTGGTAGGTACCATGTTTTTCCAGCGTGGTCGATCTGATCTTTGGCAACAACTTCCGCGTGACCTTTGTGAAGGAGATCTTCTATGCATTTAGCATAACGCTGACGCAAGCTATCGCCCGTCTGGAATCTCCTCTTCAGGCCTTCGGCCATTTTCCGGTTGTTCGGCAGCTTCTTATCTTGATGTTGAATCGGTAGCGCTATTTCATATTTTCCATCCCGCATTCTGATGCTCTCAGTGACTTGTTTTTCCCACAGTTTATCTCCCACGGACGGACATGACCCTCTGCCAGCCTTCTCCGTGAAATCACTGTTATGCATCAGTCAGCATTTTAGCTACATCTTCTTCAGAGCCGATGCTACCGATCTTGGTGGCGGCGCAGCTGGGTTTGTCCACATTTTCGTGGCCCAACTATGGTCCACCCCAGCCGGTTTTGACGGCGTAAGGTCCACCAGTTCTTACTGCGTACTGTTTCCCAGGGCTCCATAGCCAGAGGACAGCTATACTCGGCCAGCGAGCCGGCGCCGGACGCATTCACCTCTGGAACATCGACGCCAGGTAACTCCACTGTTTGACAATGGCCCGGTATGGAATGTCACTTCCTGAGGCTAATATCTTGCTGATGGGGTACGTGCATGGCTGCGGCACCGCATTATTCCCGTCCGCGTCAGACGCTTGGAAGCCACGAGCCACGAGCCTGGAGAGCTTGGAAGCCAGTCAGATTGTGCTGCCTTCCCACTCCACGATAGTCAGCGTGAGCGAGGTGCGTTCTTCCTTCATCACCAAGCTCATCGGCAAGCGAGGTAGTAACAAATGTGTCGTAATCGCCATCGCCATCATCAAAATAGACTTCCGCTGTCTAAGGAGGCATAGTCCAAGCACCATTTACCGTTCTGACCAGTCACTCGCACCGGCAGGACCGAAACACTGGTCCCGTGCGGTCCGTTCTGCTTCCGCTGCACACCTGACACGCGGGCACGGACGACACAGCGCATCTGACTTTGGCTGACTGGCTTCCTGAGTCGAAGTGCAGGAGAGCAGGATGTCTGACCTTACACTTTTCACGCGTCTTCCTGTTGCGACACATCGCGGAGCTGTATCCGAGCTTCAGCCATGCGAAGCATCGACCGCTATCCTTGATCAGTTTTAGCTTGCTTTCTGTGTCTTTCCGTAGCATCTTGTCGCGTGTTTCCATATTGTGACTCACCTGGCAAACGGGCAGAGATTTTCAGAGGTTTCTGCCGAGGCACTTGCAAGGGTCTTTTCCTTCCTCGCCTTTGTGACGTAAATCTTCGGTTTCGGTCCCTTCGCAGCTTTCTCTGCTCTGCTGGTGGATGGCACTTTGGAGCTACACGGGGAAGCGGCAGGAAACTCTGCCACTCCAAACGCAGGATCAGTGACGACTTCGATTACTCTATAAACAAACCCCACTACATCCCCGAAACCTGGCTTCATTCCCCTTCTCATTAGGCCGAAAACTGTTCGGCACCAACGCTCTGGGAGGGCAGATGACAGCTTTCCGACAATTTCTCGGAGACTTTTGGGATGGTTGACTTCGCTCAATGCGTTTATATCTTCCACTGCATTCAATCAGCTCCAGTCTACGTGTATCCGTGGCTTTGACTGCCGGCCAGCCGAGCAGCGTCTACGTAAGTTTTTGAGATTTTGTAATTGTCACCATATTTTCTGTCAAGCGCTCTCTGGACCTCTGCACATTTCCTCCCGGGATCAATGCCCATGTTGCTGTGTGCTTTGGTGTTAAGTCTCCCTTTGGTGTACTGTTCCAAAAAGTTCAGGCACTCCGAACAATCCTCCGTCCGTTCAGCGATTCTGCTTTCGAAAGCCGGGATGAATTCCCTGTACTTAAGAGGATTTCCTTCAAAACACTGAATCTTCGGCTGGGCAGCAGGCTTCTACTCTGCTGGCTTAACAGTGCTTGTATGGATGTCATTTCTTCCCGCTGGGAGCCAACCCTTGGCGTCGCAGCAGAACTGCGCGACTCTGTCGGGTCTTATCAGCGACAGACTGGTCGTGCGCCACCAGACAGAGCTCTTTCGCTTCTGTTAGAGCAATTCCTTCTTCAAGCTGCAGCCTAAAGTCGCATTCCTGTTTGGGGAATGCGTTCTTTCTCTTACAAAAGCTACTTTAGCCTTTAACTACGTCTTCTTAGCTGCTCTTTGTGTCCTTTGAAAGGAAATAAAGCTTCGCGATGCCAGGGAGGCTTTCGACGTTGTGCTGCTACAATCCATAACTTGAGCCCCGCGTTCGGTAGCTAACGTTTGCTCGAGCCTTCTTATCAGTACAAATTCGCTGCCTTTCTTGGCCAGCTCTGTCTTCCCGAGCTCTTCCCGCAAAACTTCCACCGTTTATGACTGCAAATCAATCGTGGAAGTGCCCTCCATCTCCTCGCTTTTCTTAACCCAATTCCCGGAATGGGGACTGAATTCGTCCCCCTTGGGTTTTTTGCTTAAAAATTTCATGGTTTTTGACGCAGCTTCACGAAACTTGATCACATTTCCTAACTCTTTTTCTACTTGCTGTAGCAAAATTTCGTTATTCTATTTTGCTCAGGGGCGGAGGCAGACAACGTTTTTGGGAGGCATCTCAGGCCATTTTTGGGCCTGTTGAGTATGAAAGGAAAATGAATGCGAAAAACAATGTTTTTAAGATAGAACTTAGAACTTTATTTGGATGACTACGTAAATAGCTTGGCAAGAATACAAATATAATTTTGTTAAGCTGAGGTCACGTCACAGGGTTAGATCAAGGTGAAAAGTCAAAATTTGGTTTTAATGCAATAATTTGGGCGCTTTTTCAAATGTTATAGCCGGAATATATATGGCGTAGAAGGGTGCTGTCTACATGTATACAAAGTTTCAAGCTCATATCAAGTCGGGTAACGGAGCTATGATCTCAAATGTCATTGCGTACACCCTATATCACCACAGCCGCAAAATAGAGTTTTAGAAATAGAATAAATTCGGATGATTGAAGACCCCTTCAGACAATCTGAAAAGCACGATGGATTACTCTGTGCGACTCTTAGGTCATCGGAGGTCATTTAAAGTCAAAGGTCGTAAATTCACCTGATGAACACGTCACCATGACAGTTCCCCCTTTTCCATTTTCCTGGCGCAGCCTATCCTAACATTATACAACGTAAAGCGGTTTATACTTTTCTAGCATAAAATGACTAGTAAAAGCTGAAAAGGGCGATTTTAACTTTTGTTCATTCCGTTTTTGAAAAACTTATCCTCTCATGTTCAAACTCTGTGAATGCCTATGAATCTCCCCAGAATTTCAGACGTATGGACCAGTGGTTAAAGTCGCTCCCACAAGCTCTTGATTCATAACAATTTCAGCAAAATCGGTCCACGAGCAGCAAAATTACAACAAATACAGAACATCCCTTATTTCGCATTTTTTACTTTTCCTGTATCCATCCCTTTCAAGATTTTGAAAACTTATTTTTATAAATATGTAGTTTACGTCATGGCAAATCGATTGTCGTTTGTTGTGATGAAATCGGACAAGTAGTTCTCGAGATCTCGGAACTGATTGACTGAACTGACTGAAAATTGAAACGTTCATAAGGTTCAATGCGGTTTGCTATCAACGGTTCTTGAGTGGTCCCTATGAGATTCTCCAGCTTAAGTAGCTTAAAAAAATATCTTGGTAGAGATAGAAATCAAATGAAACAGACATCGATAAGTTTGGCAGATTGTATGACGTGAAACGGGACAATGTTGCCAGCTGCAAGGGTTGGTATCATCTGGTTTTAACCCATGTGCAGCTGTGACTGCGCCATTGCAGCGCGATGATGTTGCAAGTAGTTGTGGTTTGTGCCCTTGATGACGGTCATCGTGGTCGCAAGATTAAGGTTAAACCGCACTGTACCTCCTGTCCGACTTAAGCCAGGATTTAGTACCGTTTGGTCGTCTTCCAGGTCGTTAGCTGAAGGACAAAGGGCAGCAAAGTAAAGGCCACAACGCTTTACGTTGAATTAACACGCGCGGTAGAAGGAGGTTTTGCGCTGACGCGTACTGGAAGTGGGCACTAAAATGCCCCCTCCGATCTCGAAAACGGAAAGAGCTAGGGACACAAAATTTTTAGAGTATGATAAGGCCATAAAGAGTTACATAGTGCGCAGTTTTCACGACCCTGGGTTAATATCTTCAAGGCCAAATAGGGTCGAAGAGGTCAACTTTGGACACTTTCTGACCCGTACATGCCACTCCGTACTGCTTTTCAAACGGAACGGGAAAAGGATGTGTGTTTGAGTGTTGAAACGTGGAACGCGACAATTCTTATTCATTTGGCGTCTTGACTGAAGATTTCGGGTCGAGATCATGTTACGCCATTGACCTTTGGCGCCATATCTTCGTTTTTGCATATCAGATTTCGAGCAACTTTGTCCACCCAGGATGAATGTTTGATTTGGCTGGTGGCCGCGGTTCCGAGTCGAGTGACCACCGGGAGTTGAATCGGGCCACACGTTCCGCCATCCGGCCCGACTCCCGTGACGAAATCGGCCGGCGCATTAGAGAGCCGGGTCCCGTTTCAGTCTGCGAATTCCGCGCTGCGCCGTAGGCAGCGAAAAGTCTGTTCGGCGGCGCTGCCATCGATTTTCGCCGATCAGTTTCACGATTTCTTCGTGAATGTTGGCCCACGCCTAGCAGCGGAGGTCGCTGAACGGGGACTGACGCCCGCGCTCGAGAGCCGGCTTCCACGAGTAGGGTTATGTACAAGTCACCGCAACAGTAATAGGAAGTATTAGAGTCGTTGTGGTAAACCGGCCATAGCTCCGGCATTTATGGTGCTTATGTTATATAACTCGAGCAGCTAGCTGCTGCGACGTAACAGTACCCGTAATAGCCTCAAACACCTGCTTCATATTTTAATAAAAAAAAAATACAGAAAACCATATTTACGCTCGGTAGGCGGGGACGTTCGGCAGGTTTCTTAGTTCCGCCACTACGCTAATCTTCTCTGCTATCAAACTGATAAGATCAGTTGTGTTGTGACTGAGGTGCTGGGTAGAGGCCTTGAGGAGGGAGCGCGTCTTGATCACGTGACACGTTCTGTCGGAGGGCTATGAGGGCGTCGCGGAGACAGACCAGGCCGTATCCGACTTGCACTCCCTTCCAGATAGTTTTCCAACTGATTGGATATGAACATTCGACCCAAGCAATGACGGCTGAGCGATTTCTGAGTAATAACGTTGGAAATGACTTACACACGAATGAACGGTTCATACTGTGTTCTGAAGAAGCTTTTATGGTAATTATATGGTAAATGTCATTGCCAGCGCAGATTAATGGCAGTGACACGAGGTGAAACGGACAAACACTGCGTTTATTTACATGCGAGCACATAACTCGCCCGAATGCATTATCGCATACATACACAATTACCAGGGGCGGTACTTTGTGTCTCCTGGGGGCATGCCCCCAATGTTCAGCTGATCCCCAATGTTAAGCTTTCCCCCAGTGCTAGGCTGGACCCGCTGGCAATGTGGAACCCGACCCCCAGTACTCTATCAGTTCGCAATGATGAAAAATTAACTTTCGCTGGATGAGGGGAATGGATCCCACCCCACAAGCAGTGTTTCCAGGACCACAGCAAAACAGTGCATGACAGCACCGTGAAATCTGGCATCGCTAACGATACATTCCTTGCCCATGTTTTGCAAAAAGGAGAGACTCCAAGTCATTTCAGGCCACCAGGCTATGACGTCACTGAACGTTTGCAGAGCGGTTTTTGCGCCAAATGTCCGTTTTTTTGTTGTTTTAAGGCGATAAGTATGTATAAACGGCAGATGACGGGCATGAAATTGGTTCAGAATGGTATTCCACATACAAACGGGTCACTTTAGATAGGTCAACAAACTTGTCAAGGTCAAACAAAGCCAATGATCTTGGATGACTTTTTTGACCTTAGAACGCTCCTATACTCATTTTTAGCGACACGATTTTGACCCCAAGTTGATCCTTTTTAACTGAGAAAATCGATTGATAGTTCCCAAGCTTAAAGTTTGACTGGACCTAGGAGGTCTTCGGCTAACCTAACTGGTTTGATACGGATACCGTTGGATCTCTTGGACATGGCTGTCGATTTCTTTTTGTCCCGAGCGTTAGCTCAATCAAGGGCCAAATGGTGAGGGGGTGCATACATCTCTCCCCGTCATCGGTGCGCGTGAAAATTCCTCCCGTCTGTGGGGGGTTAAACAAGCGTATACATCTGTGCTTTGAATATTGAAAACCACGGATATTCATACCCTAGCCAGATCAGACATTGCTGGTGATATCAATGATGATATGAAGAGAAAAGAACAAATGGTAGGTCAGCTCAGTTCCTGGTGCGATGAGCCCGGGTGACCAGTCGGAGCGTAACTTTTGGCTCCACTGGCACGATCCACTCACGTCACCGATGTTTTCCATTGGATAACTTTACACAACCACAACTGTTTAACTTGGCTAGGTCTGGATTGGTTGTGCAGATTAATAGTGGTTCATGATATACACGCCTTTGCATACGCATCATTTCATCGAAATGAATGAAACGGTTGTTCATGCAGTACTGTCGTGAGACAGTAGTGGTAAAATAGTGGTAACAAAGTAATAATAAATAAATACGTAATAATGAATAAATACATGACAAAGTAGTGGTATATAGTATGACCGCACGGGAGTAGGAGCGTTTCATAAAGGGAGCGGGACGGGGCAGGGGTCAGACTAATTTTGCAGACCGGGGGCCGAGAGGGAGGGGTGGTAAAGTTAGACAAAAATGTTTCGTGTGATCAGGCGTAAATACATGATTGGTATAGTGCAAAATATTTATCATTCTTTAGAATACCGGCAGTGTAAAATGTTCTTGCGGGTCTAGCCTGAAATGAGACTTGGTTCTCAAAGGGCTTCACGCTGGAAATCTTCCGCCGGAATCCAATGGAGGAGGCCAAATCCGTCCACGCCGCCGGTCTCACGTTCGTCGCGGATTGCCTTTTTTCCATACTTGAAACTGATATCTAGTGCTTCGTCAAAAACAAAAATAAAAACGGAAAATCAGCTAGACGTTTTTGGAGACATGGCTCAGTAATGTCAACCACAGAGCGGCAAAACCGGCCGATGCCCCCTTCGCAATACCTGACCAACGGCGATATTAGATGATAAATGGTCGATCTGACGTTCAATGCTGTGTTCTGTTCGCTAGCCATCGTGGGTCACCGTAGAAATAGGGATGAGTTTGATTCTGGCATACTTTTGATAAGCTATGGCGATTATGCGGAAGAAGTCACGAATGCCACCAAATCGACGAAATCCGGGACATTTCATCGGATATGACCCCGAAAGTGTTGCCCTAGGGTAACGAAATTTGGACCAATGTAGTTGCCCACAGTCTCCCACTCCCGGCGAAAGCTTTGTGTCACTAGTTGGTCTCTGAGGTTCAGGGGGGGGGGGCGGGGAGAATTTCGCACCTCTCCTCCACTGCGTGAAACTCTCAAAGGCTCTCCACTGCACGTGTCAAGAACATAAATGCAGGATGTTTATCAAGCATTTTTACACGTAAAGGTAATACCAAGATAAATGCCAGGTCTGTCTAGGATTTTTTATTTTGCTAACATTGCTCACGAAGGGAGTTTATAATTTTTCGCCGCCTGCTAGAATTAGATCTCTGTCTCCCAACGGAGCCTAAATGCCGTTTAATGACATCTTAATTGAATAAATCGTTGGCTGTGCCGGTTTGGGTTAGGATGGACTTTACGCCTTCGCCAAGGCTGACACCGCTATTTATAAATGATGGGTCATTTTCTTTATCATCACGATGTGGAACGCACATGTTCCCGTGTGTTTCCAATGTGAGCCACAAAGTCAGCATTCCAATGTTCCCCTGCAACCCTTGTGCTCAGAAATGAAAAAAGAGGAGGAAAAAGAAATAAAACGGCTGTCCCTGGACGGCTCGCTTCTGCATCTCGCAACTTCTGTATCTGTATGTAACTCGCGGTTCTGTATCATCGATTTCAATTTAAACCATAGGACCACTCGGCCTACCGAGAACGCTGAGCAGCATATGACTGTATTGGTCAAGTTGCTTGGGAACTAGCCGCTACGCTGATCCAATGGGAAACCGGTCCTTCCCCTCTCCCAGCGCACGAAACGCTGCCGTTCATTGGTCGGCGTGTTAACAGCTGTCCGATCTACTACGAAAGGGAGCCTCTAAACATGTCCCCGAGACAACTGGCCACCTCTCAGCAAAGGGTCGTAACTGGTGAGGACGCATCCAGCGGGAGGCGGTGAGACCTCCGACGAATAAAACAAAAATCATTATTTTGAGAAAATTTAGCAGTACTAAGACAATGCAGATGAACGCATCTGTAGAGATGATGCGAAACATTGTAACCCACCACACTGAGTTCTTGAGACGATGCATTACCTACGGCTCAGGAAATACACGCCACATTGTCAAGGAGCCTAATGCCTACCATTACTTTTGTGGAGTCCTGTACGTTTGCCGTGACGCCAGTGAGCCTGGGCACCATGAAACGCGTACTGTTCAGTATGCGCAGTTCATCAGCGTGCGGAGCGGACGCCATTAACGTTGTCCTTTTCATCGTCAATGCCTGCCTTGTGAACTCCGACTTTCCTGATTCCTGGAAACACTCACTATTCCATCATATCTTCAAATTCGGCGACCCATCCAAAAAATCCAATTTCCAGACCATCTCTGTCATACCGGCTATAGCAAAGCTGGTACGGCGCGTCGTCCAACGGCAACTCTACCACTTTTTTCATGCAGTCACCCGCTGTCTTCGACGCAGCATGAGCTCCGTCCCGTTCACTCAACAGAAGCTGCGCTTGTGTCGGTTACTGATCGGTTTCGAACAGCCACGGACAGAGGGGAGATCATTATTCTGTACGTGATTGATATCAGCAAATGTTTTGACGTAACTGACAACTCTGTCCTCTTAAAAAAGTTTCACGTTCACGGACTTTGCACACCGCGGTTCTCAGTTTATCTCCATGGACATATGCACAGTGTCAGCTACCGAGACAACGCCAGCGGGAATCGAACTTCGACGCCACCTCCAATCAGCATGGGTGTGTATCAGTGCTCTGCCATGGGTTCATTGTTGTCTTCATTTTTTTCGAGCGATCTCGGTTTTTTTTGCTCCGGGTGCCGATGTGTATAAATACGCTGATGACGTGCAGTTGCGCGTGCGTTAGCGGCAATCAGACGTGCTCTCGGGAGACGGTTGCCAGACTGGAGGCTGTTCGCAGCTCTCTTGACCTATGGGTTCGGTCCAGTGGTCAATGTGGATAAGACCCAAACCATAGTTTTTGGTAGCCATCGAAATCTACACCATGTTCCAGCTATCAAGGTAACATTGGCTAGCATTTCTTTAGGGTCGCGCAACGAAATAAAAAAAATATTGACGTAACTTTCAACCTCACGTGACGAACCTATCTCGCAGCTGTATCGGTACTCTGTTTAGCCTTTTCCACCCTCCAAGTCACATCCCTGATTGTCCCATTGAAACGTTTGTGACAGCCTTAGTCGTGTCTTAGATCCGGTCCTCTATTCCGGGATAGGATCTAGGAAAAACATGGAAAAAATCGAAAAAGTCATTAACTTTTTTATCAGGGCCATTTTTGGCCGTTCCAAAGTCGGACATGTGTTGGACCTGAGACAGAGGCTTGGTTGGATGTCATCTGATGAATTATACACATACCAAACACTCCCCTGATTCATAACAGGTGCTACAGCAGAGGTGTCGATTTGCGTTCTTTTGAGAGGTCCCTGGCTCACCCAGTGTTGATTGCCCAATCCACCATGTGGGTTTGGGCCCCCAAATATTTTCTGCCAGTTTAAAAGGCAATGAGTGATAGTGACGAAACGAACGGCCGCAGTAGATGAGAGATAGGCAGAAAGCAAAGAATAAGTCTAAAACGATGTGTCTATCTTTCTATCTTCTATATATATCCCCGAGGATAAAAAGGTTATAAATTTCCGTTCGTCAAAATAAAGTGGGCTAAGCCTGTCGAGAAATCCACATTTCAGTGCGAGCCAGGACCTCGGCTCGGACCCGTCCCCCAACCATTTACAGAAATCGACGCCCTTGTAAGCCCCTGTGGTAAGCCCAAAGTCTCAGACAATGTTTTTCATGCGAACTGTTCACTGCAGGGAAGTGTTACGAGACAGGACCACCAGACGCGCGTGCCGGGTTCTCGTACGAATGCAGGAAAGCGAAGTTTCCGCAGGCGTGCCCCAGCGCTTTACAATTTCCTGCCATCGGATGCGACCGGCCCGCCGTAGAATAGGTTTGCTCGCGCCTTAAAGAAATATGTCTTGACTCATTGACTGAACTGCTTCAGTTAACATCCGTGTTTGATTGTATATGTTCAGTGGGTTCGGCGAACTTACCTACTTTGTTTTAACTATGTAAAGCTGGGCACCATAGCCACCTTGTTGGCGTGGAATAAGACGTGAATACATACATGGATACATACATACATTTCCATGCCTGGCGACAGAGCAGCGAGACAAAAACGTATGTGAAACTTGGGCTTTTGGCTGCACGGTTCCATCATGAAATCCGATTTAACCATTTTAACCCGCCCCTGGTTGGTTGGTTGACTGGGGCGGGGGGGGGCAATTGACCGCCCCCTTTGGGTTTTCTAGGATTGCGAGAGAACAAACAAACACAGAGCCACGAAACTTCGTGTACCTTTTGCTTGATCATTTTTATACCTTGTGTCAAAGTTTTGACCTCTGGTCAGGTCAGATGTCTGACCTAGGTTGGGTCGGACGAACCTATGTCCGAAAAAGTTTAGCGCCCGGTAACGTTTTCGGAAAACAAGATATCACAATAATACTTTTAGGTATTAGTGATCTCGATAGATGCAACAAATCTGCTATCTCAGATTTTTCGGAATTTTCCGGGTCATTGATCTAAGGTCAAGCCCATTTTTAAGACATGTTTTTTTCGGAAATTGGCGGAATTTTTCATAACATTTTCAGTGTGCAGTGAAGCAGACATCTAGTTCCCGTCAATGGACAAAGTATCAATGACCTTCATCCATTGGCCTGAGGTCAGGTCACGAATAACAAATCGCAACGCCGTCAAACGGACAAAAGCTCTTTCGCCGATGTTCACTGTAGAAAGACATGCCCTTAATTACGTACCATGAGCCCAGCTCAGAGCGACTTGGGTCCAGTCCAGACAGCACTCTCCGACACTGTGAGAAGCGGACTTGTGCTCGATTCCAGCGGAATCAGAGCCGAATCCGAATTCGCCTCCATTCGTATCAGAATTTGATTCGGGATCGATTCAAGATGGAATTTGTGTTGAGTTGGATTCAGAACTGATCAGTTAGTCTGCAGGAACACTGGAATCGGAAGCGAATCCGAAGGCCAAATGGCCGATTCCGCTCCTTGTCACAGTTGAACTTACCACTACTTTGATATAAAAAAATATGTACACAACCACTTAGTCATGCATGCATATGCACTAAGGACTTCACTTTGAACGCAGTTTTAAACAGTTTCATGTCTTAGGACTATTTGTTGTCTATTATTAAAAAGTCTTAGGACTATTTGGCAATGTCCGTGGGTCGGACATTGCCCTTTAGGTAGGTAGGTAGGCGATTGGGGATGACGTTGTGTTCTAGGATTCGGAGCAGTCAGCATCAGGTCAAAGGATCTCCAGCTCAAGGCAAGATAAACATGGAAGAAAAGGATGCACAAATATCACATTTACACCAGTTTCTTGAGGCAGTGATGAGTAGGTCGTGTCACCATATAACTGCCTCTTCCACCGCCTTGTCGGCATTTTAGTGGTGACGAAAGTTGACTGTTACTGACTTTAGGCATATGTTGCATGATCGCCAGAACTGTACATCGTAAATAGTGCGGAAACGCCGTGCTAATATTAATGCAGTTCACACTGCATGCTTACTTTCCTAGTTCGATTTCTTTAAGAAATAGATGTTATTCAAAGACGTAAATCCATTTTTGGTTATGAAAGCCATTGGTAATGGCAACTTCATATTGCGTCTGATCCTCATCCTTCCTACGCCGCCTTTCCTTAGGCAAAAGCGACGCAGAGCTTTCTGTGGCTGCTACTCTTTCCACCGAGGCGAAAAATACATGCCGTAATAAAAAAATGTCCACTTTCTTCAACAGGTGCCGGCAATGCTGTCTGATAGTGAAAACGTCATCAGTCACAAGATCCAACCTCAACTGACATATGGCGATAATTTTTTTTTTTTATTCGACCGAACACTTTTTCACGGCGTGATTTCGAATGGAAACTTTTCTTCAGCATGGACTGCTGAAAAGCCCTCGCCGCAGTAGTGCAATTCCTGTTCAACTGATAGCTGAATAACTTTCCGCGTGCCTTAAATCCACTGACGCCAAAATTGTTTTCAGTTGTTCCTGTTCTCGAAGAGTGCCATCAGAAAACACAAGTCTGAGAGGCTTAAAATTCGTTTTAAGGATGGGTTGATATTTACTGCACAATACAATTAAGTGGAACAATATAGAACTTTGTATGAACATGTGGTTATAGTCAACGTGCCACATGCAAATACGATAACCTGAGAAACCAAAAAAATATGCCATGAAACATTGCAACTCGGAAAACCATGTCTTTACGTATCTATTTTCATCAGTACTTTAGCACTGGTGATGTGTGGCAACATGCATGGTTATCAGTACCTCATGTTAGTTAATGCATAATGCCATTGTTACCTTGGAATCGGATTCAGATTCGGAATTAGACATTTTCAACAACATTGGGGTTGCATTTCGGAATCGATTCCGCTTGTAATTTGTCGCCTGGAATTACATTCGGATTCGGAGCCATCTGCATGGAATACAAAACGCAACTAAAAGTGATTCCGGTCAAGCGGAACTGAGCACAAGTCTGGTTCGAAGTAAGCAACAATCTCGGAACATTGTCCCCGGTCCCTCTGGTGAAAATGGGGCCAGCAAGATGCCATTCATGGCCACATATGGCGTCCATACTTGAACAACTCGTGAGCCTGATCCGTGGAAAGCCTTCGGTGCGTCAAAGACCAGCTCACTGCAGTCAACGCATTGCTAGCTGATCGATAGTTAATCGTTCGGGCTTCAGGCGGCATCGATATCATGCTTGATCGCGTCCATGGTGAACTGCTGGTTTAGGTACGATCAAGATTACTACAAGAAAGTCCAGTACGTCAGCAACTTACATCTCGCGTAGACAATGGGCGAACGCCTATCCCGGCAACGATCATTTTCACCAGGCCACGTGACAAACGCCAAAACGGTGCACGAAATCATCGGGTCTGCTCGGCGACAGGCCAAACCATTGTTACCACTAAAAATATATAAGTCTGACCTCGCGCAAGGCACTCTGGTTCGAAGCGCGTTTCAGAAAACAAGCTGTTGATTTCGAAGTCCATTAACTGGGTACCCCAGCGCAGACCCCGGGGGTTCTGCGACACGTGGCTGCCATGATCACGTGCAGCTTTCTCCATATATCGAACCACATGGTGCTCATGTTCGGTAAAACCAGATGTACGACAGAAAGTTCAACGGACAACTGCATCGCACTGACAAATTACGAGCCTAGGGATGGAAGTAAGCAGCCGTTGTGTTCAGACGCGGCGCCAAAGTTCCGCAACAGATGAGGCACAATTTCACCTCCAACCCATCTTCAAGAGCACGAAAACGTTACACCACACTAAGATCACGCTGCTCTCGACGTCTTTAACTCGCGCATGACCGTCGGTCGGCCACGATCACGCTCGACTGGGGGAAGGCAGTTGGCCGCCCCCCCTCTAACTCACGAACGGTTGGTCGCACGATAAAAATAAGCACACCGTTGGAAAGCTTGTGACGAGCAGAGCTCGAAACTGGTCTTATGTTTAGTTTTAGATGATATGTAAACAATTTACGTTCTATATACGTTTTCTCATGGCCGACTGCATGAGACCGAGAAACGGCCTCAGTCTCAAAGGATGTGACTAATAACGCATAGGTAAAGGAACCACCGCACAAGTAAAGCTCCGCAAATGCCGATACACATCTAATTTCTCGGATTTGTTCAATATATGCGCCGAAACGTTGAGCTAGAGACACGGGAATTTTCGCGCCGGCTGTCGGCGTGCGCCGCAGCCGTACGCAGTAAGAAATTTACGGAAACTTATTTCAACGTTCCTTTATTTTCGCGAAAAAACCTATCCATGTAAGTTTTGTTGTTCTGAGTGGTTCTTGTCATGGTTTCTCATGCTTAAATTTTGGAAAATTCATTAGTTACCAATCTGCACAATTGGGGGAGCTTAATTCTGGACAGTCTGTTTTTTTCAAACTATGAAATTTTTCAAACTTTTTTAGGTTACTGGTATTACTTACGTCTGTGGTAGCCAGTTCTGCCATTTTCTAAGCATTCTGAGTAATTCATCCCTGATTTTGACGGCGGTACATTTTGGTTCACTGCAGTTCTTTGTGACCTGACCTCAGGCCAATGGCTGGAAGTCATTAATACTTTGCCCAATGACAGTAACTAGATGTCTGCTTCACTCCACACTAAAAATTTTATGAAATATTCTGTCAATTTCCGAAAAAACGGCGACATGTTTCAAAAACTGGGCTTGACCTTAGGTCAATGACACGGAAATTCCAAAAAATCTGAAATAGCAGATTTGTTGCATCTGTCAAGATTATTAATCCCTGAAAGAGTTATTGTGATATCTTGTTTTGCGAAAAAGTTAGAGGGCGCTAAACGTTTTTGGACATAGGTCCGTTTGACGTGACCTAGGTCAGGCACCTGACCTGACCTGAGGTCATACTTTGACACAAGGTGTAGAAATGATGAAGCAAAAGGTACACAAAGTTTCGTGCCTCTGTGTTTGTTTTTTTCTCTCGCAATCCCAGAAAAACCTCAGGGTGGGGGTCAATTGCCCCCCGGTTGGTGGCGGGTTAATTTGGTCCATTAGATTTCGAAGTGTTTTACATAAAATGATATTGACTTAGCGAAAGGATGTGATTGACGGTCTTCGTCATCAGTTACCTGGACATTTCGGCACAACTTCGGGACAATCCGTTAATCAAGCTGCACATTTTCATTTAAATCTGCCTCTCCAAAACGCTGTGAGGGTTGATTCCCGGCATGAAGCACTGTCGTGACGCAGGTCACGCTCATGGCTGTCCCCTAAATGTGATTTACACCTATCTTGTGTGTGACCGGCGCCGTCCGATGAAAACGAAGTGTCAGTTACATTCCGAAGGACACCATCAATTCCTGCCGAAGAGCGCCATTCTGCATCCCATATTTTTCGCTTCTTCTTCCAATGTTTTACGTCTACGACCGAAAAACCGAGACGCAGCACAATGCCCCCCCCCCCCCGAGCCATGACACCCACTGGGGCTCAGTGCCATCTGTCATTGAAGGCAGTGGCAAGGATTTCGCTATGGAAGAGAAAACGCGAACATTCATGTATGAAAGGCTCCTATCCACAGTTTTTTCGTCGTTTTTCTGGGCCCCTTGAGTTAGGTTCCTCAGCGTGTAATATTAACCGTAAGCCCAAAAGAACGCCTCAGTTGAAGGCAATGCAGGCTATTGTACATGCACGCAGTCTTATCTACTCATAACGGCACGAATTACCCTAAGTTGAATCAAGGCCACCAAATAAACACTTGAATTAAGACAATATCTATTTATTATTCCAAACAATGGGCTGCCATCTAGACATGGTTGCGATAAGCAATTTGATTCGGGCACTTCATCCATGACTTCTTTAAAAAAATTTAGGATTTGTGAGAAGAACCTGTAATGCGGCCTTTACTAAAGACTAGTGCTCCTCACCAAAGGACTTGACTAAAAGTATGCGGCAATTATAAATCAGTTAGACTATCCTTAATGCTCGTACTTCTTGAACATGAGAACGATGCTCTCTCAATAGCATAATGTGCTGAACACCAATCGCATTGAAAATATAAAGATCCAATGATCAACAGAAAAAAAAACATTAACAAAATTTAGCAAGACGGGTATGAAATACTTTTTATGGCCCCGATGAAAAACCACTTCTGCTTGTGTTTAGCGTCTTTTATTATGTAACACAACTTACGTTTGTCACGCATTTCTTCGACCCTTCCAATCCAACTATTTCAAACAGACACCTCACCCAGCTGAACAATTTGATTATAATGTCCACGCAAAACTATGCGTGCCCCAGTTTTTCGGGGTAACTTCCGCAGTTACAGTTGCAGGTGGCAATTTCGGCTTTAGTGCCGGTTCTGAGAAGATCCGGCGACCAATGGACAACAAATCAGAACAATAAATCCCATGGACACTAAATGTCAAAATGAATACTGGTGACTGAACATCCTAGCGAGAGGCCACAGAGGTATGACGTCATCGATTCAGCGCTAGGCGGGCTGAACGCGCGCAATGCTGGAGTTGCCAAACGGAGAGAACGGAGAATCATACCACACCCAGAAACCCCATCTTACAGAAGGAGCGGGCTGATCATGAAGCCAGACAACAGATTCGTTGATCTGGAAAATGTGATCAATGCGGTCGAGTTGAGGGCTGTCAGGACGACTGGAAAGACAAGCAGGTTGTCCCTTTCGGTGGTCAAGAGCAAGGACGCTGCATATTCGTCTTACCAATTTTCTCCGTTGCCGGCCAAAGATGCAAGGCCAGCCACGGCCATGGGCGAGCAGATGCCCTGCCCAGACATAGGTGCAGAATATTCGGAAAGTGGAGAGATGGTTAAAAGAACGATGGACACAACAGACTTAAATCCGAAACTGTCCGCAAAATTCAGGGATCCTCTGATAATTGGCAAAAAAACATGCATCAGTGATGAATCCCATCTAAAACATGTAAGGCTCAGTATTTCTCAAGCGTTCTTTAATTCACAGATATTTGGTTGCATCGTCCATAAATGAAATGTAGATGTCAGTGAATATGCTTATATCGCTGAACCTTACCTCGAAGTTCACATGAATCTTCTTCCTGTCACTCTAAAGTCAACGTTACTGCATGTCCACCAAGACCATGCTGGGTCATACCTGCGGCGAAAGGTACAGCGGGCCACAGGCCCGTGAGGTGACAATGAACCGCTCAGTCGCCCTTAACGTTATTATGTATAATGAAATCTGACAACAGATAGCATTTGTGACCTGGGAATACGTCAGACTAGGTACCGGAACATTGTAGACTAAGCCCCATCCTTCATCACAAAAACGAATCATCAGAACTAGAAATCGACTAAAGCGTTCTTGTATTTCAACGTTCTTTCCGTCCAATTCTGCCTGTTCTGACAAGCCCTCAGTTGACTCACCGTGGACTTCTCATCAATTGCGAAAAACAATAGCGTGATTGCCACCAAAGAACTCTTAGGTGAGCTACGCACAAATCATGAGTGGCAGCCAAAAATACCGCGCACGTGCATTTACAAGCAGCGTCTGAATACCATACGACATAAACGCACATACAACGTCAAAGGGTGATCACGGAAAACGTTACACAAAACCAGAACAGAGACAGCTCCCCACTGGTTCGAGAAAACATCGCCACAGACTCCTGAAATTTGGGTACAGGACCGGTAGGAACACACGTGCCAAGGCTTGGTTGTGCGCGACAAATCCGCACACGCCATGCTGAATTGGCATCTTTACATCGTCTTACCAGATTTCAGTGAGGAAACACCAATAATACGGTGGTTCAGAATGGTCCCCAGAATAGTGTAACCAGACTCGTTGCCTCGCGTACGAACAGCACTCAGCACAACTGCACTGTGACAGCGCACACTAAATCACCTCTACGCTTCTCAAAAAGATAAAAACCGCCACGGCAAATCACCTCCTGTGAAAAGGATACCATGATCGTTGGCGCCGAGACGTCATTCAAGCTGCACAGACGATGACTTGACCTAGTCTCAGTTGTCTCAAGCACAATGAAAGGTCCTCAGTTGGAAATATGCTCAGCGATTCCGGACGACGCTGTGCACCTGTGCTCCGTCCGGCCTGGCGTATATAACAGCAGGCAACCACGTACCGGCATCACCTCAGCCAGCCACCAGCAGCCATGAAGAGCTTCCTCGTCATCGCCGCTGTCTTGGCCTGCGCCGCGGCAAGGCCGCCACGTCCTCCGCCACCGATGGGTTCCGGACCGATGGGGTCCGGTCCCATGGGACCCGGACCGATGGGATCCGGCGGAATGGGGCCCGGTCCGATGGGATCAGGACCGATGGGATCCGGTCCGATGGGACCCGGACCGATGGGATCCGGTCCCATGAGGTCCATGACCTGGCCCGAGTTCTGGAATGGGGAATGCCCTGAAGACTGGATGACGAAAAACGAGGATGGATCAGAAAGCTGCAACTGGGACTCCATGACCTGGCCCGAGTCCTGGGATGAGGGATGCCCTGAAGACTGGATGACGAAAAACGAGGATGGATCAGAAAGCTGCAATTGGGACTCCATGACCTGGCCCGAGTCCTGGGATGGCGAATCCTGGACCATGCCCGAATCTTGGATGCAGAAACATGAGAATTCGCCGGAAGGACCTGAGACCTGGCCCGAGTCCTGGCAACCGCAGAACTGGCCCGAGTCCTGGCAACCGCAGAACTGGCCCGAGTCCTGGCAACCGCAGAACTGGCCAGAGTCCTGGCAACCCCAGAACTGGCCCGAATCGTGGCAGACAGCTGCCGGTAAATAAACGATTCATCCATCCATCAAGACCTACTGGCTAGACCTCGTCAAAACACACGCCTGATGCCGTCGGCCCTGCAGGTGCCAAGAAAGCCCAACTTCTGTGGCACCACTGGCTGTCAAGAGGACCGTGACCTGTGACGACGAAATGGGGACTGGGCTTTTCCTGAACGCTTTTCAGGGAAAAAAGCAGCGATGTCCGCGCAATGTCTCTTCAAATTATGTTCAACCTACAAACTCGTTTGCGTCTTCTGTGTGTTCTGCTCGAATAAACGCGCGATTCTATTCCTCAGCAAGAACGTTTGACACCTCACCGTCGATTTCATTCGGAAGTCGCCCTGATTCTGCAATGGTCGTGAAACATTACGTGCGAATCAATCCATTAAACGCGGAATCAGGCGGGAATCGCGAGGCGACCAGGGCGTGCAGCAGGCGCACGCGCCGACAGGCTCGGGTGCTGCGACACGTTCGAGACCGACTGTACCACCTGCACTCGCCACCACTCACGTACCAATGCCATCGTAAGGGCTGTACTGAATGTTACGCCAGCCGCGCTTCTCGCAGTTGCGGAACAAGCTGCGCTGCACCACATACTTGTCGGAGCCCAGGAACGGCAGGCAGCACTTGCTGATGACGGTGCTACTGTCGAAGTTACTTCTGAGGAGCAGTGACACCGTCACGACAGTTAAGTACGGGCGCGTGCGATACAATCGTGGAACTTACGTCTAGGGCCGAGGTGACGTCGTATGAATCGCATTTCAGAAAGCTGATAGTCATCCTAACTCCCTTCAGTTGAAGGAGTTACGGCCGAGGCGATGTCACGTGAATCGTGCGTTAAAAAGCTGATCATCATCCTGAGCTCTTTAGGCCGGAGAGCTTACGGCACCGGACTGGCTTCCCGCAAAATGTCCTCCAACAGGAGCGATGGGTAGGTATAGCAGTACTTAGATAAACCCATCCAGTGCTCCGCACACCACACAAAACACACTAGTCAACAGATTCCGCCTTTAAGATTTTTGTCAGTCCATTCAATTTCTTCTCCCCTTCATCCGTTGTAAGGATCGCGACCTTACCAGTCACGATCTCATGATCCCCCCCAGTCAGGATCCCGCGACCCCCACCGGCCAGGATCTCATGATCCTGGCCTCGCCGCGCGGCTAATGGCAGCGCGACACGGGAGCCGCTGCACCAGCCCCTCACCGGTTGTGCTGCTTGTAGTTTGACCTGGGCAGCCGCTTCACGAACAGCTTCCTCTGCAGCGGCCCCAGCCCGTGCTGGTCGGCGAAGACGTGAACGGCCAACTGAAAGCAGCCTGTGACGACGCATCTTTTTAGTTTTGCTGAGTTCGAAATCAGACGTGAAATGACATTGCTGACGGTTCTCTGGTTTAAAGATGAATGAACAGTCACAGAACGGCATTGAGGGCTAGATGACTGCTTTATGACGTCAATGCCGAAGCTGAAGCTGAGGACATGCTGCATAGTCTCGCTGCACCGTGTTTGAAGCCTTTAGTATGGTTAGCTCTTGCATTGGTGGATGGACGTCCAAACCACCTCATTGGTGAGGGCTTTACACCCTCCCGCCTCATGTCTGACTCGCTGATCAGAACTGCATGATCTTTGGACCACGTCATTGATTTCATTCTAACTCATCGTCCTCAAATTTTGAAGACGACGCCTGGAGAAGAGTTCGAGTTACTAAGGTTTACATGTCCACCATCATACGTCCGAGCACGAAATGATGCCGGCAGTCCCGGTGGGAACTGTGAGCCACTCATCTCAATTGCACAATCGCTTTAATTTTGGTGCCCAGCCTATAGGTCCTCAAAGACCGTGGCTGCTCATGAAAGACCTCAAAATGATTGTTAGTCCAGTTTGTGCACAGTGGTGTGGAGAATTTCCAACATCATGGGACGCTTTCGAGTATGACTGCGATAATTTCCAACGCGTCGAAAGCATTTGGACAAAATGAGATGTCCAGTTGGCTGGAAATCAGGTACCGATAGTGCCGCGCGCCGAACTCAAGCTGCTTGTCCGAAGCTAGCGAGAAACGGCGAGGGTTCCTAGGCATCATCACCAATGTTGACCCACACCAGTTTAGAGGAAGGGGTGCATCCCGCAAGTTGACCCCTAAAGACTGTTTTGATTCCTCTGAACTTTGGCGTAGGATAGGTCTGAAGCCTGTTGCGTACTCCCAAAGTCAAAGTGGCTTTGACAGGTATATGATCTCTTTTTCGAGGGCATTTCATGGGGTAACCATGATACGGTGATGGTCATCATTCGTAAGCAAATGTCTTAAAAATTTCACGGTGTTCAGCCTTACTGAAGCTCAAGCATACATGTTAGTCACGGTGTTAGTGATCTCTACATTCAGATACTTACGCCATCTTACTTAAACGTTATTATTTGAGTTCGGCCGGTCTTTTGACCTTTAATTAACCTGGGAAGTGTCATCAAATCACCAGAAGCGCCTATTTGCACAGAAATAGTAGTTGCAGTCCCTTCCCGAAGTCCTCCTGGACACTAGTTTTAGTACTAACACTTCTATCCAAGGTGACTTTAGAAAGGGACTGAAACTACTGTATCATTATATATATATATATATATATATATATATATATATATATATATAAACACTGGTCCAAGTAATCCTGGACCCTTCAAAAACGCCCTACAGGGTCCATCCTACAGGATCCGATAAAAACCAAAATCTACTGACAAAATCGCGTTTGAGGTCACCTTTAAAGTCGCTGTGTCCTGTGCTGAATATTTCACATTCCAGTAGAGACAAACGGCGTGTGGCGTTCCTGTCGCAGACAAAATATTCCAGTCGAGCACAGCACACTCGCCCATCTTTCAAATGTGTTTAGCTCAAACGCAAAGCAGGCCAGAAGACTGGCCACCTCCTCGCAGACCTGTGCTTGATTCTTGTCCGAATCCGATCGAATCTGAACAACAGCAACAACAGTGATTCGGATGCTGATCCGGATCCAAGCGTTGCGATCCTGATTCTGATCCGGATTAACTACATTGTCAAGCTGATTCCGTGCAGTCAAACCATACATATATAATGAATATGAATATGAAATATGAAATAGAATAAGTGAGCCAAGTGAGCCGGATAACCGATTCTATTTCAAAACCCCATAAGGTTCAAACTTCCACACCCCAACTGTCGGGAACACACCTACCGGCACCAAACACACGCCACCAAGGAAAGGCAAGATTAATCCATTCCCGGAGGGCTAGACGGTATGGCCGATTCCCGGCTGGCGAGATTCGGCCCCCCGAGATCTCAAGACCTACGCATCCGATTTCATCGCAACAAACGGCGATCGATTTGGCATGATGTCAACTACATTTCTGCGAAAAGAAGTTTTTAAAATTTTGGAAGGGGTGGATACAGGGGACAAAAAGCAAAAAGGGGACATTTTGGACTTGTTATAACTCTGTTGTTCATGAACCGATTTTGATGAAATTGGCACGAATCGAGAGATAATAGATGGGACGTTTAGCAATGGTCCATAGATCTCAAATTTTGAGGAAATTCATAGGCATTCACAGGGTTTTGAAAATAAGAGAATTAGTTTTTTTTTAAAAACTGAATTAAAAAGAAAGCTAAAAACACTTTTTTGTTTTTAATATTCATGTTCTGCTGCACCAGCACAAATCGCATTAAAAAGTTTGCATAATGTTAGCATAGGTGGTGCCAGAGACATGAAACAAGGGCGAGCTGTCATGGTCACATGTCCTTCAATTCAGCTTACGACCTTTGACCTTAACCCTTTTCCCGGAGGGCTAGACGGCATGGTCGATTTTCGGCAGGGGGCGCGGATTCGGCCCTCTCCCGAGATCTCGAGAACTACTTGTCCGATGTCATCGCAACAAACGGCAATCGATTTGCCGTGACGTGAACTATATTTTAATAAAAAGAAATTTTCAAAAGCTTAAAACTGTGGATACAGGGGAGCAAAAATGTCAAAATGGGGGGCACTTTTGGACTTCTTATAACTCCGTTGTTTATCGGCCGATTTCAATGAAACTGGCATGAATCGAGAGATTATGGATAGGGCTTTTACCATGGGTACACAACTCCGAAATTTTTAGAAAATTCATGGGCGTTCAGAGGATTTCGAAAATGGGAGGATTAGTTTTCCAGCAACTAAATGAACAAAAGAGGCAAAAACACTTTTTTTGGCTTCTGCTAGTCATGATATGCTAAATAAGTACAAATCGCATTACAGTGTTTGTGCATTACAGTGTTTACAGGGTTTTTAGACATGATATACACGCAATTAACAAACTATCTTCACTATACTAGGAGACACTGTATTGTTATATAAACCAGTAACAGATCAAAAATATGTTAGACTTGAACGTTTCGGCCCGGGGCCATCGTCAGGAGTACTCTAGATGACAAAGTCAAAATTCAGATGTACGTGGAAGGAAGGCTCGTGACAAACAGAAAAGCTACCTCAACACTGCAGACACTCAAAAATAACGAAAATAATGTCACGCAGCAAAGCATTTCGAACAATAAAAAGGGTCCAACTTTATTCATGTCCAAAACAATAAGGGATCCCACTAAAACCACAGCCTCTGACAGACACGAAAAACCAGAGATCAGTGTCCGTTTTTTTAAGGAGGAGGGACTATCACAGCATATTCTTAGCTACGTGACCCATAAACTATCTCTGATTCTTCATGTGTCTTATAAGCGATCGTTTTAGTGAGATCCTTCGTTGTTTTATACATGATTGAAGTTGGGCACTTCTTGTTGTTTACAGTGCTTTGCTGCGTGATATTATATTCGTTGTTCTTGAGTGTCTTCAGTGTTGAGGTAACTTTTCTGCTTATCACGCGCCTTTTTCGCATGTGCATTTGAATTCTGACTTCGTTCTCTAGATTACTCCTGACGGTGGCCTCTGGTCGAAACGTTGAGTAATATATTTTTGATCTGTTAATGATTTATATACCAATGCAGTATCTCCTACTATACTGAAGGTTAACTGCATGTGTACAAATCCCAAAAGAGGTAGATATAAGTATCTTTACCCGAAAGCAATCGCTTAGACCTAACTAGCTGTAGCCAATAGCTAGAGCTGTTACGTGCGACCACCCGAGCTATAACTTTTGTCGTTACGTTCTAGTTTTAGGTACATCAACGCTACATTCCTGTCTGTTATCGTATCCAGTACCTAGAGAGTGGAGCCTGTCTAACTGTATGCAACAAACAACAAACAAAACAACTAAAATTTAGGAAAATCCTTCAGTTCTTTGGGAAATTCTTCAGTCCTTTAGAATGTAACAGTTCGATTACTTTTATCCGTTTACATATTTTCCCACTGACGATAATTGTTACATGCAAATTTGGTGAACTGCGAATAATTTTCAAATGGTTACTTGTGCCAATTTTTGCCACTCTCAAAATGAGATATGACTGTCTTAAAACGTTAGTACGTAAATACACGACTCATGTGGTACATCTGATATACATTGTAGACGATTTTCCTAAAAGAAAGGCCCGAGAGTTTGAACGATGCATTAAGAAACAAATGAAGTCGTTTTTCATGAAACATATATAAATCTATGTATATATACATGTATATATAACGCGTATGGCAAATGCCATTAAGTCAATATATAATTGATATTATCAATCGATGGCGTATCCGAATGAACGAAGAGTTCGTGAAGCCATGTCTGATCCGGGTGACGTTTGAAAAAGTTTACGTGGATCGCATTCGGTTCGGAGGAAATTTAACAAATTGCCGTGATTAAAATGATGCTCCGGGTCAAGTCACTGTACCAAAAGTTGTCGAGCAGAAATCTCCATCCGCGGGCATGATCCTGCCCGAGCGGCCGTCAAAGGCCAAATCATGAACGCAACGCATCAGTCGTCTCCCGCTCCGCTCCACAACTGACGACGCCCCGACGCCGTCGACGTTAAACCGTGGTCGTCGTCGTCGTCGGGCTAACCTTGGAGACATCGCGGCCTGGCGCCGACGGTGCAGAGGCCGTTTAAAAATTCCTGAAGTGGTCGAACTTTTCGCCGACTCGACCCTGGTATGGCGTCACCTCTCAGCGCCACTCAGACTCGCCAAACGACACTCGGCACTCACTGGTATGTATTGCAAAGCGAACGAGCAACGCTCATGGCATGATCAAGCGGGATTTCGGCTTTCAGACAGCTCCGGCGGCAGGGACAGCCGCCTGGGTACCGGCTCACTGGGGGACAGCACCCTACGTGGCCCTGTACCCCTTATCGTCGGCCACCCAGTTGACGGTGATTTGAGTACCGTCCGGCGCCGTGTAGGAGTAGCTGCCGCGCATGACCCAGTTGCCCGTCTCCGGCTCCGGGCCCGGCAGGCTCTCGCCGGTCGACTCGATGACGATGCCGTTGGACGTCTCCATCGAGTGCACGTAGCTCTCGTCGACGGCCTGCTCGAAGTCGTTGCGGATGATCTCGGCGTCGCGGTCGCTACCCGGCACGTACTGGGCGGCGGCGGAGCCCACCAACGCCAGCAGCAGAATCTGAGGAGGCGTCGGAGGTCACGTGGAGTCTCACAGTGGCATCCACCAGTAGTAGTAGTGCTTTATTAAAAAGCCATCCACAGTGCATGTGGCTACTATGATCCTCACGTCAATAAAATGCGGATATGAACATGCAGGATAAAAACAGACATACACAGTATACAGAAGATACAATTATAAAGGCGAACATGATGCCACCGCTGATGAAAGGGCTTAATGATGATCGCGGGCAGCGCGCAGGTGTGCCTTTACTTTCCGCCTGAAGGGTGTGCCTCTCAGATCACGAATATATGATGGTTATGCATTCATCTGACGTGGAGCCCAGTGCACACAGCGACGCTGTAAATACAGCGCCCATGTAAATACTGTTAATATCGAAAATTCAACTTCTCCCCGTATCACCTTTCACATTTTGAAGCCCAACATATCACAACACCGGAAAGCTGCAAACAGTTGCCACTACCATGTGCAAGAGCCATGTAGTTTTGCACGCTCCACTTGTTTATTACATGATCAGCTCACGTTGTAGATCAGCCTGCTAGTCCCAATGACTAACTGAGAAGTCATTCAGAGATTAGGATTTCCGACTCTTCTCTCTATTTTCACCCTCCCGAAATTTCCAGCCATAAACGCTGTATTCGTTTCAGACATTCTGCTTCAAGGAGCGTAAAAATCCACCTCACCATAAAATATCAAATGCGTTTCCTCTCTTCCGCTAACACATGTATCTCGCGAATGTCTCTGCATAGCGCCACCTCTCCATTCTCCACTCCTTACATAACGCGCATAACTCCGCTCCATACCATGCTGTAGTTCCCGGTGATAAACAACGCAACACTTCAATCGGACGGGAAATGAACGCTTCACGCGCTTCTTGGTTGACCTGAGCCTACGGCCTACGGGTTGGCAGCGCCGGCGGCTGCACGTATCGTCAGGCAGATGTCGGACGCCGTCCTACCAAAGGCTGTGGACTGACGATTGCGGCAAACAGCTTTGTGGGAGCACCCGCCACTGCAGCGAAGGACTAACAGGTATACCCAGACCGATGTGGTTTGCCCGGATGCATTGCTGCAGGCTACCGCAACCGTAATAAATTATCGTCTTCTCTGCGACATCAGAAAAACCGGGATTTCTGACAGGGTCTGTTCACCATCGCCATCCGTAGCCTCAGAGGCCCCGCCACGTCATTTTGACTGGGGTTATGGCAAAGGTCGCCATAGGAGCCAATCTGGCAAACTACAGCAGTACAGAATTTCGGCCAAAACTGATCACGTTTGTATTGTAATAGTTGCCAGGTCGTTTAAGTACATTATTGTATGGATAAAATGCTGCGAACGTACGTGGAGAGTGTATATATACATATATATATATATATATATATATATATATATAAACATCAAATATAGGGTGATTTTGCCCCAGGCGTCGAACCAAATGGCGTTGGAGGACCTTTATCGTGCTGCTTCAACTCTAACTCTAAATCTTTCAACTCCATGACACGGCCGCCCCGTGCCTGGCTGACCCTTTCGGTTTCTGGCCAAATAAAGGTGCCCGTTCTGGGACTAGAACCCAGTGCCTGCCTCGCAACAGATTTACTGTCTGCCTCTTCATCCATCAGGCTACTGCAGAGGTTCGATCCCCGTAAGGGCTTGCCAGATTTCTCCCTTGAATCCGACACTGCAAACAACTAAAAAGATAGGACATCGCACTGTTCCATTTCATTACAAAATGTCAGTAGCTGTCCCCAGATCTTGAATGCCATCGGTTCCCAAACTGCGGACCCCTTCCACCATTTCTCCAGCGAGATCTCAACCAAATTTGTGAGAGTTTGGATGGCGGGGGAGGGGGAAATGCTAATTTCAACCCGTTATTCACTACGCAGTATCACAGAGGGCTAATGTTAAAACTCTTGAAGGGCTAGGAGACAAGATCACCGAAATCAATATTATACGAGTTGGTTTGACATCGTAAAAGCAAAATGTCAACTGAAGGTGGTGCTACCACCGACATCGGCGCAAGCCACCGCTCGCTATCCTGATACGTGAAGCCTTTGTCTGTTGGCAATTTGTTGGCACGACGCTTTTACCCATATAAACGAAACAAGCATGCAGGTCAGCAAAAGCGACCACCGCAAGTACTCGAAACTGTTGATTGTAGCACGAGAACTTACCAACTTCATTGCGGCGGTTCGTTCCTGGAGCACTCCACACCGAGAGTGGCGAAGGGAGGCAGCCTAAATGTTTTTATATGCTGGCCATTCTTACACCTCGGTTCCCCAGACAAAGTCGGATGTTGTGGCAGGCTTTGGGTAATCCCTCGAACACGCCATCTGAAGGGTAGAGCGAAATCCGGCATATGCCTGGCTGCATCTGTATGACGCCACTCGGAGGAGTGCTGTTCGGATCATTTATCACACGAAAATTGCAAGGAGAGGCATTTATCTTCTTCGAGTGTCAAGACGACTTAGTCTAGAAAGATAAATCAATCCATCTATGATGAACGTAACGACCACCTGCCACCATGGTTCTACGTAAGTTGTGGTTTCATTGACCATAATGCCACATGGGCAGCCACGTCTTACAGCACGGCTGTGGAACCCGACTGTGTTAGACCGAACAGAATTTCACACAGTGTGGCACGCCAGCTGCTAAGGCTTAGCCAACACCAGCTATTAAACGGCAAGTACTGTACCTGGGGAGTTTTCCAGATACCTGAAAATAAACAAGGCCATCATTTCAAAACAGCGTATCTTTGTTGACATGAATCTTGCACGTTTTGATATAAACATTTTAGGCAAGCTCATTCAGGTTTATGCCAATATGACTTCGCAAATGTGGTCATATTTGCGACTTTTCCCATCTGACCTGAATTTGTTCGTTGTTTGTTTCTACACACATCAGCTGCAAGACGGTGGTGAAGTACTAGCACTAGTACCTCACCATCGTCTTTCACTTCAACACCTGGTGAGGGACTAATTATGCCATGAGATATCAGTATATAACATGCTTGATCTCATGTAAGGTTCTCACCGATAAATGTTTAACTTTGCGGTGTTCCAAATGTAACCAGTTCATGTTACAGCATGGGCTTCAACAGCCTTTTGAAATTTGCGTGGTTCTTTTCTGAGGCTGCATAATGCAGGGCCATCGACTGACGTTTGACCAAATCAGACAAATAATATGTGGTAGTGTTATTAATTATTTTAAGCTATTTGCTAGTGATTAGTTATGATTAGTTAGCTACTAGTTACCAGCTATTAGCCAGGTATTACACAGTCAGTTATAAGTTAGTTATTAGTTGTTATCAGTAGCGGTTATTAGTTCTCACTAGTTGGTCGCAGCTGAGGCAAGAGTGGCACTCTGTTGTGGTACTGGGCTGGAGGGTTTCCGGGGGCCCAAGAGCAAGCGCGACGTCAAGGACGAGAAGGTAAACCGTCAGCCACAGCCCGTCCCCTGTGCTCAGTATGACACAACCACACTTGCAGACAGGAGAGATGATTAATCATGATGATGATGATTATTATTATTATAATTATTTTTAGTTTAATTAATATTATTATTAGAAAATAATTAATTAGTATTTTTATTAGATTAATCATGCATACATAAAGCCCTTATCTACACCGCCCTGACTAACCCTGATCGCCGACTTAAACCATTAGCCGTCAGTCTCTCACACATAGGGCTGAAGGTCAAGAAACGAGAAGACCAGGTCGACGTGAAATGGAAGGAGAGCGGACGCTAGTTGCACAGTCAAACTGTGCATTTCGTTGCCTCGAAGCGGCACCTAACGGGGGTCAAAGTTCATGGCTCTTTGATCGTTTCATGCGCTGATTGAGGAATTGTTCGTACTATCGCCCTCCTTTTACCTGTTATTACTCACATGACGTTTCGTTCAGTTAGTTCTGCGGCCGTCGTCAGGTGTTAATGTGTCAGGTGTTAACTGATCCAGAAAAGGTAAGGTAAGGAAAAATCATAAGGTAAATAATGACACACGAGACGAGGACAATAGTCCGAAAAATCACCCCATCCGTAGTACTAATTCTGTAGCAATATATATGTGTATATATATATATATATATATATATATATATATATATATATTGTCAAAAAGGTTGCTATGAATGATGTGACATGGTACATGATGTGATATATTTGCCTATATGATATGAGATGACATGCGAAAAATATTAACTGGGAGACAAGTTCTCGTTTCCCAGCGACAAATACGAATTGGGCGGAATGTTATTTTCCACCCCGGAATATTGGGCGGAATGTTATTTTCCCCCAAAATTTCCGTCCCACATGATGTATGCACCATTCTGGCAAGATTCTGTTTTGACAATTAACAAGAGGTGTTAGAAGACAACTGTTCAAGTTCAACGCGCAATATAGGGCGGCAAACATGAACCTAAATATGACCAAAAAAATCCCGCACCGTTATACATTGCACAGAACTTCACGGATCCCTCCAGCGCCTTGTATGCGGGTAATTCCAGGACAGATCACCAAGACAAAGGTAGAAAAGCTCACCACAACACCTCACATTTCGTTCAAAATTGGTGTAAACGGTTGTTGTCGGCCCTGATTTCGATTTTGGGATTTACAAAGTTGTGAGTTCAGAAGGTAATGACATACAGGTCATGGACAATGCGAAGTCAAGGCCGACAAACTAGGCATGCTTTTATTATATATATTTTATTTTATATACATTATATATATATATATATATATATAAATATATATATATATATATATATATATACATAATTATATCCCCACTATAAGTTATTAGCAAGAGGGTGAACCAAGAAATATGTTGCCGTAAAATTTGGTCATCATAGGTGAAATTTGCAGCTTCAGTCTGATGACCTATTTTTAATCTCAAGATCACATATACTGTTTATGATATATATATATATATATATATATATATATATATATATATATATATATATCTTTGGCAATACCTTTTCATTAAAACATATTTTGTTAACCCGCCCCCGACTGGAGGGGGCAGTTAACTGCCCCCCCTGAGGTTTTTCTGGGATCGCGAGAGAACGAGCAAACACAGAGCCACGAAACCTCGTGTGCCTTTTGCTTCATGATTTTAAACCTTGTGGCAAAATTTTGACCTCAGGCCAGGTCAGGTGCCTACCTAGGCCAGGTCCAAAGGACCTATGTCCAAAAAAGTTTAGCGCCCTCTAACTTTTTCGCAAAACAAGATATCACGATAATACTTTCAGGGATTAGTAATCTTGATAGATGCAACAAATCTGCTATCTCAGATTTCTCAGAATTTTTAGGGTCATTGACCTAAGGTCAAGCCCATTTTTAAGACATGTCGCCGTTTTTTTCGGAAATTGACAGAATATTTCGTAACATTTTTGGTGTGGAATAAAGCAGACATCTAGTTGCCGTCATTGGGCAACGTATCAATGACTTCCAGCCATTGACCTGAGGTCAGGTCACGAATAACTATTGTGAGCCAAAATGTACCATCGTCAAAATCAGCGATCAATTAGTCGAAATGGGTAGAAAATGGCAGAACTGGCTCGCACAGACGTGAGTAATATCGGGAACCTCAAAAGGTTCGAAAAAATTGCTTTTTTTTGGAAATAAACAGATTCTCGCGAATAAAGCTCTGGCAATTGTGTAGATTGGTAACTAGTGATTTTTTCCCAAATTTAAGCATGAAAAACCACCACAAGAAACACTAAGATCAATACAATTTACATGGATGGGTTTTTTTCGCAAAAATAAAGGAACGCTTAAATTAGTTCCCCTTAATTTCCTGCTGCGTACGGCTGCGGCACACGCCGACAGCCGGCGCGAAAACTGTCGTGCCTTAATTCAACGTCTCGTCGTATATATTGAACAAATTCGAGAAATTACATGTGTATCGGCATTTGCGGACCTTTACTTCTGCTCTTGTGCCCTTACCTATGCGTTATTCGTCACAGCCCTTGAGATTCAGGCCGTTTCTCGGTCTGATGCATTCGGCTATGAGAAAACATATATAGGACGTAAAATGCTGACATATTATCTAGAACTAAAAAATGAGACTAGTTTCGAGCACTACTCGTCACAACCTTTCCAACGGTGTACTTATTTTTATCGTGCGACCAACCGTTCGTGAGTTAGAGGGGGGCGGCCAATTGTCCCCCCCGGTCGGGCGTGATCGTAACCGACCGACGGTCGTGCGCGGGTTAAAGACCAACAAGTATTTTGCTTTCAACAATTTCTTGAAACACTGAGTTTCCGGATGACCTTACCTATATGATGAGGTATAATCGGCCTCTAGACAAATATCAGTGTTCAACGTTTTGTGTATTACAATCCATCCTCAGAATAAGAATGTCACAAGTATAGGCAAGCATGCACTGAAATAAGAATATCACGCAATTCACACACGTGACTGATGAAGAGCTGTACCATTCGGTATGAAGGATGAACAGGAAATGTAGCTAAGCAAAAAGTTTTGTAACGGCGGTAGAATTTTGCTGCCGATTAAGATTTGGGTTTTGCTCCCTAATGAACATAGCCTCAAAAGTCATCGGCCTCCAGGTTTCTGCACAGTGTTTTACAACAGAAATGCCGTCCACGAGATCGTGTCCCCAACGTCTTAACTCTATTCCCGAAGGGCTAGACGGTATGGTCGATTCCCGGCAGGGGGAGGGGCCGGATTCGGCCCGCTTCCGAGATCTCGAGAACTACTCGTCCGGTTTCATCGCAACAAACGGCAGTCGATTTGCCATGACGTGAACGACATTTCTGTAAAACGAAATTTACAGCCACAGAAAGCCACCAGCAGCCATGAAGAGCTTCCTCGTCATCGCCGCTGCCTTGGCCTGCGCCGCGGCAAGGCCACCACGTCCTCCGCCACCGATGGGATCCGGACCGATGGGGTCCGGTTCCATGGGACCCGGACCGATGGAATCCGGCCGAATGGGGCCCGGCCCGATGGGGTCCGGTCCCATGGGACCCGGACCGATGGGATCAGGACCGATGGGATCCGGTCCCATGGGGCCCGGACCGATGGGTTCGGGACCCATAGGACCCGGACCGATGGGATCTGGTCCCATGGGACCCGGACCGATGGGTCCCGGTCCCATGAGGTCCATAACCTGGCCCGAGTCTTGGAATGGGGAATGCCCTGAAGACTGGATGATGAAAAACGAGGATGGATCAGAAAGCGTCAACTGGGACTCCATGACCTGGCCCGAGTCCTGGGATGAGGGATGCCCTGAAGACTGAATGATGAAAAACGAGGATAGATCAGAAAGCTTCAACTAGGACTCCATGACCTGGCCCGAGTCCTGGGAGTCCCAGAACTGGCCAGAGTCCTGGCAACCGCAGAACTGGCCCGAGTCCTGGCAACCGCAGAACTGGCCCGAGTCCTGGCAACCCCAGAACTGGCCTGAATCGTGGCAGACAGCTGCCGGTAAATAAACGATTCATCCAGCCATCATATCGCAGTCATACGCTTTCGAGTATGACTGCGATAATTTCCAACGCGTCGAAAGCATTTGGACACAATGAGATGTCCAGTTGGTTGGAAAACAGGTACCGATAGTGCCGCGCGCCGAACTCAAGCTGCTTGTCCGAAGCTAGCGAGAAACGGCGAGGGTTCCTAGCATCATCACCAATGTTGACCCACACCAGTTTAGAGGAAGGGGTGCATCCCGCAAGTTGACGCCTAAAGACTGTTTTGATTCCTCTGAACGGTGGCGTAGGATAGGTCTCAAGCCTGTTACGTACTCCCAAAGTCAAAGTGGCTTTGACAGGTATATGATCTCTTTTTCGAGGGTATTTCATGGGGTAGCCATGATACGGTGATGGTCATCATTGTTAAGCAAATGCTTTTAAAATTTCACGGTGTTCAGCCTTACTGAAGCTCAGACATACATGTAAGTCATGGTGTTCGTGATCTCTACATTCAGATACTTACGCCATCTTACTTAAACGTTATTCTTTAAGTTCGGCCGGTCTTTTGACCTTTCATTAACCTGGGAAGTGTCATTAAATCACCAGAAGCACCTATTTGCACAGACGTAGTAATTGCAGTCCCTTTCCGAAGTCATCCTGGACAGTAGTTTTAGTACTAACACTTCTATTTAAGGTGACTTTAGAAAGGGACTGAAACTGCTGTATCAGTATATATATATATATATATATATATATATATATATATATATATAAACACTGGTCCAAGTAAAAATGCATTGTTTCGCGACTTTTCCCATCTGACCTGAATTTGTTCGTTGTTTGTTTCTACACACATCAGCTGCAAGACGGTGGTGAAGTACTAGCACTAGTACCTCACCATCGTCTTTCACTTCAACACCTGGTGAGGGACTAATTATGCCATGAGATATCAGTATATAACATGCTTGATCTCATGTAAGGTTCTCACCGATAAATGTTTAACTTTGCGGTGTTCCAAATGTAACCAGTTCATGTTACAGCATGGGCTTCAACAGCCTTTTGAAATTTGCGTGGTTCTTTTCTGAGGCTGCATAATGCAGGGCAATCGGCTGACGTTTGACCAAATCAGACAAATAATATGTGGTAGTGTTATTAATTATTTTAAGCTATTTGCTAGTGATTAGTTATGATTAGTTAGCTACTAGTTACCAGCTAATAGCCAGGTATTACACAGTCAGTTATAAGTTAGTTATTAGTTGTTATCAGTAGCGGTTATTAGTTCTCACTAGTTGGTCGCAGCTGAGGCAAGAGTGGCACTCTGTTGTGGTACTGGGCTGGAGGGTTTCCGGGGACCCAAGAGCAAGCGCGACGTCAAGGACGAGAAGGTAAACCGTCAGCCACAGCCCGTCCCCTGTGCTCAGTATGACACAACCACACTTGCAGACAGGAGAGATGATTAATCATGATGATGATGATGATTATTATTATAATTATTTTTAGTTTAATTAATATTATTATTAGAAAATAATTAATTAGTATTTTTATTAGATTAATCATGCATACATAAAGCCCTTATCTACACCGCCCTGACTAACCCTGATCGCCGACTTAAACCATTAGCCGTCAGTCTCTCACACATAGGGCTGAAGGTCAAGAAACGAGAAGACCAGGTCGACGTGAAATGGAAGGAGAGCGGACGCTAGTTGCACAGTCAAACTGTGCATTTCGTTGCCTCGAAGCGGCGCCTAACGGGGGTCAAAGTTCATGGCTCTTTGATCGTTTCATGCGCTGATTGAGGAATTGTTCGTACTATCGCCCTCCTTTTACCTGTTATTACTCACATGACGTTTCGTTCAGTTAGTTCTGCGGCCGTCGTCAGGTGTTAATGTGTCAGGTGTTAACTGATCCAGAAAAGGTAAGGTAAGGAAAAATCATAAGGTAAATAATGACACACGAGACGAGGACAATAGTCCGAAAAATCACCCCATCCGTAGTACTAATTCTGTAGCAATATATATGTGTATATATATATATATATATATATATATATATATATATATATATATATATATATATATATATATATATATATATATATATATATATATATATATATTGTCAAAAAGGTTGCTATGAATGATGTGACATGGTACATGATGTGATATATTTGCCTATATGATATGAGATGACATGCGAAAAATATTAACTGGGAGACAAGTATCGTTTCCCAGTGACAAACACGAATTGGGCGGAATGTTATTTTCCACCCCGGAATATTGGGCGGAATGTTATTTTCCCCCAAAATTTCCGTCCCACATGATGTATGCACCATTCTGGCAAGATTCTGTTTTGACAATTAACAAGAGGTGTTAGAAGACAACTGTTCAAGTTCAACGCGCAATATAGGGCGGCAAACATGAACCTAAATATGACCAAAAAAATCCCGCACCGTTATACATTGCACAGAACTTCACGGATCCCTCCAGCGCCTTGTATGCGGGTAATTCCAGGACAGATCACCAAGACAAAGGTAGAAAAGCTCACCACAACACCTCACATTTCGTTCAAAATTGGTGTAAACGGTTGTTGTCGGCCCTGATTTCGATTTTGGGATTTACAAAGTTGTGAGTTCAGAAGGTAATGACATACAGGTCATGGACAATGCGAAGTCAAGGCCGACAAACTAGGCATGCTTTTATTATATATATTTTATTTTATATACATTATATATATAATATATATATATATAATATATATATATATAAGTAATATATATATAATTATATCCCCACTATAAGTTATTAGCAAGAGGGTGAACCAAGAAATATGTTGCCGTAAAATTTGGTCATCATAGGTCAAATTTGCAGCTTCAGTCTGATGACCTATTTTTAATCTCAAGATCACATATACTGTTTATGATATATATATATATATATATATATATATATATATATATATATATATATCACTTTTCATAAAACAATTTGTACCGGGGGCAGTAGGTTTTTTGGGTGGAGAGACGACAAAACAGACCACGAAACCGTGCCTTTCTATGATTTAAACCTCAATTCCCAGCCACGGTGCCACCCAGGTCCAAAGGATTGCCAAAAAAGCCCCTAATTTTCGCAAAACAAGAATACATAATACTTAGGGATTAGTAATCTAAGATCAACAAATCCACCAATTTCAAATTTTTAGGGTCATTGACCTAAGGTCAAGCCCATTTTTAAGACATATCGCCTTTTTTTTTTTTTTATTTTTTTAATAAACGAAACATCTAGTTGCTCATTGGGCAACGTATCAATGACTTCCAGCCATTGACCTGAGGTCAGGTCACGAATAACTAATGTGAGCCAAAATGTACCATCGTCAAAATCAGCGATCAATTAGTCGAAATGGGTAGAAAATGGCAGAACTGGCTCGCACAGACGTGAGTAATATCGGGAACCTCAAAAGGTTCGAAAAAATTGCTTTTTTTGGAAATAAACAGATTCTCGCGAATAAAGCTCTGGCAATTGTGTAGATTGGTAACTAGTGATTTTTTCCCAAATTTAAGCATGAAAAACCACCACAAGAAACACTAAGATCAATACAATTTACATGGATGGGTTTTTTTCGCAAAAATAAAGGAACGCTTAAATTAGTTCCCCTTAATTTCCTGCTGCGTACGGCTGCGGCACACGCCGACAGCCGGCGCGAAAACTGTCGTGCCTTAATTCAACGTCTCGTCGTATATATTGAACAAATTCGAGAAATTACATGTGTATCGGCATTTGCGGACCTTTACTTCTGCTCTTGTGCCCTTACCTATGCGTTATTCGTCACAGCCCTTGAGATTCAGGCCGTTTCTCGGTCTGATGCATTCGGCTATGAGAAAACATATATAGGACGTAAAATGCTGACATATTATCTAGAACTAAAAAATGAGACTAGTTTCGAGCACTACTCGTCACAACCTTTCCAACGGTGTACTTATTTTTATCGTGCGACCAACCGTTCGTGAGTTAGAGGGGGGCGGCCAATTGTCCCCCCCGGTCGGGCGTGATCGTAACCGACCGACGGTCGTGCGCGGGTTAAAGACCAACAAGTATTTTGCTTTCAACAATTTCTTGAAACACTGAGTTTCCGGATGACCTTACCTATATGATGAGGTATAATCGGCCTCTAGACAAATATCAGTGTTCAACGTTTTGTGTATTACAATCCATCCTCAGAATAAGAATGTCACAAGTATAGGCAAGCATGCACTGAAATAAGAATATCACGCAATTCACACACGTGACTGATGAAGAGCTGTACCATTCGGTATGAAGGATGAACAGGAAATGTAGCTAAGCAAAAAGTTTTGTAACGGCGGTAGAATTTTGCTGCCGATTAAGATTTGGGTTTTGCTCCCTAATGAACATAGCCTCAAAAGTCATCGGCCTCCAGGTTTCTGCACAGTGTTTTACAACAGAAATGCCGTCCACGAGATCGTGTCCCCAACGTCTTAACTCTATTCCCGAAGGGCTAGACGGTATGGTCGATTCCCGGCAGGGGGAGGGGCCGGATTCGGCCCCCTTCCGAGATCTCGAGAACTACTCGTCCGGTTTCATCGCAACAAACGGCAGTCGATTTGCCATGACGTGAACGACATTTCTGTAAAACGAAATTTACAGCCACAGAAAGCCACCAGCAGCCATGAAGAGCTTCCTCGTCATCGCCGCTGCCTTGGCCTGCGCCGCGGCAAGGCCACCACGTCCTCCGCCACCGATGGGATCCGGACCGATGGGGTCCGGTCCCATGGGACCCGGACCGATGGAATCCGGCCGAATGGGGCCCGGCCCGATGGGGTCCGGTCCCATGGGACCCGGACCGATGGGATCCGGTCCCATGGGGCCCGGACCGATGGGTTCGGGACCCATAGGACCCGGACCGATGGGATCTGGTCCCATGGGACCCGGACCGATGGGTCCCGGTCCCATGAGGTCCATAACCTGGCCCGAGTCTTGGAATGCGGAATGCCCTGAAGACTGGATGATGAAAAACGAGGATGGATCAGAAAGCGTCAACTGGGACTCCATGACCTGGCCCGAGTCCTGGGATGAGGGATGCCCTGAAGACTGGATGATGAAAAACGAGGATAGATCAGAAAGCTTCAACTGGGACTCCATGACCTGGCCCGAGTCCTGGGAGTCCCAGAACTGGCCAGAGTCCTGGCAACCGCAGAACTGGCCAGAGTCCTGGCAAACGCAGAACTGGCCCGAGTCCTGGCAACCGCAGAACTGGCCCGAGTCCTGGCAACCCCAGAACTGGCCTGAATCGTGGCAGACAGCTGCCGGTAAATAAACCATTCATCCAGCCATCAAGGCCTCCTGGCTAGACCACATCAAAACACAAGCCTAATGCCGTCAGCTCTGCAGGTGCCAAGAAAACCCAACTTCTGTGGCGCCGCTGGCTGTCAAGAGGACCGTGACCTGTGACGACGAAATGGTGACTGGGCTTTTCCGGAACGCTTTTCAGGGAAAAAAGCAGCGATGTCCGCGCAATGTCTCTTCACATTCCGTTCAACCTACAAACTCGTTTGCGTCTTCTGTGTGTTCTGCTCAAATAAACGCGCAATTTTATTCCTCAGCAAGAACGTTTGACATCTCACCGTCGATTTCACGCGGGAAGTCGTCCTGATTCTGCAATGGTCGTGAAACATTGCGCGCGAATCAATCCATTAAACGCGGAATCAGGCGGGAATCGCGAGGCGACCAGGGCGTGCAGCAGGCGCACGCGCCGACAGGCTCGGGTGCTGCGACACGTTCGAGACCGACTGTACGACCTGCGCTCGCCGCCACTCACGTACCAATGCCAACGTAAGGGCTGTACTGGATGTTGCGCCAGCCGCGCTTCTCGCAGTTGCGGAACAAGCTGCGCTGCACCACATACTTGTCGGAGCCCAGGAACGGCAGGCAGCACTTGCTGATGACGGCGCTACTGTCGAAGTTACTTCTGAGGAGCAGTGACACCGTCACGACAGTTAAGTGCGGGCGCGTGCGATACAATCGTGGAACTTACGTCTAGGGCCGAGGTGACGTCGTATGAATCGCATTTCAGAAAGCTGATAGTCATCCTAACTCCCTTCAGTTGAAGGAGTTACGGCCGAGGCGATGTCACGTGAATCGTGCGTTAAAAAGCTGATCATCATCCTGAGCTCTTTAGGCCGGAGAGCTTACGGCAACCGGACTGGCTTCCCGCAAAATGTCCTCCAACAGGAGCGATGGGTAGGTATAGCAGTACTTAGATAAACCCATCCAATGCTCCGCACACCACACAAAACGCACTATTCAACAGATTCCGCCTTTCTAAGATTTTTGTCAGTCCATTCAATTTCTTCTCCCCTTCATCCGCTGTAAGGATCGCGACCTTACCAGTCACGATCTCATGATCCCCCCCAGTCAGGATCCCGCGACCCCCACCGGCCAGGATCTCATGATCCTGGCCTCGCCGCGCGGCTAATGGCAGCGCGACACGGACCCCGCTGCACCAGCCCCTCACCGGTTGTGCAGCGTTTAGTTAGACCTGGGCAGCCGCTTCCCGAACAGCTTCCTCTGCAGCGGCCCCAGCCCGTGCTGGTTGGCGAAGCCGTGAACGGCCAACTGAAAGCAGCCTGTGACGACGTATCTTTTTAGTTTTGCTGAGTTCGAAATCAGACGTGAAATGACAATGTTGGCGCTTCTCTGGTTTAAAGATGAATGAACAGTCACAGAACGGCATTGAGGGCTAGATGACTGCTTTATGACGTCAATGCCGAAGCTGAAGCTGAGGACATGCTGCATAGTCTCGCTGCACCGTGTTTGAAGCCTTTAGTATGGTTAGCTCTTGCATTGGTGGATGGACGTCCAAACCACCTCATTGGTGAGGGCTTTACACCCTCCCGCCTCATGTCTGACTCGCTGATCAGAACTGCATGATCTTTGGACCACGTCATTGATTTCATTCTAACTCATCGTCCTCAAATTTTGAAGACGACGCCTGGAGAAGAGTTCGAGTTACTAAGGTTTACATGTCCACCATCATACGTCCGAGCACGAAATGATGCCGGCAGTCCCGGTGGGAACTGTGAGCCACTCATCTCAATTGCACAATCGCTTTAATTTTGGTGCCCAGCCTATAGGTCCTCAAAGACCGTGGCTGCTCATGAAAGACCTCAAAATGATTGTTAGTCCAGTTTGTGCACAGTGGTGTGGAGAATTTCCAACATCATGGGACGCTTTCGAGTATGACTGCGATAATTTCCAACGCGTCGAAAGCATTTGGACACAATGAGATGTCCAGTTGGTTGGAAAACAGGTACCGATAGTGTCGCGCGCCGAACTCAAGCTGCTTGTCCGAAGCTAGCGAGAAACGGCGAGGGTTCCTAGGCATCATCACCAATGTTGACCCACACCAGTTTAGAGGAAGGGGTGCATCCCGCAAGTTGACCCCTAAAGACTGTTTTGATTCCTCTGAACGGTGGCGTAGGATAGGTCTCAAGCCTGTTACGTACTCCCAAAGTCAAAGTGGCTTTGACAGGTATATGATCTCTTTTTCGAGGGTATTTCATGGGGTAGCCATGATACGGTGATGGTCATCATTGTTAAGCAAATGCTTTTAAAATTTCACGGTGTTCAGCCTTACTGAAGCTCAGACATACATGTAAGTCACGGTGTTAGTGATCTCTACATTCAGATACTTACGCCATCTTACTTAAACGTTATTATTTAAGTTCGGCCGGTCTTTTGACCTTTCATTAACCTGGGAAGTGTCATCAAATCACCAGAAGCACCTATTTGCACAGACGTAGTAATTGCAGTCCCTTTCCGAAGTCATCCTGGACAGTAGTTTTAGTACTAACACTTCTATTTAAGGTGACTTTAGAAAGGGACTGAAACTGCTGTATCAGTATATATATATATATATATATATATATATATATATATATATATATAAACACTGGTCCAAGTAATCCTGGACCCTTCAAAAACGCCGTACGGGGTCCATCCTACAGGATCCGATAAAAACCAACATCTACTGACAAAATCGCGTTTGAGGTCACCTCTAAAGTCGCTGTGTCCTGTGCTGAATAATTCACATTCCAGTAGAGACAAACGGCGTGTGGCGTTCCTGTCGCAGACAAAATATTCCACTCGAGCATAGCACACTCGCCCATCTTCCAAAGCTATTTAGCTCAAACACAAAGCAGGTCAGAAGCCTGGCCACCTCCTCGCAGACCTGTGCTTGATTCTTGTCCGAATCCGATCGAATCTGAACAACAGCAACAACAGTGATTCGGATGCTGATCCGGATCCAAGCGTTGCGATCCTGATTCTGATCCGGATTAACTACATTGCCAATCTGATCCCGTGCAGTCAAACCATACATATTAATGAATATGAATATGAAATATGAAATAGAATAAGTGAGCCAAGTGAGCCGGATAACCGATTCTATTTCAAAACCCCAAAAGGTTCAAACTTCCACACCCCAACTGTCGGGAACACACCTACCGGCACCAAACACACGCCACCAAGGAAAGGCAAGATTAATCCTATTCCCGGAGGGCTAGATGGTATGGCCGATTCCCGGCTGGCGAGATTCGGCCCCCCGAGATCTCAAGACCTACACATCCGATTTCATCGCAACAAACGGCGATCGATTTGGCATGATGTCAACTACATTTCTGCGAAAAGAAGTTTTTAAAATTTTGGAAGGGGTGGATACAGGGGACAAAAAGCAAAAAGGGGACATTTTGGACTTGTTATAACTCTGTTGTTCATGAACCGATTTTGATGAAATTGGCACGAATCGAGAGATAATAAATGGGACGTTTAGCAATAGTCCATAGATCCCAAATTCTCAGGAAATTCATAGGCATTCACAGGGTTTTGAAAACAAGAGAATTCGTTTTTCCAAAACTGAATTAAAAAGAAAATTAAAAACGCTTTTTTGTTTTTAATATTTATGTTCTGCTGCACCAGCACAAATCGTATTACAGAGTTTGCATAATGTTAGCATAGATGGTGCCAGAGACATGAAACAAGGGGGAACTGTCATGGTCACATGTTCTTCAATTCAGCTTACGACCTTTGACCTTAACCCTTTTCCCGGAGGGCTAGACGGCATGGTCGATTTTCGGCAGGGGGCCGGATTCGGCCCTCTCCCGAGATCTCGAGAACTACTTGTCCGATGTCATCGCAACAAACGGCAATCGATTTGCCGTGACGTGAACTACATTTTAATAAAAAGAAATTTTCAAAAGCTTAAAAACTGTGGATACAGTGGAGCAAAAATGTCAAAATGGGGGGCACTTTTGGACTTCTTATAACTCCGTTGTTTATCGGCCGATTTCAATGAAACTGGCATGAATCGAGAGATTATGGATAGGGCTTTTACCATGGGTACACAACTCCGAAATTTTTAGAAAATTCATGGGCGTTCAGAGGATTTCGAAAATGGGAGGATTAGTTTTCCAGCAACTAAATGAACAAAAGAGGCAAAAACACTTTTTTTGGCTTCTGCTAGTCATGATATGCTAAATAAGTACAAATCGCATTACAGTGTTTGTGCATTACAGTGTTTACAGGGTTTTTAGACATGATATACACGCAATTAACAAACTATCTTCACTATACTAGGAGACACTGTATTGTTATATAAACCAGTAACAGATCAAAAATATGTTAGACTTGAACGTTTCGGCCCGGGGCCATCGTCAGGAGTACTCTAGATGACAAAGTCAAAATTCAGATGTACGTGGAAGGAAGGCTCGTGACAAACAGAAAAGCTACCTCAACACTGCAGACACTCAAAAATAACGAAAATAATGTCACGCAGCAAAGCATTTCGAACAATAAAAAGGGTCCAACTTTATTCATGTCCAAAACAATAAGGGATCCCACTAAAACCACAGCCTCTGACAGACACGAAAAACCAGAGATCAGTGTCCGTTTTTTTAAGGAGGAGGGACTATCACAGCATATTCTTAGCTACGTGACCCATAAACTATCTCTGATTCTTCATGTCTCTTATAAGCGATCGTTTTAGTGAGATCCTTCGTTGTTTTATACATGATTGAAGTTGGGCACTTCTTGTTGTTTACAGTGCTTTGCTGCGTGATATTATATTCGTTGTTCTTGAGTGTCTTCAGTGTTGAGGTAACTTTTCTGCTCATCACGCGCCTTTTTCGCATGTGCATTTGAATTCTGACTTCGTTCTCTAGATTACTCCTGACGGTGGCCTCTGGTCGAAACGTTGAGTAATATATTTTTGATCTGTTAATGATTTATATACCAATGCAGTATCTCCTACTATACTGAAGGTTAACTGCATGTGTACAAATCCCAAAAGAGGTAGATATAAGTATCTTTACCCGAAAGCAATCGCTTAGACCTAACTAGCTGTAGCCAATAGCTAGAGCTGTTACGTGCGACCACCCGAGCTATAACTTTTGTCGTTACGTTCTAGTTTTAGGTACATCAACGCTACATTCCTGTCTGTTATCGTATCCAGTACCTAGAGAGTGGAGCCTGTCTAACTGTATGCAACAAACAACAAACAAAACAACTAAAATTTAGGAAAATCCTTCAGTCCATTGGGAAATCCTTCAGTCCTTTAGAATGTAACAGTTCGATTACTTTTATCCGTTTACATATTTTCCCACTGACGATAATTGTTACATGCAAATTTGGTGAACTGCGAATAATTTTCAAATGGTTACTTGTGCCAATTTTTGCCACTCTCAAAATGAGATATGACTGTCTTAAAACGTTAGTACGTAAATACACGACTCATGTGGTACATCTGATATACATTGTAGACGATTTTCCTAAAAGAAAGGCCCGAGAGTTTGAGCGATGCATTAAGAAACAAATGAAGTCGTTTTTCATGAAACATATATAAATCTATGTATATATACATGTATATATAACGCGTATGGCAAATGCCATTAAGTTAATATATAATTGATATTACCAATCGATGGCGTATCCGAATGAACGAAGAGTTCGTGAAGCCATGTCTGATCCGGGTGACGTTTGAAAAAGTTTACGTGGATCGCATTCGGTTCGGAGGAAATTTAACAAATTGCCGTGATTAAAATGATGCTCCGGGTCAAGTCACTGTACCAAAAGTTGTCGAGCAGAAATCTCCATCCGCGGGCATGATCCTGCCCGAGCGGCCGTCAAAGGCCAAATCATGAACGCAACGCATCAGTCGTCTCCTACTCCGCTCCACAACTGACGACGCCCCGACGCCGTCGACGTTAAACCGTGGTCGTCGTCGTCGTCGGGCTAACCTTGGAGACATCGCGGCCTGGCGCCGACGGTGCAGAGGCCGTTTAAAAATTCCTGAAGTGGTCGAACTTTTCGCCGACTCGACCCTGGTATGGCGTCACCTCTCAGCGCCACTCAGACTCGCCAAACGACACTCGGCACTCACTGGTATGTATTGCAAGGCGAACGAGCAACGCTCATGGCATGATCAAGCGGGATTTCGGCTTTCAGACAGCTCCGACGGCAAGGACGACGGCCTGGGTACCGGGTGGCTGGGGGACAGCCTCCTGGGGGACCCTGTGCCCCCTATCGTCGTCCTCCCAGTTGACGCGTAATGGAGCAACGTCCGGCGGCGTGAAGGAGTAGCTGCCGCGCGGGACCCAGTTGCCCGTCTTCGGCTCCGGGGGGTCCGGCAGGCTCTCGTCGGCGGCAGCGTAGGCCACCAACACCAGCAGCAGAATCTGAAGAAGGCGTCGGAGGTCACGTGGAGTCTCACAGCGGCATCCGCCAGCGGGAGCAACACCGTCTGAAGAAGCGTCGGAAGTTATATTGGGCTTCCTGGCGGCAGCGGGTCCCGCAGAGAGTGTAATCTACTAAGTGCGTTCATTAAACAACGACGTCCGATTTATGAATGCTCATTTGTGTTGTAGATTGAGCTGAACGTTGCCTGGCATATTTTTGTGTATACTGTCCTGACAAGCTGGGAAACACGTCGATGTGTTTATCTTTTTCGTGCATTTGAAAAGCTCTGCGTGCTACATCATCCCCCGTTCCAGGAATATGACATGTGGTTCTATCATTCAGTCAGCGTCTTGAAATAGGTCCATCGGCATCCGAATTCAGGCTAAGCCGAGCTTGTTGCGTGGTTCCTTACCCACCTCCTGAAGTACTTCCAAATGTGGATTATGGTTGTACCAAAACAAATGACTCTGGAACATCTTCGATATTGCGAACAAACCAATGACATGGCTGCCCCATGACCTGTTGACGCATTTAACCTCGAACCGAATGCAGATTCCCTCACTGGTCTTTGAACCCATGTCGTCTCTTTGTCCACTCCACAGTGACTGCAGTCGACCGGGTCGCCGGTGGTCGGCTGGTGGTGGGTCAAACAAGGTAAATGGGCTAAAGATGTGTTGTCAAAGATGCCAACTGTGCTCGCCCCTAGACAAGACATGTGCCGTGTGTTCATGATGGGAATCCCACATCGACGTGTGTTTCGTGAGGTATTTATGTACTGATGAGACCCGGCTTACGAAAAGCTGATGCCTCTGACGTCAGGTCAGAATTTTGGGTGCTTTTCAACGTTCTGACACACGGGACATTTTGTTCTCAAATCTTTGAACTGGGTGAGATAATTTCTTTGTTCTCAGTGAAAAAGGAAAGGAAAAAAGTGAGTGTTCCAGGCGTTATAGGATCAGCGTCATAAGGCTTTCGTAAGACGTGCATTTAAACAGCGTCCAGATCGGAATAACCTTCACTCTGAATTAAAAGAAGTGTTTTCTTGTTATGACGGGCAAACTCTTGTGAACGACGTAAAAAAGCTGGCAAATTCGGAACATAGGTCGTTTTTGAAAGGCCCAAGAATTTGAACGACACATTAACCCGCGCCCGATCGCGGGTAGGAGCCATGCACGGCCGTCTATGGGGGATGGTTGACCGCCTTCCTCTCCAACTCCTGAACGGTTGGTCGCACGACAAAAAGAAGCACACCGTTGGAAAGCTCGTGACGAGTAGAGCTCGAAACTGACCTCATCTTTAGTTTTGGATTATATATAACCCATTTACGCCCTATATGTTTTTTCCCCATAGCCGCCTGCATAAGACCGAGAAACGGCCTGAATCTCAAGGGCAGTGACTAATAAAGTCTAGATATAGGCACCAGCAGATAGGTAAAAGTCCGCAGATGCTGATACACGTTTAATTTCTCTGATTTGTGTAATATATACGTGGAAACGTTAAGTTAAAGACACGGTAATTTTCGCGCCGTTGCGGGGAGGGCGCCGCCGACGAAGGCGGCATGAAATCAACAGGAACTAATGTTTGTGTTCTTTTATTTTCGCAAAATATGTCTTTCCAAGTGTTGTTTCTTCATCCTAGTGGCTCTTGCAATGGTTTTTCGTGCTTCAATGTTGAAAAATTCAGTAGCTATCGGTCTACATAATTGGTGTGGCTTTATTCGCAAGAGCCTGTTTATTGCCAAAATTTGCAGTTTCTTGAAACTTTTGGACTTCTTGGTGCTATTTACAATTGCGTGAGCCAGTTGTGCCATTTTCCATCCAGTCTGAGTCATTCATCGCCGATTTTGATGGCAGTGGATTTTGACTCATAATAGTTGTGCGTGACCTGACCTCAGGTCAGCAGTCGGAGGTCATTGAAACTTTACCCATTGACGGCGAATGGGTGCTTGGATCTACCGACGCTCAAATTGTTACAAAAAACTTTGTCAGTTTTCGAAAAAACGACGACATGCATTGAAAACGAACTTGAACTTAGGTGAGTGACCCGGACATTTCGAAAAATCCGAGATAACACATTTGTTACTTTTATCAAAATCTCTAACACTTGTCAGTTTTATTGTATTATCATGTTTTGAGAAAAAGTTACAGGAAACTTAACTTTTTTGAACATAGGTCAACTTGACCTGACCTAGGTCATACACCTCTCATGACCTGAGGTGAAGAACTGAAAACAAGACTTAAAAATGACCATGGAAAAGCCACAAAATTGCGCTATATATCGATATTGAGATATTGATATTGCGATATTGATATTGTCGATATTGCGCTTCATGTTTTTGAATGCTACATGTTATCATTTCCCGATCGGCCATTCCCTTGTTTTATCTGGGAGAGAGCAGCTTCCAAATAAAAAAAATAGGATACCGATCAACGCAATGAGAACATCTTCCTCAACTCTGAGCGGTTGAACGTACTCCGGACATCGGCATCTTATTCCAGATTTGCTTCGCTGATGTACTGGATAGTATTAGCTTCAGCCCCACTGAAAACTTCTAACGATGCGCTTGTTTCTGAGCTGTTACGAGACCCACCCTACCTTTGCGTTCGCGGTGTTGGGCATCTGTCTTTCCGAACAAACTGCTGTTACTGGTACAGCTCATACAAGCCCATACGCATACGACACCAACGCCAACTTCTCAAATATGTTGCTTCCCTTCGGTGAAGACGAGACGTCGCCTTCTAAATCCTGGTGGGACACTTGAGCCCGGTTCCATCGGGAACATCACAACCAAAGGGTGTCCCGCACGGCCTTCCCCTGCGTGATCCTGGGCTCTCACGGTACCCTTCGGTGGAATACACACAAGCTCCACGTGTATGATATCCGACTAAACATCGTTCAAATTTATTGTAATCGGCGGTTGTAGGATATTAACTGATATCGCCATTCAGTTAACTGACATTACTGAAATCAGCCGCAAATGTTACGCTGTCTCCAGTTCCAAATCATTTTTAGGATCATATAACAGCAGGAATTCGCTTGAAAGGCTAGTGCCCTTTCAAAACCCCGGATGTTGACAGGCATATGCACGAACAATCCTGTATTGAAAAACGACTCCATATCTCGCAAGAACCCTGAGAAAGGAGTGAAAATGCAGCTCAGATCTGGGAAAACTACTTCCAATCGCTTCATATCACTTCATGACTCGGCGACGTGACTTGTACTAGTGTCGTGTCCTTAATGTGTGGTAGTGACAGGTACCTGACATGTAACACACATGACATAACAATGGGAAAAGATACGGAAATCGTGTGGGGTCAGTTACCGGCCGTTCACCAGCTATCTAATAACAAACTATGTCGGGAAGGCCCAACCACGACGCCGTTGTCCGAAAGGATAAGCATGAGATATGCGACTGTTAGTCGTATTTGGTGGGATCGGATGTTTGCAGTGGCATCCAGTTGGATTCCTCCCCAACTTCAAATCAACACGTTCGTTTTCAACACCCGACAGTTTCTGCAACAGCTTTCAGGTAAACGAAAAGAAAGCAGCCTCCAGAACATCGGGACAAAACACCCAACCGTTTGGTTAAGAATTCAGAATACGGCACTACACTTGTTTATTTTACTTACTTGGTGACCAGGAAGTGAAGAAATATATAGGTACAACGCTTTTACCCATATAAACGAAACAAGCATGCAGGTCAGCAAGAAGCGACCACCGCAGGTACTCGAAACTGTTGATTGTAGCACGAGAACTTACCAACTTCATTGCGGCGGTTCGTGTCTGGAGCACTCCACACCGAGAGTGGCGAGGGAGGCAGTCTAAATGCTTTTATATGCTGGCCATTCTTACACCTCGATTCCCCAGACAAAGTCGGATGTTGTGGTAGGCTTTGGGTAATCCTTCGAACACGGCATTTGAAGGGTAGGGCGAAATCCGGCATATGTTTGGCTGCATCTGTATGACGCCACTCGGAGGAGTGCTGTTCGGATCATTTATCACACGAAAATTGCAAGGAGAGGCACTTATCTTCTTCGAGTGTTAAGGCGACTTAGTCTAGAAAAATAAATAAATAAATCTATGATGAACGTAACGACCACCTGCCACCATGGTTCTAGGTAAGTTGTGGTTTCATTGACCATAATGCCACATGGGCAGTCACGTCTTATCGCACGGCTGTGGAATTCGACTGTGTTAGACCCAACAGAATTTGACACTGTGTGGCACGCCAGCTGGTAAAGCTTAGCCAAACATTAACTGCTGAGCGGCAAGTACTGTACCTTGAGAATTTTCCAGATATCTCAAAAATAAACAAGGTCATCAGTTCAAAACAGAGTACATTTACTGACATGTATCTTGCACGTGTTAATATAAACATTTTAGGCAAGTTCATTCAAGGTTATGCCAATATGACTTCGGAAATGTGGCCATATTTGCGACTCTTCTCATCTGACCTGAATTTGCTCGTTGTCTGTTTCTACACATCAGCTGCAAGACGGTAGTGAAGTACTAGCACTAGTACCTCACCATCGTCTTCCACTTCACCACTTGGTGAGGGACTAATTATGCCATGAGAGATCAGTATATAACATGCTTGATCTCATGTAAGGTTCTCACCGATAAATGTTTAACTTTGCGGTGTTCCAAATGTAACCAGTTTGTGTTACAGCATGGGCTTCAACAGCCTTTTGAAATTTGCGTGGTTCTTTTCTGAGGTTGCGTAATGCAGGGCAATCGACTGACGTTTGACCAAATCAGACAAATAATACGTGGTAGTGTTATTTATTGTTTTAAGCTATTTGCTAGTGATTAGTTATGATTAGTTAGCTAATGGTTACCAGCCATTAGCCAGGTATTACACAGTGAGTTATAAGTTAGTTATTAGTTGTTATCAGTAGCGGTTATTAGTTCTCACTAGTTGGTCGCAGATGAGGCAAGAGTGGCAGTCTGTTGTGGTACTGGGCTGGAGGGTTTCCGGGGGCACAAGAGCAGGCACGACGTCAAGGACGAGAAGGTAAACCGTCAGCCGCAGCCCGCCCCTGTGCGCAGTATGACACGAGCACATATGCGGACCAGACAGACGTGCGTGCTCCTCTGCGGGCCAGTCGTGACGACTCCTTTGCCTGCCACCTGGTGCCGCCGTCTTGAGAGCTGCAGCGTGACCATTGGCCTGGGTCGGCGCCATGTCACTTGCAGGAAGCACGTGCAGCCAGTGCCCGCTGGACGTGGCTTAAAGAGGCTTTGGGGCGGCGGGATACGTTACAGAGGTGTGTGCTCCTGCCATCGAGACCATGCCGCCAGCAGCGAGAGGGTCCCTGCGGTCGCCAGGTCAACACGCGAGACTGAAGGCGGGCCATCAGGAGCCGTCATAGAGTTTGCGTGGCTATCGCGAGTACATCAAATGAAAGGCATTCGACAGAGGACTTCAGGAGCAAGCATTCCCCGTATGGCTCCCTGTCACACGTTGTTAGACGATATAGGTGCCGCATAAATTATAGTCGACACTCTTAAGTCTCAGCAGTCGGTCAATGATTTATGTAATAGGACTCCTGCGTCTGGTGGCATTTTGCAGGCAACAGACTATTGAATCCATGAACTCATTTGAGTCCGAAATTTTTTTTATGGTGTTGCTACGTCTGCGAAAGGTTGAGAATCTCCTAGCTTGACAATGATCCAGGAGATTGCAATTGCTCCTTCACTTATTATGGTAGATTTTGATTGGGAGGAAATGGACTGGAAGGAAGAAATTGCCGAAGCCGTGGAGCTATCTGTTGCTGCCAAGCTCTGCGAAGCTACCAGGGCTGCGTCACAATGCTGACACGTTGGCTTACCTGCGAGGTTCAGAGCAGGCCTGTTGCCCCCACTTCTGGACTCAGTATTTTCCAACGAAGAAAATGTGGTTGATAACTCAGCATGTGCTGAACCGCTGGGCAAGGGTGGCCAAGTGTTTTTTCTAGTACATGTACGAAGGGCTTGCCATATTTCTCCCGTGAATCCGATACGGCATACATTTAAAACGATACGACATCACACTATTCCATTTTATTATAAAATGTCAATAACTGCTCCCAGATCTTGAACGCCCCAAATCCCAAACCGTGCTCCCCTTCCATCATTGTCCCAAAGAGATCTCAGTCAAATCTGTTAAAGTTTGGATGGAGCGGGGTGGGGGCAACGCTAATTTTCAGTCCATCATTCACTATGTAAATATCATAAAGGGCTAATTTTAAAACTCTTGAAGTGCAGGGAGACAAGGTCACCGAAACCATTATTATACCACTTGGCTTTACCTGGTAAAAGCAAAATGTCACCTGTCGGTGGCAATACCACCGACATCGGAGCAAGCCACCACTCACTAGCCTGATACGTGAAGCCTTTGTCTGTTGGCAATTATTAAATGCATATCAGAACCTAATTATACCTAATATAACCAGCCTAATCTGCCTCACACCTAACACTACACCTAGCTCTGCCTTTACGCTTAAATTCTCTATCAACTGATCTTTCGTTTCGGAAAATGACAATTTTTTAGCAGTCAAGACGAGTTTACCATAGTTCTATGCAAGATTAGTTGTTGCACCTTCGCCATTTGCGTTGTCACCGTCACAGGTAATGATCCTGAATGATCAGGCGACGCCAACTCAGAGATTACCCCGAAACCTGGCCATGACTCTATCAGTACCTTCCTGCTCCATCTGTAGCAAACGGCGTAAAAACAACACAAGTTTCCGTATTTTACATCATTTCCATTTACGATTTGCAGCCGTAGCACAAGTGTTAGCATGCACATGCCCATGCTGAGCCTTGCTTCGGACTGCGTCATATTTGACATCAATAGAGTTGCTTCATTGCCAGATTCAGCAGCAGGAGGGAAAAACGCCCTTTCTAACATGTTCAGTATTAACCTCACTCGGCAAAATATCCCGCCCCACTGACCAGATATTCCCCTCCCCTCACATCTCTTTCCCAATTCAGAATTTTCAGCTGATTGTCTTTCAGGTATACCATAGGCATGGAGAAAGTCGCAGAGGTTGGAATTGGGGATTGAGGCTGTTGGAAGCAACATACACAATAAAGTTTGTTTATTTTCGCCACACTATCACTTGCAAAAACGCCCGATGTGATTTTTCCGAAACCAAATCAGCCTACAGTAGTTAAATTCTCGCGCGGGAGGATCTCCCGTCTTTGGGATCACGTTATACATCGCAGCCAATTCCTTCCCTGTTCTTTTCTATTTTTTGTCGTTCTCCATCACACCACAAAAATACTGTGTCATAAATCTGGGGACAAATCGGAATTTGGGGGCAGGTTAGGTGAATCGATATTTTGGGGTCGCTCATATCGTTGGGATTCCTCTCCCCTTCACACACACACACACACACACACACAAACAAAATTCCCGTGGAAAGGACGCTGAATAAAGTACATGTATTTTGCAATACCAGCAACTCCAGCTTAGGTTTTTCCGGTATAAATATTGGCACCTCCATCAGCAACCATTGGGCGTATGATCCCCACGATCAAATGGCTTAAGGGCATGTCTCTTCGCCCGTATCTGGCGGAACCCACGTGTAGATTCTGCTTCAAACCAAGATGTAATTACCGGACAGCTTTGAGTGTGCTGTGCACACACTGGCGAGACGCGGCCAGGCCGGCCAGAATACCGGCCATATAAACCGCGGAACATGCGAGGAAATTACTACGCATGACATGTAGTACAGGAAGCCAAGGTTTCTCTTCCTTTTATTTCAAGCTCGTTTGCATTGTAATCCATAACTTCTGTTCCATGATGTTAACATACGCCATTCCAGAACCAACTGTAGCTTAAATCAGCATGTGTTTTAAAGCTGGCCAATCCAGCCAAGGTGGCCAGGAACCTGGCAGCTTTTCAAATGTCCGTTTAAACGCGCCTAATACTTTGTCGTCATGTGAACATTCGTCGGTATTGCGCTTCATGCTTTTGAATGCTGCATGTTATCATTTCCCGATCGACCATTCCCCTGTTTTATCTGGGAGAGAGCAGCTTCCAAAAGAAAAAAAACAGGATACCGATCAACGCACTGAGAACATCTTCCTCAACTCTGAGCGGTTGAACGTGCTCCGGACATCGGCATCTTATTCCAGATTTGCTTCGCTGATGTACTGGATAGTATTAGCTTCAGCCCCACTGAAAACTAATAACGATGCGCTGTTTCTGAGCTGTTACGAGACCTACCCTACCTTTGCGTTCGCGGTGTTGGGCATCTGTCTTTCCGAACAGGCTGCTGTTACTGGTACAGCTCATATAAGCCCATACTCCCACGACACCAACGCCAACTTCTCAAATACGTTGCTTCCCTTCGGTGAAGACGAGACGTCGCCTTCTAAATCCTGGTGGGACACTTGAGCCCGGCTACATCGGGAACGTCACAACCAAAAGGTGTCTACGCACGACCCTCGCCTGCGTGATCCTGGGCTCTCACGGTATCCTCCAGGAGTAATATATACAAGCTCCCCGTGTATGATTTCCGAATGAGCATCGTTCAAAATTACTGCCATTGCCGATTATCCGATATTTAATGATATCCTCATGTTAGATAATGGCCATTATTGAAATCAGCCGCAAACATTGCCGTGCCTCCGGTTCGAAATTATTTTAGGATCATAGGCAGGAGTTTCACTTGAAAGGCTAGTGGCCTTTTAAAAGCCTATATGTTGACAGGCAAACGCACGAAAAATCCTGTGTTGAAAAACGACTCCATATCTCGTGAACAACCTGAGGAAGGAGTGAACACGCAGCTCGGATCTGGAAAAAGCTACTTCCGATGCTTCGAGATGACTTCATGACTTGGCCACCTAACTTGTACTAGTGTTGCGACCGTAATGTGTGATATTGACGAGTATCTGGCATGCAACACACACATGACATGTAAGAATCGGAAAAAATACGGAAACTGTGTGAGGTCAGTTACTGTAACTCCGGACTTCTGGCACCGGCCGTTCACCAGCTATCTAATAAAAACAATGTGTGGGGCAACCAGCACGCCGTTGTCTGGCGAAGAATAAGCATGAAATATGCGACTTTTAGTCGTATTTGGTAGGATCGGATGTTTGCAGTGGCGTCCGGTTGGATTTCTCCCCAGCTTCAAATCAACACGTTCATTTTCAGCAGCCGACAGTTTCTGCAACAGCTTTCAGGTAAACGAAATGAAAGCAACCTCCAGAACATCGGGACAAAACACTCAACCGTTTGGTTAAGAATTCAGAATACGGCACTACACTTGTTTATTTTACTTACTTAGTGACCAGGAAGTGAAGAAATATATAGGACGCATACCGACGCTTTTACCCATATAAACGAAACAAACATGCGGGTCAGCAAGAAGCGACCACCGCAAGCACTCGAAACTGTTGATTGTAGCACGAGAACTTACCAACTTCATTGCGGCGGTTCGTGTCCTGGAACACTCCACACCAAGAGTGGCGAGGGAGGCAGCCTAAATGTTTTTATATGCTGGCCATTCTTACAGCTCGATTCCCCAGACAAAGTCGGATGTTGTGGCAGGCTTTGGGTAATCCTTCGAACACGCCATTTGAAGGGTAAGGCGAAATCCGGCACATGCCTGGCTGCATCTGTATGACGCCACTCGGAGGAGTGCTGTTCGGATCATTTATCAAACGAAAATTGCAAGGAGAGGCACTTATCTTCTTCGAGTGTCAAGACGACTTAGTCTAGAAAAATAAATAAATAAATCTATGATGAACGTAACGACCACCTGCCACCATGGTTCTAAGTAAGTTGTGGTTTCATTGACCATAATGCCACATGGGCAGTCACGTCTCATTGCACGGCTGTGGAAGCCGACTGTGTTAGAGCGAACAGAATTTGACACGGTGTGGCACGCCAGCTGGTAAAGCTTAGCCAAACATTAACTGTTGAGTGGCAAGTACTGTACCTAGAGAATTTTCCAGATATCTCAAAAATAAACAAGGCCATCAGTTCAAAACAGCGTATCTTTATTGACATGAACCTTGCACGTTTTGATATGAACATTTTAGGCAAGCTCATTCAGGTTTATGCCCATATGACTTCGCAAATGTGGCCATATTTGCGACTTTTCTCATCTGACCTGAATTTGCTCGTTGTTTGTTTCTACACATCAGCTGCAAGACGGTAGTGAAGTACTAGCACTAGTACCTCACCATCGTCTTCCACTTCACCACCTGGTGAGGGACTAATTATGCCATGAGAGATCAGTATATAATATCCTTCATCTCACATAAGGTTCTCGCCGATATTGCTGTTTAATGGTGTTTTCGGGCGCGCCGACTGCTGAGGTCATTTTGAGCCCAACACCGATACCGATAAATGTTTAACTTTGTGGTGCTCCAAATGTCACCAGTTTATGCCAGAACATGAGCTACAAGAGCCTTTTAAAATTTGCGTGGTACTTTTCTGAGGTTGCATAACGCAGGGCTATCGACTGACGTTTGACGAAATCAGATAAATAATATGTGGTAATGTTATTAAGTGTTCTAGGTTTTTCGCTAATGATTAGTTATTATTAGCTAGTTTCTAATTACCGGCTATTAGCCAGGTATTATGCAGTAACTTACAAGTTAGATATTACTTGTTATTAGTAGCGGCTATTAGTTGTTTCTAGTCGTTAACAGCTGAGACATGAGTGGCACTCTGTTGTGGTACTGGGCGTGTTAACAGGTGAGGCATGGGTGACACTCTGTTGCGGTACTGGGCGTGTTAACAGGTGAGGCATGAGTGACACTCTGTTGCGGTACTGGGCGTGTTAACAGGTGAGGCATGAGTGACACTCTGTTGTGGTACTGGGCGTGTTAACAGGTGAGGCATGGGTGACACTCTGTTGTGGTACTGGGCGTGTTAACAGGTGAGGCATGGGTGACACTCTGTTGCGGTACTGGGCGTGTTAACAGGTGAGGCATGGGTGACACTCTGTTGTGGTACTGGGCGTGTTAACAGGTGAGGCATGAGTGACACTCTGTTGCGGTACTGGGCGTGTTAACAGGTGAGGCATGGGTGACACTCTGTTGCGGTACTGGGCGTGTTAACAGGTGAGGCATGAGTGACGCACTCTGTTGTGGTACTGGGCGTGTTAACAGGTGAGGCATGAGTGACACTCTGTTGTGGTACTGGGCGTGAGGGGCTGCGGAGGCACAAGAGCAGGAACGACGTCAAGGACAAGAAGGTAAACCGTCAGCCGCAGCCCGTTCCCTGTGCTCAGTATGACACAACCACATTTGCAGACAGGAGAGATGATTAATCATGATGATTATGATGATTATAATTATTTTTTAGTTTAATTAATATCATTATTAGAAAAATAATTAACTAGTATTATTATTAGATTAATCATGCATACATAAACACCCTTGTCTACAAAGCCCTGACTAGCCCTGATCGCAGACTTAAACCATTAGCCGTCAGTCTCTCACACATAGGACTGAAGGTCAAGAAACGAGAAGACCAGGTCGACGTGAAATGGAAGGACAGCGGACGCTAGTTGCACAGTCAAATTGTGCATTTCGTTGCCTCGAAGCGGCACCTAACGGGGGCCAAAGTTCATGGCTCTTTGATCGTTTCATGCGCTGATTGAGGAATTGTTCGTACTATCGCCCTCCTTTTACCTGTTATTACTCACATGACGTTTCGGTCAGTTAGTTCTGTGGCCGTCGTCAGGTGTTAATATGTCAGGTGTTAACTGATCCTGAAAAGGTAAGGTAAGGAAAAATGATAAGGTAAATAATGACACACGAGACGAGGGCAATAGTCCGAAAAATCGCCCCATCCGTAATACTAACTCTGTAGCAATATATATATATATATATATATATATATATATATATATATATATATATATATATATATATATATATATATATATGTACTTTGGCAATACCTTTTCATTAAAACATGTTTTGTTAACCCGCCCCGACTGGGGGGCAGTTAACTGCCCCCCCCTGAGGTTTTTCTGGGATCGCGAGAGAACGAACAAACACAGAGCCACGAAACCTCGTGTACCTTTTGCTTCATGATTTTAAACCTTGTGGCAAAGTTTTGACCTCAGGTCAGGTCAGGTGCCTACCTAGGCCAGGTCAAAGGACCTATGTCCAAAAAAGTTTAGAGCCCCGTAACTTTTTCGGAAAACAAGATATCACAATAATACTTTCAGGGATTAGTAATCTTGATAGATGCAACAAATCTGCTATCTCAGATTTCTCGGAGTTTTCAGGGTCATTGACCTAAGATCAAGCCCATTTTAACACAGGTCTTCATTTTTTTCGGAAATTGACGGAATATTTCATAACATTTTTGGTGTGGAGTGAAGCAGACATCTAGTTTCCGTCATTGGGCAAAGTATCAATGACTTCCAGCCACTGACCTGAGGTCAGGTCACGAATAACTGTTGTGAGCCAAAATGTACTATCGTCAAAATCAGCGATCAATTACTCGGAATGGGTAGAAAATGGCAGAACTGGCTCGCACAGACGTAAGTAATACCGGAAACCTCAAAAGGTTCGAAAAAATTGCTTTTTTTGGAAATAAACAGGTTCTCGCGAATAAAGCTCCGCCAATTGTGTAGACTGGTAACTAATGATTTTTTTTCCACAATGTAAGCATGAAAAGCCATCACAAGAAACACTAAGATCAATACAATTTACACTGATGGGCTTTTTTGGCGAAAATAAAAGAACGCTTAAATTAGTTCCCCTTAATTTCCCACTGCGTACGGCTGCGGCGCACGCCGACAGCCGGCGCGAAAATTGCCGTGTCTTAATTCAACGTCTCGTCGTATATATTGAACAAATCCGAGAAATTAGATGTGTACCGGCATTTCCGGACCTTTACTTCTGCTCTGGTGCCCTTACCTATGCGTTATTAGCCACAGTCCTTGATATTCAGGCCGTTTCTCGGTCTGATGCAGTCGGCTATGAGAAAACATATATAGTGCGTAAATTGCTTACATATTATCTAAAACTAAAAATGAGACCAGTTTCGAGCTCTACTCGGTATAAGCTTTCCAACGGTATGCTTTTTTTATCGTGTGACCAACCGTTCGTGAGTTAGAGGGGGGGGCAGTCAACTGCCCCCCCCCCAGTCGCCGATGTTCGAAACGGACCAACGGTCGTGCGCGGGTTAAAGACTAACAAGTATTTTGCTTTCCACAGTTTCTTGAAACACTGAGTTTCCGGATGACCTTTCTTATATGATGAGGTATAATCGGCCTCTAGACATATATCAGTGTTCAACATTTCGTTTATCACAATCCATCCTCAGAATAAGAATGTCGCAAGTATAGGCAAGCATGCACTGAAAAAAGAATATCACGCGATCCACACACGTGACTGATGAAGAGCTGTACCATTCGGTATGAAGGATGAACAGGAAATGTAGCTAAGCAAAAAGTTTTAAAACGACGGTGGAATTTTGCTGCCGATTAAGCTTTGGGTTGTGCTCCCTAATGAACATAGCCTCAAAAGTCATCGGCCTCCAGGTTTCTACACAGTGTTTTACAACAGAAATGCCGTCCACGAGATCGTGTCCCCAACGTCTCAACCCTATTCCCGAAGGGCTAGACGGTATGGGCGATTACCGGCAGGGGGGCGGATTCGGCCCCCTCCCGAGATCTCGAGAACTACTCGTCCGATTTCATCGCAATAAACGGCAGTCGATTCGCCATGACGTGAACTACATTTTTATAAAACGAAATTTTCAAAATTTTGAAATGTGTGGATACAGGGGGCAAAAATGTCAAAATGGAGGTATTTTTGAACTTCTTATAACTCCCTTGTTTATCGACCGATTTCAATGAAACTGGCATGAATCGAGAGATTATGGATAGGGCTTTCACCATGCGTACACAAATTTGAAAATTTGGGGAAATTTATGGGTGTTCACAGAGTTTAAAATATGGGAGGATTAGTTTTCTGACAACTGAATGAACAAAAGAGGCAAAAATACTTTTTTGCCTTCTGTTAGTCGTGTTATGCTAAAGAAGTACAAATCTCATCACAATGTTTGTATAATGATAGCATAGGCGGTGCCAGGAACATAAAAAGGGGAAACTGTCATGGCCACACGTTCTTCAGATCAACTTGTGACCTTTCATCTTAGATGACCTACAGTGACCTTGGGGTCACTTGGAATGATTTCGTGTGCATTTAAGATTACCTTTAAACGTTTTCAATCATTTGAATCCACTATATTTCAAAAACCTCGTTTTACGGCTATTGGGATATAGGGTACGCGCACTAACATTTTAGGTCATAGCTCCGTGACCCGACCTGATATCAAGCTGAAGCTTGATACACAAATAGAATGCACCGTTCTACGTCATGTGTATTCCGGGTTTGGCATTTGAAGAAACAGCTCCGAAATTGTTGCAAATAAACAATATTGGCTTTTGGCCTTGACCTGGCCTTGTAAAGTGACCTCAGATAAACAAAATGACATCTGCACATTGCCCAACTATTTAGCTATTCATCCATATAACGTTTTAAGTTCTATCTTAGAAATTCTGTTTTTGGCAGGCATTTTCCTTTTACCCTCAACATGGCCAAAAATGGCCTGAGGTGCCTCCCAAAAACGTTGCCTGACTCCGCCCCTGGGCAAATAAAATTTTGAAATTTTGTCACGGTACGTAGAAAGAATAGCCAGGAAAAGTGACCAAGTTTCGTGAAGCTGCGTTAAAAAGCCTGGAATTGGCAAGCAAAAAACCCGAGAGGGGACGGATTCAGCCCCCTGCCGGAAATAGGGTTAAATGATGAGCTGTTGCGGTGTGGATTTCAGGTGCCCCTTCCCGAAAATGCATAGTGATATGGCGCGATAACTTTGTTGTTGTTACACTAAGATAAGTCCCTTTGATACGAAGGCTGCAGTATTCGTTTTTACATTGAAGTTTGTAGACTATATTGGTGCTTTTCAATTTGTCACGCTAAGCAAACAACTTGTTTTTCATAACTAAGTTCCTAAGTTTTGAGGCATTGTAATAAACAGTCAGACGAATTTTGCTAACTCGTTCTACATATTTAATGATTTTATTAAAACATTTGTTTTTAGGATGCCAATTACTCCGCCTTTCAAAAACGTATAAAAAAACAGTTTTTCCCATATCGTATCTTTCAAAATGCATCCTGCAGATAGCGATCATTTGGTTTTTAGGGGAAGTTGTCCAATTTGCCCCATCTTTTCGAAAAACGGTATATGAAAGAGAATTAAGACAGTTTTTCCCATATCGTAGTCATAGTGACCGTTTTTCGAAAAGGTGGCGCAAATTGGGCAGCTTCCCCTAATAACCAAATGACCTCCATCTACAGGATACATGACTGAGTGTTGAAGGCCATCATTAATAGTAGAATGTTTTCCGCTCTGTAGGAACAAAACGAAACTAACATGTGATACAGACATAACCCCATTTACTCATTACATATAAATACACTCTCCACGTCCAAGGAAGAAAGTTTGCCTTCGGGTCTGCAAGCTTTCAAAATATCCAAGAACTCACTGGGGGATTTCGGACTGTAACCGGAAGGAAGATATGAGGAAATCAAACTATTCAGTCGCTTTGCAAGATGATGTGTAGGCATGGGTGTTTGTGAAATGATCAGAAGGAGTGGATTTCCTTCCTTATGTATCTGAACGTTACCGTAAGCATAACCGGGATGAGATTCCGCTAATTCCTGGCACGTGTACACCGTCAATCATAGCGCTGGCGCTATCAACAAGACAATTACCTTTGACTCACAGGGCCTTGATTGAGTCTCTCGTCAGTCTTTCAAACCTGTCTTGCTCAGATAATATGCGGCTGATCTTGGACATGTACTCTCCTTTGTTCAGCACCAGCTCCAGTAATGGGGGTTTGAATTGCGCAATGTCTGTGAAAATCGGTGACTTTTCCTCACCAGTAACTTTGATTTCAGGGAATACCCAGGGTGACTGTGGGTATCTTCGATGCGCGTATTGCAGCTGCAATATGCACATGCAGCAACCTTGTGGCGTTGCAACGGATCGCAGCACTGCATCATCCAAGCGTGATGCGCCGCGCGCAACGTGCACAGGCAAATGATAGTCGTCACAAAGTCGCGCAGTGCTGCGCACGCGCACGTGCACACCGCACGCGCAGCGCGCGCAGTGGATTTCCGAGGGCAGAGCAGGGAAAACCATAAAGCAGTGTCTTCTCCAACGGAAGAAAGTAATACGTTTGCCGGCTGTGGGTGGCAAACACGCTCCCGCCACGGCTACCCTCGAGGCGCTGTTCTCCGGATTGTGCGTTGACTGAGACCATCTAGGGAACAGGCAATGACTAGGGGATGCCCGTCATTGTTAACCTTAGCCAGTGTAGGGGGAAGTGGGGTGATGAGGGTTTTTTGGACCCTTAGGTTTTCCGGGACCATGAAAAAACGGGGCGGGGTGGCGCGTTGAAGCTTGCACTACTGTCGTGGGCATTCGTTGTGGACATTTCGAAATAAATCAAGTCATTTTTGGACCTCTGCAAGGCCAATTTTGCCCTCAAGGCCAGGAGACCGCAGTCTTACGAAAATAAATGGCATTCAGGAGGCACGTTCAGGTCTAACTACGTGTCAGTAGACCATACCTATGGGTTCCACGAAGTCCGTGACTCTTTTGAGGTCAACCAAGGTCAATGGCCTCGGATGACCTACGACGATCTTTTAACCTCGGGTCGGCTCCAGGGTATTTGTAGGCGCTGATTTCGGCATTTGAAATATACCTTAAACCATTCCGATTCACTTGAGTTAATTTACGGGCTGTCAGGATTCAGACTGCATGCCGTTCCAGATGGTCACCGGATTTCACTTGACCAACCTGTACCAGTAACTGGAAGTGACCATGAAGGGTACTATCAGATTTGCAAGGATTACGTCAGTCCTATGCTTCGTCTTCGGCTTCCTTAACATGTTCCGTGGCCCTCCAAACAAAACGCTTCGCGATTTTCACCAATGTCGGGTCGTTGACCTGATCTAGGAGATGAGCAACCTGATACCATTTGGCTTCCTGTCAAGACGGGCTACACGCATGTGTTTGTTCCACGGCTCTAGCTCAGTTAGGAGCTAATCGCCAGGGGAATTCTTACTAATGCTATGGATTCGGATTTGTAGTATTAGATTCGAATATTTTGAAGATTCGCAAGATTCGAATAGATTCGAATCTTGCGAATCTTCGGGTCCCGAAAACTCGGATCCGAACCGCGAAAATCAGGATTCGAATCGTACCAATCACAGTCAAATCCTAGAAGCTGTAATTCAGACATTCGAATAAATGTACTGAAATATGCTCTAGGCCCAGATTTTCCTCAGATAAGCTCAAAGTAATGCGCATGTGCCGGTGCTACATCGGACTGAGTCGCTCGTCCTGCGTTCTATTACAATGTATTAGTTATTGCCGGACCCAGCTACTATGGTTACTAATCGTACGAGGGTGGCGACATAGCCAGGCAAGTGCAAAGTTGTTCAACCCTCAGATGCACATTTTCCTTGAAGGCAGTTACAGGTAATTCCGGACCAGCGGCGCGCCGTGACGGCAAGATTGCAGCACCTCTTGTCGATCGATTCAGACCGGTCTGATATAAGGACTGCCGAGGTTATCCAAGGCCAGATCACAGCGACGTCGACAGTACCACGTCTTGCGATTTTATCCTTTTTGAACTCGCGTAACCTTTGCTGACGTACTGGTGCTGGAAGGTGTGCATGCTGATACGTGGCTGTCCTAATGATACCAAAGGTTAGTATAGACCATCATGACCGCGTACCAGTTCATTCTGGATCAAAAATATCGAATCAAGATTTGTCAAATATGGCGTCAATACGCATCATAGGCAGTTCTGACAACCATTTGAAGCCTTTCTAGTGCAGACGATCATACATATTTGTTTTGCGTTTTCGGCCCAGAGTGACCCAAGGAATATGTCACGCGCGATTTAACAAAATTTAACCACTATCGTGAATGGTCTTGCTGATTTGGCACCCAAATGGATCCTATAGGCAAGAAACTCTGGCCGGCATATCATTGTATGCATTTCAGTCCCACATTTAGTCGTAATGTAACATGTGTGTTGATAAATTTTGCGAGTTTGGAGATTTGGCCTTGGTCTGCGACTTCTTCCGTGACCCCTCAGTCAACGAGGGTGTATGGACCTGGGTAATGAGATCCGCACCATCGAGTGACGCTCACATCATCGGTCCATCGTCGGAATCGGCCCAGTGGCTGCGGGCTTTTAGCATGCGCAGTGGAGGAAAGGGGACTAAATCCCTTCCTTCATTTTTTTCGCGCATAGGAAAAAAAAACAAGCCGCGCAACCGCTTGGCTTTATGGCCTACCTTCGAATGAGAGCCTACTGTGTCGTTTAACCCTATTCCCGGAGGGCTAGACGGTATGGTCGATTCCGGGCAGGGGGGGCGGATTCGGCCCCCTGCCCTAAGATCTCGAGAACTACTTGTCCGATTTCATCGCAACAAACGGCACTCGATTAGCCGTGACGTGAACTACATTTTTATAAAAAGAAATTTTCAAAATTTCGAAATTTGTGAATACAGAGGACAAAAAGGTCAAAATGGGGGGTACTTTTGGACTTCTTACAACTCCGTTGTTTATGGACCGATTTCGATGAAACTGGCATCAATCGAGAGATTATGGATAGGGCTTTTAACATGGGGCCGCAAATCTGAAATTTTGAGAAAATGCATGAGCGTTCACAGGGTTTCAAAAATAGGAGGGTTAGTTTTCTAACAACTGAATGAACAAGAGTCAAACACCCTTTTTTGGCTTCTGCTAGTCATGTTATACTAAACAAGTACAAATCGCATTACAATGTTCGTATAATGTTAGCATGGGCGGTGCCAGGGATATGAAAAAGGGAGAACTGTCACGGTCACACGTTTCTCAGATCAACTTGTGACCTTTGACCTTAAATGACCTCCAGTGACCTTGGGGTCACTTGTAATGATCTCGTGTGCATTTAATATTATCTGTAAACGTTTTCAATCATTTGAATTCACTCTATTTCAAAAATTTCATTTTTTGGCTATTGCGGTATAGGGTACGCGCACTGACGTTTTAGGTCATATCTCCGTGACCCGACCTGATATCAAGCTGAAACTTGGTACACAAATAGAAGGTATCCTGTTACGTCACCTATATTCCGGGTTCGGTATTTGAAAGAACGGCGCCGAAATTATTGCGAAAAAAACAAATTTTGACTTTTGACCTTGACCTGACCTTGTAAAATGACCTCAGGTGAACAAAATTACATCTGCACATGGCCCATTTATTTAGCTATACATCCATATAAGGTTTTAAGTTCTAGCTTTAGAACTCTGTTTTTGGAAGACATTTTTCTTTTACCCTTAACATGGCCAAAAATGGCATGAGGTGCCTCCCAAAAACGTTGCCTGGCTCCGCCCCTGAGCAAAGTACAATTCTGAAATTTTGCCACGGCACGTAGAAAGAATAGCTAGGAAAAGTCACTAAGTTTCGTGAAGCTGCATTAAAAAGCCTGGAATTGGCAAGCAAAAAACCCGAGGGGGGCGGATTCCGCCCCCCCCCTGCCGGGAATAGGGTTAAAGGAACAAATTGAAAACCAGCCTATTTTTAGATATGGTCCCGAAAACTCAGCCGTAGAGAGGGAAACTGTCTGATTGGGCGTCCGGCATACGCTTCCAGCGGCGATATTTCAGATGATATACGAGCGTAATGAAGTGAAATGCTGTTTCTTCTAAACATCGTGAAATATCCTGCGACAAGTATGGATAAGTCACATTTTGACATACTTTCCATCAAATCCAGACAGTGATTATCTAGGTTCAAGTCCGAAAAACGGCCAAAATCGTCGACAGTCTGGATATTTGGCCCAATTTGGCCTTAAAGTGGGGTCGCAACATTTAAATGCATTGTAATTCTTCAAAGACCCCATTGCCCTGCAAATTGCGTGTCCGCTAGCCCTGACGGTTTTTGAGGTCGTATGGGGGGTTGTTTTGCCACCCTATAGGGGGTTGTTTTGCCACCCTTCAACCGTCACTCTTCAATGCGTGTTATGTGCAGACAATCTCTAATGAAGTGTTGGCGCCCAGCGCCCGTTACTTGAAGGTGGCCACTGCCGTATTATATATCGATATCATCAAATCATATCAATCATATCAAATATCAATAATATATCAAGCTGAAACTTGGTACACAAGTAGAGGACACCGTTCTACGTCATATATATTCCGGGTTTGGCATCTGAAAAAACGGCGCCGAAATTATTGCAAAAAAACAAATTTTGACTTTTGACCTTGACCTGACCTTGTAAAGTGACCTCAAATGAACAAAACTATATCTGCACATTGCTCAACTATTCAGCTATACTATATACTATATAGCTATATCCATATAAAGTTTTAAGTTCTATCTTAAAAGTGCTGTTTTTGGCAGACATTTTCCTTTTACCCTCAAAATGGTTAAAAATGGCCTGAGGTGCCTCCCAAAAACGTTGCCTGGCTCCACCCCTGAGCAAAATAGAATTTTGTCATTTTGTCACGGCGCGTAGGAGGAATACCTAGGAAAAGTCACCAAGTTTCGTGAAGCTGAGTGAAAAAGCCTGGAATTGGCAAGCAAAAAATCTGAGGGGGGGGGCGGATTCAGCCCTCCCCTGCCGGGAATAGGGTTAAACGCGTACGTATGTATCGAAGTTATCCTTTGCAAGGATCTCATACTCGTCACGATCATTAGCTTGCTGACAGTTCAGCCGTCTGTTTTACGCATAGGCAAGTATTTGGGGGAGATGCGGCGGTTCCATGACAACATTGTCATATGCTTTCCCCATACCTCATCAAAAGCCAAAACTTCGACACCGACACAGACTGGTACGCAGTGCCTCCCTCCATTTTCTGGCCGAGTTAGAAATGCGCCTCCGGCAGAAGCGCTGAGTACGGTCAGCTAGAAACCAACGAAATCGGTTTAAAAATTGCAACTACACGGACGCAAAAATTTCGAAATTGCAATGCAAAGATTCTAATCTTTTCGAACCTCTCCGATTCTCGAATCTGAATCCGAATCCATCTACCATAGAATTCGAATCCCAACGTGTATGCGAATCCTCGGATCTACTTCTTACCCCTCCCCCCAGCACCATCGAAGTTGCTAAAATGCCGTACTTTGGCGAGGGGCAATGCGCAGGGAAACACACTAGAGGATACTAAAACATACTAAACAACTGATGCCATGCATGCATTCAACATTAGAAATGCACTAAAATGATGCCCATATTTCTCAAATTTTGGGATAAATCGAGGGTAGTGAGCATACGGACGAAATCAGGCCAGGGCACAAAACCTCCGTTTTTACAACGGAGGTTTACACAGAACCTCCTTTTACAACCTCCGTTTACACAAAACCTCCAAATTTACAAACTTGACTTAAGACGGCCAAATTTAAGGAAACACGTTTCATGCTTCTTCCTCTTTCAAATGATGCAACTTCCACCCTTACAATTTTTTCCGCCATGGAGATATAGTGGCGTACGTAGGTGGCTGTCGGTCTTGAACTGGCATCTTTAGCCCTTGTAAAGATGAATTAAGTAAAATGGGTCAATTTGACCTCCCCAGTGGTGTTTCAAAGATAACTCGAGAACAAGTAACGTCAGGTCAATCAAATTCGACCCACCTTCCTATCATTGAATGGCGCATCTTTTGGTGTCCAGTGTTTTAGTCTAGCTCCAAAGGTCAATGAGCTAGGAAAGATCAAAGTCAGGTGGACAGCCCTTAAAACGGCGAGAAATAAGGTAAACATTAAACAGCTGCCAAAACTCGAGTTTTTCGAATGTCTCAGATGTGTGTTTTAAGCACAAACAACTGACGTGCGTTTGTAAGTATTTATCTAGGAAAAAATATAGAAATAGTTTGGGCAACATGACATCAGGTCACCAGTTCAGGTCAAGGTCAAAACTATCAAAATGATTTTCAGTTCTTGTGTTCAAAGATATTTATCCCAAAACAAAAGCCTTACCTTATGTCAGTCATCGCGATGCCTTCTAAACGTCTACGAGGTCTGAACTCAAAATCAGATCAGGTCAGGTCAAGAGGGCAGAAAATACAACCTTTGGTATTGAGATGGTGAAGCGGAGTTGGACGTAATTCGGCAACATGAAGAATCTAATCCCTGTCACCACAGAACCTAACCGAAAGTAGTCGAACATGACTTTGATGTGTTCCAAGATCAAATGCCAAGTTTTTGTCTTGGATCAGATCAGCAATATGGCTCGAGATAAGTAGTAGAAATTTAGCTTTCGTATGTGAGTACAAACATTGGCGTGAGTACACACGTATATATCTAGGCAAAAGTATAACAACAGTTTAAGCGACAAGAGGTCATATATTATTGCATCTACTGAATGTACTAGTAGTGCATTCCACTACATCTAATACTACTACAAAACTATAAAATTGTTATTTCAGTTCTGGAGTTCAGACCGTAAATTGCATGACTCACCGCAATGTTTCCTCAACGTCTACAAAGTTTGAGGTCAATATTAGGTCAGGTCAGGTCAGGCCAGGTCAGGAGAGGAGAAAATATGAACTTTGGTGCACATCTCGTGTGATATCAAAGTGGATTCGTGCGTAATTTGGTGACATGAAGGGACTGAATCTTATCCCTGTCACCACGAAACATTACCGAAAGTCGCTGAAAATGGCCTTGATGTGTTCTCAGGTCTAATGTCAAGTTTTCGAGTAGAGGAGAATTCCGCTTCGTATGTGAGATACAGTCTGTACCTCACGAATATTTTCCTGCTCTGAGACATTGCCATGCCTTCTTGTACCACGTGTCACAGTAAGATATGGACAACGATCTCAAAGTAAAATACGGTCATTCAAAGTACAACAGGGTAACAGTTTTGAGTTTTCATATTAAATCATGCATGAAAACAATCCAAAGCGATATTTCAGCGCAATGCACCAGCGAACAAAAAGACGGTCGACTTCAGTCAATTTGCACCATGATCTCGACTTTGACCTTGACATTACAGCATACAGTTGTGCTCCTCTGTATGTCTTTGTTGGTTTGGTAGCACTTTAAGTCTGTTGGTAGCAAGTTGTTAAGTTGGTAGCACTTTACAGTGATCAGTTTGTCTCTAAAGGACTAAAACCAAGACCTCTACGCAAAACGCTCGAGACACTGATTTTGACCTGTTTTGGATTACCCGGAAGGTCAACAGTACGAGGTAGATGTATACATTTTAGACGTTTTTAAAGCAGAAGAATGGGGCTACATACTGGTGAAAACCGTGTCTCTCTACGTTGTTTCGTTCGCGAGTTAGTGTGGAGGCAGGGGTCAAACTGAAACCCCAGCACTAATTGTGGTAAAAAAAGTCCCAGTACTTTATGGGGTTAATGACCTGTATCTCGTGACGTCTGGACTTCACGGCTTTATAAGCCCAAAATCGAGGTCAGGGTCTAGAACAACCCAATACATCAATTTTGAGCGAAATTTGAGAGGGTATGGTGACCCGCCTTGGTGATTTGCCCTGTAATCACCCCTAGAGGACAGCGAATATTTCGCACTTCGGACGGTGGTGCTTCCATAAAATTCAGCAGTGATGTTCTGTTCCCTTTGAATACGATCGTCAAAAATCGGATTATGTGGATTACATTGTGTACCAGAAGATAACAAGCAAACGCATCACACAGCCACTGACTGTATTTTAGACTGAAAGTTATTGGCAGCGTCACAGTCGAGAAGGCTGTCAAGAAGATTTTGGAAAATGGCATGCGCGGCTGGAAATGCAACCTACAATCACGGTGTTTCGCAAAGAAACTCTTTGTGTTTTCTGCAAGAAGAGCATCGAAAATACCGATTAGTCTCCTGGTTTTACTAAACCCTATACAGAACCGTGTGGTGAGAAAAGGCTATATTAAATAATGTGAGTTTAAATTATTTGTTGGCCCATTGCACAACAAAAGCACACGAAAAAAAACGCAAAGATGTGACTGAAAAAGCAGTCACTTTCGGGTGTACATAACTGCACCTTTCGTGTTTACCTAAATTACTGCATAGGATGATTTGGGTGGATCAAACCAAATCATACCAAAGATGTTACGATATGATCCCCAGTCGCAAACCAAAGCCTGACTGCCAAAAGAGAAAACACCGATCTGGAAGAAAATGCAACGCGCATGCTAACGTGAGTCGAAAAAGGCCGACAATCGCCAAAACTGTCGCATTGCCGCGCGTCACTTTAACGAGCGATGGCGTAAAAATAAGGCCGTAGAAATAAATAATAAACTTGCGCCGGCCGGCGCCACCTGAGGAGGCGCCAGGCACGTGGCTGCCTGGTCGGCCAACTCCAGCGCACGCAGCTGTCATCTCCGCGCCGCCGCTCGAGAGGTGACGACCTCGCCGGCCGTCTGGCCGCCGGCTGGACCTGTCCGGATTACCGACGGGCTCGGTATATAAGGCGGCCGCCGGCGGCGACCGGCACTGCGTACCATTCGAACGCCGCCCGTCGCCATGAAGCTGGTAAGTGGAGGAGGACGCGCTCACCGCGCCGCGTGCTCTGAACGGCGTTTGCAGCGGTGCCCCGCAGGGCGCCGCCCTCTCGTTCCTCTTCGTCGATGAGCGACGCACGTAGAGTGGGCTTTTCTGTTTTCGACCTGCGTGAGGCGCGAAGCTTGAAAATCCGGAGGGAGTTTATTAGACGGAACGCGTGCAAATGGCTCACCCAGGGTGCCATCGGTTTGAGGTGAAGTGAAGCGTTTTGAGGCTGAGTTAGCCTAGGAGGGGATCATCAGCTTTGGACAGGAGGCAACAGTTTTAACATTGCATAATATTAACATCAGCCTGGCTCCAGTTATACTTAGCTAATTTATCTTACAGATAATGGACTTCAAAGAGGGCGCACGCTTAGAGAAACGATTTTGGAAATTATTCCATGATAATGACACTGGATAAATACCTTATATAAAGACTCTGAAAACATGGTTAAGGCTAAGAGCAGCTGATCCTGTTAACCATGATCCAGCCTCCCCCTAATCCCATGCATGGGATGCCAGTTCTAAAACGCATCGTGCCTGTGGAATCGAGCCTGTACATACTGTGTCACGCCGTAAACTCTATCCCGTGCTCCTGCACGGTACCATGCCGCGGGGCAGCGCAGATTCTGCTTCCCGCGATCTCGTAAACGAGGTCTACTTTTCAAAGAAAGACATACTGACAACTCTGAAAAAAGGAATAAGGAGGTCAAAACGAAGATGTTAATAGAGGTTTACGTATACGAGCTTTCTGACCACATTTTATGACCGATTTCGTTCCACTACAAGTCATTCTAACGACGACTGATGGGTTTATCAATATATTTGGAGAAGGCGAATTTTCGAAATTCATAGGCGTGTCCAGGGCACAGGGGTGAAGGATCCTATACAGCTGCGGGGGCTCCAGCCCTCCCAGCTCGCAGCTCAGCCCCCCTAACCTGGAAGCCAGACCTCCAATTTTTCTCAAAATTGCAAAACAAAATGGCCCAAATCCGGAGAGAAATCAGCATATGGGTTGTCCCAGGTTGATCGGTCCAGGGCTAAGCCTCCCCCAACCGATTTTGCGATCCTACACCCCTGGCAGGGCACAGAAAAAGGGAGTGCACGTTTTTGGGAAAAGCTGGTTTACTGTAAAAGATGTTTTGAGTCTGATCAGCCTATTTTTATTGGTAAAGTATTTTCGTATACGTCTCATGCCATGTTATGCGCAATGAAAAATTCCCATAGGGGGGTCCGGCTACCAGAAAAAATGGGGCAACTTTCTACATGGTGACCCATTGGTAAATTGCTATCATGTTCGGACATACCGTGAATATTTTTTATATTGTGCCGAAATTTCGCTCTTTTTTGACCATAAGCTCATCATATTTTGAGAAAATATAATCATTGGCATAACCCCAGCACATAAAAGGGAGTACTTTTTAAAAAATGGTAAGTTTTTTGGCATTTGTTCTGAATCTGGTGAGCTTATGTGTGTCTAGAAAACATTGCCATAGAAAACATTGTCACATGCCATATCATGTAAACTTCGCCAGAGTTCACAGGTGGATCGTGGTACAAGGAAAAGAATGGTCAGAACCTACATTGTGACAGCTGTGTTTCATTTTGTAAATCAAGTCATAATTTCTCAGGAATGAGAAGAAATAAAATACCTCTTTCACATTACCCTGAAGCGCCTTTGCTTTCTATTTTTCCTGAAATGTGTGGTATATGATCGTAATATTCGTTAAACTAAGAAAACCAATCACAGAGATCCAGACGTATGTTAGGCCCAATAAGCATGTTATTGGACGCAAAATCAATCAAGCGATATATAAAAAAACAAAGCACCCGGAAACCGATACCTAGAGACACCCCTGGCAATATATATAGACTGATATGCGTAAATTGTGTTAAGTATGTCTATATCATGTGTTAGCTTCGTTTTATTCCTACAGAAAAGCAAAAATTCCAATGAACAAAAAAATAGATATCCCTTTTATATATTCCTGGATCCGCCGCTGACCAACATGTTTTTAAAAATATTTGAAAGTGTGCGGGTTACAGACATCTGGATCATTTTAACTGCCCGTGGCATCATAAAGGACATGAAAATAGTGCATTTCCACAACTTGTAAACTCTGTTCACAACTTGTGAACATTAGTACATTTTCACAACTTGTGGGACATATATTTAGGAAAAGCCACCAAGTTTCATGAAGCAGCTCTCAGAAACCCGGGAATGGCAAGCGAAAGACCGGAGGTGGGGGAGGGGCAGAATCGCCCCTCCCCCGCCCACCATGGAACAGGGTCAAAAGAAGTGACCTGTGAAGAGTGAAGACAGTATATGTGAATGTTACATCGTGATGGACACTGAGTCGTTTTTTTTCTTTTCGTTTATAAAACCCTGTTCTTCCCCAGCCAGTCTACAACCCATTTTGGCCACGGACTCGAAAGGGTCCCTTCATCTTGTAGCCGACTATTGTACATGGCTATCGTGACCGCAAAACAATAACCTCAAACGCTCTTTTGTTTGAGATGGTTGCCCAAAATGAATGCACGCTTTCCAGTGAATAAATGTTACCAAATCATAAATCGCGTGTCCATGTTAAACGTCACATCTTTCCTGTACCAATCAATTGTTTGCTGGTCGGCAATAAATCTCGCCAAGAACATTTGCAAAGCAATAGTGTTGCCAGCTTGAAAAAATGTTTACGTTCTGCTTTCCAGATTGTGTTCGTCGCCGTCGTGGCTGTGGCCGCTGCCCAGTACGTGCCGGGCAGCGACAAGGATGCCGAAACCGTCAGACACGATTTCGAGCAGGCCGTCGACAACAGCTACCGCCTCGGCGTCGAGACGACCAACGGCATCGTCGTCGACAACTACGGCGAGAGCCTGCCCGGCCCGGAGCCGGAGACGGGCAGCTTCCGCATGTCTGGCAGTTACTCCTACCAGACGCCCGAGGGCAACACCGTCACCGTCAACTGGGTGGCCGACGAGCTGGGCTACAGGGCCAGCTCGGACGCCATCCCCGAGGGAGCGGGTGGCCAGGAAGCCGCTGATGCCGCAGGCGCCGCGCCGGTCCAGACCGAGTCCGTCTAAACGCCGAAATCGCGCTTGACCACGCCCTGAACGTTGCTCGTCCATTCTCGCAATACAAACCAGTGAGTGCTGAATGTCGTTTGGCGAGGCTGAGTGGCAACGGCGGCAGCTGGAGACGAATGGGCTTCGTGTCCGCAGCCGGCAGCGGCTCTGACCACCGAACAGATCGAGAGCAACACGTTCCACGACTGTCCCGCGCCGCCTTGAATGCAGTCGTTTCCTTGGTACCTTCGGCGTCAGTTCGTGGCCGCTTGGCTGTGAGCACGCCGGACTGCAGCGTCGTCCGATGTGCGCTGTACTGGTTAGCACCGGGCGGCGTGCAGACGCACTCCCTGCCTTTTGTGAGGACGACTACCGATGAAGTACGGTCAGGATCCCTACTCGTAGAGGTCTAACCGAAATGGACCAGAAACAGGCTCGATGCAGGTCTACAGAAGCGAGTCTGTGTCCTGGCTGCGGAACTCAAAGTGCACGAAGCTCTGAAGCGCACGAAGGGCGAGACATGCACGAAGTGCACGAATAGTGCCCAACGTGTGTCGTCCCTGAACGTGACAGCCGACGCGTCAAAGTCCGAGGGCTTTAGCCTGTCACGGAGCAGCAGCCCCAGACTGCATGGAATTGCTGGTACGTTAGTACCACTCATAGCACTGCTGCCCGTCCCTTCCTGAACAATCAGGTCCACAGAGGGCAGCAGGTTCTTCTGTGAAGCACCAGAGCTCAAAACGAACAGAAATATTTCAGAGGTGAAGGAACATGTAAAAACACCGCAAGAAGTTTTTATTTCACACATTTCGCCGTCGTTTTATTTGCTTTCTATTTCATTTTGTCATATCTGCGCAGACGGTAGTGTTAAAGCTTATCTGGAAAAGCTTCTGTGACGCAGTTAGTCATCATGCGCTGCAAAATCGGCTTCCCTCAGCCCTAGCTTCAACTGTCCTCGATTTACGAAAAATATATGAGATGTACTAAATCGGCTGGTTCCGGTGCTAATCAAACTAGTGGTAAGCCGACCATGGTCTAGGAGAGACGACCTTTTGAACACTGCATTTTCTCCGCACAGCTCGTGCGATCCAGATCACGGCTTCCCCAGCTCGAGATACACTGACGCATGGGAAAGACGCCTCCTTCATGATTGGTAAGTTAACCTCGCTAATAGCAAGTTCAAACCCATCAGACACAAGGTCGCAGGTCTAATGTCATGCGCATGGGGCGAGTGACCATGGACGATCGCTTAGCACTCACTTTTCAGAGTTCCTAGTGGACTTGGTTGATCACTATGATGGCTTCAGGTTTTACTCATTGCAAAGTACCAGCACAAGGAGCATCTGCTTTGGGCACACTTTCACAGCATACCCCCAGAGCGGGCAAAACTTCGGACTTATTATGAACTATGGAGGATGTTTGCTGACTGAGCGCACCATCGTACTTCAACACAACATATTTTTTTAGCCAAAACATTCAAAAAGAATATCAAACGCAAACTCCTCGTAAACTTAAGACTAACAGGAACGACCTTCGTGACATATAAATTAACTGGATGTGGTTCAAAAGCCGCCATAGCATTTAATGGAATGCATTACTTGCTCTTCTGTTTCTTCCTGTCAAGCCCACAGACGCAGCATAAGAAGGCGTGAGCCCGCCCCTCCCCATCCCCTTAGGCCCGCATTTTTGTGAAAACCATTGCACATCATCTTCCCAGCAGGCGGCTTTCGTATGATTTCATTCACACTGAGTTCCTTCCCCCCCCCCCCCGAAGAAGATCCTGATTGTGCCCCTGGGCAAGCCTAGTTTGGTTATAGCACATACAGCCACAACAACCATTGCAAACATTTATGTAATACGGCTCTCAAATACAAAAAACACAAAATGGCCAGAAGGGATCTTTTTGCGATGGCAGACGCATTAACTAAACCTAAAAGAAAAAATGCCATCCTGTTCCTAAACCTGCTCTGTGAACCTTCAACTTTGTGTATTCGTTTTGTGATCGGCCACGGTCTTCATTCGACAAGTTCAGCTGTGGTTTCCGAGACACCTGACTTACCTTTAACTACCAGGTCATCTCAAATGTATTTTCGTATACTGTGTGTTGAATAACGTTAGCTGGTTCACGGTACTCACGGTGTTTCCGTTACCTCAGATCCTCTCACCGATCAACACTACAGCCTCTGGCAGACGCACTAAACTCGGCAGCCTTTCTGCTGTTCCTAACACAATGCTCTGCCGACATTTTCCAATACAGGCTGCTGTAACTGGAGGCGAACCAACGCGTTACATAGTTGGTTTGGGGTCAAATTCGGAGCTTGGTATCGCACACACACCTGTGCGCCCGCTTACTACCAGCATTACCCCATTCATAAGCAAAAGGTGTTTGCAAGTCATATTACCATTCACGCACCAGCACACTCGCACAGTGAAACAAATCTGCATAAAAACGGCTCACAACGCTAGAATTTTTTTCGCGGCCAGCAGGGCTCGAACCCGCGCCGTCAGATTCGCTGGCACGCGTCTCAGTCCACTCGACGACGGCCCCCAGCGGGCGCAGAATGCCTGGAATGGGATCATTCAGTCAACTGCATCCGTTGCTAGACTGCGTGTGTCGCCGAGTCTGAATGGCAGAGATACACTTCAGCGCGTGCGTCCCACACACCAAGTTAAATCTGTCGGCATGCAAAACAGTCATATGTTGCATCCTGTCATCCTTCACCCTTCAGCATCCCATCGGTTGCAGTTTTGCGGCGACAAAAGGAAGGGTTTTTATCTTGGGCGCCTTGCGCTTCACGTGTAAGTTACGCCCGTCTCCCCTTTCGGCCTGAATCCATCGACGCTGATCGTCCAGTTGCTCATCCCCTTTTCCAAGCCATCACTGCACCAAACTGCACCGTTTGGGTCCCTGGCAATTGGTCCATAAGAAACACGGGTGTAAAAGAGGCGCACTCGTGCTGCACGTGACCCGTTACACCCTGCCCATCATATGGGATACCGTCAGAGAGCCATAGTGCAGGTTTATCTACCTACCAGATTTCAGTCTTCTAGATTTTTGACGGCGCTCGGAGGTCCCCGAGTCCAAATCGCAATACGTGCCCGTGGATCGCCATGTGGATCGCACGTGGACACCGAATACGCAGGCACACACCCGCAAGTCGAGCACATGTTGTCACCAAGTCTTGAGCCAACAGCACCAGCCGTTTGACCTGTACTCGTGAATAGCTAAAATCTTTAGAGGTCCGACTCGCACCACGCGGCACGTGCCACACGCCACGAATCCCTTTGAAACCTGCACCACAATCTGTCCGCCGAGTCGGCGCACACGATGGTGCCACTTGTGTCGCGATCGGCTGGCGCGTTCGGGCGCTAGAGGCCCCGAAGCTTGGACACACTGACACACAAACACCTCGATCTGAACTTTTTTCGAGTGACTGCCATGTATGAAAACTCACCCGCTAAAAGCGTGCAAAGCACGCTTTCAGCCTCTTCTTTTTTGAGGAACTGGTTTGCGCATTTGGTATGATTTTCGGGACTCGGTCCGGTGCCGGAAAGTCTCACTGGTCTTGTGCGCATTGCGGGGTTCGCACGTCGCACATGATCTGACGAGTCACAGAACTTGGTGTTTCGCATTAGAAGGCGAGTCAAACGCCAGCTGCAGTTCAGAGGTGTAATGCTCTGTCAGTGTGTAGCTACAAGACAACCAATAACTGATTAGCGAAAACATTTCCCCGTGAGGAAAATAACAAAATATCCAAAAAAAACTGCGGCTCCGGTACCAAACATGCCAGTCGAAATGACGTCATACAGGCGAACCTGTTAAATGTTTTTGTATGACACGCTTGCAGTACAAAGCCATTTGTAATGACCTGCGAATGGCATGCGACGGCATCTTAATTCCCCAGTAGTCATTAAGAGATGTAATACATCTGAACCCGAACTTAACCTGTGGCCTCACTATCGCCCTGAGCTGGATTATTTTCCCTCAGGTTTGTGTAACAGTCAAATGGCGTTAGAATCATGCAAGTCCGTCAGTTCAAGAAACAATCCGGGGGGGGGGCAATTTTTGCCCCACCCGCTCAGTTAATGCTTTGACGCCAAATGTAACAGTCACTGAAAGGTTAGTGTGTAGCATCCAGGCTGTCGTCCCATCCAGGTCCTAAAGGTCCCTGGACTCCCCAGATTGTTTGAGGGGGCTAGAAATTAAAAGTTAACCCCCACCCAGGCTAGGGAATTACTTCTTATTACAGCCAAAACTATCTGCGGAACGGTAGAACAGAGAAGACAAAATATGAAATATACAGATCCAAGCCTGCGTAGGGGCCCTATCGGCCCATGGAGGGCCGCCCTGTCGGCCAGTAGGTACCCCCTGCCCTGCCAGCCCGTGGGGGCCTTTTATGGCTTGTAGGGGTTCCTGCTGGCCGGCAGGGGCCCCTGCCAGCCTGCATGGCCTTTCCCAGCCCGTAGGGCCCCTGCTGTCCCGGAGAACCCCATCAGGGGCACCCCTACGAACCGATAGGGCCCCTCTGCAGTCTAGGATCTCTATATTTCATTCAGTCTGAATAACAGTAGCTTTCTAACCTCGTTGGGGTGGGCCCCCTTCAAACATTTCGGGGGTTCTTGGGAATCCTAGCACACCTCTGGCTACGCCCCTGTGCCGCGTCATGTTTACGCCATTATATGCCTTCCATTTTTACTGTTTTTTTTTACCTTTTCATAGTTTGTTTAGGTTTTTTCTTACGTAAATTTGATCCGAACTACTGTTGGGATAATGTTGTGGATCGAAGCCCGTGCTAGCAAAGCTTGTTGAATAGGCGCCGATCCCCACCCCAAATCGAGCAATTCCAGGCGGAAATAGCTGATTTTATGACGAAAGTCTAACCTGCCGTCAATGGTGCGACACGAGGGTGATGGCACTCAGCCTGACCCTATGCTGACCAGTTGCCAGCTGACCCGCGGGCCAAATATCGAGCCCCGAGGGAACTCGAGCCCGTCTTGCCTGGACGGGGAAACCGGCGTTGTAACCAAGTGCGTTTCCGAACATGGTATTTTTTACTGGAACTGAAACATTTCTAGGGATCGCACAAGACGTTTGAAAGTTCCATGTTTGAATGATTTCACGTTTAAACTCTAATTCCCAAATTATTAAAGACAACCCCATTGCCCCGTCCCTCTTTCGATTCCTCTCGACAGTAGCACTTGATTAATGCTGTTACTGTTGATAAGAGCTGCACTCACTTCAAGAAGCTTTGTTACTTGGAGAATTCAGTACATTTGGACCCATGAAGCCAAATATCAGAATAATTAGTCACGAAGATAAAACGCATTCAGACATGAACCAGGACATCAGCATTTAAAGTAGCCCTTGATGCTGATGTTCTGTTCTGTGTCTTACCTTCCTCTGGTCGTATTTCCTAGGTGGTTTGCTTCGCGTCATCGTCTTGTTTTGCGTCATGGACTCACGGCGATCTCCAGCGACGGGCAGCACCAGAACCTGACGGAACAAGCTGCCGAAGACTGGCACAAGCCAGAGCCTTCATCAGGGGGCAGCTGGCGCCGCGACCTTTTTAACGCCTGATGCCTCTTCGGTCGCCATCGCCGAGGATTCGACCGACAGGTGCCGCCTCCTCCGCTCAGTACATCACTCGCCATTCGGCTGGGGTGAACAGGAGTCTCGTGAACAGCTGAACAGGAGGAGAACAACAGGAGAACAGCTGCACAGGAGCGCGGTCGGTCGGAGTGTCCACGTGAACGAACGTCCGATCACCCCGACGCCCGGACACCAACTCTCTGCCATCCTCTGCGTCCCGGGCGTATGGAAGGAGTACCTGCCAGACATGCGGAAGCTGCCCGTCTCCGGCTCCGGGGCCGAGCAGGCTCTCGCCGTAGCTGCCGACGACGATGCCGTTGGTGGTCTCGACGTCGAGGCGGTAGCTGTTGTCGATGGCCTGCTCGAAATCATTTCTGACGGTTTCGGCATCCTTGTCGCTGCCCGCCACGTACTGGGCAGCGGCCACAGCCATGACGGCAACGAACACAGTATGGAAAACGCGACCCTGTGAAGAACCGTTGTGGCTACCGTCTACTTTTCATCGCCTTGGAACGGACAACGTAGTTGAGGAACGTTTCAGCAGGACCGCCATGGCCGCTTCTAAGAGGCGAAAAGAATCCCTAAGACAGGTCTTGAATCGAGCTCACCGTCCTGGCGACTGCTGGGGTAGCAGAGTGCTGAACTTTAGTTAACCTCACTTGGGCTGGCGAGCTGACGGCACGGTGCCTTGCTTGCGGAAACGCTTGGTATTAGCACCTTTAGAAACGGCAGATCATGAGAATGCACACGTGGGACGACCCTAAAAATGCACCGTTTCGTGTTCAATGGTTGTCGTTCAATACAGTTCATGCGCAGCACTAAAATTCTAAAATTTCTTCAGTTGACAAGACAATTACAGATTTCATTTACGGGACGTCAGGTTTTGGAAACAGGCAAACCCTAAGAAATCCAACTTTTGTGAAGAAGGTAGCAGGTCAGTTTTCCCCCGAGGTTATGGCCCTGTTGACGGCTCTGAAGAGCTCGCTCCCGGGCCGTGCCCGGCTGCCGTGTTGGTTGTGATGGGTGATGAGTTGTTTCTTCGCCGTGCGAGGGCCAGTCGCCGCGCGCTCGTTATCGAGCCTCGGGGCCGGGTTCGAGCCTGGCTGACGTCGAGGCTTTTACCTCCCTCCGCGGCAACCGGCGTAAGAGGCTGCGATGTGATATAATCATGGTTGATGATTGCTCGAGAAACGAAACGACGACTTGCTTCTCGGAATGCGGTGGTCATTAGAACCCCGAGACCTTGATGAGGCGTTTCCGGCTTTGTCGTATATCAAAACGCGTTATTAAATGCAAGGAAGGAGGTTTCACGCCGTCACGCTTTCGCGCGCCAGTAAACTGGCTCCGGTGATAACTATTCTTTGTGAATAGACCTTTCCTCTTGCCACTTGAAGCTTTCCCAGCTTTTGGTTACCTGCAGTGATGAGCAAGACTTTGGCCTGATCCACAGCCGCACATTCCTCTGCATGTTTTATCTACAACTTGCTCCGTGCCTGCAGAGATCCACCAACAGGCCTGCAGAGATCCACGCCGAAGGCTTCCAGATGGCCCGGCCGGTGAGCGCTGCAGAGTCGTTTCTGGGAAATCGTCTGGAGAAAGGACATCACGTCCTTAATCCCGGCGCCGGACGCCACCAGCACCCGTGATGGCAGCGCCCGCGGCAAGTTCTCCGTTGCAGCGGCCACCGCTCAAAAGCAGAAAAGTGCACGCCGGCTTGAGTGCCGGCCATTTTTGCGCCGCCTGAGCCCTGCACGCCTGACGCAAAAGGGCGCCGCGCTGTCGCCTTGCGACCGGTCTTGAGGGGAAGGAGGGCTTCCAAAATGCTGCGTCGCGCGCAAACAAATGTCTGGGTGGGGTGCTGTGCGTGGTGCATTCGGCCGCAGGATTGCGTAATGGCATTGGGACGAAAACAACTGGGAAACGGACAGCACGCCCCTGGTCGCGATGGAAGAAGCAGCGAGGGTGGCTGCCCACTAATGGGCCCGGTGGGTGGGCGCATTGCTGAATAGCCAAACGGACGCAAAAGAACCGTGGATTGGGTTGCGGAACGTTTGGCAAAACAGAGACCGGCGTGCCGGCACGGGCGACAGCAGGAGTCCTCGCTATATCTTTGGGCAGTTTCCCAACACCGGGATGTTTTGTGTCGATTATAGTTGGTACACCCATCCATGGATAGCCTGTCCTCCCCCCCCCCCCCACATACACCCAACAGCTCTGGCGGCTCTCCCGCGGGGAATCCTGGTGACGCTCCTGCGTGCCTGTGAGCCTGAGCCCGAAAACATCTGCAGGCCCGCGGCGTTGCGTTCTGCTGCCGTCGACCCCCAACCCCTGATCAGTTGGCTGCGCGATGCCGTTTTCAGGGTCAGACACCCAGAGAGTGCGGCGAGGTTGAAGAGCAGAGCTTGTCTTCCCCGGCCTTATCCGGCGGACGCGGTCGGCGGAGGGTGCAGACAAAATCGAGACAGCGTAAAGTACAGTTAAGAAAAGAGAGCAGAGAAACATGTCGGGTCATTTTACGCTTCATCCGTAATTCAAAGCGCCAACAGGCCATACCGTTAGAAAGATACAGAAAGATAAATTCACCCTTAGAAAGATACAGCGAGGGAAAATGCAGCAGGGAAGCGAGGTTTCGTTTCACATTACCCTTGTCAATGCTTTAAACACTGTGTATTAATTTCATCTAGGTAACAGCTTGAGTACTGCTATGAATCGACTGCTAGTGAGTGAATCAAGTAGAAATCATGATCTTTGGTATCATACGAAGTGTAGGTGAAAACAGCGCATGGATTTAAGGTGACGTCAGTGCAAGTAATCAGATTTTCAAAACGAAGGCAGGAATAAGACCAAAACTGGTTTGCACCAGCAACCTAACGGATTTTCTTATAGGATTATGCGACCGCAGGTTTGGCTATCATCCACCTCTAGTATCGGCAGAGACTGTAGCGGTGACGGCGACCTTGAAGTCTGATTTCGTTGCCACCGATGGTCCTAACGGTTGCCATTATCAAAGACGCTGCCTTTGACATAAGTACATGATAGTTTGCAAGTGGTGGTTTTCAGAGGCGCTCCTGTTGAAGTAAACTGCATAGTGTGTTCTTTTGGCATGCTAGAACATTACGCATCAAACATCAAACATCATGCTGAAAGCTCCCAGGACAACGTAGACAATAAACGAGACGCTGCTGTCTTGTCATCGTTTCATTCTTAACATTGCTGCCAACCAAATTGTCCATTGCGTTCTTACTGCAGCATTCCATACAATGTTTCATTTTATCCGCAAACGTTTAATGTAAAGTTTACATTTTCCCTTACGACCGTGGACACAGCCAGCATTCAGCAGTTCCCTGTAACGCGATTTCAAGACAAAGAGCTTTGTACGCTCCTTCGCGTAGATATCAAAATCTCCGGTTGATGGGACAACAAAAACATGGCAATGCTTGTTTTGTAGCCTGCCGTTGTCATTCGTTAAGGCCAACAGAAAATTAAAGAGAGCGTGTTGTTAGTTTTACTGTCGTGTGCCAATGAATAATAAGTTCTCTTTTATCGTAAATCATCATTGCACGCATAAGCTTTTTCCTGCTACGGTGTATTAGTTTTGCGACGTTTCTTTGTTCCTTTTCCTCCCTATATTATTTGATTTCAGATAATCCGCAGCATGCTTGCCAGCAATGTGCATACGTCAGCACTCATGTGAGTCACATCTTGCTGTGTGGTCTTATGATCCGTAATCCCGTCCGGTCTGGTGACCTTGACCTTGGAACCCGCCCCCAGCAGCAGTGGTGAGCCGTGGTGCGGTGATGACCGGCAGTCGGCTAACGACAGCTGTCGTTTTCGCCCATCGGTTGCTAGGCGAAAGCGACCATTTTTTTACTTAAAGCGACCATTTTCATTACTTCACACACCTGAACATTGATCCGTTGTCTTGGCATTGCCAGCATGTATCATGAATGGTTTTGCGGTAGGACGTACAATAATTTGGTGGAGGTGATTGAAAACGAACATGGATATTAGACTTGTCGTTCTTTGCAGACACCAATTGCGCCGCGCTCTCACAACAAAACGTCATTTTACAAAAGCATCATCTAATTTTAATCACCGATCTTTACACATACTATGGCCTGGACAAAGTCATAACGCCCCCGAATCCCGACAGCGAACGGAAAAGGCGCGTTGAATGAATTTCCCGGTAGAAGTTTCCACCAGATTCTGGGATCGCTTTGCACTCCTTTCCTCAGCTGCCTGCAGTGGCATAACCAAGGGGGCCAAGGGGGCCATGCCCCCTGGAGGCCAAGAAGAGCCCCCTGGAGCCGAAGGCCCCAGTTCCTCGGACAGTGTGAGGCGCCCGATGGAGCGTCTTACTCTGTCCGAAACAGACAAAGCAAAATAAACATATCTTAAACGTTAAATAAGGCTTACAAACCTAAAAAAACTCACTCCGAACATACAGGAAGACTTTGTGTGCTATGAAGAGAGGCCTGAATGAGAGTTTAGAGACCCATTCTAGCTTGTAGGGGAGTTCACTGCTTTTCTAGGGAGGGCCTCCTGTCGACCCATAAAGGGCACCTGTCAGCCCCTAGAAGGACTTCCTTTTGGCCTGGAAAAAGGCCCCTGCCCCTGCCTCTAGAGGCCAACAGGGGCCCATTATAGGCGGATAGGGGGCCCTCCACAGGCGGATAGGGGGCCCACCACAGGCTAACAGGAGCCAACGTTTGCCTGTAAAGATGCCCCTGCCGACCTGTGACGGGCACCCGCCAAGTTGGCAGGGACGTCTTCACAGGCAAGCAGGGTCCCCACACTCCAGCGGAGCCCCTTTACAAGCCGACAGCAATCTTAACCATATCGGGCCTCACCGATCGCAAAGGCCAGGCGCGGATGCAAGGGAGGAGCGATGGGACAGTCGCCCCCCTCCCCGAGGCCTAAGAAGGGGCCACTGTCAGACTTAAAGGAAGCCCCAAAAGGGTCCCTTTATGAGGACCAAAGCCCCAAAAGGCCCCTTTATGAGGGCCCAAAAGGGGCTGCATGAGCCCCACAGGATCTCTTTAAGAACCTAACGGGCTCGTGATGTAGTCAGGAGGGCCTCCGAGGGTCAGATGACATCTGAGACTCATAGAGGGTCCCTGAAGTTCCCAAAAGGCCCCCGAGACCACAACAGGCCACCAACACGGCAGAGTGCCCCTGAGATCGCCAAACGGGTCATAGGGCCCCTGAGACAGCCAAGATGAGAACTGAGTCCCTAGGGGCCCCTGGAATGTCACAGGGGCCTAAAATGGGTTCCACAGGCCCTGAGACGATAAGATGGCCTCTAAGATGGAACGAAGGGCTCCTGAAACTCTCCAGGGGCTCCTGAGACCGCAAAAGGGGCCCAGCACAGCAAAGGGTTCATGAGATCCTTAAAAGTGCAAGAGAGGCACCTGAGACGGAAAGAACTTAAGAGGGTGCCTAACACGGCATAAGGAGACCCTAGCCGGCCGGAACGGCCACCTGAACGGTGATTAATCAGCAACCTTCTCAACCTCGAGAGGGGCCCCAAATGGGCTAAATTGACCTTTTTGAAAACCCGAGGGATCCTTGATGCCGCCAAGGGAGGTCTGGGGAGGTCAGGTGGCTCCTGAGACGAGAAAATGGGCCTGTACATCGCAGATGACCCCTGAGACCGCTAAAAAGACCGAAGGGCCCCTGCAAGGCAAAGAAGATAATAGGGCGTCTAAGACGGTATTGGGGCCGTGAACGGCCAAAGGGCCCCGAGTGTGTTAGGCGGACTCCTGGCAGTGGTAAGGTCCCCTGAGACTGCCAGTGCGGCCCCTGAAGAGCCAACAAAGGCACCTGTTACGGCTAGAGGGGCCCTAAGACTGCCAGGTATACCCCATGTAACAGAGAAACACCCCTGATACAGCCATGGGGACTACAGGAATTCTCAGAGGGCCCATAAAACTGCACAGGGGCCCTGAAATTGCCAAAAGGTCTTTTGAAACTGCCAGAGGGACCCTGGGCCGGCAAAAATGTTCCTCAGAGACGATAAGATGGGCACCTAGGACCACGACGGGTCCACTGAGACTGCTAGAGAGGGGACTTTAGGACTGCTAACTAGGAGTCCCCAGCAATAGGGGCCCCTGAGACGAACAGAGGGGCCGTCAAAAGTATTAAACTTTGGGAAGTCCATACAGTTCCTGAAACGGTCAAAGGACCTAGAGCATTGCCAGAGGCGCCCCTGTCACGGCAGAGAGATGCTTAAAGAGGGCCTTTATTAGTGCCTGAGGGCCTCCTTAGACGGTAAAAATGTCCCAGGGATGACAGGAGGGAACCCCGGAATGGATTAAGCGTCCCTGAAACTGCCAGATGCGGCCCTGAAACTGTTCGAAGTGCCCCTGAAATTGCCAAACAAGCGCCTGAGACGTCCCGCGGGACACGTGAAACTGTAAAAGGAACCTGGGACCACTAGAGGCTCCTGGCACGGTAGCCGGCCCGAGACTAGCAAAAGCGCCCCTGTAACTGTAAGAAGGAATCGAACCTAAGCTGACAAAATGGTCACCAGAAGCTAATGGGGAGGGGAAGACAGGCTCCTGGACCAGATACAGACACGATATTTCAAATGGAGGGGGGGGGGCGGAGCCGCCTAAAATCCTGCCGTTTTAGTGATGTTTCGGCCACTCTGCAGGAGAGCAAAACGCAGAATTTTCTGAAATAAGTTAGCGCTCTTGAAACATGGTAAAAAAGAAAACTAGAAAATCACATCACTTACCCTGGATCCGCGCGGATCAATGTTTTTTTTTAATCTGAAGAGCAAGAAATGGGGGTGGAGCCGCGATTATCATTCGCCCTCTCCCCTCCTCGGCGAGAGGGTCCCCATTAGTTACGAGGTCCCCCTTGATCCAGTTTGGTCCCCCTGGGAGGAATCCTGGCTACGCCCCTGACTGCCTGTCGATCGTGCATACGGCAGCGGATCTCACACTAGGTTCATTGGTTAAAAAGGGGTCTTTTGAAGAAGAAGAAACTGTTTCGGTTTTAAGAACACCGTTCGGACGTCGCGACATAAATGTCTAAATCTCATTTGTTGCCATCGAATGTCACCAAAGTCCAGGACAGCGAACCGTCAGGACCAGTTCCTGTCGATTCATTGGATTTCGACGATGAAGAAGTGCTTATTACGGGACGGAAGCAGAACGGCATGGTCGCTCTGCGTATCAAAGGCATGCCACTTGTTTATGAGAAGTGGCCTATAAGGCTGGAAGGAAACGGAAGAGGCACAGGTAAATTTATGTGATAAAGATCTCGATCGCGAAGATGTTTCAAATCATTCCAGAACTGGGAAAACCTGCTTGAGCTTTACAAGACGACATTATTTATAAATGCTGCAAAACTGCTGACTTCGAGGAGATTGTCACAGCCGTGTGCCATTCTCAGACACGAACAACGACAAATAGAAACCTTGTTTTGTTGCTCCTCTGGCACGAAACCAGAAAAGCCAACACAATGGTCACTTAGTCCTTCTGCTATGTCGTTGGCAGTCAACAACTTCAGAAGCTTCCTTCGCCTTTTTATTATTGCGGCGACGGCCGACTGTCGCATAGTTCATATGTTGGTACAGTGTATTTACAGGTACACGCATGCATTGAAGAAACGAGAAACCCTTCGCAGTAAGCTCGAAAAATCCTGCAGTTATGTCCACCACAGCTTTCGCGATTATGCACTCACCTGCGGACCATCAATTGCAAGGAAATGAGTAAACCATTTGTACTTCTATGAAAATTTCGTCGCGTGCTTTTTGCATGACCCATCGGAACATTTGAAGTCACCAACATGCCAGCATGTACAGAGTGACTACCACAATACGCCATTTCTCCACAGTCTTTTGGCGTGGCGTGCCACGTCACGTGTCAGTCTCCATTTTGCGTTCGTTGTGATCATGGTGCCACCAGTAAGTTTCAAAGCTTCATCGACGCACTATGTGGGCCAGCCACGTACACAGCAGTTCTGATGACAGCTTACAAAGGAAATGTTCTTGATTCAGACGACCAAAGACTGCCTAAAGGCACGTGTCCCTACTACAGCATGGCAACGCCGTCATATCTGACTTCCAACCTGTACACACCACACCTCACCAAATCCCTGAGTACCACATTCATGAACGTCCTTGAACCATCTGCAATGTTCTATGTGTCCGACGCGTTTTTTCGTCTGGTGCAGTCAGAGTTGAAAGCTGTTCCATACCACGAGGAATACATGGAAGCTACGGTCTGCCCATTGATGTTCGACCTTCACAGACATGAATTCCTAAAACATACACATTTTTGCTCGTGGACTTTGATTAAAAGCAGAATCCCATACGATGACCTTCTTTGAACCGTGAAGCTCCATATTTTACTTCAACATCGACACGAATATCTTCATCTCGACACCACGGAACAAACGAATGCAGCATCCTCGCCCTGCTATGCATCCATCTCCGAAGTTTCCAGCCACGTACAAGGAGCAACACTGCGACCTTCCGTTGCAACAAAGGACGAAGACAAAACAGACATGTCAAATAAATACCAGCTGCCGGCGATCTGAGCATCATTGCACTTCAGACCCTCTCCTATCACACCGTTCCCTTGCCTGCATGTCAATGAAATACCCCGATTCGCCCCGTGTCGTTGATCCTCGTTTCGATCTTTCCCATCCCAACGCCGTATTCATTTCCTCGCGCGCCGTCGGCACAAAACCATGACGTTCCGCAGCTCTCGAAACAGAGTCGGAAATTCTCGCACTTCGTCTCAACTGTGCTCCACATCCGCGCCAATGCCACGCGCCCTGATCCTCTCGCGCTGTCTTGGAACGCATCGGAGAGACGGTCTCACCTTCGCAGCGCAGAGGTTTGTCCCCAGCGGGGCACACCGATGGCAGTGTCTTAATCTGTATCACTGAGGCGGCACGTGTCGGCACGTGTCGGCACGGGACCCTGCCTCGTGTCCGAGCCGCGCCGCGACACACTCCTACAAGCCGTCCTAGGGCGCTGTCGTGTCCTTTGTCAGGGCGCCGCAGCAACTCCGTATCCCCGGCACCCTGAGACGGTCCTCGCCAGCTGCAGCACCCTCAGACGGTCCTCAGCAGCTACGGCACCCTCAGACCGTCTTCACTGGCTTCAGGTTCCACCCTCAAACCGTCCTCGGCAGCCGCGGCACCCCGCTGGGCCGACGCAGCGCCGCCCTCAGCTTCTCCCAGAAGAGCATTTGCTGCTGGGCACTGGGGCCCCACTCGATGTACACCCTGGTCCGCATCAGGTACCGGATGGTGGGCGTGAGGTGGCGGGACCGAATCTTGCCCAGCTTCACCAGGATCAGGTCGTCCCTGGTCTGCTCGAACAGCCGGCACTGCACCAGGTTCATCTCCCAGCGGCACCAGTGCGACTTGGCGAAGTGGTCCGTCAGGATCAGGATCGTCTTCCTGCGGAAGTGACGGACGGACGGCCTTAGCGCTGCGGCGCCCCCACCGTCGGCAAGGTGGCGACTCACGCCGCCGACAAGATGGCGACTCAGGCCGCCGACAAGACGGCGACTCACGCTGCCGGCAAGATGGCGACTCAGGCCGCCGACAAGATGGCGACTCGCGCCATGAAGTCGCCATCTTGTCGCTATCCGCCATGTCGAATGACATAACGATCGCAACCGCTCCTGTGAATTACGCGACCGCGCTCGTAACTGCTCCTGCGGACAGCGGCAAGATGGCGGCTCATATGACTACTCCTGTGTGCGTTGATAATGTGCCGATCCACATGACTGCTCCTGTGGGCAAGGGTAAGATGGCAGCCCACATGACGGGTCCTATGGAGAGATGCTAAATGGCAAATCACATGACTGTTCACATGGGCAACGGCAAGATGGCCACTTGCAGGTCTGGTGCTGTGGACAGTGGCAAAATGGCTGTCGATGTGATTGATCCTGCGGACAGTGGCAAGATGGCAACCCATATCACTGCTGCTGTGGTCAATGGTAAGACGGCAACATACATGACTGCTGTTGCAGACAGACTACTAAAGACACGAGGGATCTCTGGGGAAACGCCGGCGCTCAAATATGAAAATTATTTACGTCGATTGTTGCTACCATGCAGCTGAAAGTTTCTTCACCAAGTGCGACCAGCTGCTTTTTGAAAGCTGCATGCAGCAGAAACTCGCGAATCCTAGACCTATCCAGTCGTACCTGGACGTGTTGATGCTCTCCAGGATGCACTCGCTGATGACGTTGCCGATCTCAAAGTCCCTCTCGTAGACGCAGAGCCGGTAGTACGGTGCCACCTTCTCCAGACTGTCGATCATCTCTCGCACGAATCCGGCATCCTCGCTGGAGTAGCTGACGAAGGCGTCGTAGAGGTATCCAGCCGAGTCTTTCCGCAGCATCTTCAGCCAGCGCTTCGACGTTAGCTGTGTCAGACACGTTCGGCGAGTGAGCACCAATGGTTCGTGGGGCTTTGACGCTGCGTGTGAAAATCATACAAGAGAAGCCAGATGTCACCTATGACCAATGATACAAAAAAGCCGCGAGTAAGTTACCGACCAAACCAGCGGTATTCGTTAGTCATAATTCCCGTAAAATTTTGGTTAAATGAATCATCCCAGTTTTACATAAATTCATAAATAGTTTAATACGTCGTGTGCTAAAATCCTGCTTGATAAAGAACTTGCATGAAAAATGTACCTTTAAGAACCGAGGCAAATTACGAGGAGATCGATACGGAAATTTATTGCACAAAGCAGTGGATAATTAAATAATTTTGACCCTAATATCGTGTTTACCTTAAACCAACCAAGATCCGTTTCTTGATACATGAAAATTGATGTTTTTAAACAGTAAAATATTGTACCCACATGGAAAACAAAACATGAGGCAGCCTTTCACTACCGAAATAATTATCATGACGACGTAATTCGTTCGAATTCATTCGGACATTACAGACAGGGCCATGCTCCTGGTGAGACACGAAATGCCGAAATGATTCCATTACCCCGGCCAGAAGAGAGAAACAAATATTGAAGGTACTGCGCACATTAAAAGCACGCTCCCTTTCTTGTTGCATGTCGTAAACAGCGATTTCAAGACCGGCTGGTCGTGAGGTGGTGGTGATTTTCCGAGTTATCGTACCTGCGATCCGGGAAGTGTTACAGACTGCGACGTCACCGCAGGCGATAAACCGAACAGCGGCAGCCAGCAAAATAAACATTGTCATTCGTTGATGCGCGTTGCGACAGAAAGTAGGTTACGCAATCATCAGGTACCTGCTTCCTTGCATGCTGATTCCTTTGGCACGACTGGGAAATGAACAAAACTCTTTTGTTCAGGGAGAGAGCTTTAACACGCAGAAAACGTTAATCCAAACCAACGCGCAACGTCACTGCGTTCGGCAATGCTTAGGAGACGACCCAACGCAGAAACCTTCAATGTTCGCTTCGGCAAGCGTGTTCGGTTTACAACAGCCAGCTTGCCTTAATACAAAAAAGGTTGTTTATTATCCAACCATACGGAAAGTCGGAAACCGATTTACCCGCACAGTGGAAGATGGTTTTGCGCTAACGCGCACTGAAAGGGGGGCGCAAAAGGTGCTCCCTCCGGTCTCAAAAACGCAATAAACTAGAGACATCACATTTTGTAAACAGGGTGGGGTCATAACGATTTACATTGTGCGCAATTTTCATGACCCTAGATCAATATCTTCAAGGACAAATGAGGTCAAAAAGGTCAACTTTGGACACTTTCTCTGACCGTACAGGCCATTCCGTACAATTTTTCAAACGAAACGGGAAAAAAATGTTTGTTTGAGCGTTAAAACGAGGAATACGACAACTTCTGTTCATGTGACGTCCTGACTAAGGATTTCGGGCCGAGGTTATGTCAGTTCATTGACCTAAGGCGTCATTTTTTCATCCTTTGCGGATCAGATTTCGAGCAACACGGGCTAGCTTGAGTGTAAATGAAGGCGATACACGCATCTTTTGGCGTATTTTCAGTGAAGGTAGCCAACATCGGTACATTTGATCACCTTCAGCGTTTATATTTACGTATGTATGTAAACTATAAATTATAGGTATATATGCATATACCTATAAGTATCAATGTGCCAAACGTGTTTTTAGTAAGGTCTTTGAATGTATATTTCATACAAATCGGCATACTGAAAAGCAAATCTGGGCCCAGTCACAAAAAAGTTACCCTTGACCTTTGATGACCTTGATCTGCACTGACCCCGGTATATATACACGTATCCATGTGCGCACACGTTTTTTAGTAGGGTCTTTGAATGCACATTTCACACAAATCGGCATGTCACAAAGCAAATTTGGACCAGGTCACAAAATATTTAACCTTGACCTTTGATGACCTTAACCTTCACTGACCCTGGTATATGTAAACGTATCAGTGTGCGCACACGTGTTTTTATTAGGGTATTTGAATGCATATTTCATGCAAACCCACATGTTGCAAAGCAAATCTGGAGCAGGCCACAGACTGATCGACCTTGACCCTTGATGACCTTGACCCTTAATGAATATGGCTCTGGTCTTGGTACATCGATCAATTATGCCCCAATGACGTGGCGTGATTGTGTTCAAGCGGTAATCTTAGAACGCTAGTCATTTCACAAAGTTCCCATTAAAAATTTCCGGCCGATTTTCGATCTTTCTGCGTCAATCGACGAGTTATTCAGTCGCCATAAATGTCACAAAGTAGGAGCAGCCAACTCCGATCCCTTCTCGGGATTTCCCAGAAAACCAGGTGGGGGGCACAAAAAGACCCCCTTCCAGTGCGCGTGGTAAGACCATTTTTACTCTGTCAAAATTATCTCGAATAGTTCAGAGTCACAAGTATCAGTAAATCGTACTGGCGAACGAGCGTAACTCAAGTAAATTGTCCTTTGCTGTTGGCTCACGTAAGCCCTATTCCGAAAGGCATGTCTCAAAAATTCCTTTCTGGTTTTTCGCACGTTTTTTCCAGAGTTTTTTCAAGCAGTCTCATGAAACTTCATCATTTTTCCTATCTACTCATGCTACGTATCATGCCAAATTGCTGCAATCTCATTTTGCCCAGTGGCGAAGCCAGATCAAGTCTCGGTAGGCACCTCAGGCCAAGTTTGGCACTGCTGAAGATAAAAGAAAAGTGGCTACCAAAAACAATGTTTAACAAAAAACGTCAGACTTATATCAGTGTAAAGGAAAATAACTTGTCAGACACTCAGAAGCAGTCTTGTTGAACTGAGGTTATTTTACAAAGTCAGGTCTACGTGAAACTTAAAATCTGATTTTATGTAAATACTTCTGTCATCAGTTTTTAAAACAAAACATCCGGGATATTTGTAACTCAGCATAGTTAATTCCCTTTGTGTTTCAAGTTCCAGGTCGATATCAGGTTGGGTCAGGGTATGGCTTGTATGAAATTCCACACGTGTGCTCACGACGATGATAAGCCGGACTTTTGGAAATAAAATCAAGCCAGATTATTGGGATCGTGTGCTCACGACGATGATAAGCCGGACTTTTAGAAATATAATCAATCCAGATTATTGGGATCGTTTTCAAACGCCATGAAATGAATTCAAAGCTATTCCATGTGACTATGAGGTCATCTGACGCCATTTAAGGTCAAATGTTGTAAGTTAACCTAATGAACATGCAACCATGACAGTTTTCGCTTTCCAAGTCAACGGCGCTACCTGTGCCAACATGATACCGTGTCATACAGTTCGTACTTTTTAAGTATAAAAAGACAGTAAAAGTTAAAAAACTTAAGATTTTATGTTTATTCAATATATATGTATACATTTTCCCCATATACCATTTATTATCACTATGTCTCCCATTTTTCAGTTCTTGTGAATACCTAAAACTTTTCTCACAATTCTAAATGTGTGGACCCATCGATTAGTTTTCGATTTATAACAGTTGCTTCAAAATCGATCCGTAAATATCAGAGTTATAACACGTTAAAAATACCCCCTTTCCGACCTTTCCTACTGTGTTCAACCCTTAAAACATTTTCAGAATTTCCTTTTGCCAAAATGTAGCTTACGTCACAACGAATCGATTGCCGTTTCTTGCCGTCAGACCGGAAGGGCAGTTCTCGAGATCTCGGGGCGGGGGAAAAGAACGAATAAAGGCCACGCGCATAACGGAATGCGTCCTAGCGTTATTTCTAGCGTAAGGGTACGGGAATAGGATAACGCCTCAGTGTCGTCCTTCCAAGCATAGCCCGAATCAAAGGCACTGTCGCTGAAATTGTGATTCATTGCAGTACATTTGACTAACGACCCGGTTTTTTAGCAGGAGATTGGAATAGCATATTCCTGCGGCTTACGTCCTGCCCTTGACAATAATTGGCTTTGAAATGCAGCGACGTTACAGGCTTGTCACGGGCGGTTGATATGAGATGAGCTATCAATTCCTTATCTGCAGCTGCCGAGCTTTAACGGGGAAAAGCCATTTGCAGACAAGGAACTAAACAATTTTAGTAAACTTGTTTTTACATTAATCCGCTTCAGATTTATTCAGCCCTTTGTTTTCGTTGTTCTGATTACCGGAAATGAACATTTCCTTCGCTCATGCTACAAAGACGCTCCAGTTCGCAAATGTTTTATACTCTGGGCGTTTACGTCATGGATTAGGCAGGTACCGCGATAGACTCACCAGTTTTGGAGATCAACGCAAGCCTTATGGTATTACATAAAAACTCCCTCAGAATGGCTTAAGCCCTAACATTCTTAAAAATGATGTTCAGAAATCCAGTCGCGTACAATGGACAAAGCTGGGTCGATGAACAATAACAAAAGATGTCAAGAAACACGCTCAAAAAAATAACGTTTCATTCAGACACTGATTCAAAACGCATGCGTGGCGTGCATTGGCCGCGGCGAGCAACACTTGCCTTGAAAACCCAGTATCGAATGTACCAGCGGTTCCTGTAGGCGATCCGGCCGACGATGGCGACGACCATGCCTGCTGGGGCGAGAATCCGAGATTACCGAACGCATCGGCAGGGCCAACACTCTCAGGATAAGGGCACGGTGAGACTCGGCCGTCGCAGGCCCCGACGGTGTGTCGCGATCTCGTCATTCGTCGGAGCGTCAGTGTCGTTTCGCACTTGGTTTCCGAAAATGAGTGACACTGTTAAATCTGTTAAACTCTATATAAGCATCGTAAGAATTAATTTTCTTTAAAACCCGTTCAGTTATTGCTTATCTTATCAAGTGTTTATCTTATTCAGTTACTGCTTATTAGTTATCAAGTGATTAAAACTATTAAACTACCAAAATAGGTTTCGAAAATTATTGCAGTAGTAAGAGTATTGACGTTATTCTTTCGGTGAATGTCACAGATCCCATGTTGAAATGTATGAAAATTGGGAGCGTCTAGACCTCCCCTAACGGTCGTTCACCATGGTACCAAACAAGGACATGTTATTGCGTCTCTACGTCCTTGCGTATTATTAGGAGTGGAAGTCGTATTTAAACGTTATGCCAGCTGTTATCCGAAGGTTATGCCAGCTGTTGACTGCTGCATTGTGTGACCCTCGAAGATTGTATAGGAGACCTATCACTGATGTGTTGGTAGGTTGCGCTGATATTGACAAGAAGTGTGGGATTCAGTGACCCACAGTTTACGTCCTCCTATTATTAGCGATTCTAGTTCGTACGAATTATTACTACACAGCATCGCAGCTAACAGAGCATTACGCTGATTACTAGGAAACTGCATAGGTTCCGTTCCGGCAGCCTTTAATAATAATTAATAATCCAGGCCCACTTGTAAACATTAAACACATACAGCTGGTCGCTAACGGACAGTCGAACCCCCTCTGATCACCAACGCACGGTCCAGGTGTCGCTGAACGCTGAAAGACCATCTGAGTTCCGCTGTCGATCACTGTCAGGCAGTGTGTTCCAGGTGATCAACAGCCACTCGTCTCCTTGACACAGCTGAAAACAGCGCATTGAAGCAGAGAAAGCAACAGCACATGCAGGTCGCATTCATCACCAGCAGCCGCCCGGCCACCAGCAGTCTCCCTTCGCACCCGTCATCGCCACAGGCAGAAAAAGCAAAGCCTGCCGTCAGCTGACAATGCAGGCCCGCCGTTCCCTCTCCCGAACATGAGCTGAGCATGAACACACGCGTCTCCCCGGACAGCGACGCCTCGTCAGCCCCGACCCGCCGCCGCCGGCTCACCGCTGACGAAGACGGGCAGCATGGTGAGCAGCATGCTGTCGGAGGCGGTGACGCAGGGCGAGCGGCCTGGGCGCGAGGCGAACTCCTTGACGGAGACGTTTCTGAGGGCCTCCGGCGAGGCGCAGACGCAGTCCTCGATGTCGCTGGTGATGGGCTCGGCCGCGTCGCCGTGCGTCGGCTTCTCGTACAGCTCCCAGTGCAGCCAGTGGTACAGCTGGCACGTGCAGACGTACGGGTTGAAGCCCAGCGCCAGCACGCGCACGGTCCGGAAGT